>CM073472.1:21510000-22210000 GCA_037074535.1 Gleditsia sinensis
AATTTAAAAAAAGTATGTTGACATTTCCTATTAAGTTTCAAATCGAAACAAATAACTTTTTTTAAAGCCTATAAAAACTACACTCAAATCTCCTCAAATTTTTAAAAAAATATATAACTTTTTATATTTTAAATTTTCATAAATATTAATTTAAATTTTTGATAATTATATTTTGTAAAGAGATATTTTTATGTAAATTAAAATTAAAAGTGTAAATGTAATTTTTAAAAATATCAAAGGAAATGAATATTATTTATTTATTATTTTATAGAAAGTTAGAACTTAATAATTTCTTACCATTACATATATTTCGAGAATTTTATTTTCAATCAAGATCTTCAATAACTTAAATATAAACTTAATTGACATGAATGGTTTATGTTTTATTAATATGAGAAATAAATTGACAGTGATGCATGCAAACTAATATAGATGCCAGCTGACTGAAATATTAAAATATTTTAAGTTAAATATATTTGATATTTTTAATTTTTTGTTTGCCAAACATTTATAAAATTTTTATAACTTTTAATTGTCATAACAAAATAAATTTATTAACAACAGTGATTATTTGATACTAGATAAAAAAATTCCACCAACAGTGTATCAAATGCTGTCACATATATTTATTTAAATTAATTTTTTTTTCAAATATGTAGGTTGTAACATCTGATGTACTGTTGATAAAAAAATTTTGTCTACCAAAACATTTTTTTATTAAAAATCATAATATTTTATATTTCTACTATCTTATACACTTAGTATCCAAGATAGTTATGAAAATTTATTGAGAACTGAAAAGAACTCTTTAATACAATAAGGTGAACTAAAAGAAAACAAACAGGAAATGGAACCCACTCTCAAATACACAGAACATCTGTAAATAAGCCATTGCATAACAAGGCATAGATTTATTTAACTAAAAGGAAATGAGACACCCATGAGCTACAGGTGAAGTGAGAGATCCAGGTTGGCTTTATCAATGTCCTCTCCACTAATTGTTGTCCCTGATGCAGAAAAGGAGTTCTTTGAATCCTTAAAGAGATGTAATTCATTGTAAGGTGGTTTTCTCTCCCAGCGAACACCTGAGCTAGAGCTCACCCGGGGCCTTTTCGCTGCACGTATCATGACAGCAATTGCCGCAGCTTCACACAAGCAATGCTTCCTAGGTCTTCTAGAAGTTAAGCCCCTAACATTGTCATCGGGACAAATTGAGCCTGAACATTGAGTTTGAGGTGGAGGGAAGAGGCCTGCAACAAAAGGGTGCCTCTTGGCAAGAAATTTACTTATGAAATCCTTGAACTTAGATAAGTTATTCATAAGATGAGGAGGACAAAAAGAACACATGACACATGAAGAATATGGATGATTACTGCAGTTGAGATACTTCATAGTATGAAGGAAAATGTCTGAGAGATATGGAAAATCATATATAACAGATTGTAAGCTATCAGCATTGAAATGGGAAATTCCAATTGAGCTTCCATAGGACGTAAGACCCAAAGGATTTTTAGAACCCATATGCATAGGGTGACCCAAGGAAAAAGCAGAAGGCATCAATCCACCAGATGGAGCTAATGCTCTTGAGAATGCATTACTGCTGGTGGCATATGACAGATTTGAAGGCATGATCAATTTAGTATCATTCTCATAAAGCTTTCCTGCATTTAACAATTAAAATACATTAGAATCAAAACTATTAGTAAATTTAGAACTGCTCATAAGAGCTCCAGAGGAAGTTCTGCCTAGGGCCTTGAAGAATAGAGTAAGATAAGAGATCATACCATCAATGGAATCATAGGGACTTCGATAATTTTGATATTTCTGCATCATATTTTTATGTGCCTTTAAATGACCTCCATGTGCCTGGCTGCTAGTGAACATTTTATCGCAATAGCGGCAGCTATACATACTTCCATTCTGCTGAGGCCTTCGTTTGTCAGAAGCCAAAAGAAAATTCATCATGCAAGTGAAAATGAAGACTCTCAAAGAGGACCAATGAAAACACAGAAGGGACTTTCTCACAATTGAGGAAAGATGCCTACACCTTAGTCCTATTTATATTAGCAATAGGAACGATGACAATGCCCAAATTGCAAAACATTAAAGAAATTTCCATAGAAAAAGGTTCACGCATTAGCATCGGTAAAAAAAAAAAAAACTTATTTCTGATTATCCACATTCTATGATGAGGTTAGTCATCAATGCTGGTAAAATGCATCAAGACCTTAAAAACATTTCTCATACCTCTATAAATATTGCATCTTCTGTACATGGAAATGTGGCAAACTGTCATTAAATACTATTCATCTGTTATAATACAATTTTGGTAAGTTCAAAAAGATTGACTTGACTGTGAAACCATGTGGCACAGAAAATGCAGGCCCGCAAGATGCATTGTTTGCAAAAGGTAACAGCTATAATATATATTAAAAAAAAGTATAATCAGTTACCTAATAACATTGCTCTCATCATATTAAGCAGTAAATTTTACATCATACACTTATATGGTAAGAGAGTGACCCGGGAATGCTTACCTCATAAAATTAAGTTTCTCAGTCACATTCACAGCAATAGCTAAGGATTATATTGAGTTGGTTTTTTTCCCTCTGAGTAAACGAATGAATATTGCAATAGCTTATGCCTAATATGAAAACACCAGCAAAACATATTAGTCCAACCTAGAAACCAAAATTTTCAATATAAAAGTAAACATATTTTATATATTGTCTTCTTATAAATGGATTTAGTGAATAATTAGAGTTGCCATGGACTATATTTCAATTTTATGATATCACATTTCTTATAACATAAATATTTGTTAGATCAATGAAGAATAATTTACAAGAGCACAGAAACTTCTCAAAAGGAGCCGTGTTGTTAGACACTTGTACAACACACGACGCAACACTTCAAAGTTTACAGGGACACTTCAAATTTTATCATTTTGTAGTGTCCATGTGAGTAATTAGAGTTGCCATGGACTATCGTTCAATTTTATGATATCACATTTCTTTGTAACATAAATCTTTGTTAGATTGATGAAGTATAATTTATGAAAGATAAACACTTCTCAAAATGAGCTGTGTTGTCAGACACTTTTACAAGACATAATGCAACACTTCAAAGTTTACATGAACACTTTAGAGTTTATCGTTTGTAGTGTCTGTTCAGCATCTATGCTTAGAGTATAATCCTTAGTTTTAGTGGTGATAAACTGACAATAAAAGTAAATTTCAGTTTCGCTGTGTTTTGATGCATTTTAACTATTCTACCTTATGTTTTCAACTACTACCTCGAGGTTTGTTTTGCTATCAAAACCATCATGTGTTTTTTGTGTCCAATTTCTAATGGAAGCAGCATGTGAATGTCATTTGCAATGCAAAACTGTGTTGTTTTGTGAGTGCAATAAACACAAATCCAAATGCCAAGAGGACTGAAAATTTTCAATGTCAGAAACAGAGGATGAAAGTGAGAATGAAGAGAGAGAGATATAAAGTGAAAGAAAAATCAAGAACAGACGAAGCCAGTGTGGGAGAGAGAGACAGACAGAAACTTTGTGGCGCTTGGGAACCACTATCTTAGAGATAATATGGGGAAAGGGTCATATGAAGCTCTATCTCTCCTTTTTGTTTTGGGTCTCATGATAAAAACAGAGGAACCATGGAGTTTCCAGTGGGGCGGCCAGATAAGCAAGGGAAAGGGGCTGAGTGCGTCCACGAGACAAGAATTAATAACAGATTTCCCCATCCAAGAATATATGGACAGGGGGGGGGGGAGTAGCTATACTGCAATTTTATAATACCCATAATTTATTCAATCGTTTTAGTACATATATGTCTATATTAGTATTAGTACATTTATAATTTATATTAATAAACTTTAATATATGAGTTATTTTTTTGGAAGTATTTGAATTTAAATTTATAGTTTCAAATTTATTTAATTTTCATAATGTTTAACTGAATCTTAATACAATTTTACAAATATGGGGATCCCCTTACTGCCGTGGAGAATGGGGAGAGGGTATTTTATCCCCCATAGCAGAAACTAGGGACAGGGAAGTGGAGGCAGATGAGTTGTGAGAACTGGAAGCAGGGAATGCCTCCCTGCCCCCACCTCCACCCTGTTGTCATTATAATGACTCCACTTTGTTATATATAATATTAATTTAAATATTCTTAAAGTCATTATCTCTATCAACTCATCATTTTTATTGCTCGCTTTGATTAAATTACTATAATTAATCTCTTAATTAAGAACAAATACAATTTAGATCAAAATGTATAATTTGTTATTAATTAGCATTAAATATTGTCATGAGTTTATGTACATGTCATAGTGCCTTGAGTGTTACCTGTAATACAAAATGCAAAACACCTGATTGCTATGTTCAAAAAAAATATCATCAAGGTATAGTTAGCCAAAAAAATATCCATATATAAAAGTCATATAAACACATGCATAATAGCCTAAGTATCCATATCAACCTCGTTTGGGGTGTGGGTGGCATTGCCTCCATCGGAATCTCAACTAGATCAACCAAGGTTACAGCTTGGATTACTGGAATTTTTCTAAAATATGACAGCTCAATCTCATGAACACTAAATACTAGTATCATAGAAAATAACCACGATTACAGCTTGGATTGCTGGGATTTTTCTAAAATATGACAGCTCAATCTCACGAACACGTGTGTGTGTGATTCATCATGTCATGTTCAACTGTATAAACTATAGAATTAATAATATACTGTATATTTATGTACATGACATTATACCTGTATCATAAAATTATGGGCATATAAAATCATAATGTAGTCATGTCATGGCTATTGAATTGATCTTTCCAAATATTTTCATTTATGAGTACGTTTTTCTTACTCTACTCACTTTTGGGTCATTGTGAGCATGATTTTCTTACTCTACTCACTTTTGAATGTGTTTTTCTCACTCCATTCAGACATAGCCAAATCTCTTACTTTAACTGTGAATAGGATGTCCCTTATCTAATATATTGGTATCATAGAAGATATTAGTATCATAGATAGATTGTGTGTGTGTGTTCATCATGTCATGTTCAGCTGTATTGATATTATGACTGTATCATAAAATTATGGGCATATAAAATCATAATGTAGTCATGTCATGGCTATTAAACTGATCTTTCCAGATATTTTCATTTGTGAGAACGTTTTTCTTACTCTACTCACTTTTGGGTCATTGTTAGCATGATTTTCTTGCTTTACTCACTTCTGAATGTATTTTTCTCGCTCCGTCCAGACATGGCCAAATCTCTTACTTTAACTGTGAATAGGACATCCCTTATCTAATATACTGACCATAGAAAGCCATGTGACCTTTCTCTCTTTTTCTTTTTTTCACAATAGCCATGATATGATTTCAATATACAGCAATATGCCCATGCACTTATAGAATACATATCTCATGATCATTTCAAAACATTTTAATATCATGTATCAGCATATGCCAATGTAACATTCCTTTTGTCACAAAATGTATATCAAAATCATTAGTATTATATGTGGCATCCATAATGTCATGCTAATCAATATGCTTTGATTTGATAAAGAATTTATGTTGTGGCTATAGTTTTAAGACAATTTATACTTCAATTAAAATTCAACATTTAAGATTATATTTTTCACTGTTGGCCAACCTAAGGAAAAATATTTCATCTTGTAACTTATACTTTTTTTTTATATATTAAATATACTTGGTATCATTTTTGTTAATTTCTTTCTTTGCTTTTCATTATTTCGACCACCCACTCATTTAATCTAAACTAATCACACTTAATTTTTCTTTTTTAACATAAGTTCACATGTGCTTCTTCTTATACTTATTTTCAATTTCATATTAAAATATCAACACAACTACATTTATTAAATCACCCAAGAATCCTTTTTAACCCTATTAGGTTTCCATTCACTAGCTTCTTAACCCTAGGTCTTGCCCCTTTTCTCCTTCATTTCAAAATTATTTGCAACAAATTTTACTTGTAACTCAGTTATGTTTAATATATACATATACTTTTCTACATTAATTCACTATATGAAGATATCAAGTCCTTGCCCCCGTACTGACTAAAATTGTTCTTATTTACTTTAGAAATTCTACCTCTACTTGAGATCCCTATTCTTTCTTTATTATAAGTATAAGCATTTTTGTTACAAATTGTTACTTATTCTATTACTACTAAATGGAGGTTTTCTATTTATTTACTTAGTATCTGTGGGAATATAAAGCCCAACATAAGGCACTTTATCCTAAGTAGCATATCAACATCATTCCGGTTTTTCTTCTCTTTGTTTCTTCCCGTTACAATAGTTTAAGTGTGTCTTTAGCTCTTTTTGCCTTTTGCTCCTTAATTGCCGGAGCTGCTGTTGTATATATGCTGGCTTTGCTATGAATGAAAAATACATTGGTTTAAACTCACATGGTATCAGAGGATGGAGATGGGGTAATATTTCTGGTCTCTGTACGTTCTCTGCCTCTCTCCGTTATCGCAGAGAACATGGTCTCTGTGCATAACGAAGGCAGACAAACATCCCAACCATCCAAACGTTCAAGCCAGAAGCAAACCGCGACCCAGGCAGACGAACTCGCATAGCCAAGACGCAACCCAGGCAGGACGCGACCCAGGCAGACGAAAGCCAAGACGCAACCCAGGCAGGACGCGACCCAGGCAGACGAACTCGCGACGCCAAGACGCGACCCAGGCAGGACGCAACCCAGGCAGAACGCTCGCGACGCCTGTAACGAAGGCATAACGCACCTCTCTGCCCCAAGTCGCTCCACTCTGGCCACGCTAAACCCACTCCGGCCAGCCCAGTCAGAAAACACAGGAAGTTAGCACCCGATGGCAAACCGCAACTCTTGGAAGACTGCTTTAACGGGAACAACTAGCCAGGCTTCACCCGTGCACGATGGAACAGGCCGGGAATCAACTGTACTGGAAGAGGGTAATGTATCACCTGCAGGAATAAGTGTTGCAGATGTACACAACAATTGGGCTGGTGTTTTTCCAGTAATCCAAGGGAGCAGCAATGGAATGGACTCCTCTATGACCTCCCTCCAGGTAAGTATTCACAGACTCAACGGTAGAAATTATATGGAATGGGCTCAAACTGTGAAATTAATTCTGGATGGTAAAGGAAAACTTGGATATATAACTGGAGAAATCTCTAAACCAGTTGTAGAAGGAAATCATCAACAATGGAAGAGTTGGAAATCAGAAAACTCTTTAATTATTGCTTGGTTGATCAATGCAATGGAACCAATAATTGGGAAACCCTTTATGTTTTTACCTACTGCTAGAGATGTGTGGGAGGCTGTCAAAGAAACATACTCCAATCTTGAAAATTCGTCTCAAATATTTGAGTTAAAATCAAAACTGTGGAATACAAAGCAGGGAAATCGAAATGTCACTTCTTATTATAATGAGTTAATGGTTTTTTGGCAAGAATTAGATTTATGTTATGATGATGAGTGGAAATGTTCTGAAGACAGTATCCGATTTATGAAACGTCAAGAAAATGATCGGGTATTTATGTTTTTAGCCGGATTGAACAAAGAGTTGGATGAAGTTCGGGGTCGTATTTTGGGAAAAAATCCTTTGCCCACTATCAGAGAAGCATTCTCTGAAATTCGTCGAGAAGAAGCTCGACAGAGTGTTATGATGAACAAACACTCTCATGACTCAGAAATGGAGAACTCTGCTCTTTTTATACGAAGTACTCATGAGACTGCCAAGAGAGATGGTAAAAGACCTTGGTGTGATTTTTGCAAACGTCTTGGACACTCCCGTGATACTTGCTGGAAAATTCATGGTAAACCGCCAAATCAGAAGAAAAAACCTGGAGGAGAGGTGCGCGCATTTCAGACTAGAGTATCTGATCAAGAGCAGCAGTCATCCTCAGGATCATTTCCTTTCACAAAAGAACAAATAGACCAACTGTGCAAATTATTGGAATCTCAAAGAAATCCCTCCTGTTCATTAGCTCAAAAAGGTACCTATTCTAAAATAGCCCTTCTCAGTGTTAACCTTGATCACACTTGGATCATAGATTCAGGTGCAACTGACCATATGACAGGTATATCTAGTTTTTTTTCATCTTATAGTCCATGTGCAGGGAATCAGAAAATAAAAATTGCCGATGGCTCTCTATCAGCTATTGCTGGAAGAGGTTCTATCATAATTTCTCCTTCTCTTACCCTGCATAATGTCCTCCATGTTCCTAACTTGTCTTGTAATCTGATGTCGGTTAGTAAACTGGTCAGTGATCTAAATTGTTAAACTAATTTCTTTCCTACTCATTGCGTTTTTCAGGAGTTGACCTCGGGGAGGATGATTGGCAGTGCTAGAAAACATGGTGGCCTATATCTCCTTAATTCTGAAGTAAAACTGCGTCAACCATCACCAAGTTCAAGTTCTAGTTCTTGTTTCAAATCTATTTCTATTTTGGAAAATAATGACATTATGTTGTGGCATTTTAGGTTAGGGCACCCTAGTTTTTCCTATCTTAAACGTTTGTTTCCTCATCTATTTTATAATACAAATGCATCTGTTTTTCAGTGCGAAATTTGTGAATTCGCAAAACATCACAGGACGTCATTTCCCTCACAACCATATAAACCTTCCAAGCCATTTACAATTATACACAGTGATGTGTGGGGCCCTCATAAAATAAGTACACCTACGAGTAAGAGATGGTTCATCACCTTTATAGATGACCATACTCGCCTATGTTGGGTATACTTATTAAAAGAGAAATCTGAAGCAGAACAAATTTTCAAAAATTTTTATTATATGGTGCAGACTCAGTTTCAAACAAATATACAAATTTTTCGAAGTGATAATGGAAAGGAGTATTTTAATAGAATTTTGGGAACCTTTTTCTTAGAAAAAGGAATTGTTCATCAAAGTACTTGCATCGAAACACCCCAACAAAATGGCATTGCCGAAAGGAAAAATAAACACTTGTTGGAAGTGGCTCGAGCTTTACTGTTTTCTACTCATGTTCCCAAGTATCTTTGGGGGGAGGCAGTTCTAACAGCTGCGTATCTAATAAACAGAATGCCCTCCAAAGTTTTACAATTTCAAACTCCTTTCCATACATTCATGCATTACTTTCCATCAGCTAGACTTTCAGCTGCTTTGCCTCTAAAAATATTTGGTTGTACTGTTTTTACTCATGACCACAAAAACGGTGGAAAACTTGAACCCAGAGCTATCAAGTGTGTCTTTATAGGGTACTCCCCCAGCCAAAAAGGCTACAAATGTTTTGATCCTATTTCAAAGAGGACTTATATTTCTATGGATGTCACCTTCTTTGAACATCAACCGTATTTTAAAGACATTCATCTTCAGGGGGAGAACTTGAAAGAAGATTCACTTGATTCCTCCAATCTCTTTGAAGTTGTTTTTTTGCCAGAACACTCAGATTCACCTGCACCTACAGCAAAAGACCGGGACTCATCCTCTGGACATCCTCCTTCCATGAGCGAATGTCAAAATGAGCCTCGGCCTACATCTACTAAAACTTTTGAAAATCAAGTTTTTGAACATGAGAAACAAAGTGAGGAACAACCTACTATACCACAACATAAGAAGGACATGGAAAATAGAACTTGGAAAGGGCTCGTCTACTCAAAAAGGAAAAATAAAGATGAAACTGAACTTCAGCACTGTCATGACTCCAACTCGGGGGTAAATAAAGGTAACTATTTGTCTGACAATCTATCTCTTGAATGTGATAAGCCTATTGCTCTTCGAAAAGGAGTTCGATCCTGTACAAAACATCCGTTGTATAACTTTGTTTCATACTCAAATTTGTCACCTTCATTTGCTGCTTTCACATCTCATTTGTCTAGTATAGAGATTCTTAAAACTGTACAGGAGGCTCTTAAATGTCCAAAGTGGAAGGAAGCTGTATGTGAGGAGATGAGAGCCCTTGAGAAGAACAATACCTGGAATGTCGAGGCCTTACCAAAAGGAAAGAAGACAGTGGGTTGTAAATGGGTCTTCAATGTAAAGTACAATTCAGATGGTTCCATAGAAAGATACAAAGCCAGACTAGTGGCTAAAGGATTCACTCAGACATATGGAGTGGACTACTCTGAAACCTTTGCACCTGTTGCAAAGTTGAATACAGTTAGAGTGTTGCTATCTATTGCTGTTAATCTAGACTGGCCGTTACTGCAACTGGATGTAAAAAATGCTTTCTTGAATGGTGACTTAGAGGAAGAGGTATTTATGGAGTGTCCCCCTGGTTTTGAGGAAAAGTTTCATCACAACGTGTGCAGATTAAAGAAATCCTTATATGGCCTCAAACAGTCCCCAAGGGCTTGGTTTGAAAAATTCACTCAGTCAGTAAAAAAACAAGGATATACTCAAGGCCAGACTGATCACACGTTGTTTTTTAAGTTTTCTCCAGAAGGGAAAATTGCTGTATTAATTGTTTATGTTGATGATATCATTCTTACAGGAGATGATATGGCTGAATTGGAACGGTTAAAAGGAAATCTTGCATCAGAATTTGAAATCAAGAACCTTGGAGCTCTTAAATATTTCCTTGGCATGGAAGTTGCTCGCTCTAGAAAGGGAATAGTAATTTCTCAACGAAAATATATCCTTGATCTGCTGAAGGAAACAGGGATGAGTGGATGCAAACCAGTTGAGACTCCTATTGATCCAAATATAAAACTATGGGAAAATGGGATTACACCTGTTGACACTGGAAGATATCAAAGGTTGGTTGAAAAGCTGATCTATCTATCTCATACGAGACCAGATATTGCCTATTCTGTTAGTTTGGTTAGTCAATTCATGCATGCTCCATATGAAAAACATCTTGAAGCTGTTTACAGGATTCTGAGATATCTCAAATCATCTCCTGGAAAGGGTCTATTCTTCAAAAAAACCAATCACAGGAACATTGAAGTCTTCACAGATGCTGACTGGGCTGGATCAGTCACTGATAGAAAATCTACATCAGGATATTGTACGTTTGTTTGGGGCAATCTAGTTACTTGGCGGAGCAAGAAACAAAATGTTGT
Source organism: Gleditsia sinensis (assembly GCA_037074535.1). Taxonomy (NCBI): domain Eukaryota; kingdom Viridiplantae; phylum Streptophyta; class Magnoliopsida; order Fabales; family Fabaceae; genus Gleditsia; species Gleditsia sinensis. The sequence continues at coordinate 21,521,082 of CM073472.1, forward strand.
GGCTAGAAGCAGTGCAGAAGCTGAATTTAGAGCTATGGCTCATGGAGTATGTGAGGAATTATGGGTTTATAGAATTCTTTGTGAACTTAAACAGACTTCAGACCTTCCTTTGAAACTATACTGTGATAACAAAGCTGCTATCAGCATTGCACACAACCCTGTTCAACATGACAGAACCAAGCATATTGAAATTGACAGACACTTTATTAAAGAAAAATTGGAAGCTGGAACTATTTGCATGCCTTTTGTGCCCTCAAATCAACAAACAGCGGACATCCTTACCAAGGGGCTTTTACGATCACAATTTAACTATCTAATTACCAAGTTGGGCATGTGTGATATCTATGCTCCAACTTGAGGGGGAGTGTGGGAATATAAAGCCCAACATAAGGCACTTTATCCTAAGTAGCATATCAACATCATTCCGGTTTTTCTTCTCTTTGTTTCTTCCCGTTACAATAGTTTAAGTGTGTCTTTAGCTCTTTTTGCCTTTTGCTCCTTAATTGCCGGAGCTGCTGTTGTATATATGCTGGCTTTGCTATGAATGAAAAATACATTGGTTTAAACTCACAGTATCATTCTTTTAGTAAAATTTCATTTTCTTCATCTAGTTCTTTTAATCCATTTTAAATGTTCCTCATTCCTTATTCAAGTTAAGAAGCTAGTGAGTCGAAACCTAATAAGGTTAAAAAAGATTCTTGGACGATTTAATAAATGTAGTTGTGTTGATATTTTAATATGAAATTGATAAATTGAAAATAAGTATAAAAAGAAGCATTTGTGAACTTACGTTGAAGAAAAAAAATTAAGTGTAATTAGTTTAGACGAAATGAGTGAATGACTAAAATAATGAAAAATAACGAAAGAAATTAACAAAAATGATACTAAGTATATTTAATACATAAAAAAAAGTATAATTTAGAAGAAAATTTACAAGATAAAATATTTTCCTTTAGGTTAGCCGACATGGTTATACAAGGAAAAATATAATCCTTAATATTGAATTTTAATTTAAGTATAAATTGTGTTAAAGCCATAGCTATAGCATAAATTCTTTATCAAATTAAAACATATTGATTAGCAAGACATTATGGATGCGACATATAATTCTAATTATTTTGGATATGTTACACCGGCACCGGCACATGCACATGCACATACATGATATTAAAATGTTTTAAAATGAACATGAGATATGTATCCTATCGGGGCATATTGGTGTGTATTGAAACCATATCATGGCTATTGTGAAAAAAAAGAAGAAAGAAAAAGAGAAAAGTAAAATGATTTTTCGTGTTCGGTATACCAAATAGAGGACACCTTATTCACAACAATGATAAAGTAAGAGATTTGGCTATGTCTGGACAGAGCAAAAAAAACACGTTTAGAAGTGAGTAGAACGAGAAAAGCATGCTCACATCGACCTAGAAGTGAGTAGATCAAGAAACGCAGGCTCACAAATGAAAATATCTGAAAAGATCAGTTCAATAGTCATGACATGACTAATTATGATTTTATATTCCCGATAATTTTATGAAACAATTACTCATGCCATAATTGTCTTGACTGTAGGTTTTCATGTATATATATATATAGTATATGATTATGGCCAGGATGAATTCTGTAATTTACAAAGCTGAACATGACATGATAAATTATATCCGTGTGTGTGTATATATGATTAGATTTATTGTTAAACCTACTGAAAATATAAATTTTTACTATATTTCTATGTTATGTTCAAATAAGCAGAGACATCATGCAAATATTTTTTATGACACTAGTATTTAGTGTTCGTTGGATTGAGTTGCTGTATTTTGGGCAAATACCAGTAAATCAAGCTGTGACCGTGGTTGATCTAATTAAGATTCTAGTGGAAGTATTGCCACCCGCATCCATATCCTCAGAGGAGGCTGATATGGATATTTAGACTATTATGCATGTGTTTATATGACTTTTATATATGAGTATTTTTTTGGCTAACTATACTTTGATGATATTTTTTTGAACATAACGATCAGATGTCCTCCTGCTTTTTGTACTACAAGTAACACTCAGAGCACTATGACATGAACTTAAACTCATAACAGTATTTGATACTAATTAATGACAAATTACACCTTTTGATATGAATTATATTTGCTTTTAATTAAGAAGTTAATTATAGTAATTAAATCAAAGCAAACAATAAAGATGGTAAATTAACAGAGATAATGACTTCACGACTAATGGGTGGATGATTATCTAAATCGATCTTAGAGTGTCTTAAATATGTATGTAGTCGTATGTCTAGAGTATAAATGTTTACATATAGGTGAAAATTACTATTATTTTCTATCTATATGCCTATGTGGTATTATAACTACGGCTAAATATTTTAAAATAACTATTGAGTCTGATCACCTCAATAGTATTTTTGTTACAGTAGAATATGGCAATACCAAAGAAGAATCTGATAAGTAATATGGAGGAAACCCTACCTGGCTTGACTGTAGCAATTCGTGACCAAGTTTCCACCACTAACCAAATTTTGCAGCACCTTCAAAACAATAATCATAATGGTGAGACACGTACAAATAACAAAGTGGTTGAAAATAATAATGGATGGTCTAAGTCATAAGGGTTAGGCCACTTTCATTCCAGGTAGCTATGACCCAATTGTAACTAAGAGATGGTTAAAAGAGTTAAAGAAAACATAAGGTACAGGGTTGTACTGATGGGCTAAAAGTTATTTTTGCTGCATACATGTTAAAAGATGAAACTAAACACTAGTGGCAAAGAGCTAAGGAGCTATTAACTCATCAAGGGAAACAGATTACCTAGCACATGTTTTAAGATACTATTTTAGACAAGTATTTTCCGAATAGTGTATGTTAAAAAAAAAAATTGAATTTTTCAACTCAGACAAGAAAATATGACTATAGACCAGTATATTGCGAGATTTGAAAAATTGTTTAAAATTTCATCTTATCTGAAGTATAACCTAGATGAAGCATGAAAAGCAGTGAAGTTTAAAATATGATTAAATTCATAAATTAGGAATGCAGTTGTAGCTATAAAAATTAGAGAGTTTGTGCCTCGTATTAATAAGTGTAGACTTCTTGAGAACAGTTCAAAGTCGTAGAGGATGAAAAGCAGAAGCAGAACACTTTCGAAAAAGGAAGGAAGGGAAATATAATTCTGGAAGAAATATTAGAGGTAGAAGAAATAGAGGCAGCAAGAAACCTTTAGCCGTAGGATTTAGGCCATATTAACTAGACTCCTTTACAACTAAGTGTACTAAGTGTGAGCGTATGCATATAAACAGACCATGATAGGATGTTTGCTACAACTATGGATAGAAAGGGCATTTTGCAAAGAATTTTCCACAAAATAAAGTAAAGCGGCCCAAGCGGAGACCACAAGCAAAAGGTAGAGTTCTCACTTTAAGTGGTAAAGAAGCAACCCACTCCTCTGAGATGATATAAAGTACGTACTATATTTGTGGGGATCCTTTTCTTGCACTATTTGATTCTGATGCTAGTCATTCCTTCATATTAGATGATTGTCCAAGAAAATTACAATACCTTATTTTTGACCTCCCTTATGATTTATTGGTAGTAACCCCCAAAGAGGAAAGGTGCTAACTTCCTCTGTGTAAAAATTGTAAAATTTCAATAAAAGCGAGAACCTTTGAAGTAAAATTTGTGTTTATTTTAAGAGGTATTAATATCATTCTAGGGTTAGATTGATTTTAAAGGAACCGGGTTTTATTAAATTGTTGCAAGAAAACTATTGAATTTCTACCTCCCACCTCCCAAGACAGATGAATGTGCTTAATGCCAACTAAGTTAGTAAGAAGTTAAAAGGTGGAGTACTTGGATATATTCTCTTATGTTTTTCAAATATAGAAATTGAGTTAAAGCTTGCTAAAATTCTAATAGTTAATGAATTTTTTGAAGTATTTTCACCAGAGATTTCAGACCTACCTCCTGAGAGAAAAATAAAAATTTCTATTAATTTAATATCCGGAATAGGACCTATTTCTATTGCACCCTATAAGATGTTCTCAATGGAATTAAAAGAACTTAAGAATCAATTGGAAGAATTATTAAAAATGCAATTCATTAGACTGAATGTATCACCTTGCGGAGGCCCTGTATTATTTGTTAAGAAAAAAGATGAAAGCTTGAGTCTATGTATAAATTATATACAGTTGAATAAAATAGCTGTTAAAAATAAATACCATCGCCTCAAAATAGATGATTTGTTGAATAAGGGAGTCTTTGTCCTGAGACAGCTTTAAGAATTAGGCATGGACTCTATGAGGTTTTGGTAATGCCTTTTAAATTAATAAATGCACCTGTAATTTTCACAAATTATATGAATAGCATTTTTTGACCCTATTTAGATCAATTTGTGGTTGTGTTTATTGATGACATCTTGGTATATTCTAAAAATGAAAAGGAACATGAACAACATCTCTGCATACTATTACAAGTGTTGAAAAATAAAGTTGTTTAACAAATTGGAGGCATGTGAATTTTGGATAAAAAAAGTAAAATTTATTGGACATATCATTTCGAGTAAAGGAGTAACAGTTGATCCCAATAAGACGGAAGTAGTGATTAAATAGAAAAGACTAAAGACGATCACAGAAGTTAGGAGTTTATTGAGGTTAACAGGATATTATAGGAGATTTAATAAGAATTTTCTCACATAGCCTTACCTTTAACTCGGCTAACCAGGAAGAGAAACCATTTTAAGTGAACTACCCAATGTGGAGCTAGTTTTTAAGAACTCAAAGACGAGATTGACTACTCCACCTGTCTTAATTATCCTAGATCTTGCTAGACATTTTAAAGTATATAGTGATGCCTCCAAGAAAGGACTAGGATATATGTTAATGCAGGATAAAAAGGTGGTTGCTTATGCCTTTAGGCAATTAAGATCTCACGAAGAAAAGTACTCTACTCATGATATTGAGTTAGCAGCAACGGTGTTTGCTTTAAAAATTTAACAACATTACCTATATGGGTTTGAGATCTATTGTGATTTTAAGAGTCTTAAATATTTTTTTAACCAAAAGGAACTTAACATGAAGTAACTAAAATGGATAGAATTCTTCAATGATTATAAATTTGAATTAAAATATCATCCTAATAAGACAAATGTTGTGGCTGATGCATTAAGTCAGAAATCCTTACACACGAGTCAGATGATGGTTTATGAAATGAGGATGTTAGAAGAATTTCGAAATTTGAAGTTAACCACTACTTTTGCTCCAAATAGGCTAATCACCAGTTGGTTAAGAATGGAATGTGATCTTAAAATTCAAATTAAATAAGCTCAAGTCCAAGACCAATTCTTACAGGGTCACAAGGACCAAAGCGGTTTTTCTCTCTCTGAAGACAGAGTTATTTTATATCAAGGCAAGATATATATTCCCCAAGAACAAGAATTAAAGACTAAAATTTTATAGGAGACACATAAAATAAGTACACTGTTCATCCTCAATCTAGTAAGATGTATCATGATCTTAAGAAAATATATTGGTGGTCGACAATGGAGATATTGCCAAATTTGTAACTAAATGTTTGATATGTCAAAAGGTGAAGGTAGAATATCAGAAACCATTAATGTTGTTGCAACCTCTTGAAATTCCTAAATGGAAATGCTTTAACAAAAGATTTAAATTTATAAAACCTATGTCCGCAGTTACATATCCATACTCAAAGTCTTAACAAAAGATTTAAATTCATGAAAGTATGAAAAAACAATAAAATAACACAGTTAAATACCATGGTTTGTTTCATAGTTGTCAAATCGTGAATTGATAGACTTATTTTTGAATCGTGAATCGTATCGAATCATAAGATTCACGATTACGTTCAAATAATAATTTAAAAAATATAATATAAAATATAAATATATAAATAACATAAACAAAATACTTAATATAGTATATTTATCTTAATAATTTGAAACATAATTAACTAAAAGTCTTAAAAAGAGATCATTAGTTTGAAAATCATAAAATTTCTAGACCTAAAATCTAAAATAAACTAGTGAACTTTAATGATCTTTCTCATTCTTCAATATTGATATCTCTATCACTATCGCTATCATTATTGTTATTTAACATGACTAATTCTTTATTTTCTTCCTCTTCATTATCACTAACTGTCAACATATAGCTTTGCATTAATGTGCTTTGCATTAATGTCAACGGATATCTTTGATTTGTTCCCTTGGTTTATTCTTTTCCATTATTACATTGATTTGCTCTTAATTAGCTTATTTATTATCAGATTGTATAGGGATTAGATTAGCAGACATTTAGCCTTGATTCTAGGAATATAATGCTTCTGTACATATTATATAATGAAGAGAAATCACAGCCTAAGGGGCAAGCTATTTGATACAGCATTTGATTAATTGACATGGTATCAGAGCCACGTTCAATTTCTCGGTTGTGTGCGTTGTTCTTGGCTGTGTGTATCAGTGCCTTCTGAAGCCTTGGCAGTCGTTCCCCACGTCTTCGTAGTTTCGGTTCTGGTGTATCGAGCATCATCGTTTTGTGAGTCTCGATCTGCGCATTCCATTTCTCGACACTTTCTGAGCATCCTTGGGTTGGGTCGCATCTTGGCGTGCGTTTCTGGCTGGGTCGACTGCGGTTTCTTGTTTCTCAGGTGTTTCTGGATTGCTTTCACGGTGGGTCGCGTCTTCTGAGCCTTCTCGAGTGTTTTCTGGATTGCTTCCACGGTGGGTCGCGTTTTCTGAGCCACGATAATCACTCTCGGTTTTCTCTATGTCTGCATATCAGGAGCCAAACTCTCACCTTGTGGTTTTCTGCGTGTCTTGGTCTTCGGCTGAGTATTGGAATACAAAATTTCGGTGCTTCACTCTTTGGGTCATAGATAAGATTTGGGCCGATGTACGTGGTTCTTTTCTCTTCTTTAATTGTTTTTTGTGCATTGTCTTGATTTATTACTCTCTCATGGATTCTGCACCAGTGTGTGTCAAGTTTACTGGCCAAAATTACTTTACTTGGGCATTTCAGTTTGAATTATTTCTCAAAGGCAACGACCTTTGGGGCCATATTGATGGTACTGATACTGCACCAACATCTGACATTGACAAATCCAAGGATGTTGTGTCTTCCCCTTCTTGGGCTGTGCTTGATGCTAGAATTATGTCTTGGCTTCTTGGCTCAGTGGAGCCCCATATTGTCACCAATTTACGAGCTCACCGCTTCGCTCAATCTATGTGGAGTTATTTGAGGCAGGTTTATCATCAAAATAATGATACTCGTCGTTTTCAATTAGAACATGCTATTGCAATGTTTCAACATGGTAGTCTTTCCATTCAAGACTACTACTCAGCATTTTTGACTCTCTGGCATGAATATACTGATTTAGTTACAGCAAATGTTCCTGTTGCTGCTCTTTCTACTATTCAGAATCTTCACAAAATTAGCCAGCGCGATCAATTTCTCATGAAATTACATTCAGAATTTGAATCGGTTCGCTCCTCTCTGCTGAATAGATCTCCTGTTCCTTCTCTTGATATTTGTTTTGGGGAGTTACTTGGGGAAGAACAACGTCTTAGTACACAAATTCTTCTAGAGCAATCTCATAGCAATTCTGGGGCTGCAACTATGGCTTATGCTGTCTAAAGACGTGGACCACCTGAGATTTCTAAAAATTCGCAATGTTTCTGTTGCAAAGAATATGGACATATTGCTGTTAATTGTCCTAAAAAATATTGTTCGTATTGCAAGAAAAAAAGACATATTATTAAAGAACGTCGTATTCGCCCCCAAAATCGTCAGGCCCAAGCATTTCAAATTTCTGTTACTGTAGTAGCTCCTTCTACAGCACATGGTGCTTCTCCTTCTGACATTGCATCTCTTCCAGCACCTTACTGCACTCCTGAAATGGTTCAACAGATGTTAATTTCAGCATTATCTGCAATGGGGTTTCAAGGTAACACCTCTACTACACTCTGGTATGTAGATTCGGGGGCTTCTAATCACATGACAAATAATCCCAAAAATTTGTCTCATGTTCGGCCCTATGCTGGTAAATCTACCATTTAGACTGCTAATGGCACTTCTTTGCCCATTGCTGTTATAGGAAATGCCTCTTCTACATTAACTGATGTGTTTCTTGCTCCTCAACTTTCTACGAATCTTATTTCTGTTGGTCAATTAGTTGCTGTTAATTTTTCTAGTGATGGTTGTGTTGTACAGGATCAGGTAACGGGGGAGTCAATCGCGAAAGGACCTAAAGTGGGGCGTTTGTTTCCACTATTTTTACCTGCTTCCGTATTTTCTCCAGTTTCTTCTATTATGTCTTTTGCTTGTAATAATGTTCCTACTTTGAATATGGTATGGCATCGTCGTTTAGGTCATTCTAATCTCCAAATCTTATATCATGTATTGAACTCTGACTTTCTTGGTAATAAAGAACGTTCTTCTTTATCTCTTGAATGTGATTCTTGTAAACTTGGTAAAAGCAAAACTCTTCCCTTTCCTTTGCATGCTAGTAAAGCTTCTCACTGCTTTGATCTTATCTATAGTGATGTTTGGGGTCCTTCCTCGGTTAGTTCACATGAAAAATTTAAATATTATGTAACTTTCATTGATGATCATAGCAGATTCACTTGAATTTATTTTCTTCGCTCTAAATCTGAGGTTTTTCGTACTTTCACTAAATTTTTAGCGTATGTTGAAAATCAGTTTTCTACGAATATTAAGACATTATGTAGCGATTCTAGTGGTAAATATATGTCTACTGAGTTTCAGGCATTCTTGGCTTATAAAGGGATCATACATCAACGTTCATGTCCCGCTACTCCCCAACAAAATGGAGTAGCTGAACGCAAGAATCGTCATCTTCTTGATGTGGTACGTACTCTTTTGTTAGAATCTTCTGTTCCATCCATGTTTTGGGTTGAGGCTCTAAAGACTACTGCTTACTTGATTAATCGTTTACCTTCCCAAATTTTACATATGGAATCTCCCTACTTTCGCCTGTTTGCTCAGAAACCTAGTTATGATAATTTTCGTATATTTGGTTGTGTATGTTTTGTTTATTTACCTCCCTCTGAGAAACATAAATTATCTGCTCAATCCGTTCGATGTGTTTTCCTCGGATATAATGTGTGTCAAAAGGGATTTGTTTGCTATGATCCCACTTTACATCGTATACGTATTTCTCGAAATGTTATTTTCTTTGAAAATCAACATTTCTTTCCTGTTTCATCTGTGCCCTCTTCTTCTTACACTGTGGTCCTCCCTTCCTTTGAGCAGCCTTTCTCAGATTTTCATCAAATTAGGTCTCACTTTAAACCAGGTATGGTGTATACAAGACGCTCTCATACAAGGTCTCTTCCAGTACCTCAACCGATATCTGATCCTAACATGTGCCAAAACCAGTCAGTCATAGCACCTCCAGAGCCTTTGGTACGTCGCTCTTCTCGAGTGTCTGTACCCCCTGATAGGTATAGGTTTTCTTCTGGCACTTCTATTTTAGCTCTTACTGCTGCCTTGTCCACTTTTGATATTCTCACATGCTACTCACATGCTGTTAAGCATGACTGTTGGTGCCAAGCTATGCAAGAAGAAATTGCCGCTCTCGAGGCCAATCACACTTGGGACATTGAATCTTGTCCTTCCACTATTGTTCCTCTAAGTTGTAAATGGGTTTACTCAGTCAAGGTTCGCTCTGATGGCAGTTTGGATCATTATAAAGTTCGGCTTGTTTTTCTTGACAATCATCAGGAATACGGTGTGAATTATGAGGAGACCTTTGCTCCTGTGGTCAAGATGACTATTGTTCGTACGATTTTAGCTCTTGCTGCTTCTAAGGATTGGCCATTACATTAGATGGATGTTAAAAATGTGTTTCTTCACGGGAATCTTAAAGAGTGTATTTATATGAAGCCACCCCCGGGTTGTTTTCTTCTCCGAACTCTAATGTGTGTAACTTTGTCGCTCTCTTTATAGTCTCAAACAAGCTCCACAGGCCTGGTTTGATAAGTTTCGAACCACTTTATTACAATTTTCTTTCCAGCAGAGCAAATATGACACTTTATTATTTCTTTGGCAATCAGACATGGGTCTTGTTGTCCTTTTGGTCTATGTTGATGATATTGTAATCACTGGTTCTGATTTTGTTTTACTTGACCAGCTCAAGACACATCTTTCACAATCCTTTCATATGAAAGATCTTGGGTCTCTCACGTATTTTCTTAGTCTTGAGGTGCATCGTAGTCCCTCTGGTATTTCTCTTAATCAACATAAATATGCTAATGATTTGGTAGCTACAGCTGGATTGCAGGAAGCTACCTCTCTTGATACACCCATGGAACTAAATGTCAAACTTCGAAAAGAGAAAGGTGATTTACTTGTTGATCCCAGTTTATATCGCAAATTGGTGGGTAGTCTTGTTTATCTCACCATCACTAGACCAGATATTTCTTTTGCTGTACAACAAGTCAGTCAGTTTCTTCAGAATTCTCGTCATCTTCATTTGGCTGTTGTTCGTCGAATCATCCGCTATGTTCGAGAAACTTCTGCACGGGGTTTATTTTTTCCCACAGGCAATTATCTTCGTCTTGTTGCTTATAGCGATGCTGATTGGGCTGGTTGTATTCATACACGTCGCTCCATCACTGGTTGGTGTGTGTTCTTAGGTGATGCATTGATCTCCTGGAAGAGTAAGAAGCAAGACAGAGTTTCTAAGTCATCTACTAAATCCGAGTACCGAGCAATGTCTCTTGCTTGTTCGAAAATAATTTGACTTCGGGGTTTGCTTCGTGAATTAAATTTTTCTGCTAATGATCCTACACCTTTACATGCTGATAATACCAGTGCTCTTCAGATAACGACCAATCCTGTCTATCATGAGCGCACAAAGCATATTGAAGTCGACTGTTATTCTATTTGTGAAGCCTTTGAAGCTCGTGTTATTCATCTTCCTCACATTTCTATTGAACTACAAATTGCTGATATCTTCACCAAAACTCTCACTCGTCATCGACATTGTTTCCTCAGTAGCAAATTGATGCTTGTTAATCAACCCGCATCAATTTGAAGGGGGATGTCAACATATAGCTTTGCATTAATGTCAACGGATATCTTTGATTTGTTCTCTTGGTTTATTCTTTTCCATTATTACATTGATTTGCTCTTAATGAGCTTATTTATTATCAGATTGTATAGGGATTAGATTAGCAGACATTTAGTCTTGATTCTAGGAATAGAATGCTTCTGTACATATTATATAATGAAGAGAAATCATAGCCTAAGAGGCAAGCTATTTGATACAGCATTTGATTAATTGACACTAACACCATCATCTCCGATTTCTTTAACTTCATCTTGTGTCTTAATTGCTTTTCCTTTATCTTTCTTGTTTGCATTAGCAATAGCATTAAGATTTCTTAGACCTAAACATATATACGTAAGGGAGAAAATATAATTAAGAAATAAGAATGGATTAATTAAGAAATTTTGGATTTTGGAATACCTTTTTTTTTCCTTTTATTTGGAGCTCCTTCGTTAATGTCAAAGCACTCTTGTCCATCCATCCAAGAGTTATCTGCCCCCAAGCAAGGATCTTTTTTTTCAGTAATCCACTCAATGTCAAAGCACTCTTGCAACACAATTATTATAAAAAAAAATAATTACTTAGGATTAAGATAGTATCCCACTGCATGAAGAGATCTATGGAGTTGATAATCCCAATGCTTGTCTATAAGCTCCCATATCTTCTTGTATCTGCTTTCTACATTATCAAAATTCTTTGCTATTTGTTCTTTTGCTCTATCCATAACCTCATATATGTAATCCATGGCTGACTTTGAATCTCCATCGACAAGTCACAACACTTTTACAAGAGAACTCACGCAATTTAAGCAATATTTTATTTATTTCCAAAATCTTTGATCACTTAAAACAATAATTTTTACCACTTTAACTTCACTTCTAGGGGCATAAGAACTTGTAACCTATTCTTTTGATGCAAACATAGATCTAAGAGCTTTTTTTTGATTCAAAATAGACTTTATTGTTAGATAGAAGGTTGCAAATCTTGTAATTGTCGGCCTTGCTAGCTCTTTATTTTTAGAGTACTTCTATACAAATTGGGCAGCCAAGTATGCTTGTAAATAAGAGTTGTAATTTTTTTTTCCTTATCAATTGTGTTAGAAAAAATCGGAATAACACTAATGTCTTCAAGAATCAAGTCAAGATAATGGGCTGAATAAGGAGACCAAAAGAGTTACTTTCTTTTCTCCATCAATTTGCTTCCAGCACATACAAGGGCTGAAGTACTATCAGTCGCTACTTGAACGATATTCTCTTCTCCAATTTTCTCCACCATATCATCAAGTAATTCAAACATTTTTTCAACATTTTTAATAAAACTACTAGTATCAACAGATTTAATAAAAACAGTCCCTTTTGGACTCTTGACAAAAAAATTAGTAAAGGACCTATCTTTTTCATCAGTTCACCCATTTGACATTAATGTGCAACTTGTCTTTTTTCATTCACTCTTATATTTTTCTAAATTTTGATGCACAAGATCAACCTCTTTTTTTTAAATATAAAACTCTAATTTCATTATAAGTTGGTGGCTTCAAACCTCTATCATATTCGTTTACAAATTTCAACATATTGATAAATAAAGGACTCTTCTCCAGATTAAATGGCATTGCATTGCTATATATACATTTACATATATCTTTAAAAATTAATTTTCTATTTTTTACCATCTCATTTAAAGTATGTTGTCTGTTAGATGTGCCTCCCCATTTTCCTTTCATTACAAAAGCATCCATGGTCTTTATTCTTTGAATATTTTTCTCTTTGATCTTTTTTCTCTTCAAAGTACTCAATAACCTCTTCATCCTTCTTTTGCATATCATTCAAAATTTTTATAAATAAATTTTTAACATCTTCAGAAACTTGTTCGCATGGAACAAATTCTTTGTGTGTTCTTGCTAAATGATGCTTCAATCTAAATGCACTCCCTCACATTGCTTTTAGGCAATAATTACACTTAATGTGTAATCTAGTTTTCAAAGATGTACAATAATCTCAAGTAATATCTTTTTTAACTTTATTTTTAGGAGGCATGATAACGACACTGTAAAAATAAATTTAAATATAAAATATGAAGATTTTTAGCAATTTAAAAAAACTAAAAAAGATGGAAGGTTGAAAACTTGAAAGTTGAAAAAAAGCACTTACCTTTGCTTATTAAAAGAAGAATATTGATTGACAATAAAAAAAAACTATTTGATACCTTGCTAAATTCACCTTTGAACTAAGAATAAATTTAGAGTTGTGGAGAAGAAGTGAATTTGAATAGGTCTATAATTGTGAAAAAAAAGGCTATTTAAAGATTGGTTATTTGTGTTTGAATAAGATTAAAATTACTTGTAGATAAATTTTTTCTAATTTAAAAATATATTATTTAAATAAATAAAACACTCCCTCTCCGTGCAGTTTCTTATATATATATGTGTGTGTGTGTGTGTGTGTGTGTGTGTTATATTTAAATAAATCACAAATATCCACTCAAATTGCTTCAGAAAAACGCCGTAGGTTTTGGATTTTGACAAAAGAGGATCCCATAACTCCGTAAGCCAAAACGCAGCGTTTGGCCTTATTAAAAAAAAGAAAAGAAAAGATTACAAAGTATTCAGGGGAGACGAACAGCACGTCAGGCAGCCATGGCTGCTACGCGACATTGACAAGTTGAACCACTAGCTGGAGCTCAAATTTGAATCGTAGAATCGTTCGATTCTACAATTCATGCCAGAATCACACCAATCTATGCGATTCCAGCCACGATTCGGGTCTAACCACGATTCGGCCACCGATCTGTATCGATGGCCGTCTGAATCAAACTGAGACGTACAATTCAAAACGTGAATCGTGCATCTTCTACAACTATGGTTTGTTTAATTATAATCCAAAAGTAAGAAATATAATTACGGTCCTACTACTTTGCTATTTTTCATTCTCTTTAAAATCTTCTCTACTTCAAACTCTTAAATTCTACGATAAAAAATATAATTATGGTCCTCCTCTGCAATATTTAGTTTATCAGAGTCACAAGTCAACTCATTTCTTTTATTAAAAATCCTTGAAAATAATTCCTTCATCATGTTTGGATATCTTGCTCCCTTACTAAAATATTACTCTCTTCATTTTTAATACATTTCACTTGATTTAGATCTCTTATCTTTCTTTCTCTACCCTTCGCAGGCCTATAAATTTTTCTTTTTCCATCTTTAGTTCCTAAATATTGATATAGCCCTTTAAAAACTCTAGATCTCGCTTCACTCAGAACCTTCTTAACGTCTTTCTTAACAACTTTATATTTTTTTCCAATTTTCATGTGTAATAATTGATAGCAAGTGAATATTTACTTCAAGTCCAATTATTATCTACTGGTATTGCTTCTTTGGGCAAATTGTTTCATTGGTTTCCAACAAAAAAAAACATATATGAAGCTGAACAGTAATGTTGGATGCATTTTAAAGTCTAATTACTTGAGATTATTTATATGATCTCATTGAATGCCATTTCAAAAATATGCCATAGATGAATTAACAGTTCTCGTATCAAAATGAGAAGTCATTAAAGCCAAAATGAGAAGTCATTAAAGGCAAATCACTGACAAATTAATGAAACTGGTTGTCAAAGAATGTGGTAAAGGATTGGACTGAGGAGGTATTTACAGGTCAACAAAGCTAGTTTTAGTAAGAAAATATTTTCCTTTAAGAAAAGGAAGTCACATCAAACTTTTAAGGATTACTCATATTGATCATAGCACCAAACACCAAATAAGCACAAATGTTCCTGGAACAACTTAAAACCACAGTAGATATTCAAACATAAATTTCAATAATACAATCTCCTATTTTGGAAAGTCCCATACCTGGTTCAATGTACCACAAACTTTTAGCAGCTCTAACAACTTGTCTCAGTGGCTTTACATTTTCAATCTCACTCATTATTGATTACAAACCCCGATGTGCCTAATAGGAACATATGCAAAACATTGACAACTAATCATTGTCATTAATGTGTAGGACTACCCTTAAGAAAGCATGATCAAGCACAAAAAACGCAACATGTGAAGAAAGTAATAGGACATGGAAGGTATAATACCACTCAAACCTCCAATAAGGAAATGGACAGGATCTCCACAAGAGATTATGCAACTCGTATTATGGTTTGCAAACCAAATAATAGACCCTGGAGTCCCCCCACCCTAACCCAGTTTTTTGTCTTCCATTCTTAATTTTTTATTAAGTTAGTAATGTAATATTCAACTGAACCTTTTCAAAAGGTCAGCTGGTTGTAGGCTTTGTATCCATACAAAACACAACAACTTGTCAAACTAATTTGAAAATACTTGATCGGAGTTAAAGTAGTAGCATAAACAAATGAAAAAAATTTAACAACAAATTTGTAGATTATATTCTACATTAAACTCTCAAATCACACTTCTTCCAAATTCCATAGTCTCATAACTATATGCCAGATACGAAATTTTTGCATGAAAAGTTTCTTAAAATCGTGCTGTTCCACAGAGGAATCATTATTTGATGGAATTTACACAAGTGTTGAACAAAAAAGTGAAGTGAGTAAGAAGAAACTAAATTTTAAGCTTTTACTTGACAAAGAATCATCATGAAACTCTTAAAATTTTGTATACTGATGTGATAAGTTTTGTGAAAGGGAAACAGAAAAGTAGAGGGCTACATAGTTTTTCTAGGCTTCTTGCACACTGAAAAAGATAGTGTATCTCCATATCAACATATATAACAGAGAATTTAAAATTCTATTACCATAGTAGATTTAAGAGGCTTCTTATTTGCCAGAACAATACAACAACCCATATCAACCACTTGTTTTAGCACCGCAATAGTGTCAGAGCTGGTCAAGCAATCTACAAAGGCCAAACCTATAGCAAAATTGCAAAAGATTCAAAGGTAATATCTCTCTTAGTGATTGAGTGTATGAATACACTCATTGCTTTTTTCAAATCTCTTCACAGTAACTCATGCAATGTCTAGAAATAGAATTTTTCTTTGTGATTCTCAATGCATGAATACCAGGCATTCACCTTTAAATAAGAATCAGCAAGTAATCATAGGAAAGGGACAAATAATGATTCACATAACCACCATGACAGGCATAGATTCCTACCATAATAACCAAGTTTTGGTAGAGAGGAACCACCAAGCTTTTCATGTCACGAAACCCCTTAATCTACAAATCCAGTGTCATGACCACAGATTGATTATCACCTATGTTGCACAGGTACATATGAGGTATTGGACTGCATATGGATATGGGTATGAGATTTTTTTTTTATTTCAACGGCAATATATACTATATAAATAAAGAATATTTCATAATATTTAATTAACCAAAATGGTAATCTAAGTTCTCTAATTAACCTTATTAAAAGTAAATCAAAATAATATACCATATCAAAGTTGTGTATACCACTCTGCATATAGTATTTTTTTCATTGCTGTTGAGTTAGTAGGATTTAATTTCGTATATATAAAATTCAAAGTTAAAAGTTTGTAGGCATACCTACAATTTACCCAATATATATCCAAAACAAATTTTCAAGAAAAAAATTACATGACAAATATATTTTGGAAGTGCCTAGGAATACCCAAAGTGTACAGGTACCTGGTTTCAATCTAGCCGTATCCATGCTTCATTGACTATCTAAAACTCACACAACTCTCAAGTGGAGTCCCTGCCAGCAAAGTAAAGAAATATCAGTCAAAAAATTACAGAATTAATATTAACCATAATCATCAATATGTGAAAAGGGACCATAATTTACTGTGCTTAGCACATAAGTGAATTTTGGGTAGCAAGGCTTAATGTCAGAGTAGTACCTAAAATTCAGGTGCAACTCCATATGCAAATAAGCGTTTATAGTAAATTGGTGATCACAAGCCCGAACTGTAGTATGAAGTTAAAGCAACAATCTTAATTCATGATGGAAGTAATATGAATCGAAACGCATCAGACTCAAGAAAATAGAATATGAAAGCTGGAAGGAAAAAACAATAATAGTGAACCCAAACAAATGGACCAGGGGATCAGGATAGACCCATAGAGGGTAGATTTCCCTCCATCTCAACCGCTTCATTTAAGAAGCTTCCTAAAAATTGAGCCACGTTTGCATTATTATTTGGAAACTCAAACTCAAACTCACCATTTCACCTACTACCAGCATCATCTACTGTAGTGCGTGAGCCATTAACACCACCGGATCTCCCAGCGAGCTCGTCGGAGCCATCAACACCACTCAATCGGAGGAGCCGCTCATGGATTTTCTGCATGGTAAATATCTCAATCTGCACTGAAGGCATCAAAAGGCAACTCCTTATTGTTTACATAATCATAATGCTTTTTTGGAGATTGCTTTTTTTAAGGAAGAAAGGGGTCCATTGCAGCTGAGCCCCATTGTAGCGTTGGCATCAAATGCCAGCAGATTTGGATATTTCAAATGCAGAAAAGCTCTGGGTCACTCCTACGAGCTTGCTGGGAGATCCAGTGGCTCTGTCAGAGAGCAGAGATGAAACGTTGAGCTCGAGTTTCGAATTAATAATACTGACGTGGCTCAATTTGACACGGGAAGCTTCTTCTTTTTTCCTTGATATTTTTTAAAATAGATATTTCGAATTCTAATATGATTTTTTTAAATTTTATTATATTATAAGATTAAAATTAATATTATATTTAAAATTTAAAATTTAAAATATGCGCCGTAATTCTTAAATAAAATGGTGCCATAATCCTCCATTGGAGGATTTGCTCTACAAAACTTGCTCGGCGGTCAATATTTGCCTAGTTCTTGAGCATTGAAATAAAATGGATAATAGAATTTGATAAAATTATCTAATAAATACTTTTATCAACATTATTTAGTATTTACTCAAAAATTTTAACAAATATATTTATTTTTTGTGTATTTTATATTAAATATATTTATCTTTTTCTATTTTTAAAAATTTATACGTACTTATGTTATACTTTGTATTAAATACACATATTTTATACTTTGTATTAAATATACTTATTTTTTCTCAAGTTTTAAAAATATACGCAAAATTTTTTATATTTTATATTAAATATATTTACCTTATTCTATTTTTAAAAATATACATATATATTTCTTATAGTTTAAAAAAATTATCATTTAGTTCTTTTTTAGTGTAATACTTAATATACCTATTATTTAAAATATAACATACAAACTTGATCTTGAAACAAGAAACTCGTTTCATTCAAAAAATAAATTTAGACTTAAAATTTGAAACTTGGATTAAATTTGAATTTTTTTGGCCTAGGTTTGAAAAATGTTTTATAAAAAGAGTAAAATTACCATTTATTTTTCAAAATTACATCTAAAAATTTTTTAAAAAAATACTTTTATAAAATAATACATATTTTCAAACACTACAAGTTCTAAAAAAAGCCACTAAATTATATATATTTTTACAGTAAAAGGTGAATCAAATTAATATATATATATATATATATATATATATATATATATATATATATATATATATATATATATATAGTTTGTTTTTTTAAGAGGGTATTTTTTTGTCTTTAATTAAATTAATTTCTTACAGAGAAACTCCAAACTATTGCTTCTCTATTGCAACAAACAAAATTAATTATGCTGACTTTTAAAAGTTTTTTTCTTGGCCATGTAAAAGAGAAAAATTTTAATTACATGTTTAGTCTTTTTTTTTAATAATGTGTCAATTTAATACCAAAAATATATATAAATTAATCATTGAATATGCTATAACTCTAAACTTTAATTCTTAAATTTATGCTATTATATAATATAATTTTTAAATTTATCAAATATCGAACAACTTAATTATTTCATCTTCTCACTCTTAATTTTTTTTTAAAATATTAATGTAACATCTTAAGTGTTCATTTAATAAGTTAAATCTAATGTAGCATAATATTTCAATTTGTTGGGTCAGCATTTCTTAAAGTAAAAAGGCCAAATTACTTTACTAGTCACTTAATTTATTTTTTGATTTAGTTTTAATCCTTTAATTAGAAAAAAAAATTCTTTAAAACTCTTAAATTATAAAAAAAAATTATCGCTTATATTTTAAATTATAAATATTAAACTTTAAAATTTTATACTCCAAAACTCAAAAATCTAAATAATAAACTTTAAACCGAAAACACTAGGTCTATTTGATTTTAATTTTTAAAAATTATTTTCAATTTTTTTAAAAAATAAAACAAAAAAACATGTTTGGTTAGTATATTTTTTTTACTTGTTTTAAAAATTTGTTTCTAAAATATTGTTTTAAAAACATAAAAAAAAAAAAGAACAACCTCAACATGTTTTTTATTCTCAAACTAGAAAAAAAAGTATAGAACAACTTCAGAAAAACAATTCTCATTAATTGTATAATGATAATTAAAAGCAACATTCATTGAAAAAGATTATTGTGTCAAATAAAAAGAGACTATTAAGCAAAGAAAAATAGTCTTTTACTTGCTGAAAAAGTATCGACGAACAGAGGGAGAAAAAGTGAAGATTAGAAAGAGAGAGTTTGTAGAAAGTAAAGGAAGAAGTTTGATTCATTCCCTTTCCTCTTTTTCTATCATTTTTCTTTTATGGCTTTTCAATCTGCTTATGAATCTCTCTCTCTTTTTAGTTTATGAGTTTCTCTCTCTAAACTAAGGGTTTAGGGATGGGTTACCAGTTTTCTACTCTCTCTTGTGATATTTTTTGCTTTCAATTTTTATATTACGAAGTTCAAAGACTTATGGTATACCTCTTTCTAGAATTGATGTATTGTTATTAGGAAGTAGGGGCTTCATATTTGATTTTTCATTATTCTACTTTGGTTACTCATTATGCTTCTTCTATATTGATATATTGAATAAATTATGTAGTAAAAGAGGAGGAAACATCCAACTAAGGCATAACAATATAATAAATGAAAAAATTACCTTTTATTCAATATCTATAAAAAAAAAAAGGAAAAATGAATAAAGCTTACAAGCAGGGGCGGAGCTAGACAATTTTCATTGGGGGGGCTAAAAAAAAATATTAAAGACATCAATAAAAATATATTAATTATATGCAACAACTAAAAATTCTAAACAATCAAATATAATGCATAACCTACATATCAACAAAAATTATAGAGAATTACTTACAATTATTCTGTAAGAGAGTTGCGCTCGACGTTTTTTCATGGTTTCAAATTCTGCTATTATAGACTCTGTGCTAAAAGTAGTGGCAATTTCTTTCTCAATGTAAACAACCAAATTATTTGTAAGAAATTCATCATCCATTTTATTCCAGAGTCTTGTTTTGACTGTCTTCATTGCTGAAAAAGCTCTCTCTGTAGTTGCTGTAGACACAGGAAGAGTCAAGATAAGACGAATTAATCGATCAATCAAGTGATAAATTTTTGACTTTCCTATTTCTATTAATCTCTTACATAACTGAGAAAGTGTAATAATATCTTGAAAATCTGGATTATGAGATATATCAAGCTCGTATAGTTAAAATTTCAAATGACTTCTTTCTTGTTATGTGAAATCTTCAGGATAAAACTTCAGTGCTAGCTTGCATATGTTTTCAATATTAAATGACTTATAATTGTCATCAGGATCTAAAGTAGAGCTTAAAGTTAGAAGTTCCATTGTTTGCTCTTTGAATCTATTATTCAACTTTTGTAACTAAGAGTCTATTGCTACTAGAAATATTTCTATTCGAAAATGATGCTCCACTATTACATTTGATTGACGAGATCTTCCTCTACCTAAGGTATATCGTGAACTCATATCGGGGATCTCAATCTCATGTTTTCTACAAAATTCTTTAACATTCTCAAGTAATTTAGACCATCCATTATCTCTCATTTGTTTAAGAAGTAATTTTGTTGTAGAAATAAGATGTATTGCATTCAAGATATCTTGAGATTGTTGCTGTAATGCTTGGCAAAGATCATTAGTTATTCCCATGATTTCATGCATTAAGTGCAATGTGAAAATAAACTCAAATGATAGTAATACTTTACTAACAGCATAAGCATCACCTCTTTGTGCATAAGTAGCCCCTTCATCAATAATAAAATTAACAACAGTGCAAGTTGCGAAAAATATTCTCATTAAGCTGCAAATAGAAGTAAAGTGAGAACCCCATCGAGTATCTCCAGCTCTTTGTAAAGTTCCAAGTTGATTTGCTCCTTTACCTGTTTCAAGCTCATCAAGTGCAATCATCTTTGCAATTTCAATAGCTTGAACTTCTTGTAATTGATCGTGTCGTTTGTAAGAAGCACCAATAATATTTTCAACGGAAGTCAACTGTGTGAAAAATTCATGAATTTGAACAATTTCTCTTGAAGCAGCAACTAAAGCTAATTGCAACCTATGAGCAAAACAAT
Source organism: Gleditsia sinensis (assembly GCA_037074535.1). Classification (NCBI taxonomy): domain Eukaryota; kingdom Viridiplantae; phylum Streptophyta; class Magnoliopsida; order Fabales; family Fabaceae; genus Gleditsia; species Gleditsia sinensis. The sequence goes on from CM073472.1 coordinate 21,542,571, forward strand.
GAACATAATATGCATATGGACAGTCATTAAGAAATAAGGCTTGCAATCCATTCCATTCACCTCGTATATTGCTAGCACCATCATACCCTTGACCTCGAATGTTTTCAAGTTGGAGATTATGATAAGAAAGAACAGACACTAACTCTTTTTTCAAAGTCATTGCACTAGTGTCACTAACATGCACAAAATCAAAGAACCTTTCTTGAACAAAACCATCCTTAGTAACGAATCTCAAAACAATGGTAATTTGCTCTTTCTTAGATTCATCTCGAGATTCATCAATAAGGATACAAAATTTAGCATCTCCAATATCTTCTCTAATTGAACTTCTCACCTTATTTACAAGAATATGTAGAATGTCTTTTTGAATATCTCTTGATGTATACTTTGCCACCCTTGGAGCATTCTCCAAAATGAGCTTCTGAACATTGTCATTATAAGATCCTAAAAGCTTCAACATTTCAATAAAATTTCCTCGATTCTTTGAACTTGGGCTTTCATCATGACCCCTATATGCACAAGCTTAAAATGTCAACCATTTAATACAATCAATCAAAGCTTTGAGTCTAAGTCGGTTATTCTCAATTTTTTCTGAAGCTTGCCTTTTGATAAGCATATCAATATGCTGTGATTGCTTCATCAAATCATCACAACATTTCATAGCATTATAATGAGGAGAATTGAGATTTTTGCCAATGTGATTCAAAAGAGGACAATCTACTCCACTGTTAACTTTCTTCCAATTTTTGAAACCATATTTCGTGAATACATTTGAACCTGAGCGGCCTGAAGCTGGCTTACCAAAAAGGTAGCATGGAAAACAATATATAGCATCATGTTCAATAGAATACTCCAACCAAGAGGGATATAGTTCAAACCAAGAAGATTGAAACCTACGACGTTGATTTTCACCACTAGAAAATGGATATTGTACAAACTTTGGTTGATTTGGCCCAGCTTTTAGATAAGCTTGATGAATTTTATCTCTTTGATTAAGAGGAAATTGCCAAATTAGCGGACGTAATCCAAGATCTCTTTCTAAATTATAAACATCCATTTGTGTAGCATTGAGTCGTGGATGTATGGAGCTACCAATTGGTTCAATATTTGAAAGATTAACATTTGAAGGCTCAATGGTTGGATGACCTTGATCTAATGTAAGAGTGGTAGAAGCATCTTGATTATTTTCATCTTTTCTTTTAAAGAACGTGTCAATGGTTTTCAACTTTCCCATGTGTAAAAGATAAATCTAAAAAACATATAATAAGATGTAACAAAATTCCATATTCAAGAATTAGTTCAAAAATTTCAAAATCATATAATGAAATTGGCCTCTAATAAATACTCATTCACATAATGTAACCTTTAACATATATATATATATATATATATATATATATATATATATATATATATATGAATTTTCTTATCAATGTTAATTTGGTTATTTAAGAGATGCAAAGTTAATTGTAGTTTAAATAATAAATATTTAAAACAATACATGTACAATAAATTGTCTTTTCATTTTTTTTATATTCTTTGGACTAATTTTAACAATCTTTAATTACAAATGCTTACTTATCAAAAGTATTCTATACCTAATAAATATATCGGTTTGCTGCTAGAGATCATAAGACTATAATAAAATGGGAATCTTAATTTTCAATCCAAATAAGAGCTTGATGTGAGATAATTTTCTTGCAATTCTTTGATTTTCTTTCAATGGTTTGTTGTTTTCTTATTTAATATTTACAATTTGAACCTTTTGAGAAAACCCTGGGAATCATTATATGTTTTTAATATATGAGATTTATAATATAGAATAATTACTTTATGGAAATCTTCAAGGTTTTCTTTTTGTATTTTTTAATTCATTCTTTGGTAAGTCATTGCCATATTATAAGTCACATGTCTCCCAACTTGTTTTGGTTTACCTGGAGGTTAGGTAATTAGTGTTAGATATTGGTTCATTGATATTGAGTATGCTACAACAATATTTTCTATATCCCCGTCAATGTCATGTATGCTTCAAGGTGAATAATATATTTAAAGTTTGGTAGGTTGATAGTTTCATATAACACAATCAGTATCACATCCCAGGTGGATTCATTTAATTGGCTTTATTGATCTAATTGACAGTGGTGGGAGAAGACTAAGGGTGCCATATATGGGTGAAAGTGTTGGTTTCTGCTAATGGGATCTCTTTTTTTTTTAGAGACATGAGTTCTCTTAATATTTCATTTATAGATTGAAGGGAGCTTAGAGAACAAAATGTGTATTCTTTATACATTGTCTCTAAAAATTGTCTCATTTTCAGAGGATATAACAAATTTGACTATACATTACTTGCTAGAGTTAAATCAAACAACTTCTACATATTATATTCAAATGATAATGATTAGGCATCACATTATTATTCATTTATTTGTCAAGAAATTTTCACACTTGCAACAATAAAATTAATACATAGAAATGGAGAGTTAAAGGGGAAAAAATGCTTACTGTTAAAGTGTTAATGATCAAATTGCTTCTTCAAAATGCCAAAAATTTCTCCAGTAGAAGACCTCCTTCAATGACAATATAAGAAGACTATCACTTGAGTTGTTGAGTGATCCACCATAGACTGACGCAATGACACTCACCACTCACCAACGAAAGGCCAAGAGAAAAGTTAAAAAGTGAAATACAAGTATACAACACTCACAGTCACTGAGTCACAGGTGAAGGGCAAAGTGAAAAAATGAAAAAGAAAGTTTCAGACTTTAAAAAGGCAAACTTGGGGAGAAAGAAAAAAAATTTGATGCGCCTGCATGAGTAACCGTTGAATGTGGCTTGTTGAATACGTTTTGACAGTGAAGTTGAAAAAGAAAATTTATTTTGAATATTTTATTGTTATTTGTAAATTATGATTATGAGGTTTTTTTTTAAATTGAGTTAAAAAAAATTTAGTCAAATCAAGATACTTGCTGGCGGCAGAGGGGGCCTAAACTATATAATATTAATATATTTTATATTTAATTAATAAAAAATATATTACTACTAAATTTTTTTTAATATTTGGGGGGGGGGGGCTAAAGCCCCATCAACATCCTACTACCCTCCACCCCTGCTTACAAGAAGATTGCTTTAACGTGCTTTAGGGGCTGAAAGTGGTTAAGATCAATAAATTTTCAATTTTCATTTGCTTATTTTTCTCTCTTATCTAATATATTTTTCTAGTATTAATTTTTTTAATCACTCTAAAAGCTAAATAAACCCAAATTTTACAAATAGAAATCATAATTGTTTCAGGCAATATTTCATGTGTCTCACTCTTTCTCATTTTAACTTCTTAATTTATAATAACATTCAATAGACTGAGGTAACCTAAAAAGACAATAAAAGAACCAGGCATTGAAATGATCTGTCATATGAAAAATTCAATCCTATAAATCCTAAAACCAACAAGTATATATCAAATAATGAGGTATTAAAGTGCCCTGCTACCAAGAAGAGCAAAATATACATCAATTAAGAAAATAATAAACTAATAGAAAAAAACAATGATAAAAAATATGTGAAATTGACAGTGTGCCAAAAATAGAAAAAGAGATATTAAAGGAGAAAAATTATAGTATGCAAACTCATATATAAGAATTACTCTTACTTTGATTATTATAGAGAGAATCAATCTACACCTTAAAACAAATATCATATCCCTGAACTTTTCCACCCCTTAAAAAACTCGTATCTTTTTACAAGTAAAATAATACCAAAACATATCAAGAAAGTAATAAGAATCAACTCTCTATCTTAAGTTACCTTAGGGAACTAGCACATTTTTTCTATTGGAAGCCTAGATTCAACATCCAAAGTTTGAAAGTCATAATGACTTAATACTTATAGTTATAGCTAGATGACAAGCTAGACAATTACAGGATTGACCACATCCCACAAGAAACTATTTTCATGACCAAGTGATAGCTTGTCAAATTCCCATGTATTTCTCTGTAATTCCAATATCATAAATAAGTAGGAGCCAAAAAATTAATTGGAGGGGGGTTGAGGGAAGAGTTCACTTTGGCACAATAAATTACTTAATGCTAAGTTTAAAAATCAAGTTTATTCGTAAACAAGCATATACATAACCATCAGCAATAATTCTTCATGCTCCACATGATTAACTCTTCAAACTAATAAATTATATACTATTTATTTTTCTATAATAGGATATAAATTCATCTTTACTTGCCTTTCCCAAATAACCTTATGCTTTTGCTCTCTTCCCCTTTAGAAAAAACACATACGTAGACTTTACAAGATATGGAAGATCTATTTATTTATTTAATTTATTGGTCAAAGAAATATTATATCATATACTTTAAAAAGTGATTACTTGAATTCTATTTTTTCAATTATCAACAAATTTGGGAAAAGCTTAAAGCATAGTTGAAAGGAATATTTAGAGTTAAAATCATATCTGAAACACAAGGTTTTTGGACGTTACAATGAGGATGCCAACTAGTTACCTTTTCATTAAGCATTTCTAAATCTAATGTGGAAGACTTAAAAAAATTACTAGTTTTTGGAATGCAATGTTTATTCTTTTGATTTGTTTTCTTTGTTAGCCAACTTGTTATGTTTTTATTTGTATTATCTTCTTCATAATCATACCCATGAGGATTTGTTAATTAATGGTGTTTTAATATTTGTTCATATAAATGAAAACTAACAAGAGCAAACTTTGACCTGATTCAATAGTTAAAACTTACATAAACATCATAGTTGAAGAGGTCACGAAAGGCAATATGCAGAATGGTGTATTTCATTTTAAGATATGAGTTTTCATTAATGATAAACTTAATTCAATTACTAAATGTTCCTTCAGTGTAAAACAAATAAAGCAAAAGTTTAATAGATTGCGGTCAAAGTATTTTTAGTTCTCTTTACTCTTGCAACATACTGGATTTGGGTGGAATGTAGAAACCACCACTATTACAATCGATGAAACAGTTTGGCAAACTTATATTCGGGTCTATAATAACTTGTGAATTTATGGTTTAATTACAAATTATTTTAAATATGTTTAATTCACTTTTTTTAAATGATTATAGGCACATCTTGATGCTGCTCAATTTCAAAAGAAAGGTTGTGAGTACTATAAATTATTGGGAATCATATTCAACAGAAATACTGCAAGTAGAGTACTTTATCATTCATCTATCCAATATCCACCAAATACAAATGAAGAAAATGAGCTTGAATGTGAATACCTTAATTGTAAAAGCCAAACTCTTTTTTTTAGGCACTCTTTGATTTTGTATTAAAATATACTATAAATAGGATTCCATTAACACACATAGATAAAGTAACACACATTTCATATCATTAAGTCAAAAGAGGTTATATCAGTATTTATAGGTTATATAAGAGTAACACTAGGTACTACTCGTGGCATCGCAATAAAGAAGTATCAGGGGTTACTCTTTCAAAAGGGTATACTGAGTTACATACTACATAATTTACATTCTATTGATTAAACCCTGGCCTAGCACTTCACCTTCGTGGTGCATAGGGTGGAGGAGGGGGTGGTACTGGCACAGGAATATCTACTAAGTTCGCCACCAACATATCTTGCAAAATGGTGAATTGACCTATGAAAGGTATCTCCACCACTTGGATCTCTAAGACTAGGGTCACGAGAACTATCGACATCTTAGTTGTTACTATCTGAACACATAACCAAAATTAATGAGAACAAAATTTCAATAGGTTCAATATTAACACAATATATAGTAAACAAAATATGATGATATGTTCAGCTGTATAAATTATAGAAAATCATTCTTTAATAGCCAATCATAATAATCACACGTAATATAAATAATTGAAATACACAAGTCATCAATGTACATGTCCACATTATATTTAATGTCATGCATAACAGCTAATTATCTGTCATCCGTCTATATTTTAGTAACAGAGTACTATGAGCCATTCACCCTTTTCTATTCACATACCACTGTCATTTGATTGGAGTGGCTATACTTTCCCTTGACTCACTCAAGGCTAATAAGGCATTCCCTATTCGGTACCGTCTCAAAGTCATACGACCCCGTCAGGTCACCTTACTGCCACAAGGTGCTACATGTCGTCGGGCTACCTTGCCACTGTAAAGGTCATCCCAAAGATTTCGTCTAATTTTGTCTCACAAATTCATCACAGATGCATCTTATTAACATATGTTTCATCCATGCTTTAAGCATACATCTCGCATGCATCTCATCCACAATTGGAACATGCATCTCATCAACATGTATTTCATCCATGTATTAAATATATATCTCATATGCATCTCATCAACATATATTTCATCCATATATTGAACATACATCTCATATGCATATCATCTACATATATTTTATCCATGCATTGAACATACATCTCATATGTATCTCATCTACATGTATTTCATCCATGCATTGAACATACATCTCATATGTATCTCATCTACATGTATTTCATCCATATATTAAACATACATCTCATATACATCTCATCAACATGTATTATGTGATTTAGTTTCTCATAATAAAATGATAGATTTAACACCACAAGGCATCATTAAGAAGACATTTATTTGTATTTTGGTTCCTCTCATCATCATCTATTCATTGGAGTTCATTTAAAGCCTTTAAAGAGCAAAACAAAGCAAAATCAACCTCAAGCACAACTTGACCATGTTACAGAGCACGGCCGTGCTCTGACTACAGAAAAACCCCTACCCACACACAACACAACCCAACACATGCCTTGACCATGTTCTAAAGCATGGCAAAAAAACAAGCCAATAGCGCTGAGCATGGCATGGCTGTGTCACAAAGCAAGATCATGCTCGATGCTGCCCCACTTTTTTTTTGTTTTCTCACTTCCATACCATACCAAAGCCACCAAACAGTTACCCACAAAATATATCCACGATTATTCAAACACTAGATCAAATAAAACACCTCAAAAATTGATTTATTTTCGAAGCTTTTTCCTTAGCCTAATCCTTCACACTTAACCCTAGATCCATATCAGGATTTCATCAAACAAAAATTTTAAGAAGCACTCACATATATCATGACACAACATATACCATAAATCAACCATTAAAACTTAAATTTCATAAGGATTAATGTTAAACCTACATAGCAAACCACTCCTTTGATCTATTTCTAAGAAATCTTCTTGAGGGCTCCTTGATTCACTCCACTTCTCTCTCTTTTTTTCCAAATTTTTGCATCAAACACTATGGATAAAAGCTCAAGAAACTTAAAGCAATGAGGAGAATGATTTAGAAACCCATAAGTTCAATAAATCACCTTAGTTTTTCCTCTAGGTTGTTCTTCTTCCTTCTCTCTCTCTCCTCTCCTTCTTCTTCTCTTTCTTCTCTTTCTTGGCTATGGTTTCTGATTCTCCCTTTCCCTTGGTCGACTCTTCTATGAGTTATCCCCAAAATATTATTAAAATATTTCATATTCTAGAAGACCTTAATCCTCTTCCGACTATATACCTAAATTAGATTTTATTTACAAAAATGTCATTCTATTACATTCCAACTCTTCCTCAACTAGGGCCATGTTTGGATTTCCAATTTATTCCAAAACTCATTAGTCTTCCTCTAAAGAAAACCTTAGTGGGTCTTAAAAACACCTCTACATGTCTTTATCCCCTTCCTTACTACTCAATTTTATTCTAAGAGGTTAGGAATTAGGGTAACCTTGATCAAAATAGTTTAGATGATATTGTCACACAAACAATTGAGCACACCACACGTAGTGAAAAGTGTGCAATTCAAGTTAAAGAGCGTAAGTACAAGAAGGAACCTAGGACTTTACAAATGGGAGATGTACTTTTAACATGGGTTGAGGCATCAAAGGTGAGAGCAAAAGTTTCATTGACTAAAGCTGAGAGGTATAGAACAAAAAGTGCTGAGGTCACTAGTTTTACAATTATGTCGGCTGATTATTCTATTACTAAGTGTGAGGCTGCTCTTGAAGAGATTGAAGATATTTCTGATGACATTTATATGAAAGTATTAGAGAAATTTACCAATCCTGATTAGAGAGAAATGTTCCTTACAATATTTAGTGATAAGAAGATAGGATAGATGGCTAGCTAGACTTTAGTGAGGGTTTTTTTTAAACAGTGTCTTGTTCGTTGTATGGTATGTTTGTCTTAAATTAATTTTAGAAGTGTTAGATAATACTTGGGTAGACTTATTTAAATGTTTTGAATAATTTTATATTATAATTAATGTTATGTTGATGACAATACTTGATCAATTTGAGTAATGGATTTGTTACAAGTATTTGATTTCATAATTTTTGAATATATTATAATTTTTTTGTACATTTTATTTGTGTGATAGGTTTTTACCATGATAAATGTAAATAATACATCATCAGATAGTTATACATATAGTTTTGATGAGATGCCATCAGATTTTGAGAATGATGAATTAGTTGAACTATGCATCATTAGCATGGTCTATGATTATGAGCACAGATTTCTAAACAAAACCAAGGTTCAAACATTTGCACTAACCGGTCATGAGTTTATTTCTATGTTATTAAATGGATCAAGCACAACTTGTTTTGAGTTGTTGCGAATGGAAAAAACATTTTTTATTAATTTTTATCATGAATTGAGGAGAAAAAGTTATGTTCCTATTCATTATAGGACATAATATTCGCTATAGAGTAGCATCAGATCATGTTCCTATTCATTATTTTAAAGAAGTGTTGAAACCAGTATGTCGATTAGGAAAAGAACTAATAAAACAAGAGTCTACTAAATTGTCTATAAGAATTAAAGCTAATTCAATTTATTATCTATGGTTTAAGGTATATGTTTCTGTTAAGAATTTATTCATGCACTTTTTTATTTTTCATTTTATCAATAACTTTTTTTGTAATGGTTTGTTTGTAATAGAATTGTTTAGGTGCAATTGATGGCACACATATAAGCTCATAGGTTCTTGCTGAAAAACAAATATCATGCAAAGGTAGAAAGACAATTGTGACACAAAATGTGATATGTGTGTGATTTTAATATGATGTTCACATATGTCTATTCAAGATGGAAAGGTAGTGCACATGATGCCAAGATTTTTTTAAATGCACTTACAAATCCAAATGCATAATTTTCATAACCTACGAATGGTAAATATTATATTGTTAAAGTTTTCTTATTTTTCTAAAAATATACAATTTATATCGTCTGTTAATGTATATTCATTAATGTAAGTTTATGTTATCTTGTGTATGTTAAATATCCTTACACTGGAGATTTTCTTCCCCCTCATAAAGGTAAAAAATATCATGCACAATAATATAGAAGTCAAGGTAGATAACCAAAAAGTCGTCAAGAGCTATTTAATTATAGACATTCATCACTAAGAATGAATATTGAACATTGCTTTTGAGTATTAAAGAAAAAAATTTCTATTTTAAAATTAATGCCACCGTACAAACCTAGTAGGCAACGACTCATAGTGATGGCTTGTTGTGCTATTCATAATTATATACGCAAGTGGAATTTACGTGATCTATTGTTTGACTTATGGGAAGGTCTTGATGATGCAGAAATAGAGATTTTAAATGAAAATATAGGCCTAGGGAAAACAAGCTCTAACGAAGACAACTTGTTAAGATTATCTGATCAAGGGACGACAGAAATGGTAGTATATTGTGACCATATTTCAAATTGGATATGGTTAAAACATAACAAGTCTACTTGATAATTTTTATATAATAACTTATATAATTGTTAATGTCACTTTTATAGCACTTATAATTAGTATGTACAACTATAAATGATATTGTCATTTATTTTAGAACAATATATTTAAAAATATTAATGCCATATCTATATTATATTAAATTTTATGATAGTTTTTTCATTTTTATTTATTTATCCTTCCCATATTCTCATTAAAACATTACTATAATTCATTTAAAACAATTAAAGTCATCATAAAGTTTATCAAACATATTTTTTTACTTATATCAAATGAGTTTTTTTTTTGTTTCTAAAACTTGTTTTCAAAACAATTTTACCAAGCAAGTTTTTTATTATGTGCTATTTAAAAACTGTTTTCAAAAAGTTTATCAAACATATTTTTTTTATTTTTGTTTTATAAAAAAAATTTATATATAGTTTTCAAAAAAAATTTTAAAAAACAAAAAAATAAAAATAAAATCAAATAAACTCTCTACATTTTAAATTTTAAACTCCCAAATTCTAATGCCATAAAATTTTAAAATTGAAACTCTAAAACTCTATACACCAAACTCTAAATATAAAACTCTAAAATCTCAAACTGTAAATCTCAAACATTCAACTCCAAATCTTAAACTTAAAAAAATCTAAAAACTCAAAGTTTTAGAGTTTGTTTGATAGCAATTTTAAAAATTATTTTTTAATTTTTTTAAATAAAACAAAAAAAATTGTTTGATAAAGAATCCTTTTTACCTATTTTAAAATTTTGTTTATAACACATTGTTTTAAAAAAAAAAAACAAAACAATCTGAAACTATTTTGGTTCTGAAAACAAGCAAAAGGTAGAAAAAATATTTGAAACACAGTTTTCATTAATGGCATTTTGGTAATTAAAAAAATCTTTATTTAAAAAAAAACATTTTACAACTTTAATAAAAGGAAGAAAGCATGTGCGTCCATTTTGCTTTAAAAAAAAAAAAACAAAGGAAGAAGATCGTGCATCACCCAACGAACACAAAGAAAAAAGAAAGTGATCATGTAGGAAACAGAATGTTCATTTTAAAACAATATATTTAAAAATATTGATGACATATCAATATTATATTAAATTTTATGATAGTATTTTTATTTTTACTTGTTTATTTTTCCCATATTCTCATTGAAACATTACTATAATTCATTTAAAAAATTAAAGTGATCATAAAAATTAAAAGAAAAATTATTTTATATCAAATGAGTTTTCTATTTTTTTTTAAACTTGTTCTTGAAACAATTTTGACAAATAAGTTTTTTCTTATATGCTTTTAAAAAAAAATTAAAACAGTTTATCAAACTAATTTTTTTTTACTTTTATTTTGTAAAATAATTTTTAAATATAATATTCAAAAGTAGTTTTTTTAAAAAAAGAATTAAACAAATTCTTAATTTCTAAATTCTAAATCTTAAAACTCAGAATTCTAAAACTTCAAACTTAAATCTTATATTTCAAAACTCAAATAGAAATATCAAACCTTTAAACTCAAAATCACAAATTTTAAAACCTTAAAATTCAAATCTAAACCTAAAACTCTAAACACAAAACCATAAACTACAAGTTTTAAATTTTGAAATCTCAAAACTCAATTTTCAAAATTTTAAAGTTTAAAAATCTTAAAACTTAAATTTGCATCTCGAAATCTCAATATGCCAAGACCCAACATCCCAAAGAAAAGAAGGAAAATAGATTAAATGCAAGGAATATAAATTTTTGCAAATTAGTTTTCAGTTTTTATATATATATATATATATATATATATATATATATATATATATATATATATATATATATATATATATATATATATATATATATATATATAAAGCATTTCAAATGTCTTACAGCTTAACACAGTGTAAATCTGTACAGGAAAGCTCGAAAGCACTGAAAATTATCAACTTCACTGTTGGCTTATGAAATTTTATTTTTTAAAAAAATATTTTGTGTCAAATAATCAATCACTATATATTTATATAAATTCCCTTCAGTTTCACTGAAACTTGTTAAACCATTTAAGAGCATGACTTGAAGTGATTCAGAGTTCAGACCCATCATCCGTTGCAGTGCTAGACATTGTGTACGCAATTTAATTAATAATTTACAAATTATGAAAAGTCTGTTTCGAAGGCGTTTTCTGTGTTATGTTGTGTTTATAATAAGATGTGGAAACCTTGATTTGTTATGTAACATTGAGGGACAATTTTATGTATTTTTTTTCTTCTAAAATGATTCATGTTTTCTGGATGGGTCACAGATGTTTGGAAATGTTGGATTTGAATTACCTTTTCTGCCTTTTTTTTAATTAGAATCAAAATCAGACAGAACTCTATCATACCGTTTATGCTAATGGCTGAGTAGAAATAGCAAAATAAGTACATTAAAGAGGTACATTTTAATCTATTTTATTATCCACCAGAAATCAGCTATTTTTTACTTGTGTTGTTTTTTGTTTCCTTTTCTTTTTAAAAAATACGTTGACAGTTGAAGACATTATTCAAGTTTTTTTGGGTACAAAACATGAAAACTAAACTAAACTCCAAAAGAGCTTGAAGTAGAAAAAATGCAAGTTATGCTATTCTTATTCCGATGCCTCGTTAAGAGTTACAAGAATTTTGGTTGGTTACCCATATTCTTGCCCTTTCTGTTTATTTTTTGATGTAGTTAGTTGATTCTGCACTTGCTTCAATAATCTCACTTCTTGCTTTGTTTTCTTCCATCACTTAAATTTTTCTGTCTATTATTCTGAAACTCCAATATCAATAATAAAAAATTAGAATTCTTGTTTAATAAAGCTTTCTATGACACTGGTTCACTGTTATGTTTATGCATATAACTTCCCTTCACTTTCATTGAAACTTGATAAACCATTTAAGTTAGGAGCATAACTTGAAATGATTCAGAGTTCAAACCCATCACCTACGGTAGTGCTAGACATTGTGTATGAAATTTAATTAACAATTTAATTAGAAATTATGAAAAATCTTGTTTTGATTTCACTTTAATATTTAAAGCTTAGTCTCATATTGTAAAAGAATTCTTGATTAATGGGTCATAGATATTTGAAGATGTTGGATTTGGGACAGGTTGGGGTCATTTGCAAGGTGGGGCTTGGGGGTGAATTTGAGAGGGGGAGCTTGGGGCTTAGGACCACCCTTGGGGAGTGCACCCTAAGGGTCGAGACTATACTATGGGAATTTCCTTGAGGGTTAGGGCCACCAAAAGGGGTGACACAAAATTTGGGGCAGTCCATGAGGGGTATGTCTCGAGGGTCAATACACTTAAGCAATTAAGACTACCCTTTGTGGGGGTGCTCTATGGATCAGGTTCACCACCTAGGGGGTGGCGCCTCGAAGGTTGGTTCTATCCATAACCTCAAGGGTCGGGGCCGCGATGTGTAGGGGGGATCAGGGGGCACCGCAGAGATTATGATCACTAAGCTCTCCAAAGGTTAGGGTTGCCCATAGTGTGTGGTGTCTCAGGTGTTGGGTTCACTTATCGGGCGTGGCACCCCAAAGTCGAGGCTACCCTTAAGGGTAACACCCCAAGGGGTCAAGGCCTCCCTTGGTTGGTGCCCCAAGGGTGGGGGTTGTAACACCCCTATTTTTTTCTCTTTTCATAAAATAACATGTTAGAAAGAGTCAAGATGAATTAGTTGGTTAGTCTTTATAGGAATATTTATAAATAATACAAAAGAGAATTCTCATTTTTAGAGAAAATTCTTAAAGGGCAAAATGGTAATTTTTTGTACTTTTTAAGGATGAAATTGAACAGCAAGAAGTGAAATGAAGACTTATGGAAAGTATGATTCAAAAGTCCCTTAGCATTTGTCTCAAAAGAAGATTAATCTATTTTTGGCAAATTATTCAAGCCAAACATGGCCTTAGTCAAGTGTATGGTTACACTTTAATGCAATGACAAAATTATAATAATTAGGTAAAGTAGGGACAAATTTTAAGAAGAAAGTGACTTCTTCAAGAAGCTTGATTAAACAAGTATTATCCCCTTGACTTGATAAGAATGGTCAACCATCACAAGGGAGAAAGGGAAAGGCTATGGCGTACAAGGGAAGAAGGAGGAGGAAGAAAGAGAGAGAGAGAGAGAAGAGAGAGAAAGTGCAAGAAGGAGGAAGATAAGGTAAGTTTTAGGATTTTTGACCTCTCTACTCTAATTCTTGCTGTTAATAGAGCTTCATAAAGTTATTCTAATGGTGGAAATCTACAAAAATTGGAATTGGAAGATAGAGGAAGTTATGACCCAAGAGAGAGGAAGAATCAAAGTGTTGGTGGAAAATAAGCTCAACATCTACCCTATTATGATTCTTGAATGATTTGTGGCATTTATGTGTATATGTATAACTAGTTGTTGAGATGCATTGATGAGATTAGAAGTGGTTGTATATGCATGACTATCATAAATATGAGAAGGGGGAGATAGGTAAAAGCATTGATGATGAGGGGATGGGTTTTTGGATGCTATAACCCTTTTGGATTTGATGAAAAATGCAATATATGACTTGAATAATATATATATGATCTAGGTTTTGGTTGGTTGTTTTTTATTTTGGCTAGTTTGGAGTGTGGAAATAAGGAAAAGGTTGAGTGTGCCCAGAACACAGTTGTGTCCAGGGTTGTCTTAACTCAAAATTAACTATTTTTACCCCCAAATAAACTACAATAATGAAATGATAATTAGATGACTTAAACTAAAGACTAATGAGTTAGAAATGAATGTTAACATCGAATGCTTTATTTTTTTTACTATATTTATCATGATTATGTTATGAATTACATCACAATGAGGAATTAAATGGTGTTTGACTTAATGAAATTATCAATGCATGTATGTTCTATGATCCCCTACATGCTTGAAAGGTATGATACATGCATAATGGATATGATGGCCATGCATATAGTGTTATTGTTATGTATGTATTGATGAATTTGTGGCTGGATAATTGAAAAGACATTTAAGATGTGGGATGACTCTTACACTAGTAAGGTGACCTAACGAGATCGTTGGCTTGTGACAGTACCGAATAAGGGACATCCTATTAGCCTAGAGTGTACCAAGTGAGAAAAGGGCCATTTCAACAAGATAACAATGGTGTGTGAGTAGCGGAAGAGAGAGAGCTCACATCACCCTTGTCACGCCCCAATTTTAGGGCACGTGAAACATGTATACTATGAATATATATTTTCCATAAATATGAATATTCCAATATTTTATCGAGGAAACAAATACATATAGGTTTACATATACCATATATAAATCAAGTCCATAAACATCAGAGTAACAGCAAAAGCAGAGATTTTACCTGTGGCGTTTAGAGCAATTCTAGAGTACATTTATATTACAATTTAAATATTGAGAGTTCAGAAACAATTTAGGCTCACCACGAAAGTACGATACCTAGTTGATCAAGAAGCCGCAGGACCAAACTCTGAGTCTTTATCTGAAAAATATGTCAATCATGTATAGTGAGTTTTACAACTCAGTGAGCAGATAATACCTCATATGACTTTTAAGTCAACATATGGATGTACTCTTTATTTTTAAACTTTTTACGTTGAAAATCACAATTCAGAGGTACATTCATCTGTGACCTGCATTTCAAATAATCTATGTTCAAATTCATATTCATTTCATAAGTAATGCTGTAAAACGATAATATATCAAAATATGCATCAACATAAGTCTTATGACAAACATTTGGAGGATCCCATATCAGAACTACTATATCAGAGTTTAACCCCTTCCATACTTTAGTGGTATATGATTTGCCTAAACTCAGCATCCCGCTGAGATTTTCCCTATTACCATTCAAGAGGACACGCGAAGGGACTCTATATAGGTATTTCCTAAGCACACAATAAGGGAAGGCAAATCACATCTCATATAATTGGCATCTCGCCCATATAGGAGGCATTCTACTTTCTATCACATATTATCTCCCGTGTGTTGGCCCTCACACGAGGCTAGCACCACCCCCTACTAGCTGAGGCAATCAAGGTACGCACCAGGGCTAACATCACCTGCTGTTAGCAGATAGTGTTTCCAATAAGATTTCTCCACAGAAAATATCATATGCACATATGCCATATAATTTAGTATAAAATTTTCAATATAATACAGACTTTCAGTCTCAGTATATTCCTTTGTCAAAACTTTCCAATCAGGGGAATCACATATACATGCCCATATCCGAGGCAAACATATCACTGTATAAATCAATATCATATACACATATGCCATATAACCTAATATAAAATTCTCAATATAATACAGACTTTCAGTCTCAGTACAGATTCATCTGTCATAAATTCTCCATTCAGGGTTTATCACATGTACATACCCTTTCTCGAGACAATCATATAGCTTTAGAAATAATGCCACATGCATAAATATTCACTTTATCATTTAATGAGAAATACATGTGAAATCAGATACACCGTGTGCTCAAAAATCTATTTTCAAAACTATACTCTTCTTGAACCATATTTCAAAGTATAAATAATTCAGATAATTTTAATGCATTTCAGAATCATATAAAAGTGTAAATATCTTATAAACATATTCAAATACACGTTCAAATATCAAGAAGAGTATAGGACAAGCTATAGGAAGAATCATCTACTCATAGGGTAAGGGCTCCAGATTGGACAGCCCTAAAATGTACTTTTTCAATCTCAATTTAATCAAATAGACCTCAAAAACGTATTTAAAGGATTCAAAAATCAAGAAAATAACTTCGAAAATTTGGTCACTATTCACCGCCGAAAAATACTATTCATCCGCTAGACAAAAAGTTGTCAGATGGTTGAAAATATTCATATCCTAAGGTTTATCTAGTTCCTGAATCCATCTACGGTGTCAGATTTTCAATGGGAAGTCTCTAAGTAAGAGTTTCAAAATTGACCTTTTTTTGAGATTTTCTATTTCAGATCTATGACGATTCAACGGTTGATTTGAGAAATTAATCGGTCAAAACCGTAGTATTTTTCGTCCTGAATCCAGTTGCACCTTCAGTTTTGAGATCGGAAGCCAATAGACATTCCAGATCTAGAGAGAAAATTTAAAATTATTATTCACTCACTATTCCTCAGTTTTTCATTTTTCAGAAATACGCACCTTGTCTCTCCGTTGTCTCCCCCTTCCTTCCCCTTTCATTTATTTTTTTTATTTTTTAGATAATAATAATAATTATTATTATTTAATAATTGAATAATAGGATTTTCTTTTATATATATTCATATAAATTCTGTTTTTCGTTCTAAAACATCCCAAAATTTTTTAAAAATTTATATTCTCATAAAACTTTAGTCGAACTCTTAAATTATGATTTTTCTTGATAAAAATCGTAATAAAATAAATATCAAAATAAATATCTTTATACATATTAAAAGAAAGATATTTCTAAAAATACAACAAAAATTCATTAGAGGCCAATATAATTATTTTAAGTAAAACAATAATTATTTTTCTTAAAAATCTACTTACTTTTAGTAAGACATAATCATTTTTAAACAAATAAAAATATATTTATTTATAACAAAATACTATCATTTAAAAATTAAAGTTACGATCCAAAACGTAAATTCTCATATTTTCTTTGTAATTCTTTAATTCATATAATAAATAAATTTATTTTCATAGATTCTTATCTTCATTTTTAAAATCCTCTATTTAATTTAAAATTT
The DNA here is from genome assembly GCA_037074535.1 of Gleditsia sinensis. Taxonomy (NCBI): domain Eukaryota; kingdom Viridiplantae; phylum Streptophyta; class Magnoliopsida; order Fabales; family Fabaceae; genus Gleditsia; species Gleditsia sinensis. The sequence goes on from CM073472.1 coordinate 21,560,052, forward strand.
TCTTTAATTTGAACTTTATTAAATTTACGGCTATTACAACCCTGTTGCTGACTAAAGATAAAATTCACATACGATCAGCCACCATATACATATATACATATATATATGATATTGATGCATAACCTAATGATGATGTTAAACATGCACGCATATTATGTTATTCATTCTTTATTCATGTCATCTTTTAATGTAAACAGAGAAAATATTTTTTGTAATTTATACAGTTAGACGTAACCTGTAAAATTTTCTTATTATGTTTTACTTATGTGAATGTTGATCTTATTAAGATTTTATTCTCATTATTTTTTCTTTTAAGTGTTATGTTTAGATAAAAATAGTTACGATGCCATTCATATTCTTGTCCCTACTCCCAAAAATGCAAACAGTAGCGATCCTTTATCTGAGACAATTTACTGTTATAACTAACCTCATAGTGGTTAATGGGGTAAAACTGTTAGTACTAGTGCCACCTCTTCCACCATTTACACTCTAGAGGTAATGGCTGTGTAAGATGCTGTATAGTAGTTTAGAAATAGATAATGAATTAATCCATTTTTAATGTAACCATATAATACTTCGCCTTTTGAGTTATAATGCTTAGTACTTAAGATTATATGTGTATATATAGTTAACTTCTAATGTAGCTTTGAAAAAATGTATATAATGATGCATATGTCTTGGCATACCGTTTCCTGTATTATTATTTGTTGATGCATCTTAATGTCCCATGATAATTTTAAGAGGGCAAAAAAAAAAATGGTCCTTATAATAGGGGCCGCCCTTGGTTGGTGCCTCGGGCGTTAAGGCCTCCATTGGGGATGGACTTGCCTCGAGGGTTCAGGCCATCTCAAGGGTTAGGGCCGCTTAGGAGAGACGAGTTCAAAATTTAAAATTTAATATTTAGTATAATTTATACCCTTGAGGCGGCACTGACCATGGCCCCACTTGGCTTAGGGGCGCCATGTGAAGGTAAACATGACTTGGAAGCCATGTAACGTGTTTAAGGCTCAAGGCTTATATATCTTAGTCATAGTTCCAGTATTGTGAAATAATACCTTCAAAATTTGGTGTATTACAATTAGCAACAAAATAAAAACTAAACAAAAATACTGAGACAATTTGTTATTTAATTTTTTTATGGCATTTACCTTGTTTTATTTTGGTTTTGAGATAGTGAACTGTTATTTAATTAGTGTCTTATATTTTTTTTCTTGTTCCCGTTTACTTGAATGATTGTTTTTAACAATTCTTGCTGATTGATTGTTTATTCTTTTGATTCATGAGGGTAGATCCAGGTGATAGTGTAAAAGTTGATGAACCAATTGTGAGATTGAAACGGGTAAGGTGACATGTTGAAGTAATATATTATTATTTGTCAAGAATCTTGTTAGTTATTATTGAAATAGCATACTTGATTACTAAATACTTAATATGTAACTTCATTATTTGTCTAATTTTACTAGGTTATTGTTGATGAAAAACTCAAAGTAGGTTTTGAAGGTTTGTAAAAGCTAGGAAAGGTTTGCATGCCTCCTTATATTGTTATTTTCTTTCTTTATAAAAATTCTCTTATTTTGTACTTGAAATGGTGTAGTATTAAAGAGAGAGATTACAAAGAGCACATAGAATGAATTAAGAGAGAAAAGAGTACAAGAGTTCTACAGTGGATATTAAGATATCTCAATGGATATGATCCTTAAAACAGAGTTAGGGGTCAATTTTTTTGGTCCGCTAGGCACTAAAACTCATGACCATTAGTTTGACAATATTTCAGTACCATCACTTAGGTGTTTTGCTTATTCCCTTGCCATATGGGTCAATATCCACACAAAATCATATATTGCCATTTGCCAATAAATGCAATATTCCTAAGAATGCTAAGGAGTCGCTCTGAAAAATACTTATAAATGAACTATACATGTCTTGTATCCAAAAGGCCAAATGTGGAAAAAGTGCAGAGAAGCCAACTAGATTAGGGAAAAATTTTAGTTAAAAAAAAAATCATATCCTTCCAATTATAAGGTTCAATCACACTCACCGAAACAAAAGAAAATTGTTGATCTATCAGTTTATAGTGAAGTCAGCAATTAAAAATGTGCTAAAACAATTTGAATTTTCATTAACTGCACACTGTAAAATCACTTTACAACAACTTCAACTGGATCAAGATGATCAGTTCTCAAAACAACAATACCATGACAATGCTCAAAAGTTCATAATTTCATTATATTAGTGTTCTCATAAAGCAATGATTTTCCTATGCAAGTGCTCTCCAACAGAACCCTCTTCCCCATCATGATGATGATGATGATGAAAGATTAGCGTCAAAACTCCTACCAAACAAAGTACTGAACCAACAAGAAGTTTGTCATACCGTTCCACCCAATGAAACTTGAGCTGACTGGCCCCATAGAATGACAATGCTACCAGTGAAGTCATCACCGTTATTGTGCTGTAAATGCAATATTACCTTGTGTGAAGCTTGGTAACAGTAACAAATCTCCAAATATATAAATTTTTGTCAACATCTATTCCAAATTAGTACCAGCTCAGTATACAAATTTTGTGGAGCTTCAAAGATTACAAGAGCCTATTTGGTTTCCTTATTATAAAAAATTTAGGTAAAGTTCCTTTAGTGCCAAGAGATTCTACAATAAAAATACGACAATTGAAGAAATTCTTTTATAATAGTCAATCGGATAATGCTGAGAATCACATATCATGTTTTTATTATAAAATCTAATAGTAAAGACTTTAAAAACTGCATCTAAGTTTTGTCCTTCCTTAGTCCTATTTTTATTTTCATGGAAAATAGAAAACATGACAAAACATGTTTTAGAGTTTAGAAGAAATTTTTTTTTCTGAAAACGTATTTTAAAGTAGTTTAAAGACAAAGAAGTTTGAAAGAGGTTCTCAATGTTTTCACAAAATGGCCGGTGACATTTTTGCAATTTTGCAACTATGTAAACTAATTATTAAAGAAAAACAAATAATCTCAAAATTATCGATAGTCAAACTTAAAAATCAAGTCACATTTAGGTCAATTTGATTTGACAACAAAGATTAACAAATTTCACAAAGTAAACATAATGAAAATAGAGAATAAAAACTGAAAATGATTTTAGAAACCCACCACACCCTAAATTTCCAGTATTCAGAACAACATTCAAAATTTCAAACATACGACAGAAAAAAAGATCTTAAGTTTATTTGACACAAACTTTGAGGGTATCTATCTAGCTGGAATGTTTACCATCTATCTTGGCTCATCCTGCTTCACAATTTCCAGGCAAGTAGCTTGTTATAGCAAAGCAACAGAGGGCTGTAGTTCATAATTTCATATTGCACTTAAGACCACAACTTGCATATTAGAAGCTTTTGCAGAAATCTTTATAACGAAATGGAACATGATAAGTAAATGTTAGTGGAATGGAGGTTATATGACTAGTTTCATTTGTTCATTTCTGTCTCATGCACATATCAATAAAATGGAAAGCTGCATAACAGCCTTCGCTTAATTCAATGTCATGGCCAACATAAGGAATTCACACCTCGATAATCACCAGTACAGATTTCCATCCATCTTAAATACTCACGCATATCAAAAACACAAACAGAAGGATACAACATATACACACATAAAGAGCAGAAGAAAAAATTAAATTGAAATTTTTAAAAAAGCATAAAACTCTAAATGTTCGATGCAATTTGATTTGTACCTCAATAGCAGCACTATGATGGCAAGTACCATCATGGAAGATGAATTTCCAGCAGCAAGAAATACTGGAAGTGTTGTTGCACAAGGAGATAATGCGGGAACAAGAATAAGCCCAGCAACAGCCATTTTCTCCATTGGTTGGTTGTGAGAATGACTGTGACCACCCTTTCCAGACAAAAACATAAGAACATAACTACCACCAAGAAATATGAGCAGAAGTGAAGCAAGCTTATGCACTGTTTCTTCACCAGCGATGGTGTTGGCCATAGTGATCGCTGTTATACCAAGAATTGACGTGGATATTACGTGCAAAATTGCTCCAAGTGCAGCTGCATGAGAATAAGTACAATGTAAAGAAGATCCCCAGGTGTCCAGAGGAACTCTAAGAACAATTTACTGGAAAGTATTTGACTCTTTGTAATTAAAATTTGAGTACAAGGGAAAACACCTAGAGATGTGTCAGACAATCCTTTTAATATCCCAATTGCCTTAATTGAGTTGATAGTGCAAGAAGTAAGAATCCTCTCACACTAATGGCTGTAACACCCAACTGAGACAATTGATGTAAAGAACTTTAACATGAGCATTCTTGTCCACAAATATTGGCTTTAACAAGAAAAGTAAGAGTAAGTTATAAATATAAAAATTTGGTTTTCTTCAAAATAAGCTACAAATTTATGGATCAAATGTTATCTTCAGATATAAGAGTTTGGGAGTTGAAAGGCCATTTTCCTGTACATAAATTTAACGTTTTTAATCATTTAAGAGCAATCATCTAATGTCATATGCAGCTATTAGTCAAATGAATCAGAATGCTTTAGATAAAATGCTATCATAATGAGCTACAATAAGCACGGTTTTCTAACAAAAATTTGAAAGATTTAAGGGACGATTATAATGATAGTTAATGGGATGACTAAACCAAAGGTGAAAGTTGCACAAATTAACGGATCACACTAAGCAAACTTCTTTGTGACAAAATGTTTATTTGATTTCAAACATAGGTAAGACAATGAAATGGCAAATTAAAGAAGAAACATGTAGCAGTTAACCAATTCTTATAAGATCACAAAAAAAGAAAAAAAGAAGGGCAAAGCAAAACCACCGTATATCAGATTAGAATAGTGTTTTCCATGCGCACAATGGCTAGCCTTAGTTATCTAGGGATCTAAAAACGGAGGAATTGATCACACTTTTTTAAGCACTGACTTTTGGCAAGGGTTAGTTATATTCAATACCAGTACTTCAGTAAATTCCTAAGAAGGATAGACATGCTTCATGGCATTGACATGGATACTGTAACATAATTAAATTTAAATTATTCATATGTAATTTGATAAATCATATCGTGTCCAATGTGTGTCAAACACGGGCACAGCCCATTGTGAAGCATCCTAAATTCAATCAACTGGTTAGATGTCAATCATTGGGTCTTTAGACTGTACAATACGATACAATAGGACCTTCATTAACCGTATCCCACCAATACAAACTACAAAGCATGAAGAAAAGAATCTAAAGTCTATACAGCGCAAAAATGCAAAAAAAATCTAGCTTATAATGGCCACTTCACTAATCCTTGTAAGCCCCAATGGGTTGTATGCTTCCGTTTTGATAAAGAAACCAAGTTCCAAAAGTGAAGGATAAGAAAAAAGGCAACCCAGAATCCCATCACCAGATTTCAAGTTTAATTACATAAACAGCTACGAGGACATTTGCTCATAGAAATTACTTTTAATCAAGCTACTACACAAGACAACAGAACAATGATTGTAAGGCTAGAAGAAACATCATAATTCCTAAAACGTCATTGAAGATTCTCCATATCCCATGAAACTGAGATCTGAAAAGCAAATCTAAGCATGTGTGAAAACTGAAAACAGGAAGAAAAAAAAATAGACGTACTGACGAGCAGAGTTCTCGAGAGTGTCCATTTCTGGGCACGACCCACTACAGAGAAAGGAAGCCAATGGGTTGGAATGAAAGAATGCAGAAGCGAAACGGTGGCGATTCCTCCGATAGTTGACAGATCTTCAGCGCTGAAACTATCCATTTCCCACCAGAAATTTCGACAGAAAAAGATAAACAAAAGCAAGAAATCGCTTCAAGATCTAGAAATGGAACTCTGCAACTAAAATTTCCTCATAAAACTCGAACGGGTATCTACATTACCAGAAAGATGGTTCGCAACAGAGAGAGAAAAGTCGAGAATTGTTGTTAAAACTTGAAAAGTAGACCAAAAAAATAAAAAAAAATTCAGAATTTGGATCCTTCCAAATATTTTGCAAAGTAAATTTTAAAAAAAGTGCGTAATTTCATAACATTGATATTTAATAAACAAACTATGACAATTAATTTATATATAAGTTTTATAAAAAAAAAAGTTTCTTATTAAATTAGGTAAAATTTTAATTTAGCTTCTTAAATTTACAATAAAAAATTTGTTAAACTATTAATTTCAATAGGACTTAAACTTATACTTTATATATATATTTTTTAAAAAAATTGTAAAAAAATTATTTTAATATAATATATTTTATTAAATGATCAAATTAGTATTTATAGAAATTTAAGATAAAAAGTTAGTATATTTTTAAAAATTAACTATTTGAATAAAAAAATAATAAGTTAAGTATATTATTTATTAAAATTAATTTTTTTTGTTACTTTTTTTTATGAAGTTAATTTTAATATTACAAAATTTATATTTATGAAATATTAGATATATATTCAACTAAAATAAAACTATAAAAATTAAATTAAATTTCGTTATAAAATTAAAAGAATAAAATAAGACATTACTAATTAAATAATTTGTCAATGAATATAAGATATAAAGAACATTTACAACAAAGCAAGCAAACAGACTCAGTAGGTACAGATTTGTTTGATATGATTGTTTTAAATTTTTAATTTATTAAAAATAGAAAATAATTATAAAAATATGTTTAGTTAATATATATTTTTAATTTTATTAAATATTTCTTAAATTTTTAAAAATTCTAAAAATATCATAAAGATATAATAAACTGTATTATTGATATTTTTTAATTATTTTAAACGTATTATAACTTGTAAAAATAAAAATAAAGCAAAACATAGTTATTAACTAAAATATAATAAAAATAAAGTAAAAATATAAATATAACATATTTTTTTAAAAATAAAAAATATTAAAAAGAAAAAAAATATTTTAATAAATTAAACGTACTCTAAAGAATCTTTCAATAATTATGTAAGAATTGTTACGAAATTATCTATTATTGTGGATATCTATTTGGTTTCTTAACTTTCAAAGTAATAAATATTTTTAAATCTATTATTATTATGAGTATCCTTTTTATTTTTTCAATTTTTAAAGTTATTAAATTTTATTTGTGCTCTTTAGTTTTAATTTTTGGGTTATCTTTCTTTATGATTGTATGTCTATAAATAGAGACTTCTATGAATCAATAGAATAAGAAGGATATTTTTTTTTATATGTTATTTATTCTAAGTGCCTTTATATTTTTTTTTTTTTTGTAAAATTTCATTCAATTTTTATTCTTTTTTAATTTTTTTAAGTTAAATCTAACATGAAATAAATTTATTTTTTATTCACGTTTTAGGCACAAATTATTTGTCCATGAAAGATAATGTTACATATAAGACATCTAATTAATAATCTATTAAGCTGTTTGAACTTCGAAATTAATAAACCTTACTCAAAGAAATTTTTTTAATGAGATATAACATATTTAACGGTGCCTAATCTCGACTAACTTTCCTGTTAGATTATTTTCTATGAATAATTTATATTAACTAAACAACAGCATCTAATTATTCTGTCCTTAGTGATAAATTTTAATTGAGTTTGCTTAAATAAAATAATTAGATGTTATTATTTTAAAATGATAATAAATTTTTTGACTAAATTATCTATTTAAATGAACAGATTAATAAATTAAATATTAATTATTTTTAAATTAATATTTTTTTAAAAAAATTAATCTTAAATACTAAAAAAATATTTATGAAACGTTTAAAGTTATACTCGAACAAAAACAAAAAACAAAAAGTAAGTTAAATTTCAATATAAATATAAGAGATTAAAATTTAATTTTACTGATATTTAATTGATAGTATTAATGTTTTGAAAATTGAAGACCGGTCTACGTTTCAACAATCAGAGCTATAGTTAAACCTATACTTAATACACACACACACACACACACACACACACGTTAATAAAAATATAATCTTTATCTTTAAAGATATTAATAAAAATAACAGTTATAAATACTTTTATAGATATTAAATTATCAAAAAATTTATACATATATAAATAAAATAATTTCAATATGACAATTTATTAATTTTTTAGTAGTGTATTAAATTATATAAATGTGTTTACGCTTGATGTATTTTTTTAATATTTAAAAGAAATTATATATAAAAAGTTCTATAACTTTTAACAAACAGCAAAACGGTGAAATGGTAAATCCGTAGCGCTCTACCGTGAAAACTATAACTCTCCAATAGTCCAAAAAGAAATAAATGTTTTTTTTATTTTGGTATTATTATAATTAAAAATATATTTATATTTTACTCAACATTAAATTAAAACACACTTTTTCCCGTTAACATAATACATATAAAATTTTCTTTTGAGTGCTTTCTATATAAATCAAACTGTCGTTTTCTTACAAACTGAATTAATTCATTTACCATTCTTAAAGTACAAAAGTCTGAATTCAAAATAAAGTTACTTAAAAAAAAACCATTTATAGCATTGTTTAATTACTACTAAAGGTATTTTATTATTTAATTGGATAAAAGGATTTACTCATCAACCAAATTGTTAGCTTTACATTGAAAATCTACCAGAACAGAACACATTTTCAACCATTTAAATTAAAAAAATCTTGGGGTTACCACAAACAATTTGAAAAGTGAAATTTGAAATTTGTAAAATTTAAACTCACCTTGAACATGAAATTGAAACAGATAAGCCTTCAAATTTATAATATTTACACTCATACCACCTCAAATTTTTTTAAATTTGTATAAATATTAATTTAATCTTTTAATAATTTATATATTAAACTAAACTTTATAATTTTTTTTTAAAAATGTATAAAATATCAAATTCATTATCAATTTAATAAATTTAAAAAAATTTCATATAAATTACAATTAGAGGGTGTTCCTATAAATTTTAAAAATCTCGAGGTAAATATAATTTCTGCTAAATTGAAATTATAATGAATACTATAGGCACAATCGCAATATATGCATTGCAATGATCTCGCTAATTTTCTCAGAACTTCAAGGTTCAATCAGCTAGAACAATATGCTAAGTTACACAAAACATTGTACCAGGTAGTCCGAGACATTAGAGATGATTGAACAGAACAAGCAAATCAGAAGACAAGAAAAAGGACTTGACATTACTCTAGTGTTCGCCAGGCATTGTCTTGATAATATCCGAATCCCCTGAAAACAACAGTAATATCAAATCATTAGGAGAACAAAAGCACAAAGGTTGAATTGTAGCCGTAAAATATTACTTAGGGGGAAACAGATACCAGGATCAATAATGCTGAGGCAACACACTCTGAAGTATTTGCCACAAGCTGTGCCCAAATCCACATTGTCTGATACACAAAACATCCTTTGTTAGAGATGGCTAATGGATGAGATTCGAGAAACATTCAAGCCTCACAAAAGATTGCCATGTTTGTGTCAATTGACAGATTCTATATAATACTATCACCGTGTCTTCAAACAAATATAATGCAACTAAATTGTTCATTGAAATAAAATGGTAACAAAATGTACATCATAAGCGTGCTTCGTAGAATTGACTCAAGTGGCACTTGCTTGACTAAAAATGTTAGAAGGTCTTAATGCATGGAGTTCGATTCTCTTTTCCCCCCTCTCCCCATACAATATCTTTGGTTAAAAAAAATGTGGCGCCAGGACAACATAAAACTGATTAATATTGCACTATAAAAAAAAATCCAACTATCAACTACAAAAACATATACGAGTACATCATATGCACCGCTTAAAAAATGCTTCAAATATTAACTACTCAAACATTGAAGTGATACACAAATTCCAATACAAGTTCGAAGCATTAAAAGTTTCAGTGGGTTGGGAATCTAACAAAGTGCAAATATAATGAATTCACCTACTAAATTATGAAATTCGGCCTGCAATCCACTGTGACTGCAGTGCAAGTGCAAAACAAGTGCCAATGAGAATTCAATAATAAATGCAATAAAGCATAATGTTTCCATCTCTAATGAGAAGAAAAATGAGAGAGAGCAGTTTCAGGTGATGCTAAACAAGTTGGCCAAGCACGAGAGATGAAAGTTCTACCAATTTCCATATCTAGACCTTAAAACATGATTCTCATTATTTAGTGCACAATGTATATGATAGAACTCATACAGAAAGATAGTAAGTTAAGATAAAAATGCATAGTTAGGGAGAAAGCCCACAACAAGATACATCAGTATTCTAAACCAGAAGATTCTATGTCAATTCTGCCAAGAAACTATTCTATATTAATATTGAGAGTTTGAGATAAATGATTCTGCGGGCTGAAAGCACTAAAACTTATAGTAAGAAAATAAATAAATAAATAAATAAATAAAGCTAAACTAACAGATAATAATGAAACATTCACCACTTATCACTTAATGATGAACAACATGCAGAAATGAGACAAAAGCTCTTAGATTAAGAACTCACTTCCATTATAATGATGCACACCCACTTTTGCAAGCATAGCGTAATACTCTATCTCTGATTTCCTTAAAGGCGGGCAATTGTTAGCAATGATAACCAGTTTTCCTGAAAAGAAGTCAATAATATTCATTAAAAATTATACATGATTAATATATACACAAAGTCACACTAGCTAAAAACAAGATATTACACCCATAGATCCATTCACTTAAAATTTAGTTCTCTTTCATAATTGCCAATGGAATTGAACTGTTCAAACGTACCAAGATGATATCTTCTGTAACATTTCTACATAACCAACTCCTACCACTAGAAATTTGACTGTCTAACTTTTATTTCACTTAAACCCGCTAAAGCAACCCAGAAACCTAGATTCTATGAAGCACAAAATTGAGAACATTATAAATGGGCTAACTTATGCTAAAAAATTGCATTATATCATTTAGGAAGGAAAATCAATTTTCCATAAAACAAACAATTGATTCTATGAAGATAACAAAGCAAATAAACGGTAACCCAGATCAGAAGCACACCTTTAGAGTTCCTCAGCGATTTCAGAACCGTTTTGTAACCCAGGGTATATTTCCCGCTCTTCATAACAAGAGCGAGCCTGTTGTTAATGCTCTCATGGGTCTTCTTCTGGAAAAAATCAAATAAGAGGACTCATTAACTTCCCGTTTGGATCAAGAGCAAAGGAAAAAGAAAATCGAAGGAAAATTATTCCGAATTAGAAATGAAATGGCAGAGGAATGAGAGGGAGAGCTTACGGTTTTCTTGGCAGCAACCATGGTCGGCGTCTCCGATGAAAACAAGTGACAAGAGATGCTCTCAGGTAGAGGCTCACTCTGTAAGACTATAATACTTTATATATAATGGATCAGATTGCTGCAGACTAGGGTTTATCAGGGTCTAGGCGGACATACATGGATTGAAATTTTTTTTTTTAATAAATTATATTTATTTCTATTAAAGTTGGCAAAAATTATACTTATATTTTTTAAAATTTTAAGAAATTACACTAACTTTTTAAATTTTGAATTTTCAAAAATATTAATTTAATGATTTGATTATTTATATTGAATTGAATTAGAATATTTATCAATTTTTAAGATAAAATATTCATAAAATATAAAATTTATTAATAATTTTATAAACAATGAGAAAGTATTCATATAATTGGAAATTAAAAGGATGTAAGTATAATTTTTTAAAATCTTAAAAAATAAATGTAATTTAATCTTTTTTATATTAATTTTTTTTTAATGAAGGTAAAATTTTTACTTATTTCTTCATATTATTTAAATTGTGTGTAAATTAGTAGGTGTAGTATAAAAAAAAACTGTGCAATTGTCTTAAAAAAAATAGTCAATATAAATTATACAATTTAACTAAGTTTATTATACATTATTAGAATGTCAAGATTACATTGCTTAATAATTATTATTAAAAAAAATCTTCAGTAATATAATTTTTATATTAAAATTTGTACTTTAGGAAATTTATTTTTTATATTAGATTATCCTTAATTTTTTTATTCTAATCTCATACTTTTAAGGAGTGAATAGTTAGTTAAAATCAATTTTATTAATGAATAAAATTATATTTTAATATCCTAAATTTATAGTAAAATTTAATTTTTTAAATATTTTTTTGTTCAAATATATTTTTAATGTTTCATAAACATTCTTATTTTAATCTTTAGAACTAACTTCATTAAAAAATTAACAAAAAAATATTAAATTTAAAATACGTTTACTGAATTATTTATTTAAATAGTTGATTCAATTAATATCATTATACAAAAATAAACTTTAATTATTTTATTTAAACTAATTTAGCCAAAATCTTTCAATAAAAGTGAAACAAAGAATTAAATAGATTAAATGTTATGTGTATATTTATATCAATATTTTTTTATTAATTTTTTTATTGAGTTAATTTTAAAGACTAAAAAAAGATGTGTAAGAAATTATTTGAATAAAAAAAATTTGAGAGACTAAATCTCTTTTTATTATAAATTCAATAAACTAAAATAAAACTTTATTCTTTATTAATATATTAATTAATAAATATACTAATTTCAAAAATTAATATATATTGAATTTAATATTTTTTAAAAATTAACAAAATAATTAATATATCATAAGTTAATAATTTTATAAATTAATTTATATAATAAAACAATTTAGAGTTTATAATTAAATGAATCTACAGACGAAATTTTTTTTTCCTTAAAAAAAATCTCATGATTTCATAATTAAATAATCCCTAAAAGATTTTTCATTGAAAGTAAGATTTTGTCGCTTGAGTTGAAAAAATAAATGATAAACTTCTACAAATAAAATATTTTGTTAACGTGTGTGTGATATAAACAATACTCTGATCTTCTCTCGTGGAGAATCTTTTGCCGCATTTTTTCAAAAGCTGATTAAAGCTTTTCAAGGTTAAAAGAAACGTAACATTCTCAACAAGAGAAGATTCTAATGGGTCCAACGTCAGATAGTTAAAGAAGTCTTCGCTGATATATATATATATATATATATATATATATATATATATATATATATATATATATATATATATATATATATATGAATTTGCAATTGAATTAACTTTTGAGATAGAATTAAACACATTTATATCATATCGTATTAAAATCTGCCTTCGACTGGTTAATAGACACATGTATAAAGATTTTATGTCGTCCATGCAAGTTAACAACAGAGTTAGCGCAAAAAAGTAAAGTCTAAAAAGATCAAAAATAATGTGTCTTACATGGAATAATAGAAGAGATTTTATGTGTTATATATATGTATTCCTCCCAAACTAATTTTTGAAGTAGAATTAAACAGATTCATATCAAATTCTGCAATTATCAGACATTCTAATCCAATCAACAGCATAAAATAAATTTACCATTTCTGCCTAAATATTCACATCAAAACAGATTAAGCTGCTACATTATAATTGAGCATTGGAAATTCCTAAAGCAGAGTAAGAAAACTATCTCACTAGTTAGCAAAGAGTTACAATGCACAAAATAAAATCATAAAACACTTGGTTTAAGCCGCAAGGCATCGGTATAATGGTAGTTGAGATACTAAACCGACTACCTGAGCCAAAACAGCTTCCCTGGGAGCATCGCCGATTTAAGGAAAAATTATGTGAGGATGTTGCGCTACTGCCGTGATCCTGATGTTGATGTTCCAGATTCTGCTGGTGCAGACCCCATCTGGGCAGGCCCTGAGTGAGAAGACGAACCTGGCTGCATAGAGTGCTGAAAGGGCTGATTTACAGATGATGGCTGAGATGGAGCCATGGCGGTGTTGTATGGTGGTGGTGGGTACTGTTGATAAGGGGACATGGGTGGCATATGTCCATATGGAGGATAATACTGATGATGATATTGCCCAGGTGGTGGCGGCATTATCGGATGGGCATAATGCTGCAGTTGCTGCTTCTCCAAACTGGGTTTGGTCTCTGCTGACCCGGTTGGCCCACCAGGAGGACCATCTTGAGGTGGAATAAGAGCACCCATTCTTTGAGGATCCATTGATGGATAATAGCTTTTTTCCTGCTGAGGAGGAGGTGGAACGTTATAGTAATGCATTCCTTGGGCTTGGTCCTGGTTCTGCTGCTGTGATATAACTGCCCGAGGCAACAACCCGCTATGAGCCACTGAAGCCTGCTGCCTTGCTTGATCTGAGCTTTCGGACTCAGGTTTTGCCGACTGAGGCCTGCCCCACATCAGCTTAAGCCTCAGGCCTTTAATAACCAGTTTATTGGAGAGCTCTTCCGCTGCTTTTTCTGCACCTTCTCTGGTTGTGTAGGTCACAAAAGCACAAGCCCTTTGGAGAACCATCTTAATGGATTCAATTTCACCATGAGCATAAAAATTATCCCGCAGATCCTGCTCAGTGACCCTAGCATCAAGCCCACCAACATAAAGAGTTTTAATGCTCTCATCCTCAGGAGGCTTCAAAGAGGCCATCTCTCCTGCCTTGCCGAGTAGCTTCAATGCCACTGGATCATTCACTCTGCAGGTATAGATAAGCAAAATTACATCATTAAGTGATAAATGAGATATTCATGAAAAGTTACAATCACCACCGCATAATAGTGCACCTATAAGTCTTCATCTTTGTTGTTTATCAAATGGAAGACAAAGTGCTTTCTATCAAAACTCGGGGTTATCTAGACACAAACTTTATGAAATGGTTCATGCATGTTTATTGTCCAATGGAATAAGATCAAGTTGGTAAAGATGAAAAATTCTATTAATTTTTTCATTCATTTCTATGATCATCAATCAACATAACAAACAGTCCAAGAGCTTTAGTTCAAGTGACACTTTCCTAACTATAATAAGTGTTAGTGTTCCTAATGCATGCGGCTTCAATTCTCCTTGCAATATCTTCAGTTATAAAAAAACCAACATAAGAAATAAAGAAAATATTTGAGTTTAATACTTTTGTTTTTTAGTGATTTATACATTTTTCTCATGTATTCATCTTTATCTTTTTATTCATAAAATAAAAAAGATAAATGAATGTTTCATTTCTTTTTCTTTTTCTATCCTATCCTAGAAGACGAGGAAAAGCATAGAAGGAAAAAGAAAGAGCGATATAAAAGTTGAAATTGAAACCTACATAGTATATGAACAACAGTTTTTTGTTTTTTTTTTTTTACAACAAATAAAAACAATGAAGTAAACAGTGAAAAAAAGCAATGATTAAAGTGGATGGACATTAGCCACTTACAGCAGGACGAACTCAATTTGCCAGTAAAGAAAGTTGGTTAGTTTTCAGTGATCGATAAAATTTCACACTAAGAATTCCCAAAATGCTAATGAAAAACTAACCCAATGTAAAGCAATCTTATACTCTGATGGCACATGGCTCCTACACTAAAAGCATTACAATCCCAAGACTTGAAACAATCTGTGAAACTTGTCATGATTCAACATCAAGACATCATGCAGTAATTCCATAAAGGAATAAAGTGAAAGTCTAAGCACACAACTATCTCCAACCGGGAGGAAGGTGGGGCTTTGGAGAGAAAATACTCAAGAAGGAATTCATAAATAACTGGACATACCCGTAATAACGATCTTTAATATTTTGTTGTGATAGCTCCCCGGTTACAGGCATCTCATGCCTATAAGGGCACTCAGCTCCTCTAGTACACTCGCCCCTTATGTAGAAACTACAAACATGTGCCCGGTTTCTTTTGTAATATGGCGTTGTCCTTTGAAGCTTCAAAATGGTATCATTGGGGCGTGCTTTCCCATACGAGGATTCATAATCTAAACCAGCTCTAGCCTGTAATGCATTTTTAATTCTTAGTCAAAAGAGGATCATCATGGAGTGATGACCATAGTCAACTGAGTCAAAATAGTACACATATTTAGAAAGTACAATCTAATTGATTCAAAACAGAATTACAGCAAACTCCAATTTTAGTGGCTGGTACAAAAGAAGAAAGTGAAAGCCAGAGTTCCTTAGCCAAGGAATTCTCCAAGTAAGAGAGCAAAAGGTGACTTATTGGGGCGTCAACTAATTTTTTATTCCTTACCAGGTGAAGCAGCTTCAGGAGATGAAAAAAAACTATTGCAAAACCATGCAATTCATTAAAAATAAGAACATGCTCATGGGTAATTGGAGTATATACTTAATATTACACAAAAGTAACTAAATTATATGGAAAGAGTATAACAACAGACAACATACAGAGAAAGGAGAAAAGAACAAAGCCAACTTATATAAATTCAGATAAATGACAAATAATAGAAAGAAGTTCAACATCTTTATTTGGTTGCTAATAAGTTCAAGAGGATTGAGGATTCAACTGTTATGATTGGATTACTTCAGAACAGAATCAAATCCTCCAAGACTTCATTATAGGGGAAACAACTAACATAGCAAGAAGTAAGGACACGAATCAGAAAAGCAAATAAGCCCCTGATGGTAGTGTAATTGCAAGTGCAATAAAAAAACCATTGCTTTACCTAATCTGTGAGCACAATTTCCAAGTGAACAAATACTGGCACTTTCTGACGTAGGAAAAACGAATGTTGCCAATTAGATTATGTACTGACTTTTGATAATTTTTTTTGTAAATTGTAACTTTTAAAGGAATATTCACGGGATTTCATTTTGTTATTTTAGGAACTTTTAGGATGAAGTTTAAGAGATAAGACGATTCAAAAAATCATGGTACAAGCAAGAGAAGTTCATTAACTATAGTCCAAAAGTGACACTCATCATAGTATCAAAAGTAGAATAATTAGACAGGTGCATGAATCCTGTATATTGTAAAGGCATGAACATTTGAAGGCCCAATAACTAAAGATGAAATACTTGATATTTGATTAATCAGAGCACCATTTCCATGCAAAATGAATGCTCCCATTTTTATTATGTGCAACTATCATCATATGTAAGTATACTGTAGATTAAGAAATGACACCCTACGGTCGTGCTCTTCAGCAAAATACTCCCTGTTAACATCACTCTTAGGAATGGAATCATGGGAACTAATGCTGAGAGCAGTGTCTCGGACTTGAATTGGTAGTCCATATTCAAGATCCAGAAGGCAAACTTGACAAACATTTTTCAATTTACTACATGTCTGGCAGATCTCAGTTTTCTTATATCTTGCATCCCGACCAGGTCTCCATCTGAAAACAGAAAATGGCCGTGTACAAATCTTGCACTCCTTATCATACTCTGCTCTTGTCTGCACACAAAGTTAAACATATAAATTGAATTCAGTTAACTGTCAGAAATTATTAATTTGGTAGCCTAATTAGAACTCAAGAATAAAAAGTTCCCAGTTACACTTAAAACAGTTCAGAATTTTTAGTAGAAGTGCAACCATCCTTAACAAACACCTAAGGCTCAGTTTAAAACTCAAACTCTAAAGGATTTGACCCCCAATTCCAAGAAATCCATCCTCTCATGGTCATCAGTCATCAAAGGTAAAGCTCCACATGTTGAAAGTTATAACTTATAACTTGCCATCTGGGAGCTGTATTATACAAATCAATTGTCTTTCTCGGTCAGTCTCAAGCATTTAGGTGAAAAAGCAGCAACCATGGTTTTGAACTTATTAATATTAAGTAAAGGCTGAAATACATGTTTATTATGCAGGAGAAAAGTAGGCCAATTATCTGACTTGTTTCTCATGGAAAATAGAAAACATTAAAAAAAAAAAAGCTTTTTCTCCTAGGCACAAAACTAAGATTTTGTAGCTTCTAGAGATCGAATGGAGACCATAAATACTTGATATTCTAACATACACAGGAGCCTGATCCTGGTCGATTAAATCAGAAACACTTGCAGACAACTACTAAGGTACTACAGTGGTCAACCTTTCAAAAACCTCAATCATAATAAACAGCTTGGATTTGATTCCATTTAGTGCT
Organism: Gleditsia sinensis; assembly: GCA_037074535.1. Lineage (NCBI taxonomy): Eukaryota > Viridiplantae > Streptophyta > Magnoliopsida > Fabales > Fabaceae > Gleditsia > Gleditsia sinensis. The sequence goes on from CM073472.1 coordinate 21,577,934, forward strand.
GTTTTATTACTACCACAAAAGTAATTAAATTTTCTTCTTTTATTACTACCACCAAAATCAACATTCATTCACCTTTCTAATTCTTAGAACCCTTCAAATTTTACATTAGGGTTGAGATTTTTTCTCCTTCATCTTAATAGAAAGGGCACTGCATAGAATCATAGAAAAGTTCAAAGAAAACGGATAAAAGCAAAACTGGGGCTGAGGAAGTATACCATGCGAACATACGGGTTGTCACCGAGGCATGATTCACAGATGATGGGAAAGTCAGAGCGTTCCCAACCATCAGCTTCATGGTCCCTCAGCAACCTATGCGCCATTTTTTATTCTAACTTTGTTGAAACGTCTGTCTTGGTTCTTCTCTGCTTGCTTTCAAACCATCTTGGGCTTCTCATAAGAATTTCAGCGAAAAATTGAATATCTATTGTAAGGGCAAGAGAGGAGAGAAACTACAGGTCGGATCCGGACTCCGTGTTTTACTTGTTGTTTTGACCCGTTTTCTTCCAGAAGGGTCGGGCCATATCCATAATGACCAACGCTATCCGCAAATCTCGTTTCTTGTACATTATAGAAAAGTTTAGACTAAAATATATAAAATGATTCTTAAAAATATATTATTTAAAATTTTAATCTTTAAAAATTGGTCTAGCTTTTTTATAAAAAAAGACTGTTTATTTTTTTAAAAAAATTATTTTAATTTTTTACGTTGTTTGACCAACATTTAAAACTACTTTTAAATGTGAACAGAAATATTTTTTTTTATTGAGATGGAGAAATAACAATTTAAAATTTCTCAATTGAAATAGAAGTAAAATCAAAAAATTTAATTTTGTCATTGACAAAAATACCTTCATTTAAAATTAAAAATTATTAAACTATCTAACTTAATCTTTTCAAATACCCTCATTTAAACACATAAAATTTTACTAACTAAGTCCCTTAATTTTTTTAAATTAAAATGTTTTATTATAAAATTTATCATTTTGATTGATAAAAATATTTTTTATTAAAATTTTGATAATATATTTTAAAATAATTTATAAATTTTTTTTGAGTAATTTTTTTTTACATATATATATATATATATATATATATATATATATATATATATATATATATATATATATATATATATATATAGTGATGTTATTTTATTTTACATTTTAATTTAATAAAAATTTAAAAATAATGAAATTAATTAAAATTAAGATTTAAATTATTTTTCTATTCAAATAGTATTGATTGAAAAATGATTTATAAATATGTCTTTTTTAGTAATTTAACAATAAAAAGAATCTATAGATGATTTGGCTAAATATTATTTTTTTTGTTACTGTGCTTTTTCTGAAATTCTATTTAATAAAAAGCAGTTTAAAAAGGAACAAAATTTATAAGCAAGCTCTAAAATTTTAAATGAGTTAATTATCGAAAATTACAAACGTTTTTACAAATTGATTCTGCTATTAACTCGCCACATTTTTTATCCATGAAAATTTATAGTGGTTTTGGTTAATGGATATTCTAATTTGAATATTTACTAAATGAACAAAGAAAAAATCAATTTGTTTTATATTATTAATATTATATATAACACATTAGTTTTAAATTTTTCTTATTTAATAAAATTTTCAAGAGTCCAAGAACCTAAAATGCTCTTGGACCAAACATCACCAGTGTGAAAGTTTTAAGGTCAAGATAAACGGTTCAAAAAAAAAAAATTTGGTGTAACTGGTTGTGTTAACTCTTTTATCAAATATAGAGCTTTTTATGAAGAGTTTGTTATAACTTATTGCTAGAATACCTTTTTTTTCTCTCTCTCAAGTTTAGTTTAAGTTCCCATTTCATATAAAAAAATGTTTTTTTTTAATTTGGCCTCAAAAGTTTTGAGAATGTTTCAATGTCATCTTTGCACCTAGCTCTCTTTAATTCATTGGAAGTTGATGCCATTTACAATTGGCAAGCAATAAAAATTATAAAGTATTATAAAATAACTTAAAAGTAGATAAAGAAGTCAGAGAGAGACAAAAGAGTGAATCGTTGTTTCTATTCATGTATGAGAGGGTATTTATACAAATAGGTGAAAGAGTTATAATAGTGGTATACAACTGTAGAATAACTCTTTAGTGATAATTATCCTCTGGATAATTATTAGAAATAATATCTTATCAGGTAAGATAATCAAAAGATCGGAATGATGGATATCTATACAAGATATTCATAACACTCCCATTTGGATGTCCATACCTTAAGAATGTGCCTCATTAAAACTTTACTAGAAAAATTTTTGTGGGATAAAAACTTAGTGAAGGAAAAAGAGTACATCATTCTTTTTTTTAAGATATTATCAAATAAGTATATATATGACAACATCATTTGATATTTTAAAATCTTCGAACTCCAATATTATATAACAGCTTCTCGAATGTTGTAGTAGGAAGTGTCTTAGTAAACAAATTTGTCGGATTATCACTTGAATGAATTTGTTGAATATCCACATCAAAATTCTTTTGAAGAGCAGGAGTGAAAAGAACTTAGACGATATATGCTTTGTTTTATCCCCTTTAATATATATATATATATATATATATATATATATATATATATATATATATATATATATATATATATATATATTCTTCTTTCAATTGGGCAACACATACAACATTATTTTCATATAAGATCGTCGGGATCATTTTTCTAGACAAAACACAAGATTCTTGTATGTGTTGAATCACAGATCATAGCCAAACACATTTTCAACTTGCCTCATGTAATACTAAAATTTTTGCATGGTTAGCTAATATGGTAGAGATAATTTGTTTCATAGATTGCTATGAAATTACGGTACCCCTATATGTAAACAAATAGCCTATTTGTGATCATCTATTATGAGGGTCGGATAAATATACTGTATCCGCATAACCAATCAGCTCAAACTCAGATACGTTTGAATAAAATAGGCCATATCTATTATTCCTTTAAGATAACAAAGTATATATTTAACTCCATTTCAATGCCTTTGTATAGGTGAAGAACTATATCTTACTAATAGATTAACATCAAATGATATATTAAGTCGAGTATGACTAGCAAGATACATTAATGCCCCGATTATACTAAAATATAGTACTTCATGACCAAGTAGTTCTTCATCTTTTTCACGAGGTCTGAAAAGATATTTATTCACATCTAATGACCTCACAACCATTATAGTATACAATGGATGTGATTTATCCATATAGAATCGTTTTAACACCTTTGTCACATAAGTTTTTTGATACAAAAAGATGTTATTATTTAAATATTCAATTTGTAATCAAAGGCAAAACTTTGTTCTTCCAATATCCTTCATTTCAAATTCTTTCTTTAAGTAATTAACAATTTTTTTGAGCTCTTAGGAGTTTTAATAATATTCAAATCATCAATATAAACTGTAATTATGAAAAAATCACTTTTAAATCTTTTTATAAAGATACATAGACAAATTGGGTCATTTCTATACCTTTCTTACAATAGGTAATAAGGTGATTATATCATATACGCCCGGATTGTTTTAAGCTATAAAGTGATTTATTTAATTTAATTGAGTAATCTACTTGAAAATTGGAATTGTATGGTTCATGCAACTTAAATTCTTTAGAAAGTTTTATATAGATATCACTATCAAGTGAGCCATATAAATAGACTGTAACAATATCCATTAGATGCAAATCGAATTTTTCACGTACCACCAGACTAATTAAATATCGAAAAGTAATTGCATCCACCACATGTAAGTATGTTTCCTCAAAATCAATTCTAGGTTTTTGCGAAAAACCTTAGGCAACAAATCTTACCTTATATCTCACAATTTCACTATTTTCATTTCGTTTTCGCACAAAAACCTATTTGTATCCAATTGATTTTACATCTTCAGGTGTACAGACTACAGGTCCAAAAACTTTTCACTTTTGAAGCGATTTTAACTTTGCTTCAATTGCGTCTTTCTATTTTAGCCAATCATTTTTTTGCTTACATTCCTGAACAGACTTTGGTTCATGATCCTCATTATCATTTAAAATATCGCACGCTATATTATATGCAAAATTATTGTCAACGTTGACCTTTTTCGGTTTCATCGTATTCATAACATAATTAATTGATATATCTTTATTTTCACAAGTTTTAGGTACTTGAATTTCTTCTAAAATTAAAACATTAATTATGTCATGGGACTCTTCTGGAGACTCTTTTAGAGTTGCTAAATCTTCAATTTGATCATCTTGATTCTTAACTCTTTTTCTTTTTCAAAAATTTTTATCTTTGAAACTAACGGGCCTACCACGCTTCATGCGGGTCTCAGATTTATTTGTAATAGTAGATTGTCGATAGGGACATCAATTTTAATTGGAGAATTAGCAGTTGGTATATGTGATTTAGTAACTCTTTTTAAGTCAGTAAATGCGTCTGACAATTGGTTGGCTAAATTTTGCAAATGAATTATTGTTTGAACTTCCAGTTTACATTATTTTGTGCAAGGATAAAGATGAGTTAGTGATAATTTATGGCAACTAATTTCTCTTTTCAGCTATTTATTTTCTCTCCCTAATGTTGGAAAAATTAATTCATCAAAAATGACAATCAACAAATCGAGCTATAAATATATCTCCTGTTAATGGTTCAAGATACTTTATTATAGAAGGAGATTCATATCCAACATATATTCTCAACCTTTTATTAGGATCCATCTTAGTGCGTTGTGGTGGGGTAATAAGGACATATACCATACATCCAAAAAATTTTAGATGAAAAATATTTAGTTTCTGACCAAAAACCATTTGTAATGGAGAGTATTCATAATAACTTATTGACCTTATGCGAATTAATGATACAGTATGCAAGATTGCATATCCCAAAATAGATATTAGGAGTTTTTACTTCATAAGTAATGTTCTTGCAATTAATTTCAAACGTTTAATGAATGATTCTACAAGACCATTTTGTGTATGAACATGTTCTATAGAATGTTCAACATCAATCCCAATAGACATACAATACTCATTGAATGTTTGAGAAATGAATTCACTAGTATTATCAATGCGTATTTTTTTAATTGAAAAATTAGAAAAATGTGCTCGTAATCTAATCAATTGCGTAAATAATCTTGCAAATGCCAAGTTACAAGACGATAATAAGCACACATGTGACCATTTAGTTGATGCGTCAATTAAAATCATAAAATATTTAAATGGTCTACATGGTGGGTGTATTGGTCCACAAATATCGCATTGTATTCTTTCTAAAAATGTGAGGGATTCACCCATAATTTTGACTGGTGATGGTCGAATAATCAATTTTCCTTATGAGCAAGTGGGACATGAAAAATTATTCAATTGAAAAATCTGTTGACTCTTTAATGAATGTCCACTTGAATGTTTAATTATTTTTCGTATCATAATTGATCCGGGATGGCCTAACCGGTTATGCCAAATAACAAAGTTATTATGATTTGTAAACTTTTGGTTTGCGATAGCATTTATTTCAGTTGTATTTATATATGTATAGTACAATCCATAGGAGAATGTAGGTAACTTTTTCAATATGCATTTATTACCTAAAATTGTATTTGTAATATAAAGATATTCAATATTTCTTTCATTTGTTGTCTCAATATGGTATCCATTTCGGCGGATATCTTTGAAACTTAATAAGTTTCTAAGAGACTTAGAAGAGTATAAAACTCTGTCAATGTATAATTTCGTTCCTTTAAGTAACATTATACTAGTTCTTCTAGAGCCTTCAATTAACTTTATACTACGAGATATATTACTAACATTGGCTTCTTGCATTACTAATTTGGGAAAAATAATTTTTATCTTTGAGAATTGTGTGAGTTTTGCCACTATCGACGAGACATATCTCTTCATTAGTGATATTAGTATCAATAGAGTAAACATTCATTCTTGATTAAAAATAAAATAAAAATAGTTAATATGAGGAAATAGTACATAAAATAAAATAACAACTTAAAAGAATGAATTGTACTGAAAAAAAGAACAGTTTAAAATTTAATGTCATAAAAATTATACAAAAAACTTATTTTTGAACACTACCATCACCAATTAAATGATCAATTTTTTCATTAGGATGAGTAAAAAAATTTGTAACATCTAAATGAGTTGTGTCAATATAGCCATTATTAGGACTATCTTCCTCAAAGAAATTGGTCTATATCTTTTTCTCTTTAATAAATTTTTGGTAAATATCAAAAGATGCCTTGACGTACGACAGATACATGACTAATGTCCTTTGTCACTACAGCGATAGCATGTGTATTCAACATGTTTACTATTTTGTAAACCTTTCTCCTTTTCATTTTTGGCTTTATTAGTTTCTTAATTCTGGTGGGAAGCTATGTTCTTGAAATAACTACCACGACCATATTCACGACCATGGCCAAAGCCGTGACCACGACCATGACTTCGACCTTGAATTTGTCCATAGTGGTCATATGTTGCTACATTCACTTTAGGGAATGGAGCAGTGCTAATTGGACGGGACTCATGATTTTTCATAACCATAAAAAATCTTTACTTTTTATTGATGTAATTATTGTTATTTGCAGATATTAAATAAATCTATACAACTATACATATTAATTGATTAAAAAAACTACATGAAGAACTATATATTATGTGATTAAAAAAATAAAGTTTAATATAAGAGATAAAATATAATTGTTACACCTAAATTATTGTCCTTCAAGGACAAACTTGAGGCAATTGAAATTTTGCAGTCCTTCAGGGACAAATTAAAGTAATAGAATTTACACATAATTTAATGCAATCTTTTAGGGAAATATAATTAATTCAGTCTTTCAGAGACATATAATTTAATGCAGTCCTTCAGGGACATATAATTTGATGTAATTCTTCAAGGACATTTAATTTGAAGCAGGAGGAAGAGAGATTGAAACAAGAAAAAATTGTATATAAATTGGTGTGGTCCTTTAAGGATAAAATAAATCAATAGCAATATAATTATACATAAAGATTATTAACTTTAAAGTAGGAGGTAGAGCGTTGTGCTGATAAAATGTTATAAAATAACTTAAAAGTAGATAGAGAAGTAAGAGAGAGATAAGAGAGTGAATTGTTGTTTCCATTCATGTATAAAAAAAAATTTATACAAGTATGTGAGATAGTTCTAATAGTGATATACAGCTGTAGGATAACTCTCTAGTGATAATTATCTTCTAAATAATTACTAGAAATAATATCTTATCAAATAAGATAACCAAAAGATCGGGATGACAAACATCCATACAAGATATTTATAACATAAAGGGCATATTCAATACCCTAAAATCTTCAAAATATCCTTAAGCAATACTAAAAAAAGGCAAAAAAAATATGTCATTCTAAAAGTGTGCATAATTTGGCAATTCATTTATATTCGATTAGATTTGTTAAAAAAATTTATACTAGTTCAATCGATTCAAATTAATGAATTTAAACAAATTATATTTTATTAAAAAAAATTGAGTTCATCTAAGTGAGTGAAATATAAATTTTTAGAATATACTCAAATTTGATTTGATAAATTCGATTGACTCAACATACAAATTTTGTTTTCTTTTTACTCTAACATAATCTAGTGATTTCTTCAAATTTAAATCAATTTAATTTAATTCAATTTTTTAAATAATTTAAAATTTTAGTTGACGATAAATATTAATTTTTAACTCAAATATTATTTAATTAAATTAAATTTATAATTCAAACTAACTGTTACTTACTCCAATCATCCTATATCTAAAATGTGTGTAAATTAATTTCATCTTAAAATATTCAACTCCTATGTTGTCTCACCAAAAAAAACACTCCTATGATGTTGTTCTTTTTCATTTTTTGTCATGGCTTGCCTTTGGGGCAACGATCCTCTGATGGGCAATGATAAGAGTCAAATTATTGCATTTTTGTTATGATTTAAATATTGATATTTGTGTGAAAATTGTGGTTATTTGATTATTTAATCCACAAATGTCATTTCACGGGTATTTCGTGTTTAAAGTGCAATTTCAGGTAAAATCATAATTTTGGAGAAGTTTGGGACAAATTTCAATGACAGGGATTGAGTAAAAATCAAGAAAAGAGAGTTTCAAGATTTAGAATTCTCGCCGCGGCGAGAATGCTACAGCATAATTTTCCCGAGAGCGCGAGTTTTGACAGATTCAAATCTTGCCGCCGGCGAGAACTGGAGATCCAACATTTCATTTCTTTTCTAGAAAGTTCACCGCGGAGAGAATAAGTGCGCCGCCGGCGAGTTTCGTCCGGAAAATGCGTTTTTATGTCATTTTGTTCCAAAATTGCCCCCAAAACCCTAGATCTATAAATACCATATGATAGATAAAGAGGGGACGGCGAAATAGACTGAGGAGAGGAAGCCATTTTGGAGAGAAAGCTTGGAGAATCTTGAAGGATCATCACCATTGTTGCTGCCAAGTGTTCATCTCCAAGAGTTCTTCATCTCTTCTCCTTAGCTTTCTTTTTCTGCAGTTTATTCTGATTTTGTATTGATGTATTCAGTTGAGATAATAGTTGTTCTTATTTTCATTATGAACTAATTCATTTTTTCTAAGGCTATGATGTAGTTGAATCAAGAAAATCTGATTTCTTTGGTTATGGTTATATGAGTTCATTGTCTTCAAGTTGAGTATTTATTTCCATGCTTATTGCTTCTAAATTTCTGGCCAAGATTTAGATGATTTGTTGCATTATATTGAGACTGAGAGGAGATGTGTAATGAATGCTTCTTGTGATATATAACATATGTTGAATGCGAGTGTGAGACCTAATGCATGATGTATGTGGTTATTCTAGAAATTCCATAAATCATAATGTGCTTGTTTTTGATTAAATCTTCATAGAAATATAGTTGATTATCATAGATAAGTAATTCTAATATAACTCGAGAGGGAGTATTAGATAAGTTTGGGTTTTTCAACCATCACTTTTAGCTTTGATTCTCATATAACATGACTTGAAATCAGATTGAATTGATTCAGCGAAATCAAATGCCTTAGCATTTTTAATCATTTGTGAACAACATTCAATTGTGTTCTTTGCATTTATTTATAAGTTAATTTGCCTCTTAAACAATTTCAACAATTTGGTTTTCAAATAAAATTAGGATTAGTCAATTTCGGTACTTAGTAATGCCATTCCTTGTGGGTTCGATATCCGTACTTTTGTACACTTTATTACTTGAACGATTCGTGCACTTGCGAAAATACGCATCAAGTTTTTGGCGCCGTTGTCGGGGATTGGTTTGATTATTAATATCGATACTACCTAATCTTAGTTTTAATTTGAAGTTAATTTGCTTTATCATTGTTTCATTTTTATTTTTATTTTAAATTGAGTTTGTTGAGTTGTGTTAATCATTTGTTCATTTAGAGTTGTTGCTGCTTGTTTGCATTATTTATTTTAGTCATTTCTTGCAAAATTTTCAGTTTGTTTATTTTGCTCTTTTATTTTATTTATCATAAAAAAGGGTAACCTTGTGTTGTTTGAGTGCTTGTTGATTTCCAGGTTGTGGATTTTTTGTATGCGACGTGCAAGAAGCCTTAACCTTCTTCCATTTGATTTGGAGATTGATCGAACATATAGGCATCTAAACCGAGAGAAAAGGCGTTCAACCTCAGCTCATAATAGACAATTAGCCATGGATCCACAATTTGTCGAGGGAGGTGGAAATCGTAGAACTTTCAGGGATTATGCTGTGCCTAATGTTGCTGGGACCACTTCGGGTATAAGGAGGCCACCTGTTCAAGCCAATAACTTTGAGATAAAACCATCCTTTATCCAAATGGTTCAATCAAATCAGTTTGGGGGAATGTCAAAGGATGATCCAAATGCACATATTGCTTACTTTCTGGAGGTGTGTGATCTTTACAAGATAAATGGTGTGTCTGAAGATGCCGTAAGATTAAGGGTTTTTCCTTTTTTTACTTCGGGATAGAGCCAAGGAGTGGCTAAACTCATTACCACCGGGATCAATTACAACACGGAATGAGTTAGTTCAAAAGTTCTTGTCCAAGTTCTTTCCTCCTGTTAAGACGGCAAAATTGCGGAATGAAATCACATCTTTTACACAGTATGATCAAGAATCATTGTATGAAGCTTGGGAGAGATTCAAAGAAATGTTGCGGAAGTGCCCACATCATGGTATACCGATTTGGCTGCAAGTCTCTACATTTTATAATGGGTTGGTTTCAAACTATTGGGCAATGATTGATGCCACAGCTGGAGGGTCTTTAATGGGAAAAACACCAGAGGATGCTCATGAGTTCTTAGAGATTATGGCAGAAAACAACAATCAGTGGCATTCAGAGCGGGTAACTGCAAAAAGACCAATAGGAGTGCATGAAATTGATTCAGTGAATGCTTTGTCGGCTCAAGTTGTTGCTCTTTCAAGAAAGATGGATTCTTTGTCATCCAAGTTCGAATCCAAACCAACTACAGAATGTGATTTATGTGGTGGAAATCATGCTAGTATTGAGTGCCAAGTTGGAAATCCATTTGCTTCACCAAATGCTGAGCAAGCCAATTATGTTTCAAATTTCCAAAGACCTCAACATAACCCATATTCGAACACCTTCAATCCAGGTTGGAGAAATCATCCAAATTTGTCATGGGGAAATAACCAAGGGGGATTCAAACCGTCATCATCTTCTTACTAACCCCAAGAGAAGAAATAAACAGATTTGGAAGGAATTTTGGGGAAGTTCATTGATGAGTCAAGAACAAATTTCAGAAATCAAGAGGCAATCAACAGGGACATCCAAAACCAACTGGGCCAGCTTTCAAAGCAGATTGCAGAAAGGTCCCAAGGATCATTGCCAAGTGATACAATAAATCCCAAAGAGCATGTAAAGGCTATCACATTGAGAAGTGGTAAAGAACTTGAATGGCAGAAGAAATCGGAGAAAAAGATGGAAGAATCTAAAAAAAAAGCCATCAACATCCCAAGATGTTCAACCTTCTCCAAATGCAAAATATGAACCTCCTATCCCATATCCTCAAAGATTGCATAAGAAAAAGCTTGATAATCAATTTGGTAAATTTCTGAAAATTTTTAAGAAATTGCATATTAACATTCCTTTTGCATAGATGTTGGAACAAATGCCCAAGTATGCAAAATTCATGAAAGAAATTCTATCAAAGAAGAGGAAGCTGGGAGATTATGAAATTGTCATACTAAATGAGGAGTGCAGTGCAGTTCTTCAAAGAAAACTGCCACAGAAATTGAAAGACCCAGGGAGTTTTACTATACCTTGTACTATAGGAAGTTGCAATTTTGATAAAGTCCTATGTGATTTAGGAGCAAGCATTAATTTGATGCCACTTTCTGTTTTCAGGAAATTAGGCCTAGGAGAAGTAAAGCCTACTTCAATTTCTCTACAATTAGTGGATCGATCGGTGAAATATCCTTGAGGGGTAATTGAGGATGTTTTAATTAAAGTCGACAAATTTATTTTTCCTGCAGATTTTGTGGTGCTTGACATGGAGGAAGATAGAGAGATACCATTAATATTTGGGGAGCCGTTCCTTGCAACTGGAAGAACATTGATTGATGTTCAGCAAGGAAAACTCATTCTAAGGGTGCAAGATGAACAAGTGACTTTCGATGTTTTTGAAGCAATGAAATTTCTGAGTGAGGTACATTCTTGTTTTCAAATTAACACTCTTGACAGGTTAATCTCAGAAACTTTTGAGGAGAGAACTCCATTGCTACCACTAGAAGCTTGCCTTGTGAAATCTACAACAATTGAGGAGGAAGATGAGGGAGTGAGACAATGTTCAGAATTACTGGCAGCACTTGATGAATATTTGTTCAGTGATAAAACATTCAAGGAGTTAGGAACAAATGAAACTCCAACCTCAGTGGTAAAGAAGGAAGACAACAAGATTGAGCTAAAGCCACTGCCATCCCATCTAAGGTATGCATATCTTGAAGACTCTGAATCTTTTCCTGTTATTATTAACAGTTCTTTGAATGATGAAGAGGAAAACAAGCTATTAGGAGTTCTTCGGACTCACAAAGCAGCAATTGGATGGACCATGGCAGACATCAAGGGGATTAGCAATTCTGTTTGCATGCATAAAATATTGATGAATGAGGATTACAAGCCCACAATTCAACCACAAAGGCATTAAACCCAACAATGCAAGAAGTGGTCAAGGCTGAGGTGATTAAGCTTCTGGATGCTGGGGTAATTTATCCGATTTCAGATAGTGCTTGAGTAAGCCCAATTCATTGTGTACCAAAGAAAGGAGGAATCACAGTTGTAGAAAATGAAAACAATGAGCTTATTCCAACAAGGACAGTGACTGGGTGGAGAGTGTGTATTGATTACCGGAAGTTGAACGACTCCACCCGAAAAGATCATTTTCCTTTGCCATTTATTGATCAGATGTTGGAAAGATTGGCTGGACATGCTTATTATTATTTTCTGGATGGATATTCGGGCTATAACCAGATTGTAATTGCACCAGAGGATCAAGATAAGACAACATTTACATGCCCTTATGGTACTTTTGCATACAGAAGGATGCCATTTGGTTTATGTAATGCACCTGCAACTTTCCAAAGATGCATGATAGCGATTATCTCTGATATGGTCGAAAAGTTTATTGAGGTTTTTATGGATGATTTTCCTGTTTTTGGCCATTCTTTTGATAATTTCTTGCATAATCTCTCTTTAGTCTTGCAGCATTGTAAAGACACAAATTTAGTGCTAAATTGGGAGAAATGTCACTTCATGGTTCAAGAAGGAATTGTTCTTGGCCATCGGATTTCAGCAAAGGGAATAGAAGTGGACCGTGCAAAGGTGGAAGTGATAAAAAAATTACCACCTCCAACAACTGTAAAGGGCATTAGAAGTTTCTTGGGACATGCTGGGTTTTATAGAAGATTTATTAAAGATTTCTCAAAAATAACAAAACCTCTTTGCATTTTGTTAGTTAAAAATGCACAGTTTGATTTTTCTTCTGAATGTTTGCAGGCTTTTAACCTTTTAAAGGAAAAGCTCACTTCTGCCCCTATAATTTGTGCACCGGATTGGAGTCTTCCATTTGAGGTAATGTGTGATGCTAGTGATTATGCTATAGGTGCTGTTTTGGGTCAAAGGAAGAATAAGTTGTTGTATGTGATTTATTATGCAAGCAGGACATTGACAGATGCACAACTTAATTATGCAACAACTGAGAAAGAGCTTTTGGCAGTAGTGTTTGCATTTGATAAGTTTAGATCTTATTTAATTGAGTCTAAAATCATTGTTTATACTGATCATTCTGCTTTTAAGTATTTGCTAGCCAAGAAAGATGTCAAACTGCGATTACTAAGATGGATTCTTCTCTTGCAAGAATTTGACCTAGAAATCCAGGACAAAAAAGGGATCAAAAATTTGGTTGCTGACCATTTGTCCAGGTTGGAGGAAGATTACCTTGAGGATGAAGAACAAATTAATGAAACATTTCTTGATGAGCAATTGCTTGCTATCCGAATGGATCCATGGTTTGCTGATTATGCAAACTATTTGGTTAAGAAAATTTTACCTCCTGACATGTCTTATCAACAAAGGAAGAAATTCTTTTCTGATTTGAAACATTATTTTTGGGATGAACCTTACTTGTATAAACATTGTGCAAATCAAATCATTATAAGATGTGTGTCGGATGAAGAAATGGAAAGCATTCTTCGTCATTGCCATTCGAAGGAAGTTGGAGGACATTTTTGTGGAACAAAAACTGCAGCAAAAATTTTGCAATCCGGATTCTATTGGCCTTTATTGTTTAAAGATGCTTTCAAGTTTGTTTCAATGTGTGATGATTGCCAAAGGAGCGGCAATATTTCACGGAGACATGAAATGCCCTTAAATAATATTTTGATAATTGATTTATTTGATGTTTGGGGTATTGATTTTATGGGGCCTTTTCCTTCATCTCATTCTAATAAATACATTCTTGTTGGTGTAGATTATGTCTCTAAATGGGTGGAAGCAGTTGCCTTGCCTACTAATGATGCTAGGATTGTGATCAATTTCCTCAAGAAGAACATATTTTCCAGATTCGGCACACCTAGAGCAATTATAAGTGATGGAGGTAAGCATTTTTGCAATAGCCAATTTGAAACTTTGCTGCAAAAGTATGGAGTAACACACTGGATAGCAACACCTTACCATCCTCAAACTAGTGGACAAGTTGAAGTGTCAAACTGAGAGTTGAATCGGATTCTTGAAAAGACCATAAATAACTCACGCAAGGATTGGTCAAAGAAATTAGATGATGCACTTTGGGCATATAGGACAGCTTTCAAGACACCTATTGGCATGTCTCCATATCGATTGGTGTATGGAAAAGCTTGTCACCTTCCAGTTGAATTGGAACATCGGGCATACTAGGCAATTAAAATTTTGAATTTTGATCTTAAGGCAGCAGGTGAAAAGAGGGTGTTGCAGTTGAATGAGATGGATGAAATGAGGAATGATGCTTATGAGAATGCCTGAATATACAAGGACAAGACAAAGGTTTGGCATGATAAGCACATTCTGAGGAAAAAATTTGAGGTGGGACAGAAAGTGCTGCTTTATAATTCCCGTCTCAGACTTTTTCCAGGAAAGCTAAGATCTCGTTGGTCAGGACCTTTTCTAGTAACCAAGGTGTTTCCTTATGGAGCAGTTGAGATCAGTCATGAAACCAAGGGAACTTTCAAGGTGAATGGACAACGGTTGAAGCCATATTTTGCCAGAGAATTCAGCAAGTAGAAGGATTCTCTAGAGTTATAACAACCGTAATAAAGAATGACAGGAAGTCTAGCTAATGACTATAACTTAAAGCGCTTAATGGGAGGCAACCCATCAGATTTGTTTTCTCAGCTTTTATCTCTTTAAATTTTCAGTTTTGGTGAATTATTAGTTAGATTTTCAGTTCTGCACTTCATTCAATGTTAATTTTATTTTTATTTTATTTGCTTTATTTGTTTTGCAGGTTAAAAAAAATCCGATTTTCGCTGCGGCGAAAAGTATATCTCGTCGGGGCTAGAAAGTTCTGACCGCCATCGAGATTCGTTTTAAAGCTCAAATTCGTCACGGCCAGGTTAGTTTTCACGCCATTTTCTTCAGTTTTCTCTCATCCCCACTCCAAATCTTCATCACCCATCATCGTCCAACGTCCAATCGGTCACCATACATTTTTTTCATTCGACTTTTGTTGCATTTTCATCCGATTAATGCGCCATTTTGGGGCTGTATTGCGCGCAAATTTGGGGTGTGTTGTGTACGACTTTGGCGTAGCAATTTGGGGCTGTTTGGTGCGCGACTTTGGCGCAGCAATTTGGGGCTGTTTGGTGTGCGAATTTGGCGCAGCTTATAGGTGTTTTGGAGCCGAAATTTCAGCCTATTGAAGCTTGATTTTCCTCTAGCAAGTGAGTAATTTTGGTATCAAGTTGTGTTTATTTTCATTTCTCTTAAATTGTAAGAGATTGTTTGAGGAAAAATTTGATTGTGAAAGTTGAATTGCAAGCTAGGGATTTGAATTTGATATTGATTTGGCAATTTGGGGCTTTGCGGATATTTTGGGTTAAATTGCTGCCATTCTTGCTTTGATTTCTGATATATAGACGCCTTGGGATATTGTGAATTGTCTAGATTGTCTGGCTTGAAAGTATATTGTGAAAATGCCTAAGAAAACCACAGCCCAGAGAGGTCGTGCCTCTTTATTTGACAGAAGTTTGTTTATTTCTGAATATGCTGCCAAGCGTTTTGTGAAAAAGATGGTAAAGAGGGCAATCATACCTCAAAGGTGTTTGTCGATTGATCAGACTCCTTGTTGGGGTAATTATGTCCCTCATCTTCAAGCTAGGAAGTGGGAGGCTTTCTGTCGTCCTATTGAGGGGGGCTGCCTTTCTTTGGTAAGGGAATTCTATACTAATGCTCCCGAGCGAGTGGATAATAAGGTTTATGTGCATGGACATTGGGTACTCTTCACCAAAGAAGTGATTAACAGCCATTACGGTTTGCCCACAATGGGGGATGATGAGGATTTTTGTCAGATTCCTTTCAGATATTGACATGGCGACAGTCAGTGCTACGGTCTGTAAGCCAGGCACAATATGGAAGACGTTGGGGGATGTGTATAAACATTTCCCCCGAAGTGCTTTATTAGACGATGTATAGCCCTGGTATGCTTTCATTTATGCTAATTTATTGCCTACTACACACCTTAGTGATGTCACTGGAGAGCGGACCATCCTACTTTATGCCATTGTGTCAGGGGCATCTGTTGATATTGGCTGAGTAATCTTTGATTATATCCTGCAGAGTGCGCGGGTTGCATCTGGAGGCCTTGGGTTCCCATCTTTGATTCCTGCTATCCGCGAAAACCAGGGAGTGATTTGGGATAAGAATGAGGAAATTGGAGGTGTGATGAAGCCAATTGATGGACCAAAGCTTGCTGAGTTTCTGGGTATCGCATCGCGTCCCAAGAAATGCCCTCATTCTACTGTAGGGACTAGTGCGAGTTCCTCTCAGCCTAGGGTTGAGTCTGTTGAACACCGTTTGGGTAGGATTGAGCGTATTTTGGATTACCAGAGGGAGCATCTTGATTATCAGAGTCAGTTACTCCTACAGCAAAGGAACTTCCAGACCAAGAGTACACAGTTCCTTCATGACTACCTTCAGAGGATGGCTCTGTAGTCTGGGAGTGATATGAGTGGTTATCCTGCGATGCCGACTTTCCCCCTATGCCCGATGCACCTGTTTATGTTGGGACAGATGATGATGAGGATGAGGATGAGGAGTGATGTTGTATTTTGTTTTCAATTTTCTGTTTTAGTTTCTGATATTCATCTTGTGGATATTTGTTAAGTGTTTTACTTTTTGTCACCTTTTTCGTTTTGTTTCTTTATAATTGAATTTCTTTTATTATTGACCCCGTAATTTAACGAATTACTGTGACTGTAATGGTGCAACTGGCTCTCTTTCTTTTTGTGATGTCGATGGCCATTTGCAGTTTTTCTTTCTTACATTGAGGACAATGTAAGGTTCTGCTTGGGGGTGCGATAAACGGTAAATTTTTCTTAGTTTCTTAGTTTCATTTTTAGTAGTTTTTTTGTGTTTAATTTTGATTTTCCATTTTTTTCTGCATTCTGATTTCATTTCTTTTATTGTCTTATTTTTTTCTTTTTGTTTTTTTTGTCTCATTTGCATTTTACTTGTTTTAATTTGCACGTTGATGATAATAGTGTGATTATGATAACATGTAGCTTTTAGAAGACATTAAATTTTGCTTCGGTTTAAAGATAATTTCAAATATTGATTTTACTTAGTTGGCGACTCTTTTGGTATGTGGTATGACTTGATTGATTAGTCTAAATGCTTAAAGAAGTCTTATGTGCGAATTTTTCATGGACATTTTTGTGATCTCAACAAACTCTACAACTCATTTGAAAACCTCTTGAGGCGAAATAATTTGGAATTGCACTGTTTAGGATATGATATAGGCCAATTTTGGATCGATTGTGTCATTTTTAAGCCTACCTTGTTATTCTTATATCACTAGTTACCTCTTTGCGCCTATTTAAATATATTGTTAGCCTTATTTTTCTTTCTTTTTGCCTTCTATAACCTACCTTTTATTTAGCCAATATATATATATATATATATATATATATATATATAATTCCTACCTTATTTGTTAAGAGCACTTAACTTTGAACACAAACGTTTCAAGAGCAATTGGAGTAAGGATGGAATAATAATAATAATAAAAAAATCTTCCACATATATTGGAAGAAATTGGTTGGGGGTTATCTATTGTAAAAAAAAAGGCCTTCACACTCTAGTAAATAAAAGAGTGTTAGTGATGGATGTACTGAGGTGAATGATTGAGGAAGAATTTTGTTTATCTTTGGAAAAATGGGATATGATCGGAAGAAACAATGTGGATTTAATGGTGTTACTCTTTTACTTAATTGGTTGTGTTTAATCTAATAAGTTCTCTTATTTGTATTTTGACACTTCCTGTTTTTTTTTCTTAACCAAATACCTAAGCCTAACATTACAAGCCTTATAAATTTCTATTGATCCAAAGTGGTGTATTTTTTTTTCCTTCATTAGTGGAGAGAGATTTGAAAAGTGAGCCTATGGAGTTTGAGATTTCACCTTTTAGTTTGTGGATGTTGTGCATAATATTATCCAGGCATTATGGCTATTGGTTTGTGGTTTGATGGATGTTTAAGAGTCAATAACAAAAGTGACATTGGTATTTGAGATTTCTTAAAGCTTAAGTGACATTTAATTATTCTATGTGTTGTGCGTTATTTACAATTTTTGAGACATTTGTGCAAATTAATTGTTGTGTGATTTTATGGTCTTGAGTTAGGATAGTTTTAGGTAAGATGTTTGTGGGTATCATCACTGGAAGCCCTCACGAGATTACAACTCGTCCTACTAGGGCCGCCTAGGGGTTTAAAGGTTTATTGCATACGCTTAATGCAATTTTGTAAATAGAATAAATTTTCTTTGAATTTCTCTTTTAATGTCTCCTTTGAATTTATTTATAGATCGCTTTTCTTGCTAGAGACTAGCAAGAAGCTAGTTGGGGGTTGTTGATAAGAGTCAAATTATTGCATTTTTGTTATGATTTAAATATTGATATTTGTGTGAAAATTGTGGTTATTTGATTATTTAATCCACAAATGTCATTTCACGGGTATTTCGTGTTTAAAGTGCAATTTCAGGTAAAATCATAATTTTGGAGAAGTTTGAGACAAATTTTAATGACCGGAATTGAGTAAAAATCAAGAAAAGAGAGTTTCAAGATTTAGAATTCTCACCGCGGCGAGAATGCTACAGTATAATTTTTCCGAGAGCACGAGTTTTGACAGATTCAAATCTGGCCGCCGGCGAGAATATTGCGCCGCCGGCCAAATGAGTTCGCTGGCAGCCAAATGTCTCTCGCCGCCGGCGAGAACTGGAGATCCAACATTTCATTTCTTTTCTAGAAAGATCGCCGCCGGCGAGTTTCATCCAGAAAATACGTTTTTATGTCATTTTGTTCCAAAATTGCCCCTAAAACCCTAGATCTATAAATAACATATGATAGAGAAAGAGGGGACGGCGAAATAGACTGAGGAGAGGAAGCCATTTTGGAGAGAAAGCTTGGAGAATCTTGAAGGATCATCACCATTGTTGCTGCCAAGTGTTCATCTCCAAGAGTTCTTCATCTCTTCTCCTTAGCTTTCTTTTTTTGCAGTTTATTCCGATTTTGTATTGATGTATTCAGTTAAGATAATAGTTGTTCTTATTTCCATTATGAACTAATTCATTTTTGCTAAGGCTATGATGTAGTTGAATCAAGAAAATCTGATTTCTTTGGTTATGATTATATGAGTTCATTGTCTTCAAGTTGAGTATTTATTTCCATGCTTAATGCTTCTAAATTTCTGGCCAAGATTTAGATGATTTGTTGCATTATATTGAGACCGAGAGGAGATGTGTAATGAATGCTTTTTGTGATAAATACTATATGTTGAATGCGAGTGTGAGACCTAATGCATGATGTGTGTGGTTATTCTAGAAATTCCATAAATCATAATGTGCTTGTTTTTTTATTAAATCTTCATAGAAATATAGTTGATTATCATAAATAAGTAATTCTAATATAACTCGAGAGAGAGTATTAGATAAGTTTGGGTTTTTCAACCATCACTTTTAGCTTTGATTCTCATATAACATGACTTGAAATCAGATTGAATTGATTCAGCGAAATCAAATGCCTTAGCATTTTTAATCATTTGTGAACAACATTCAATTGTGTTCTTTGCATTTATTTATAAGTTAATTTGCCTCTTAAACAATTTCAACAATTTGATTTTCAAATAAAATTAGGATTAGTCAATTTCGGTACTTAGTAATGACATTCCTTGTGGGTTCGATATCCGTACTTTTGTACACTTTATTACTTGAACGATTCGTGCACTTGCGAAAATACGCATCAGGCACAACACCGTGTCCGTAACAAAAGGAAGCTTTAATTTCTTTTAAAAAAAAGGTAAAAAAAAACTTAATTCTTCTTTCCACAGCAGAGGATTGGATGCACCATTATGATGCCCCGCTTCGTTGACTTGAGAGCCTTGTTTTTCTACCAAGTGCAAGATTAACCCCTTGGTGGAATGGAAGCTCATTATTTGAATATTGTCTCCTGCATGTCTATGGCTCCTTCCATTGTCATTATAATAGCAATCTCACCAAATTATTTTTACATTATAATGGCGTACCAAGACAAGTGTTTCTAAATCATAAACTTGGAGAAAAATATACATGATATTAATTTTAAGAAAATGTCTTAGATTAGACACGATTTACTTTTAAAAAAAGAATAAAATACTTTTTCTATATTTAATTAATATCTTTATTATATTTCTTTTTTTAATTAGAAAATATACCAAATTTTTTTTAAAAAAAATAAGAGTACAATACTATCTTCTCTCCTTATTAATATTTTCATTATAACATCTTTCTCTCTATTAAGAAAATCTATACAAACCTCCTTAAAAAAAATACTTTTTCCTCTTAATTAAAACTTTTAGAGGTGAACATAACTCAAACAAACCGATTGAACCCTTTTGACCATGACAAAAAAATTGTATTTTGGGAAAATTGTGTAACATCTCAAATTTTATTCGTCTTAAAAATTACATAAAAATATTGAAGAGAATATTAAAGAAGAATGAGATTAAATTGATGATAGAGTAAATGTTATATTTTTTGAAATTAAGATAAAGTACATTAATCTTAATTTGTTTAAGAAAATAATTAAAAATATTATACCATGGGAAATCTTCTTATTATTTTTTAAATGACACCTCAAGAGCTAATAATGCATTAGGGACAAGTGTTAACATACATCACGGGCTAATAATGCATTAGGCTGGGTGTTGGGACAGCTCATAAGATTAGGTTAGAAAAAAGTTTGAATATATGATTAGAAGAGTGGTGGAGTGGCAGAAAAATAGAAGCCAACCAACAGAGAAAAAAATCGCAGAGGAAAAAAGAGTAGAATAAGAAGAAGAAAGGAGAGTGAAGGTGTTGATCAAAGAAGTGCAGAACAACAGTAATTTTAGAGGAAGAAAGAGAATTAAACCAAAGTAAGACAAGGAAGGTTGTAGGAAGTGTTTTGAGGTAGGTTTCAAGGTGAAATTTCTAAATAAATTGTTATGATGCTAGCTAAAAAAATTTCTGCTATCTCTCAAAATATTTCTATCTTACCCTTTCCCAACAGATTTTTGGGAGGATTTGAATTGTTTAAATTATCCATAAGTGAATTTATATTTGATGCATATATATTATGCATTTCATGCTTGGATTTTTGTTGGTTTATATGTTGGTTTTATGGCTAGAATTAGTTTGGATTGCTGTCATGAGTAAACTGATATACACATATAGATAACCTTGCTAAGAGATAGATTGTGAGTTAAACTTTTGTGCAAAATATGAAAAAGTACCCAAAACTAAAGTTGTAGCTCTATGTCTTATTTTTCTATAGCCTCTATAATTGACTTAATTGGATCACACATGAGAGAGTTATGTCATAATTAGTGATGTAGGTCTGGAATCAACTGGTGTTTCATGATGTAGCGTTTGTGAGGGTCAAAACACCATATTTCATGGAGTTTTAAACAAAAATGTGAACATATAAATTGTAGGTATGTAGCTCGCAGATCTATAGGCTCTGAAATCACTTAATTTGGAGTCCATATAAGGGATATATGACTTATTAATAAGCAGAGGTCAGAATCAGTCTAAAATTCAGGATGGTAAATATAAATGCTTTTATTTTCAATTTTTTTGGAATAATTCGTAAGGAATCTAAAGAAATGATAAACATGAAAGTTGTAGATAATTGTCTTAATTTTTCATAGGCTTTGTAATCACTTCAATCGAAATTTGTATGAGGGAGATATAGTTAGATAAGTGAGAAAAAGTCACAGAACATGGCTAGACCGTGTTCTGGGTTGTTTCGGCACGGCGAGGCCGTGTTTAAAGCTGTTTTAGGGCATGTTTGAAGTATTTTTCAAGTATGTCATTGTCTTGAAACATGATTAGGCCATATTTTGGGCTGATTTGAGCTATTTCACAATTTTTTACAAATTTTTGAAGTACGGTTGTGTCCTAGAATACGAGTAAGCAGTGTTAGAGGCTGAATGTTGAGTTAGAAGCAAGAAAATGTGGAAAATTTTATATACAAGTGATATTATAAAATAATATATTATATATTGGAGTAAGAAGATAGATTATGGACTTTTAATTAAGTATATACACACATGTATTTAAGATCACAAATTAAATATGGTTAGTGAGGGAGTAATAAGAATATAAACAAAAGTTATATGAAAACATTTTAAGTAAAGGTAAGTGGAAACCTAAAGAGATGTATGAAGGTGGGTAAGTGGCTAAAAATGAGACATTTGTTTATTTCAAAATGATTCATTGGCATCCTAATGATATTGTTAATTGTACTAATATATGTATGAAATGCGCTATAAGTTACCATGTTGATTGTTTATATAACATACACATTATTAGTATCCACTTGTTTCTAAAATGGTTATATGGTTGTATGCTAACCAAAAGAGTCAATATCTGCACTTACCTGATTTTATGAAAAATAAAAGACAAGTAGGATACCCCTTGTTATAACGAGGTGACCCGATAAAGGTCTTATGGCCTCAATATTTAGACCAAATTAAGGGATGCCTTATTCACGAATTGAGAAAAATATATAATATATGCTATGCTTAGATGGTGTGTTGTAGCCACATTTAGAGGTGAGTCGGTTGCTCATTTAACCCTACAACCATGAGTCGGAGCTCACATATTTTACAAAATCAATAAATCAGTCAAGTGAAAAAGGTAACTTTCGATAGTGAATCAGTAATAATCTATGAATATGTCTTATATTATTGATACATATATATGACTTAGTTTGGATCACTTATGAGTGCTATGTTTACATGATATCATATACATCACACATAATATATTGATTATGGCTATATGCATGCTGTAGTTTATACAACTGAATATGATATGGTAATTGAGATCCTATACGCATTGCAATCACTATAAAACCTATTGAGAATTTTATTCTCATTATTGTCTCATATTATGTTCGAATCAATATATCAATATACCAGAGTAGATGATGATATTGATGTTTATGGTCTTTTGGGTAAAACTACCTTATATGGGGCAAATATCAGTTATGCAAGATCTAGTTGTAATATATATGTCTAAACTTTTGGTGCACGTGACGCCACCACCATCTGCATCATGAGGGAGTTCATATGGATACTAGATTATGTTGTAGTTAGTTTGTTACTGAGTAGTATATAAATATTGTATTAATCTAGTAATGAGAGTATATTGTATAATGACTGGTACTCTTATGCTTAGTGTAATATAATTAGTACTTTGGCTACTATGGTATGTATATTTGCTTATGCTATGATGTTGTGATAAACTATCATATCATTAATTAATGTGGTAATTGAATAAACGAACTTTAAGAGTTACTCAGATCGGTAGTGGCATCAAAAAGAAATAAACTGTTAAAACTCCAGTAAAAATAAAAAATGAAAAATTCTGAGGTAATTACAAAGTTGGTATCAAAGCAAGTCAATCTTAGATGGATAATGGTGGATGATTATCTATATCGATCTTATTGAATTTTAAGTGTGCTAGTAGCCACACTGTGTGTAATAGCCGTAAATTTAATTAAATTCAAATTAAAGAAAATTTGGAATTAAAGAGAGGATTTTGAAAATGGAGTTAGGACCCGGTGAAAATAAGTTATTATTTACATGGATTAAAGAATTACAAAAGAAATATGCGAAATTTACGTTTCGGGGCAAAAATGCAATTTCTTAAAAGTTTCGAGGTTAAAATGTAAATAAGAAAAATTTGCAAGGACCTCCCTCTAAAAGTGAAATTTTGTAGAAAGGACCCCCGGGATATTTTAAGGGACTCAGCCACTCCAGAAGTTGGCATTTGCAGATTTTTTTATCTCTCTTCAGAAAATTCTCCCCGAAAACCCTCTAACTTCTCTCTAAGATTTCTCCGCCTACGGATCTCGAATTTCGACACCACCACCACCACCAACGGACTCAAGATGAAGAGTTCTTCAAATTCATCCGATTGGTTTTTGGAGAATTGGCCAGAACTTGGCCGAAAAATTGAAGGAAAAATCAGCCAAAAAGGTAACCCCTGAAACTCCTATTTTTAGTTCTCAAACGCAAAAACTGACACCGTAGATCGATCCAGAAGGTACCGAAACTTTTGGATCTCAAATTTCAGGTCTAGAATCCCTTGCATGCGCCCCCACGCACCAAATCTTTCTCGGAGAGTGAAGCCCATGCGCAGCCTTCCCTGGTGGCGCGTGTAGCGCGTGTACTCGGACCCTGTTGTGTTGACTTGCGTTGACCGAGCTCCCTGAGGCCAAATTTCGTAAATCTGGAGTCATTGTTAAGGTTTTTGGACCTTCTGGACTCGATTTTGGGGTTTATTTTGCTAAATTCGAATCAGAAACTAAGATTTTAAGAGTGTCCAACTTTGTACTTCAAATTTGTGAGTAGATGATTCTTCCTATAGCTTGTTTTTACTCTTCTTGAATTCTACATTGATAAATAAGTATGATTACATGTTATTTATACTTTCATATGTTCTGAAATGGTTTTGGAATATTTGAAATGGTTGAGAAATGATATTTAGTTCAAGAAGAGTATGATTTTTGAAATAGATTTCGAAATGTTTTGAATACGTGATTTCTGAATACATTTCTCATTATATGACAAAGAAAATATGTTATGCATGTGATATTGATTTATACAATGATATTTTGCCTCAGATATAGGCCTGTGTATATGATTCTCCTTATTGGAAAGTTTTGACAGAGGAAATATACTGAGATAGAAAATGTTATATTATGATAGAACCTCTGTTTTGATAAATATGAAATATACGAGAGTATGATTTTGTGGAGGAGTCCTGTTGAAAACACTGTCTGCTAACAGCAGATGATGTTCGCCCTCGTGTGCACCTTAATTGCCTTAGCTAGCAGGGGAGGTGGTGCTAGCCTCATGTGAGGACCAACACACGGGAGATTATATGTGAAGGATAGCAAAATGTCTCCTATATATGGGCAAGATGCCAGTTATATGATGGCGAGATGCCAGTTATATGAGATATTATTTGCCTTCCCTTGCTATGTGCTTGGGAAAAGACCCACATAGAGTCCCTTCGAGTGTCATCTTGAATGGTGGTAGGGAAAACCTCAGCAAGAGGCTGAGTTTAGGCAAATCCTATAGCACCAAAGTACCAAAGGGGATTAGACTCTGATGTGGTGGTTCTGATATGGGATCCTCCGAATATTTTATGAGACATGTTTTGATGCATAACACATTTTGATTAATGATTTTACAGTATTGAATACGATTATGAACTTGATATGAGCATTGTTTATATAGTACCGCATATGGTTTGAAAGACCTGATTATGATTTTTGAACAGAGAATATTTGAAAATGCGGGTCTCATGTGGATGTACTTTTGAAATGTAATTTTTGAATACTTTTAATTTTTATTAGACGAATACATCCATATATTGACCTGAGTGGTCTTAGGAGGTATTATCTGCTCACTGAATTGTAAAACTCACTACACGTGGTTGATATATTTTTTAGATAAAGATCCAGAGTCTGGTCCTACGACTTCTTGATCGATTGGGTGTCATATTTTAGTGGTGAGCCTAAATTGTTTCTGGGCTCTCAGTATGTAAACTTGTAATATATTTATACTCTAGAGTTGCTCTGAATGTCACAGGCAGGATCCTTATTTCCACTGTAAACTTGTTATATATATAGACTTGGCAAGTATAATTATTAGTTTTGTAAATTTGTAAACGTATGATAATACTTGGATATGTGATATTGTGAGACTATTTGCAAATGCATAATAATAGAGTTTATCGAATATTAGAGGTATTCGCGTTCCTAAAGTAGGGATGAGACAAGTTGGTATCAGAGGATTAGGTTTCCCTATGACAATCAGAGCAAAAGATTCTTTAGTAGGACCTTTAGTATCGATATGAGCCGAATATATTTATACTTCAGGTGCTGCTGAAGGATTCTATAGGATATCATCTTCCATTCTATTCTAAGTCTGTAAAGCTCATAGTATAAGGTTGATCGAATGTGATGGTATCTTAAAAAGTGTTTTATTCTGTATAGTTAATGATGCCGCCAAGAAATAGAGTAGTCACTAGAGAAGAAGCTGTAGATCGTGCACCCTCTTTTGAAGAGTCTACACAATCTATAATTCCAGTACAAAGAGGTCATGGAAGAGGCCGACCTAGAAGAAGAGGTAGAGGTAGAGGCAAATGACGTGCACAGGGTATGAGAACCCCAAGAGAAGACGAACAAGTTCTTGTGTCTAACAGAGTCTATAAGGAAAGAGTAGAACCTCTTTAGGAGCCACATGATAGGACAGCTGATATGATAGCGGGTATACATAGAAGTTTAAAGACGTTGGCTGGATTTATAGTGGATTAGGGTAGAAAGGATGGCCAGTCACCAGAAAATGTTCCTGAAGTACAAGAACTGGGAAGAAGAGCTGAGCAAGAGGAGAAGACTACAGGGATTGAGGTGTTATTACCGCAATTCCTTAAATTGAAACCCCTGACTTTCTCTAGATCAGATGTCCACGAAGACCCACAGATATTCGTTGATGCTGTGGAACGAGTTCTTAGAGCTTTAGGGTGTGCCTCTAGAAGATCTGTTGAACTAGTGACCTTTCAATTATCAGATGTGGCCCAAGTTTGGTTTGAAACTCTGGTACTAAGAAGATCTGATACTTTACCCCCAATGGAGTGGGATGAATTTAAGGAAACATTTATGAATCGCTTCCTGCCAATGAGTGAAAGAGACAAGAGAGCCAGAGAATTTAAAGAATTAAGACAGATACCGAATATGACAGTTTTTGAATATGACATCCGTTTTACCCAGTTGTCCATATATGCACCATATCTAGTCCCTACTGAAAAAGATAGAATTAAGATGTTTGTTTCAGGATTGATACGTCCATTGTTTAAATCGGTGGGCCCTCAGATGCATCATTTTTCAACTTATTCAGCAGCGGTGGACTGTGCTAAAATGATGGAAACACGAGAGCAAGCAGATATTGAAGGTTTAAAAAGAAGAAAAAGAGAGCGAGACAGTAATATACAGACTAGATATAATCCTACAGTTAGTGGATGAAGATTTCAAAATCCACAGCGCTTTGCTCAAACAAGAGCTGGTAGTTCTAACCAGCCATCAGTTAACATCAGTAAGCAGAGAATGTTCCAAAGAGATATGAGACCCCCGAGTCAACAAGACTCAAGATCAATTCCACCATGTCCAAATTATGGCAGGCCCCATACTGGACAATGTCGCAGAGAAACATATGCATGTTTTAAGTGTGGACAAATGGGTCATTTGATGAGAAATTGTCCACAACTGCGAAGTTTCAGCCAAGCATCAGTACAACCAATTTCACCTCCTGCATTTGCTCCAACACGACCCAGTAGAGCAGTTTCAGTCCAAGCAAGTAGTGGTGGTACTGGTAGAGGATCAGGAAGTCAAGGCCGAGAACCAGCTCGAGTTTTTGCTTTAACACGACAAGATGCTCAGGTCTCCAATGCAGTTATGATAGGTACATTGTCAGTATATTCTCATAAAGCATATGTCATGTTCGATCCTGGTTCTACTCATTCTTATATAACACCATGCTTTGCTAAGAAATTGGATAGAGAACCTGCTAGTTTACATTATTCTTTTATGGTTGCTACTCCAATGGGAGAATTCTTGCTAGTAAATGATGTGTATAGATCGTGTGAGATTTCGATAGAAGGCAATGAGACTCTTATAAATTTGATAGTTCTAGATATGATAGACTTTGATGTGATTTTGAGAATAGATTGGTTGGCATCTTGCCATGCCATTCTAAAATGTCATCATAAGGTGATTAAGTTTAATGTCCCTAGAGAATCTTCCTTTATGATACAAGGAGATCGTAGTAAGGAGTCGAGTAATTTGATTTCAGCTTTAACAGCTCATAAGCTGTTACAAAAAGGATGTCAGGGATATTTAGCAGTAGTCAAGGATGTTGATATAAAGTATACAAGTTTAGAGCAGGTTCCAGTAATTAAAGAATTCCCCGATGTATTTCCTGAAGAGTTGCCAGGATTACCACCGGACCGAAAGATTGAGTTCGGTATTGATCTTCTCCCCAGAACACAACCAATATCCATACCTCCTTATAGGATGGCACTTGCAAAACTTAAGGAATTGAAGGAGCAATTGCAAGATTTACTGGATAATGGTTTTATTCGACCTAGCACATCTCCTTGGGGTGCTCCTGTCCTCTTTGTAAAGAAAAAGGATGGATCCTTACGTTTAAGTATTGATTATAGGCAGTTGAATAAAGTAATGCTACGGAACAAATATCCTTTACCCAGAATAGATGATTTGTTTGATCAGTTACAAGGTGCCCAATGTTTTTCAAAAATTGATCTGAGATCTGGGTATCATCAGTTGAGGATAAAGAAGGAGGATATCCCGAAAACTGCTTTTAGGACTCAGTATGGACATTACGAGTTCTTAGTAATGCCATTTGGTTTAACAAATGTCCCAGCTGCATTTATGGATTTAATGAATAGGGTATTTAAACCTTTTCTGGATTAGTTTATTATTGTATTTATAGATGACATCCTGGTTTATTCAAAGAGTTTAGAGGAGCGTGAACGGCATTTAAGGATAGCTTTACAAACCCTAAGAGAACACCAGTTATATGCTAAGTTCTCAAAATGTAAATTTTGGCTTAGTAGTGTTACATTCTTAGGGCATGTGGTTACCAAAGATGGTATTCAGGTTGATCCCAAAAAGATAGAAGCAGTGCAGCAATGGCCACGTCCTACGATAGTTACAGAGATTCGTAGTTTTCTTGGGTTGGCAGGCTATTATCGTAGATTTGTTAAAGATTTTTCAAAGATAGCTGCTCCTTTGACCAGATTAACTAGGAAAAGGATAAAGTTTGAGTGGTCTGATGCTTGTGAAGAGAGTTTTCAGAAACTCAAAGAATATGGCACCAATATTGGCTATTCCTTCAGGTACTGGAGGATATACGGTATACTATGATGCATCGAGAATTGGATTAGGATGTGTGTTGATGCAAAATGGTCGAGTCATTGCATATGCATCTAGACAGCTTAAACCACATGAGCAAAATTATCCGACTCATGACTTGAAAATGGCAGCAGTAGTTTTCGCTCTTAAAATTTAGAGGCATTATTTGTATGGTGAGACATGCGAGATTTATACAAATCATAAAAGTCTTAAGTATTTTTCAACAGAAGGATCTTAATTTAAGGCAAAGAAGGTGGATGGAACTATTGAAGGATTATGACTGTACGATTTTGTATCATCCAGGAAAAGCAAATGTAGTAGCTGATACTCTAAGCAGAAAATCCATGGGAAACTTGGCCCATATAGCAGAGGTACGACGACCATTGTTGGAAGAAATCCATAAGTTAGAAAGTAAAGGGATAAAATTTGAATTAAAGGAACCGGGGATATTTTTGGCTCATGTGCAGCTTCAATCTTCTTTAGTTGAACAAATCAAAGCTAATCAAGATAAGGATTCCAATTTGCTTAAAAGATTAAGAATGAATTAAAGGATACCCAAGATTCTGAATTTTCAGTGGACACTGAAGGGGTATTAAGATACGGTAGACGATTATGTGTCCCAAATATCAATGATTTGAGAAAATAGTTATTGGAGGAAGCACATTGATCTACATATACCATACACCCAGGAACAACAAAAATGTATCAAGATATGAAGGAATTGTATTGGTGGGATGGTATGAAGAGGGATATCGTGGAGTTTGTTTCCCATTGTCTGACATGCCAACAGGTAGGGGTGAAAGCGGGTTGGGTTGGGTCGGATTGATAACAAAACCCAACCCGACCCGTACAGCTTCGGGTTGCCCTGAACCCATCCGAAACTGACCGTGCAAACTAGTAACTCGATCATATCGGGTTGGAGAAGGTTTGGTTCGGTTCACCCGAGCTACTCAGGTTGGGCGGGTTGGGCTGGTTGAGCAAGGGAATGTACAGAAAAATAAAAATGTAAAATAACAGGAAAAAAAAACTTGAACTCTGAAAAACCACCTAAACATTTTATTTTCATTTTCACAAAATTCCACATAAGTATACATGCAATTGTAAATCTCACATCCTATATATCAAAGCAATTTTTACATGCATTCTTGCAAATCCCACATAAAACATCACATAGAAAAAGATGTTTAGCCATCTATTTAGAAAGACAGTGAAGGGAGAAAAAGGCATACATATATATCTTGCCTCCAGTAGGTCATCAACATAATTCTGGTAGTATTCATAGGTCCTGGATGCTGCCTGCATCAAAAAGTATAAATATTAGGAACCTTATATTTCTAACATTTAAACCCATCATCTAACTGGCTAACTTAATTATTACCTCTCTCACTCTCACTCTCACTTCCATCCATCCACCATAGAATCACCTGTGTTTATATGTTGATTTAACTGTGCTCTATTATATAGCTTTTGTTCACATATGAATACCTATATAATATAAATAAAGTAAAAAATCATCACTGTTTATCTTATACGGAACCCAAGATTACATAAAAAAATTCATATAACATGCAAAGAATATAAATATACCTTCCTTCCCTCCAAACATAAACTGCACATAAGCAATAAAGTAAAAACCATTTATTCAAGAGCAAGGTATCTGTGGCAGTCAAAAGTGAAACATGAGTTAGTGGGAAGCTTAAAAAATTCACAGTGGGTTAGAGATTAATTCGGATGGACACAAACCCAAAAGTCCCTTCAAATTTTGAAACCATGTGGTGAGTCCAATTCTCTGGCAACCATTTTGCTAGCCCAAAATCACAAATCTGCATTCAAATTTCTCAAACAATAAGCTGCTCTTGAAGCCAACAGAGCAACAGCAGTACTTCTAATTCAACCCAGACACGTAGGCATACCGTAAAGCGCTGAAGCCAAGCTCCCTTTCTCAGACAATAAAAGAACTAGATGGACTAACTTTGTGAGTCATGAACCTGTTGCCTTCGTTCACTTTGTTCATGTCCAAACCACTTCAAATCTTTTTTTCCTACAAGAGCTATAAGCCTATAACAGAGTGTCATGCAAATACATTTCTCATGGACTAAATTTCTCCAACCCAGGAACAACTACCCTTCTTTCAGTCTACCATCAATGCAAGTACATTCCCAGATTAACAGAGATAGAAAGCTTTGAATATATGTCTGATTTACATGACTGGCATCAGAAGCACTTGCAAGTTGCAATCCAATTGTCTTTGTCCATGTGCCCAACCAGATTCCAATGCTATAGCATTTCTCCTCTCCCATTTGAATCTAGATGCTATGGTCAATAAAAATCCAAAAACCTGCAAAAAGACCAACGTCTAATTAACTGCTCATGTCAAATCCAAGAGAAGAAACTAAATTCATTTTTCATTTCAAAAAGGACAAGTCCAAAAGAAGGATGTAATGAGAAGTTTGGGAAAAAATTTGATCAAGTTTCCATCAAGTGAGAAGTTACATGGTATAAAATAGCAACATGAATCAAGCTTTAAGTTAATAAGGAACTTAACTTCACAAGCTTGTAACGCAGCAACAACAACTACTACTGAGCCTTTTTCCACTATAAGCTTGTAATGCAAGATCAAAAATTTAAATAAAAACCAATTGCCTAATGCAGCAGCCAACAGTAAGATTAGCAAGCATAAGTCCATTAAGAAATCCGGGGAACAAGCATCAGTACAAATAATCAAACCAAATGAGAATATACTAACACTTTAAATAAAAATTTATAAATAAATAAGAAGTTTATGTCATTATCTTGTTGTAATCTTCTACCTCGACTCCATCTATGTGCAAATGCAGGAATCTGCCATATTATTTACATATTTAAGGCATATATGCAAACATACGTTCAATTTGCTTTCCAGCAGCTTGAACTAACCAAAACACAACTTCAGTAAGCTGAAATTTTGATTTTTACTTAATGCAAACAAATTTTTCTCATCAATCACCCTTTAAGTTCTTAAATGATATGATTTTTTATCTTCTTAGTCTTCAAAGATAAGCTTTTAAAACCCCAGTACAAAGAATTTTACTCTAGAAAAGATGTTAATTTCACATAACCATAGAAACCATTATTTAGTTTAATCCAACCTACAATTGGTTTGAGTTTGACTGCTTCATTACTAATCAGTTGAACTGTTACCATTTTATCTTGAAGTTCTTCCCTTGCACCTTGTACTCGTTTGTGGTCAACCTCAAAGCATTGCACAGTTTTTGTGTACTATACTAAAGTAGTGGAATTGAGATAGTCATTTCCAGGCTAATCCAGAATACTAGCAACACAAATATGAAAAAATCCCTGTGCTTTCTTCTATTTTGTTGCAATATGAACACCACAGGTCCACAGGTATATAATAAACCACTTCATAACCTGCCCTACACCATAAGCAAGTTTTAGCAAAATATAATAAACTTGCTAACAACTAAATGAACAAAGATAAAGTAAAATATAAGAAAGAATAAATTACACTGACCTTTCTTAAAAAGCCACATCCTCTACTAGGCTAGGAACATAGAATTCAGATAAATTATTCATATGATCACATGATATTATCATAATAGGCTAATAATTGAAAATGATAGATATTATATCCCAAAAAATAAAGATATGAAATGCAACAAAGTACAAGTACAACATATTGAAATAAAGCATCCAAGATATATAAATACAAAGCAAAATAAAACCCAACAAGCTAACAAACATCCTAATTTTGTCGAGCATTTCTATTTGGAAGCAAATCCTACGAGCTCTGCAAAACATTGAAAATGTAAATAATAAGTACATACTTGAGTAGAATATAATAATGAAAATGAGTTATAATATATAGACATAATATTTAGTATTTTACCCGTTTCAATCTTCTCACATTGCTCCAATTCTTCAACAAAATCCACATTATTAATATCAAATTGGAACAAATTTGGTTTGATCCAATTTTGTGTGCAAATTAGTGCCTCAGCCATTCTTGGAGAGAGAGATGATCTAAATACATCTAGTATACGGCCACCAGTACTAAATGCTGATTCAAAAGCCACCGTTGACACAGGAACAGCCAACACATCTCGAGCAGCAATAGAAAGAACATGGAACCTCGAGATGTTTGATTTCCACCATTCTAGAGCTTCAAAACTATCATCTGCATCCACACAAGGTTCAGCTAGATATCTTTACACTTTATTTTTTGCTTCAATAGAATCTCTAGCTCTTAAATGGGATTTGAAAGCATCTTCTCTGGCTTTTTAAGCATGTTTTCTCTTTGCAGCATCTTGGACTACATTCTCAATGATCACTAAAGAATTGTCCTTTACATTTGAAGTACCTTTAGGATAATATAATTGACGATATCACTCATACAATCTTTGCAAATCAGACTTGACCTTGCAAACCATATTATAAGATACAGCAGCATCATAAATATCATCAAATGACCATCTCAAATAAGCAAGTTTGTACCTTGGGTCAAGTACATTAACAATGAACAATAACGGGTTTATGTTTTCCACTTTTCCCCAATACTTGTCAAATTTTTTCTTCATTTCAATTGCCATACAACAAAGAGTCATCACTTGAACTCCAATGCAACAATTCACTCTGAATTAAAGCAAGCTGAGGGAAGACCTTATTTGAAGTAACATATAAAGATCCAGACAACTCTAATGTAACATCATAGAAAATTTTTAAGAATTGTATAAAGATTCTAGCATTTTTCCAATCATCAGAAGAAGGAGGACCAGCTGTCTTATCATTAAAATAATCAACATAGGCAGATTCATCATCCTCTAGCCTATTAAATGCTTGTTCAAATTTCTCAGCAACTTCTAACATAAAAAAAGTTGAGTTCCACCTTGTTGGAACATCAAGACATAGAAAAATTTTAGATGCAATCTTTAATTGTTCAACACACCATTTAAACTTTGCAAGTCTAGAGGGAGAAGACTTAACATATCTCACAGCATTACGGATAGATGCAATAGATGAATGCATCTCCTTCAAACCCTCATTAACAATCAAATTGAAGATGTGAGCACAACATCTAATATGCATGAAATCACCATCTAAAACCAAACCATTCATTGTCTTCATTCTTTTCTTTAAATATGATATTACCACATTATTTGCACTAGCATTATCCACAGTCACCGTAAATACTTTTTCAATGCCCCACTCATTCAAACAAAGTTCTATATGCCTTCCAATTGTTTCTCCTTTGTGATTAGGAATAGGACAAAAGTTCAAAATTCTTTTTTGGAGTTTCCAGTCATTATCAACAAAATGTGCAGTGACTACCATATAACTTAAATTTTGAATTGAAGTCTAACAATCAGTGGTGAGACATATCCTAGCACAATTTGACTGTAAGAAAATTTTAAGCTTTAATTTCTCATCCAAATACAGCTGATAACAACCTTTTGCAACAGTGATACGAGAAGGAATATGAAGTTGTGGCTGTAATCTACTACAAAGATACTTAAATCCATACCCTTCAACTATTTTAAATGGCAATTCATCAGTAATAACATAAACAGCTATAGCTTTTCTACACTCCTCAAGATCATACATTTGTGGTGCTTTTATCATGTTACTTCCTGCACCATCTTTTTTGGGCTCAAAACCAAGCACTTGTTGTTTAGGATCATTCACTAAAGCAAAAAGGATATTTAGGACATTTGGATAAATGACTTACTAAATTTGAAGTAACATGTGTCTTAGGATTACACATGTACTTCTTTCCACAATAGTTGCATTGAGCTGTAGGTTCTGCTGTATCTGGTAACTCAGTGAAGTGATCCCATGCTGCAGAAGATTTTCGAGATCCACTAACAGGGGGTTTTCTTTTCTGTCGCTTAGGAGGAGCGACATTAGAATTTTCAGTCTCAAGTGACAATGAAGCACCTACCTTTTCTTTTCCTTTTGGATTAACTTCGGGTGATTTAAGTGTAGATGCTACCGTCTCTTGTTCCTTTGAATTTGAGGAATCCATTTTAAATCTTAACCTACTAAGTGACACAACTCATGAATATCAATATCAATATCAAATTATCAATATCAATATCATCCCAGAACAAATTTTCAAGAGCCATCACCATCACAAAGAAAATAAGAATCTAAATCCAATGTGGTCACGGATAATATATCAGCCTAGAAAAAAAATTTCAAGAGCCATCACAAAACAAATAAGAAATGGTCACGGTCTCACAGATAATATATCAACCCAAAATAAAAATTTCTCAGATTCAATCAGAATCATGAAAATTGTTTGGATTTGCCAAGATATGAAGTTCAACTCAAAAACATAATATCAAATTTTTGTTCTGGGATAATATATCAGCCTAGAACAAAAATTTCTCAGATTCAATCAGAGACTTAGAGTCATGAAAATTGTTTGAATTTGCCAAGATATGAAGTTCAACTGAAAAACACAATATCAAATAATCATAGCTCAATCAAAATCTCAAAGAATCAGCCAAGGCAGCTAAGACACAAACTCAATAATCGATTAGGGTGAATGTTAGAAACTTACCTATATGGCTGTATTGGGGCTATTGAAGAAGAGGATATGCTGCTGCCTGCTAGTGCTACCGTGACGTTGGAGGCTTGGAGCCTTGGAGGTCGTGGGTGTGCCTGTGTGAGCAGCTTACGGATGGCAGATTCACCTTCGAGGTTGAGCCGTTGATGATCGTGTTCGTGTGAGTGAAGAAGAACAGAAGATTCGATTAATAGAAACCAAAGAACTCGAGTCGAGAGTGAGAAATGGGAACTGAGAACTGAGAAATGAGATGAAGATGAGGCCGGCCAAGGGACTCAGGTAAGATGTTAGGGCATGCGAATTGCGATTGCAGAGCCAGAAAGGGGAAAATGCAAACGCGATTGAGAAAGGGCCAAGTCACACTCACTCACAGGCAAGGGGCAACAAAACGCCATGTTTCCTATTAATGCATTCTTCAGGTTGGTTCGGGTTATGCGGGTTTATTTTTGCTCAACCCGAACTGACCCGATACAACCCGAAAATATAAATTTTTAACCCTTTTCAACCCATTAATCCGAATAGCAATTTTTGGGTCGGGTTACTTCAGTTTTCTTCGGGTTGATCGGGTTACTTACACCCCTACCAACAGGTGAAAGCTGAACATCAACGACCTACAGGGTTACATCAGCGAATAGAAATACCAGAATGGAAGTGAGAGAGAATTACTATAGATTTCATTACAAGATTACCAAGGACTCCCAAAGGATATGATTCTATCTGGGTCATTATAAATCGCATGACGAAGTCAGCACACTTTCTACCTGTGAAAACTACATATAACGTAGCTTAGTATGCATGGCTCTACTTAAATGAAATAGTTAGGCTACATGGAGTTCCTATATCTATTATATATGATCAAGGGCCGCAGTTCACGGCATGATTTTGGAAAGTTTTTCAAGAGGCATTAGGAACGAAGTTGGATTTGAGCACAGCTTTTCATCCCCAAACCAATGGTCAGTCTGAGCGTACGATTTAGATTTTAGAAGACATGCTCCGAGCCTGCATTTTTTATTTTGGTGGAAGTTGGGATATGTACTTGTCTTTGGCTGAATTTGTGTATAATAATAGTTACCAGACTAGTATACAGATGGCTCCATTTGAAGCTTTGTATGGTAGATAGTACAGATCCCCCAGTGGATGGTTCGAAGTGGGTGAGGCTAAACTTATAGGGCCAGATCTTGTACAAAAAGCTTTGAATAAGGTAAAACTGATTAAAGAAAGGCTGTAGGCAACTCAAAGTAGACAAAAGGCGTATGCTGATAATAGGCGAATGGAGTTAGAATTTTCAGAGGGTGAACAAGTGTTCTTGAAAGTATCACCCATGAAAGGAGTGATGAGATTTGGAAAGAAAGGAAAATTAAGCCCTCGGTTTATAGGTCATTTTGAAATATTGGATAGAATAGGTGCAGTGGCATATCGCATAGCTCTGCCACCAGAACTGAGTGATGTTCATCCAGTATTTCATGTGTCTATGTTACAAAAATACTTACCGGATCCTACACATTTCATTCAACCCCAAGAAATTCAATTGGATAAAAATTTAACCTATGAGGAAAAGCTGATGTCCATTGCTGATCAACAAGTGAAAAAGTCGCGGTCAAGAGACATTCCTATGGTTAAGGTGATATGGCAAAAACACTCATCTGAGGAAGCTACGTGGGAAAGAGAAGATGACATCTGCGCCAAATATCCGCATTTGTTTGAACAATGAGGTTAGTGTTTATTTGCACCTAGGGTGATGAAATTCGGGGACCGAATTTCTTTAAGGGGGGAAGAATGTAATAGCCGTAAATTTAATTAAATTCAAATTAAAGAAAATTTGGAATTAAAGAGAGGGTTTCGAAAATGGAGTTAGGACTCAGTGAAAATAAGTTATTATTTACATGGATTAAAGAATTACAAAAGAAATATGAGAAATTTACTTTTCGGGGCAAAAATGTAATTTCTTAAAAGTTTTGGGGTTAAAATGTAAATAAGAAAAATTTGCAAGGACCTCTTTCTAAAAGTGAAATTTTTTAGAAAGGTCTCCCGGGATATTTTAAGAGCCTCAG
Source organism: Gleditsia sinensis (assembly GCA_037074535.1). NCBI lineage: Eukaryota > Viridiplantae > Streptophyta > Magnoliopsida > Fabales > Fabaceae > Gleditsia > Gleditsia sinensis. Next base: position 21,615,814 of record CM073472.1, read on the forward strand.
CCACTCCGGAAGTTCACATTTGCAGATTTTTTCATCTCTCTTCAGAAAATTCTCCTTGAAAATCCTCTAACTTCTCTCTAAGATTTCTCGGCCTACGGACCTCGAATTTCGACACCACCACCACCAACGGACTTAGGACGAAGAGTTCTTCAAATCCATCTGATTAGTTTCTGGAGAATTGGCCGAAACTTGGCCGAAAAATGGAAGGAAAAATCAGCCAAAAAGGTAACCCCCGAAACTCCTATTTTTAGTTCTCAAACGGAAAAACTGATACCGTAGATCGATCCAGAAGGTATCGAAACCTTTGAATCTCAAATTTTAGGTCCATAATCCCTTGCATGCGCCCCCACACGCCAAATCTTCCCTGGAGAGTGAAGCCCACGTGCAGCCTTCCCTGGTGGCGCGTGTAGCACGTGTACTCAGACCTTGTTGCGTTGACTTGCGTTGACCGAGCTCCCGGAGGCCAAATTTCACAAATCCGGAGTCATTTTTAAAGTTTTTGGACCTTCCGAACTCGATTTTGGGGTTTATTTTTCCAAATTCGGATTAGAAACTAGGATTTTAAGAGTGTCCAACTTTGTACTTCAAATTTGTGAGTAGATGATTTTTCCTATGGCTTGTTTTTACTCTTCTTGAACTTTACATTGATAAATGAGTATGATTACATGTTATTTATACTTTCATATTTTCTGAAATGGTTTTGGAATGTTTGAAATGGTTGAGAAATGATATCTAGTTCAAGAAGAGTATATTTTTGAAATAGATTTCCAAATGTTTTGAATACGTAATTTCTGAATACATTTCTCATTATATGACAGAGAAAATATGTTATGCATGTGATATTGATTTATACAATAATATTTTGCCTCGAATATAGGCCTGTGTATATGATTCTCCTGATTGAAAATTTTTGACAGAGGAAATATACTGAGATAGAAAATGTTATATTATGATAGAACCTCTGTTTTAATAAATATGAAATATACGAGAGTATGATTTTGTGGAGGAGTCCTATTGGAAACACTGTTTGCTAACAGCAGGTGATGTTAGCCCTGGTGCGCACCTTGATTGCCTCAGCTAGCAGGGGAGGTGGTGCTAGCCTCGTGTGAGGGTTAACACACGGGAGATTATATATGATGTAAAGCGGAATGCCTCCTCTATATGGGCGAGATGCCAGTTATATGATGGCGAGATGCCAGTTATATGAGATGTTATTCGCCTTCCCTTGCAGTGTGCTTGGAAAAAGACCCACATAGAGTCCCTTCACGTGTCCTCTTGAATGGTAGTAGGGCAAACCTCAGCAAGAGGCTGAGTTTAAGCAAATCCTATACCACTAAAGTACATAAGGCGATTAGACTCTGATGTGGTGGTTCTGATATGGGATCTTCTGAATATTTTATGAGACATGTTTTGATGCATAACACATTTTGATTAATGATTTTACAGTATTGAATACGATTATGAACTTGATATGAGCATTATTTATACAGTACCGCATATGGTTTGAAAGACCTGATTATGATTTTTGAACAGAGAATATTTGAAAATGTAGGTCCCATGTGAATGTACTTCTGAAATGTAATTTTTGAATACTTAATTTTTATTAGACGAGTACATCCATATGTTGACCTGAGAGGTCTTAGGAGGTATTATCTATTCACTGAGTTGTAAAATTCACTACACGTGGTTTCAGATAAAGACCCAGAGTCTGATCCTACGACTTCTTGATCAACTGTGTGTCGTATTTCAGTGGTGAGCCTAAATTGTTTCTGGGCTCTCAGTATGTAAACTTGTAATATATTTGTACTCTAGAGTTGCTTTGAACGTCACAGGCAGGATCCTTGTTTCCGCTGTAAACTTGTTATATATATAAACTTGGCATGTATAATTATTAGTTTTTTAAATTTGTAAACGTATGATAATACTCGGATATGTGATATTGTGAAACTATTTGCAAATGCATAATAATAAAGTTTATCAGATATTAGAGGTATTTGCATTCCTAAAGTAGGGATGTGACACTATGTAGGATGTATAAATTGTTATGTACAAGTATGGAATTATTAGTATTTTCTATTTGTATACTTGAGTGATGTAATGATTACTGCTGAAATTATTTTTTTAGTTATTGAGTTTGATCACCTCAATGGTAACTTATTTTATTTGATACAGTAATACATGGCATCACCCAGGAGAAATCTGGATAATAACACGGATGAAACCCTATAAGATTTGGTTGTGGCTATTCGAGAATAAGTCATGACCATCTATAGAATAACAATAATGGAGAAAATGGAGCAAATAACATGCTTACAGGGAACGAGAATGGATGGTCTGAATTCATAAAAGCAATACTCCCTTCTTTTCAAGGAAAATATAACCCTGTGGCAGCTGAGGGATGGCTACGAGAGTTGGAGAAAATTTTTGATGTCTTGGGTTGTACTGACCAACAGAAGGTGACATTTATATTATATATGCTAAAGGATGAAGCAAAGCACTGGTGGAGAAGGCCAAGGAATTGCTAATCCATCAAGATAAAAAAATTACCTGGCAAGTATTCCAAACAATTTTTCTAGATAACTATTTTTCACGTAGTATACAGGTAGAAAAGGAAATTAAATTCCTACAGGTTAGACAAGGTAATATGATAATTGATCAGTATATTGCTCGGTTTGAAGAATTATAAATAAAAAAATTGCTTATTTGACCCATAACCCAGAAGAGTAGTGGAAGGCGGTGAAATTTGAGTCGGGGTTAAATCCTAAACTTAGAAACGTGGTTGTGGCAATGGAGATTAGGGAATTTGTACCACTAATTAACAAATGTCGACTACTCGAGAAAATTTTGAAGGCGGTAGAAGATGATAAGCAGAGACAGGCCTCATGGAAAAGAAAGCAGGGGATGACTAATATGAACATAAATGTTAGGGGAAGAGGTGACAGAGGCAGTAAGCAGCTAGGAGTAATGGGTTCTCAGCCACTCCAAATAGATTATTTCCCAGCTAAGTGTAATAAATGTGGTCGTGTCCACGGGAATAGGCCATGTTTGAAAAATCATATTATGTGTTTCAATTGTGGACAAAAATGATATTTCGCAAGATACTACCCCTCAAATAAAGAAAAACAAACAGAGCAAAGGCCACAGACTAGAGGCCAAGTCTTTACCTTGAGTGGCAAGAAAGAAGCACAATCGACAGACATGATACAAGGTATATGTTACATTCATGGTTTCCCTTTACTTGTGCTATTTGATTCAAGTGATAATCATTCATTCATATACGATGACTGTGTAAAGAAATTACAGTATCCTCTCTCCTATCTTCCTTATGATTTGTCTGTGACAACTCCTACAGGAGAGAAAGTTATAACTTCTTCTATATGTATGAATTATCTAATCACTATACATGAGAAGTCCTTCTGAATAGAATTGATTTGTTTACCATTGAATGGAATTGACGTTATTTTAGGTCTAGATTAGTTATCTGAAAATCGAGTTTTGTTGAATTGTTATAATAAAACCCTTGAATTTCTATCTCTTCTCCCTTCTGGAAGTTTCAACATAAGTTTCTTGAATGCCAATCCGTTCGAAAAAGAGATGAAAAGTGCGGAGTTAGGTTATGTCTTTTTGTATTCTTCAAAATTAGAAGTTACAAGGGAGCTTACTCAAATTCCAGTAGTTTGTGAGTTCTTGAAAGTGTTTCCATCAAAAAAATTTAAATTGCCGCCTAAGAGGAAAATTGATTTCTCCATTGATCTAGTACCAGGGACTAGACCTATTTCTATGGCACCATATCAAATGTCTTCAACAGAGCTGAAAGAGCTTAAGAAACAACTGGATGAATTATTAGAATAGCAGTTCATCAGACCAAGTGTGTCACCCTGGGGGGCGCCGGTGTTGTTTGTAAAGAAAAAAGATGAAAGTTTGAGACTGTGTATAGACTACCGGTAGTTGAACAAAGTAACCATTAAGAACAAGTATATCTTCCTATAATAGATGATTTATTATATCAGTTAAAGGGATATACTATTTTTTTAAAAATAGATCAGGATATCATTATATTTAAATAAAAAAGAAAGATATATCTAAAACTGCATTCAGAACCATATACAAACATTAAGAGTTTTTAGTGATGCCATTTCGACTAACTAATGTACTTGTAATTTTCATGGACTACATAAACTGTATTTTTAGACCTTATCTGGATCATTTTGTGGTGGTTTTCATATATGATATTTTGGTATACTCCAGAAGTGAAGAGGAGCATAAACAACATTTAAGGTAGTGTTACAGGTGCTAAAAGAAAATAATTTATTTGCAAAACTAGATAAATGTGATTTTTGGTTGAAAGATATGAAATTTTTAAGGTATGTTATTTCTAGTGAAGAGGTAGCAGTAGATTCCAGTAAAATTGAAGCTGTAGTTAACTGGGAAATACTTAAAATAGTGACTGAAATCAGGAGTTTCCTTGCATTAGCTGGGTATTATCGGCGATTCATTCAGAGATTTTCCCATATAGCCCTACCATTAACTCGTTTGACTAGAAAGAAAAATCTATTCAAATGGATTGAAGCTTGTGAAAATAGTTTTCAGAGTTGAAGACTAGGTTGACAACTCATGTATTAATAATTTCATATCCTTCTAGACCATTTGAAGTATTTTGTGATGCATCTAAGAAGAGCTTAGGGTGTGTTTTAATGCAAGATAAAATGGTAGTTGCTTATGCCTCTAGACAATTTAGACCTCATGAAGAGAATTACCCTACCCATGATCTAGAATTAGTCGCAATAGTTTTTGCTTTGAAGATTTTGAGACATTATTTCTACGAAGCAATCTTTGATATCTACAGTGATCAAAAGAGTTTAAACTATCTCTTTGATCAGAAAGAACTCAATATGAGACAACGAAGATGGATTGAGTTTTTCAACGATTATAGGTTTGAATTAAAATACCATTCTAGAAAGACAAATGTTGTAGCTGATACTTTGAGTAGAAAATCACTACTTCTAACTCAATTGATGATAGATGAAATAAATTTAGTAGAGAATTTTAGAGACATGAGACTCGCAGTTGCATTAGCCAAAAATAAGGTGATAGTGAGTGGGTTACATGTAGAATGCAATCTGAGGACTTAGATTAGAGAAGCCCAGACAAAAGATGAATTTATGCAAAAACATACACATCAGGATAATTTTTCTACTTTAGAAGATGGAATCATCATGCATCGACGTCGAACGTGTATGCCTCAAAATGCAGAATTGATAAGTAAGATTTTGGATGAGGCTCATTAGATTAAATACTTTATCATCCTAGAATCACCAAAATGTACCATGATCTAAAACTAATGTTTTGGTGGCAAAAAATGAAGAGAGATATTGCTGAATTTGTAACAAAGTACTTAACTTGTCAAAAAGTAAAGATAGAGCATCAAATACCTTTAGGACTGCTGCAACCACTTGAACTTTCAAAATGGAAATGGGATAATATATCAATGGATTTTGTTATGGGTTTACCTAAAACTTCAACAGAATGTGATGCAATATGGGTGATAGTGGATAGATTAACTAAATTTGGACATTTCTTACCTATTAGGATCAGTTATTCATTGGATAAGCTGGCCCAGTTGTATATGCAAGAAATTGTTCGATTACATAGAATTTCTTCTAACATTGTTTCAAACAAAAATCCCAGATTTACCTCCAGATTTTAGAAATCATTACAAGAGGTGTTTTGCACTAAATTACGCGTTAATACGGTGTATCATCCTTAGATAGATGGACAAACAGAAAGAACAATTAAGACTTTAGAGGATATGTTAAATGCATGTGTAATAGAGTAGGGTAAATGATAGGACAAATACCTACTATTGGTGAAATTTGCCTATAATAATAGTTATTATTTAAGCATTGGAATGGCACTTTACGAACCACTATATGGTAGAAAATGCATATCAACTCTATGTTGGTTTGAGGTGGGAGAAAAAAATTTATTAGGCCTTGATTTGGTACAACAAACCTCTGAACAAATCCATATGATCCAAGACAAAATGCATGTAACTCAAAGTCAATAGAAGAGTTATGATCAAAGAAGGAAACCTTTGGAATTTGAAGAAGAAAATCATGTGTTTTTGAAGATTTCTTTTACTACTAGTGTTGGCAAAACCCTCAAAATAAAAAAGTTGAGCCCTCAATTTTTGGGACCCTATCAGATTCTTAAGAAAATTAGGTTATCAACGTAGCAAATTGCACTTCCACCTGACTTATCTAATCTCCATCATGTATACCATGTATCCCAAATACGAAAATACCTCCCAGACTCTTCACATATTATAAGAGAAGAACCGATACAGGTGAAAGAGAACATAACTTATCAACCAAAACCTATAGCCATTATAGATACTGAGGTGAAGCAATTGAAAAATAAGACTCTCCCACTAGTTAAAGTGCTTTGGCAAGGATTGACTTCAGAAGAAGTTACATGGAAAATGGATGATATCAAAATAAGACTCTCCCATTAGTTAAAGTGCTTTGGCAAGGATTGACTTCAGAAGAAGTTACATGGAAAATGGATGATATCATAAAGCAGAAATATCCTTACTTATTTGAATCAGATAATTTTTCCAATTTTGAGAACAAAATTTCTTTTAGGGGAGGAGAATTATAACATCTCAAATTTTATTCATCCTAAAAATTATATAAAAATATTGAAGAGAATATTAAAGAAGAATGAGATTAAATTGATGATGGAGTAAATATTATATTTTTAGAAATTAAGATAAAGTACATTAATCTTAATTTGTTTAAGAAAATAATTAAAAATGTTATACTATGAGAAATCTTCTTATTATTTTTCAAATGACACCTTAAGGGACACCTCAAGAGCTAATAATGCATTAGAGACAAGTGTCAACATACCTCAAGGGCTAATAATGTATTAGGTTAGGTGTTGGGACAGCTCATGAGATTAGCTTAAAAAATATCTAAATATATGATTAGAAGAGTGGTGGAGTGGCAGAAAAATAGAAGCCAGCCAGTAGAGAGAAAAAACGCAAAGGAAAAAAGAGTAAAATAAGAAGAAGAAAAGAGAGTGAAGTTATTGATCAAAGAAGTGCAGAACAACAGTAATTTTAAAGGAAGAAAGGAAGCAAGAAAGAGAACTAAACCAAATTAAGGCAAGGAAGGTTGTAGGAAGTGTTTTGAGGTAGGTTTCAAGGTGAAATTTCTAAATAAATTGTTATGAAGCAAGCCAAAAAAATTTTTGCTATCTCTCAAAAAATTTCTATCTTACCCATTCTTAGCTGATTTTTGGGATTTAAATTGTTTAAATTAGTCATAAGTGAATTTATATTTGATGCATATATATTATGCATTTCATGCTTGGATTTTTGTTGGTTTAGACGTTGGTTTTATGGCTAGAATTAGTTTGGATTATTGTCATGAGTAAACTGATATACACATATAGATAAGCTTGCTAAGAGATAGATTGTGAGTTAAAAATTTGTACAAAATATGAAACATTATCCAACACTAAAGTTGTAGCTCTATGTCTTAGTTTTCTATAGCCTTTAGAATTGACTTAATTAGACTACACATGAGATAGTTATGTCATAATTAGTGATGGTAGGTCTAGAATCAATTGGTGTTTCATGATGTTGAGTTTGTGAGGGTCAAAACACCATGTTTTATGCAGTTTTAAACAAAAGGGTGAATATATGAATTGTATATATATGGCTTGTGGATCTATAGGCTTTGAAATCACTTAATTTGGAGTTCATATAAGGGAGATATAACTGATTAACGAACAGAGGTCAGAATTAGTCTAGAATCCAGGATGGTAAATATAAGTGCTTTGATTTTTTTATTTTTTGGAAATAATTCGTAAAGAATATAAAGAAATGATAAAAATAAAAGTTGTAGATAATTGTCTTAGTTCTTCATAGGATTTGAAATCCTCTCAATCTAAGTTTGCATCAGAGAGATATAGTCAAATAAGTAAAGGAAGTTCACAGAATACAATCAGACTATGTTCTGGGTTGCTTTAGCATGGCTAGGCCGTGTTCGGAGCTATTTTGGGGTAAGTTTGAAGTAGTTTTCAAATATAGTCGTGTCTTGGAACATGGCTAAGTCGTGTTCTGGGCTAGTTTGAGCTATTTCACAATTTTTTATGAATTTTTGAAACACAGTTGTGTCTTAGAATATGGTTAAGTCGTGTTGGAGATTGAACATTGAGTTAGAAACAAGAAAATAAGGAAAATTTTACATACAAGTAATGTTATAAAATAAGAGAGTATTTATTGGAGTAAAAAGGTAGATTATGAACTTTTAATTAAGTATATACACACATATATTTAAGATCACAAATTAAACATAGTTAGTGAGTGAGTAATAAGAATATAAACAAAAGTTATAGGGAAACATTTTAAGTAAAGGTAAGTGGAAACCTACAGAGATGTATGAAGGTAAGTAAGTGGCTAAGAATGAGACATTTTTTTATTTCAAAATGATTAATTAGCATCCTAATAATATTATTAATTGTACTAATAAGTTACCATGTTGATTTTTTATATAACATACACAGTATTAGTATTCACTTGTTTCTAAAATAGTTATATGGTTGTATGCTAACCAAAAGAGTCAATATCTACACTTGGCTGATTTTATAAAAAAATAAAAAAGAAGTAGGATGATCGTTGTTGTAGTGAGTTGACCTGATAAAAGTTTTATGGCCTTCGTATTTGGTACCCTTATGCTTGGTGTAATATAATCAATACTTTGGCTATTATGGTATGTATATCTGCTTATGTTATGATGTGATAAACTATCCTATCATTAATTAATGTGATAATTGGATAAGTAAATTGATACAATTACTTAGATCGGTAATGACATAAAAAAAAATAGACAATTAATACTCACGTAAAAATACAAAAAAATAGAAATTTGAGGTCATTACAAATTGAATCTGGTTGACAGGTTTATATGAGTGAAATTTAAAAAAAAAATTAAATTTATTAATTCGAATCAAGTTCTAGAATTTGTTTTCCATGTAACTCAACCCAAACTGAGATAATATATAAAAATAATATCAAAACCATAATAACATGGCCGATGTACCACAATGGCAAGAAATGGATGTAGATGTCGAATCCTAGTCCCTCATGCAGTCGCCTCTTCATCTTAAATCTGAGTTACAAACTCTCATCCCCTCTGTGACTCTATTTCTAATCTCGCCTCCTCATCACAAAGTTTCTTTTTGGCTTCGGCCTCTCTCTTGTCTCCATTTTCTCTCCCTTGCCTTCATCTCTATCTAGAGACTTTTAGAGATATTGTTGACTCCACAAAAATACTTTAATGAAGCAGTTTTTCAGTCTTTTATTGTATAGATCCATTCGACATACAACAGTAGAAGGGAAATATTGGGTGAGCTTTTAAAAAGCATGAAGCAAAATTTATAGAGGAACTGGGTAAAGAAAAAGGTGTGAAAATGGAAAGAAACTTTAACAAAGTTTTCCTACTTAGCTGGTTGGATTACCAAGGATAAATAAGTTTTGAATTCCTAATTAATCACCTTAATATAGTATCCATAGTTAATTTGTAAAAGTCCTATTTGATTTGATTTTATTATTTTTTTTTATAAAATATTTTTAAAACATTTAGATTAAGTTGTACTACGTTTTCTTATTTTAATATATATATATATATATATATATATATATATATATATATATATATATATATATATATATATATATATATATATATATATATATATATATATATAATAAAAGGGAGGGGAGAGGTTTTTATTTTTTATTTTTTATTTTAAATGAGATTTATATATATTTTTAAAATAAAAATAATTTTATAATAAGTGTATTAATCAGTAGAATAAAAATTAATTTACTCAAAAAAAATATTGTACACTAAAATAATTATAAAAAGACACATAAAAATGTCAAAAATAGATTCAAGAAATATGCTTGACGTGTTAACTTGCATTTTAATGATTGATATGGATTAATATAGTTTCTTTTCACTTTACTTAATGAAGTATTTATGATAATATAATTTATTTCGTAATTTTTTTAATTCTTATTATTATGTCATAAAGAAATGACCCCCCTAGAAGAAAATCCTAAATCTGCCACTAAGTGATATAAGATACTATGTATATACTAATGATTCAACTGGTACTAGTTTTATCCATTCAGTATTATATGAAAGTATGAGTTAGTATTTCTATAGACTTTAATTTTTATTAATAAAAAATTAAAATACTATCACCTGTATTTTTTTTATTTAATAAATTCTTTTTTATTTAAACAGGCAAGTGTCAATATTTTAATTTCTTACTAATGAAAATTAAAGTTTACTTACTGTATCAAATAATTACTCATGACAATATTTATAAATTCATATTGATTTCAATATATCTCAAGACATTCAATAATTTTTAATCACCAATACTTATTTGTCTCAGGTCTCTTGCTTAGAAAGAAAACCAGACCATATCCTTAAAAGACAAAATTTAAATTCAATTTTTAAAGTATTTGATATCAAGTTCTACAATAAAAATATGATATCTAAATTATTACTTTTATAACTCAGCATTATATAATTAATTCTTTTAAAAAAAATTCACATTTTATGTAGTTCTTATTGAGAAATCTTCCAGCAAACACCTAAAGAATTTCATGAAATTTTTTCCTATCCCTAAATGAGGCAGTAAGCATTACGTTGTCTATTAGCTAATATAGCCTCAATGATCATTTTTCAAGAAAAAAAATAATGAAACATTGGAGTTAATCAAGAAGCTAGAAAACCAAAATGTTAAACAGTAGCAAAAAATAAGATTAGCGCAACATATTAGATAAAACAAGATTAAAACCCAGTATTGTTATCTGGAAATGACTACAATCTTTCAGCAAAATACAGGGAAAGCTTACAGGAAACTAAATTCATATCTGACAAGAATGGATCACTAACAATTTCATCATGCTACAAATCTAAATCTTCGAACCCAGATGAGCAACAAGCAATGGCCTTGTCAGTGGCTTCGGCTTCTACAGGAATGGCGGTAATATTACCCATCGACGAGGATACCTTGGCCTCCCTTCCTTTCCATCAAATATCTGCAGGTAACATCAAAGATCAGAAGCAATATCTATAAGGAAGATAATATGCAAAAAAATAAAAACTACTTATTTAAAAATTAAAGAGTAAATTACTAATTGGATCCCTTGATGATGCATGATATGAACTTGGCATCACTCTCACACATTCTTATTCCAGAAAGAGAGAAAACTCCATATACCAAAGTATATTTTCTATTCAAATGATTAATCCCCCCCCTAATACAAGTCTTAAGCCTGTATTTATACAAATCACAACTAGCTACTAACAAATTTATCAAATCTCTTTTCATCTTATACCTCTATCAAGACTACGAATAATAACTTTCCCTCTTTAACCCTGTCCCTAACAATGCATGTGCCATCAATTTAATCTTTAGTGATAATTACTATCGTTTAAGTCCAAAACTTTTAAAATCCTATCAATATGATCATGTCGTTAACTTTGCTAACCATCAATTTAGTGCACGACAAGATCATATTGATGGATTTTAAAAACCTTTTGGACTCCAATGATGATAACTATTTTTTGGACTAAATTGATGGAACAAGTATATTTGAGGGATCTAAATGGTAGTTAATTGAAAAAAAAAATCATTTTAGTTCCATCCAATAGGAGTTGAGAAGGTTTCATCCCAGACATATTTATCTATAATAAATTTATCAGAAGAATACAAGAAAATCCAAATTACTTAGCATACTCAAAAAACAAACATCTGACTCTTATTTGGAAAAGTATTTTTCAGTGTGTGTTGGGAGTAGCAGTGGAAGGTTGTAAAATCATGTCAGGGGTTTGAACAATCATGTTACCCAGAGACCAGTGGATGTTTAGCAAACATGGAGAAGAATCACAATTTGATTCTGCTTTCCGCCACCTGACTGCTTCTCCAGTGAAAAAATATATTGTGCTTTAATTACATAAATATTATATCAGTAATATGATTTTATACGATATCATAATTATCCTATTTTTTAACATATGCATTTTTTTGATAATTTGAAGCATACTAGGATATGAAATGTGAACTATAGATCCTTTACAAGCATGCACAAAAACACGATCACTACATGACATGAAGACAGACATAGAAATATGGAAAAACCTAAAGAGTTGAGGTACTTTTTAAAGTGTTGCATTGTATTGGACATATGTTGAACACATACATGACTCTTTTATTGAAGTGTCCATGTTTCATAGCAAGCAAGTATTTAGGTAAAACATACATATTTTGCTATCTGTTTTATTTTTGATACAAAGACTGTAAACGTATAGTAATAATGTGTAAGGAAACTGACCTTCTTCAAACGCCTGTGCTTTGCAAGAGCCCAGTTAGTCATGATAGAAGCAGCAACCACAAGAAAAACATAACCTGCAACAGTCTGTGTTGCAATGTTGAAGCCCAACCACTGATAGATCTCTGTTGTATAATTTGCACATGTAACAATATTGAAGAGAAAGCCATGTGGGATTTGATATCCACCATCACCCTCAGGCCTACGAAGATTCCTCAGCAAAATATGGCAATAGAAATTTGCAACTTGACATAGTATACCGAACCCAAACCCTATCTTCATTTGGAGATTGCTTACAGGGGTATATAATGGATGGTTCACATAGTAAGCAATATAAGAGCCAAACGTCCAGTAATAAGCACAGTTGCGAAACACATTTGAAAGGGGAGAGGTTGCATGGCTGAAGCGATGGACAAAAAATGTTTCCAGAATACGTTTGAAGTAATGGAAACACCAGTAGTACATGGCATATGTCTGCACAGGGTGGATGACTCGCTCACCTTTGTAGCCAAAAAACTGGTAGACAGGGAAGTAATAAAAGATTGGGTAGATGACCAAAGGACCCAAATACTCAAAGAAGAAAAGGGTACGATAGGAAACTTGTGGGCCCAAGTCCTTGAACACTACAGTTAAGTTGTCTGAATTTCCATTTGTATAGTCTTTGAGACTTTTCTTGTAATTAAGGACAACAGGCCGTTCCTTTGATCCTGGTTGGACAAGGAGTGTCAGGCGCTGCCTTGATGGGTAGTACTTCTTGGCTGTTGATATGAAACATACAAATCATGTTAATAATCTACAACATCCAATGCTGCCTAGACACAGATACACAGATAGAAGCTGAAGCAGAACGCAATGGATTATGATCACCAATTCATAAGCTTGCAATTATAGATAAATAAGACACGACCAACTTCTAGGAGTTACTAAAGATTCAGGTTCTAGAGTTGATACTCCATTCCTAAATGCTAAGTATGCTAATGAATCTTTTAGGTAGCATGAATTTAAGTTCCACTATTTAGACCATCCCACTTGTTTCCTCAGGAGAGACTGCTACTATAGAGTAATATTGATTTTTCTTTTATAACATATATCAGGCACTTTGGAATTTGGATAGAAGCAGATAATAGTAACAAGATGTGGTAATTAACATTTAAATCTAAGAATTATGCCATATCTTCGAATACTAAATTGCACCCAAATGAGAAATATAGGAAGTGCAATTATATAGGACTCAGTTTACGTAGGAAGATCTTGAAGTAGACTTTGGATCTTGTAAATGATACCAGAACTTCGTGGTCTTGTAGTCTGGAAAAAGGGACTTGTTCATCTTTTTACCATAGGACTAAAGGAACTTCAACATTTTTATTTGTAAGAGCAATAACATTTTTTATCACTTAACATGCTTTTACCATCATTTAGAAGGAGAAATATTTTAACTTCAACTTAAAAGGTAATTTTAGGAAGAACTGTGAATATCAATGGACTTATAAGGCCAACCCAGGAAGTGAAGAAGATTATCATCACAGAGTATGCAACCAATAAGTATGAATGATAAATCTATCAGAGACATTTCCAGCTATCTAGCCGTCACAAAACTAAAACCACCCACAGAAAATGCTTAGAACCTTTTAGGTAAAGGCCAAAGACTAATTGCTTTTTCTTCTCAGATATCACAAACAAAATACCAAATGAATAGTTCAATCCTTAAGATTAGCAAAGAAAAAGCACACGCCCTACTTACTTCGCCTATGAATTGCCTCCTGTAGATCTGCTACAGTAGCCTATCACAAAGAAACAATGAAAGAAGTTATGAATGATTACTTCTGAAACGTTTTGTCGATTAAAAAATTCTACAAAAAGAAAGTAAGTTTGAAATATAGAAACGAATCCAACCTAAGAAATCAAAACTACTCTTTTGCTCACTACTATAAAGATAACAAAATGCAAAAGGGGCGAATTGAGAGAAAGTAGACATACAGAGTCACTGAGATCAATGCCGCCTTTAATGATTTCTCTTCCACTCCGCGAAACCACTATGACCTTCATCCTTAAACCGAGATTGACCCACTTCAACAAACAGTGTCAGCAACAAACTCAATCAATTTTTAAAGGATTTTATGCAAGATCCATGAGAAGCAGCAGCTGAAATCAGGGAAAGAAGACAAAGATTCACATCAGACCCCATATATCAATAGCTCCCAAAAATAGCAGCGAAACTACAAGCTAAGGCGCACATTTACCTTGCAATAAGGAAAGACGAAAGAAAAAAACTAGATAGAGTTTGAAGAAGAAAATTGGGATTTAATAAGCAAAAGAATGTCAATTATTAAAGAAACCGTAAAACCAATTTCTCCGAAGGAAGAATCACCTGAATTGGATGCGGAGAAGGAGACCCAGATAGAGGGAAACAGATGGGAGCTTTCAATATATGGCAGTGATAGAAGGTTTTGGGGTTTGGAAGTTTATATTAATGGAATACGGTTGGGGTAGGAGAGCTAATCATGTGGGCTGATCAACTACACCACACCAATTATCATATTCCTCGTTCCTTGCTCCTGAGCCATCTACGCTAACTACATAGCACTTGATAGGCTGGGCTGACCCACAGACATTTACGTTAAACGGATATAAAGGAATGGGCCGTTTTGTGGCTGATTTTTATTAATTTTTAAATAAAAATATTTTATTAAAAAATTATAAATATGATAATATACACATATATTAATAAAATAATATTATAAAGTATGAAAATAAAATTTATTTTCTTATTAAACGGTCTTTTTTTTTCTTTTTTATTTTTGGATTGGCCAACGCTCACTTATTTTAGTTTGTAAATTAAATAGACTTTTTTTTAAATGAATTTAATTTTAAATATTTAATTCTTTTCAATAGACAAGCTAATTGCAGGCCACAGCCCGTTTATTCATTTATTGTTTGAGAAAAGTACTCTTTCATTTTTTTACTGCATTATTCTTTTTTTAATTTTTAAAATATATATAAGTCTATTTATTTTTTATTTTTAAAAACTATTTTCTCTTTTTATTTATTTTTAAAACAAAAAAATTCATTTAATAACTATTTTTTATTATTATTTCAAAAATAAATTTTAAAAATAAATTATTTTTAAAATAAAAATAAAAAAATTATTTTTATTTTTAATTTTTATTTTCAGAACATAAAAAAATAAAAAAAAACAACGTATTTTTAAAATATTTTATTAAATAGATTTTTTTTTATTTTATAAAACAACTTTTAAATGTAATTTTCAAAAACAATTTTTTAAAACAAAAAAATAAAAATAAAATCAAACAAACTATATATCTTTTCTGTAAAATAAAAAATAATCTATAACTAAATTTATTTAAAATATTTTATTCATTATTCTGTTTTTTTTTTATTTCAGGAGAAGTATAAGTATATTTTAAAAATTAAAAATAAATTCCTATAATAAAAACAGTGTACAAAATATGGATTATTATTTTGCCCTTATTGTTTTATAAATGGGACTCTTTTAATGTGCTTTTAAATGTGCTGACCCATGAAATTTATATTAAACTGATATAAACAAATGGACTAATTTATGAATTTTATTTATTTTTAAATAAAAAAATATTTGTATAGTAAATAAATATAAATTTTTATTAAAAAATTATAAATATGATAATATATGTATATATTAACAAAATAATATTATAAAGAAGATAATTATATTTTATTTTATTTTTGGAGTTAAATTTTTTCACTTTTTTATGAATTAACTTGCACCGGCTCATTTTGCCTTCCCTTTTGCCTTCCCTGTGAATTAAAAGGACCTATCTTTTTTAAATCAGTGTAATTTAATGGAGGAGCTAAGAATTTTGACAGCATTTGAGTCTTGCTTTTATTTATTTTGATGATGCTCAATTTTTAGACATGACTAAGAACACCAATTTTACTTTGTATGTTGCAAAATCAATTTTCATTATCTTTTGAATCAAAATTGAAGTTTTATTACATTTATAGAAAAAATTCAATAAACCAATTTCACTTCTTATAACTAAATTGAGTTTAATGTTAAGAGTTTGATTTTTATTTTTTAAAACTAAAATTTAAAATTTTATAAAAATTATAGAACAAAAATCAATATTTTTCTTTTGTAGTGATGGAGTTTCATCTTTTAGAGTTGCACATCTTTGTTAAAATTAGGTTTTATTAAAAAGTATTTTATCATGTTTATATATGTATGAATGTTTTTATTAATTTTTCAAGATGTTAAATTATTACAAGTCATTCAAAAATTTGTGGTTCAATTAATAAGTATTAAATTTAACATTTAAATTTTTTTTATAATGTTAAAATATGAATTTGTAAAAAAATATTTATAAAAAAGAACAATCACAATACTCCAAACTACAATAATTTTATATTAAAAAATGTATAAAAATACCAATAACAGAAGAAAAAAATAATTATAACTCAGCTATTAGCTTAATATTTTGCAACATAGGCACGTATCAAACAACTAGAAAATTAGCCTTTCCAAGTCTACGAAAATTATGTAAAACTCTATATACAAGTAGGGTTGAACAGTAGTCAAAGTTAAATTGAGTCAAACTTTAACATATTTTTATTTAAAATAAATTAAATTTAAATTTGAACTCAAGCTTTAAATTAAATTAAATATTATTATCTTTTCAGAGTTTAAACAATTTATAATAAGTTCTATAAATATAACATATATTTGTATGTATATATATGAATTAAATTAATTAAAAAGTATATTCTTATATTATGTATGCATATGTGTGTGTGAAAATTATTCATAAAATATATATTATAATATTTTAATGATATATAAATTATTATATTTATTTTTAATTCTTAATAAATTCATATATATAAAAAAAATATTTAATAAATAATTTAGCTGTTCATGAATTTAACAAGCGGTGTTGACTCGTTTGACTAAAAGAACTTAATATGTTGAGCATGTTTGTTCATTTAATAAATAAGTTTAATTTAATTTAAATTTTTAACAAATAAAATTTAAATAATTTATGAATAGTTTGATTTATTTAAATTCCTATATACAAGGTAATTCTGATAAAAAAATCCATAAATCAAAAAAATTATCATCAGGTTAAGCAATTAATTTCATTCAAACACTCGAGACACTTAAGTATTTTATTCAATACACAAGTTATAAAAAATGCTTGAAGACCAAAAGTTTTGTATATTTACTTTATCTAAAATTTGTAAGAATTATACTCTCATTTTCTTTAATTTCAAATCAAGACAAATTTTTTTAAAAATTTATAAAATCTAAATTTATACTACTTCAAGTGTTAAAAAGTTACATTAATAATTTTGTAAATAAATAAGAAATTTTCGTATAAAATAAAATTAAAATAAATATAAGTATAAATTTAAAAAATTTAAAAAGAAATAAATATAATTTACTCTATTACTTAGTATATCTCGTGAAATATTTTATGTACCTAATATATAAAAAAATTGAATAAAAAATAAATGAATTTTTTTTAATTGTTTACATTATATATAACTCCAGCTTAGGCTCCAGGTTAGTGTCGAATCAAATGAGTTTAGAAATAAGTCAATTATTCAATTATACAATTTGTTATCACTCTTCATGTTTTTGTTTATTTCGTCTCATTTATTATTATTTTACATTATAAAGTCAATATTTTTCTAATAAAAAAAATACGGTTACTTGTACAAAAATATTCTTATAAAAATGATACTAAATTTACTATAAATTTAATTTTCTTTTACATTTTTTGAATAAAAATGCTGTTTATGACTAAAATATTGTCAAATTCACTCAAAAAAAAAATGTATTTCTCAAATTTAAGCCATATTATATTTGTATGTAAATAAATAAACGGAAATTAAAACAGGCTCTAACTAAGAGCTTGGACCATTATTACGCGTTCATACTAAAATGTTTTTTTTTTCTTTTTCATACATTTTCTGTGTGTTTCATACCTTTTGTGTGGGTGTGTAATTTTATTTTAAAACTAAAATATATCACAAATTTTAATAAAAATTTATAATAATAGTTATAGATCATGTCTCAAAAAAGACACTACTACTAATAAGAATTAAACTTAAATTTTATAAGTTAAATGTTTTAATTTTTTTTCAATTAAATTAATTTCTATTGACATTATAAGTGTTTTTTTAATACTAAATGGTTTTTTTATTTGAAGATATTCCTTTTTTTTGTAACAAAAAGTTTAAGTTGAGAAGAGTTTATTTAATTCTAAAATTAAAATAAAATGTCACAAATTTTAATAAAAATTTATAATAATATGTACAGATCGTTTATTAAAAAAATATTAATAGTAAGAAACGAACCTATGTCTTATAAATAAAATATATATTATTATTTAATATAAATTTAAAATTGTTACTAGTATTATATTAAATATTAATGTTTTAAAATTGTAAAAATAATATTAAAAATACTGATAGCATATTAATTTTATTATTTATCAATATTTAGTGCAACTTTGATAAAAAAATTTAATTTCATCAGCTGTACACAAAATAATAGTTTATAAAATGTTTCAACTTTTATCTACCCAATTAATTCAACTAATTCTTGACAATAAGTTTCTTTAAATTATCCTTATATATGTACGACGTTATTATGTACATGGATGGTGGTTGAGTGAGGGAGAGAGACAGCCAGCACTGCAGCCACCTGAAATTATACAATTAAAGACTTCCCTTCCCTCTCCTTCTCTTTCAAAATTTCTTTTGAAACTTGACTCTACAACTACCCCTTTAAATAAAATGATTTATCATGTCTATAGCAACGGTTGGTAGTTGGTAATCTTTGTTCATTTATTATGGAAGAGGCTGATTGGTTGAGCAAGTCCGCATAAAAAGGACTTCGTGACAGCTTCTCCATTAATTGTATCTTATTGTATTGGGGACGGCTCAAAGTTCAAATTAACGTCAGCATCAATTGCATCTGTAAATTTAGTTTAATGGAATAATAATATGAGTTGAAAAATGAGTAAATATTTACTGCACTGTTAAAAGATTTTAATTTTTATTATTAAAAATTTAAAATATTATCATTTATTTATTTAAAAAAAAATTTATTAGATAAAAATTACAAGTGACAACATTTTAATTATTTATTTGTAAAACTTAAAATTTATCAATAATATACTAAATATTAATTTTTCAAAAATTAATATTTATTATTAATCAAAATTTTGTACTATTTAAAAAATGTAAATTGTGTTCAAGTTGGTTTAACCAGTCGGGTTGAAAGATATGATAGTTTTACAAACAAAAAAAAATACATTAAATTTTATTAAATTTAATTTGTTTATTAAGTCAAATTAAATTCGATTAAATTAAACTATAAAAATTATATTCAGACAATCAATGTGAACTTTTTTTTTATAAAATATAATCTATTTAAATAATTTAAATTAATTTGATGGATACAATTCTTTTAATGATTTCAAATAAGTTTGAACATATTATCAAATTATGCATACCTATAATTTAAATGGTGATGATTTCATTTTTTAAAATTGGGCTGAAAATATTGCATATTTTAGGCTGTGTTTGTTTTCACGTTTGGAAACGTGATTTTGTGAGAAACGTGATTTTTGTAGAAGCTCCAAAATGGAACTTCTGCAAAAATCACGTTCACATGCTCTATAAACAGATTTTTAATTGATTCTACCGCAAATCCAAACAAGCACTTAGTCATGTTGTAACTGCACTAATTTTGCGTCGGTTAAACTAGAAAGAGGATAGATACATTAATTAGTGTTGTTCATTTAGTACAGGTAGACGCTGGCTGGTTGAGCACGTCAGCATGAAAAGACTCCATGATGGCTTGTCCAATAATTATATATTATTTAAAATTAATATTTGATTTTTTATGATTAGACAAATTTTTATTTATTATAATATTAAAATTATAATACATTATAAGTATAATTTTAAAAATATTATTTTTATTATGTATTATAATTTAAATATTGTTGTTAGATAAAAAATTATTTACAACAATAAACTAAATTATTTTTTATTATTTATATTAACAATAAATTTTAATTTATGATAATTTTATTTTAAGGTAAGGTTAATGTCTATTTAATTATATTTTTATTTTTTAAAATTATTTTTTAAATATTTTTTTAAAAAAATACTAGTGCAAAAAAGTAAATAGTGTTTGATTAAATTATCTCATAAATACTTTTATCAATGTAATTAATGTTTAGCCAAATTTTTTAAAAAAATATTTTTACTTTCAAATTACTAAAAGTGATGTGTTTAAAAATAATTCTACAATCAATATTAGTTGAATAGAAAAATAATTTTGAATATTAGTTATAATTAATTTAATTATTTTTAAAATTTTTATGTAATTAAAATATTTTATTTACTTAAAATAAATTTATCCAATTACATTAAAATAAATTATAAAAAAATTATCAAACAAAATAATAATTTTTTAATAAAATATTTTGATTTTAAAAAAAAAATTAAGGGACTTAGAAAATTTTTATGCATTTAGGTAAGGATATTTAAAGAGACAAGATTGGTTGTAATTTTTAATTTTAGTGAAGGTATTTTTGTTTATAATAAAATTAATTTTCCGCTACTGTTTCAAAAATAGATGCTTCAAATTCTTACTTCTCCATTTTAGTGGAAAAAAAATAGATTTTACTATAATTTAAAAATAATTTTAAATCTTTGTCAAATAGGATGAAATTGTAAAATAATTTTTTTAAAAAAAATTGTTTTTTCTAACAGAAGTTAAACCAAACAGATTCTAAACTTTAAAACCATTATTGCAAATCTTAAAAGAATATAATCAATGCTTATAAACAAGAGAGAATGGAGGAAGAACGGAACTTCCACAATAAGAAAAAAAAAATGCTTCCATAAGAGAGGAAAGGAAGAAATAGTAGGGTAACGCAATAGCTTCAAATTAAAAAAAAAATTGTGGCAAAAATTGAGAGAGAGGGTTTTTTTTTTGGAGGAGAGAGGGGATTTAAAATACCCATAATATTTTTTAGTTAGATCAATAAATTATTACATTCAATAAATAGATATAAAAGTATAAAACTTACAAAATTTTTAGTAATGCACAATAAAAAAAATAAAATACAATTAAACTTGTGTTTTTGAAAAATATGAAAATCTCAAATCAAAATGTAACATAGTTCCTACAAGGTTGGTAGCCGTCTCCTCATTTTTCTTCTATTTTTTAAATGTAAAATACCCATTATTTAAACAAGAAAACATATTTTTTTTTATTAGTAAAAAAACTATATTCATACGTAATGATGATATAATAAAGTTAATAAATAAAAGATAAAGATAATATGAACAAGTCCTTATGAAGATATAAAAAAAACACTCTAATATTATGATTACAAAATAAAGATATAACACACTTCTTAAATCTTAATATACTAAATAATATATATCAACAGATTATATACAAAACTAATATAACATGAAGAAAAAGATATATATTATTAGAGAGGTAATATATCTTCTAATCTTCTCTGAAAGTTAAATATCTTTGAATTTTTTTTATTCAATTATAAGTTTGATATTGTAAATATTATTTTTGTTTTTAAAATGATATATCTGAGTTCAATGTTGTAAATATGGATAAAATAGATGCATATTTTTTAAGTTTTAAAAACTCTTCTACAAAGAATAAGAATTTTTTGTAAAAAAAGTAAAAAAAATCTCTTAAAGAGAGAAAAATCTTTGTTAGGAAAAGAAAATATAAAAATAAAAAATTTGATAACAAAGAATGACAAAAGGGGAGGGGGATTGGGGATTGGGGATTTCCATTCCCCCTCCCCCGAAGCTCTGCTATGTGCAACTCGGGAGAGGAACAATTAACATAATTTGTTCCTGTAAGATTGTAAAATGCAAGTGGCCCAAAAAAAATAAAAAGAAAGTGTGTAAATCTTGGGCCGTGAGGTAACTGGGTTTGGCAAGCGCCCTAGATGAACTCTTTCGCGGCGCACCAGAGGAACAGTAAGCGCCGCTCCTGTTTGGGGAGGTAGCTGCCGTGGCAGCTCTCTCCCCTCCCTTATTTTTGTCTCTTTTTTTTTTATCTTCTTCCAGTAGGAAAGTTATCTCCTTCCATTTGGGAAGCTTTTTTCTTCCATTAGGGAAGTCTCTTTCCTTCTTTTAGGGAAGTTTTTTCTTTTGTTGAGAGAAATCTTCTCTCTTTTATAGAGATTATTCGGTGCTCACCAGCTCTTGAAGATCTACATGTTTTGTTTCAGATCTACAATATTTAAAAGTTAGAAGAATCTTCAATGCCATGAGTCAACATTTTCAGAGAAGATTGAAGGGTGTGTTGCCTTTCTTTAAAAGACTCGAAGTTTTTTCGTTTTGATTCTAAAGTAAGTTGTAGTTGGGTAAAATTTATATTTTTTCTATGATGTTGGTAGTAAAAGTTTAGAGGTGTGTTGCCTTGTAATCTGAATTTTTTCTATCCTTCAGGAGTGCAGGCTGATCTGTAATTTCTATTTTTATTTAGTCTTACTAAAGGCTTTTGTAAGTTCAGGTTTATACCTGTTTATGAATATTATGATCTTTGATCTGTCCAAAAAAAAAAAATTATTTGTATTTTGCATAGTCCAAAAAAAAAATTATTTGTATTTTGTCTCTCCAAAAAAGAAATTATATGTATTTTGTGCCCAAAAAAAAAATTAAATGTACAGTGTTATTTTCAGTATTCTCGGATTAGGTGCAGTGCATTTTAGAAAAATCAAATCTATGTTAATAAAAAAAATATAATTAATATTTTAAAAGTTTTATTCAAATCAACATTTGAGTGCACGTTCCTTCATTTGGAATTGCTAACATGGAAATTAATACATAAAAATCTAATCTCTAGCTGTGTGGTTGCGTTACCAATTTAACAGCCACTTTCAAATGGATTTGGCTCATCTAAAGAATATTATTTATTATTTTATAAAATAAATATAATAATTTTTATATCCACTTGTATTTGGCTGTTACCTAGCATTTGAGATTAACCTCATCTCTTTTGCAGAAACATGGTCTTTGTCAAGAAATTTGAGGACAAATCATAGTCATAGCAGCCATTTTGGAAAATTTCATACTTTGATGATAACTTTATATAACTATAGCTGTTCTCTACGTAGCTATGCCGTATCGGTTATCACAAAATTGACTAATTATCGTTGTCAAAAATTTCTTTAAGCTTATCATTTTGTAATTTGCATCTACATCAATAATTTATTTATAGCTTTTTCCCATAAATGTGTATAATTGTACATATATAATTGCTTATTTGTATATTTTATTTTAAAATAAATTACTCCCTCCTGGTCGACGACTATTGCACTTATTATAAAGTTTTTTTTTTGTTTTAAAAATATAAATAATTTTTTTAAAACACTAAAAAAATTTAATAATTAAAATATTTTTATAATATCAAAAATTGAAATTTGTAAAATATTTATATAAAAAAATAATTTCAATATTTTGAATAAAAAATGTGAAAATATTTGCGCTATAAAAAATTTACAAGTAGAGATATTAAATAATATTAATCCGAGATAGAAAATTCTTAGACGAAATTACTTGGTTTGAATTTCTCTTCAATCATCGTCATTTATCCAAATGTACCTTGATTTGTCCGTTAAAAGAATTATTTAATTAAAAATTTAGCATATCTTAAACATAATTTAAATTTTGTAAATGATTAATTTTGACCAAAATATTTAGTTATCAATTTTTATTTTTATTCTTCTTCTAGATTTTGTTCCTAAATGTGGGCTGTAGTCATCAATTTTGTATTCAATTTCTTTCAATAAAAATATGTGAAATAGTAATTATTATGCAAAAATATTTTTTATTTTAAAAATGATAAAATTATAAGAGAGCTATAAATGTTATAAAATAGTTCTAATATTCATTTTTTTTATTTTTAAAATTACTAGACTATAGAAAAGTATAAGTCTATTTATTTTCTTGTTTTAAAAATAATTTTTTAATTTTTTTAATCTAAAATTATACAGCTATATCTTTATTATAAATGGTCAGATTCCTCGAGTGACTTCAATGAGTTTAAGAGAATTTAAGTAGAATCCAAGTGTACAGATAGAATTTGTTCATATTTGAATACTTCAAGTCTCAATTTTTGTAAAATTAAATTCAAATTCAAGCAACTTGAAGAAGAGGTTATACTATTAAGCAATCAAAGAGTAAAATATTATATGATATATCACCAAAGAGATTGTTGTAATTTTCTTAATTATAGCTACAAGTAGAATGTGTATAATTGGATAATTTGTTCGAATTCGATTTAATTTATTGAAAAAAATTGTATTGGTCAGGTTAAAATTAGTGGGTTCAAAAAAATTATATTTTATTAAAAAATTGAATTCACATAAATATGTGAGATGTAATTTTATATTCCGCTTAAACTTGATGCTATTAAATTTGATCAAATTTGACTTTTTATGTAATAGTAGTAAATTTAATAAAGTTCAAATTAAAAAAAAATTGAATTAAAGAGAAGATTTTGAAATTGAAGATAATATTATTTTTAAATAATAAAATTATTTAAAAATGATTATATTTTGCTAAAAGTAAGTATACTTTTAAGTAAAATAATTATTGTTTTATTTAAAATAATTATATTGGCCTATAATAAATTTTTGTTGTATTTTTAGAAATATTCTTTTTTTTATTATATATAAAGATATTTATTTTGTGACTTGTTCTATTGAGATTTTTATAAAGAAAAATCATGATTTAAGAGTTCAACTAAAATTTTATGAGAATATAAATTTTTAGAAATTTTTGAAATATTTTAAAATAGAAAACGAAATTTATATGAATATATATATATATATATATATATATAAAATAAAATCATATTATTCAATTATTAAATAATAATAATAATAATAATTAAAAATAAATAAATAAAAGAGAAAAGGGGAAGGGGGAGACAACGGAGACGGAGGCTGCAGAATTTTTTAAAAACTGAAAACTGATGAATAGTGAAATAGTGTGAATAGTAACTTCTATTTTCCTTTTTAGATCTGAAGTGTCTGTAGACCTCCGATCTCAATACTTAGGGTACCAATAGATTCAAGACGGATAGTACTACGATTTTGACTGAAAAGTTTCTCAAATCAGCCGTTGAATCACCGCAGATCTGAAGTAGAAAATTTCAGAAAAAAAAAAGTAAATTCTGAAACTCTTACTTAGAAACCTTAAATTGAAAATCTGACACCGTAGATGAATTCAATAGTTAGATAAACCTTAAGATATGAAAATTTTCAACTATCTGACAACTTTTTGTTATTGATAAATAGTATTTTTCGGCGATAAATAGTATTTTCCGGTAGTGAATATTATTTTTGGTGGTGAATAGTATTTTTCGGCGGTGAATAGTGACCAAATTCTCAGAGTCATTTCTTTGATTTTTGGATCCTCTAGACACGTTTTTAAAGTTTATTTAGTCAAATGTGAATTGAAAAAGTACAATTTGGAATTGTCCAATTTGAAACCCTTACCTTGTGAGTAGATATTTTTTCTATGACTTGCCTTTACTCTTCTTGAACTTTAAATTGATAAATAAGTATGTTTACAAGTTATTTATACTTTTATATGTTCCTAAAATGATTTAGAATATCTGAAACGATTGCAATATGATATCTAGTTCAAGAAGAGTATGACTTTTGAAATGATTTTTGAAACACATTGAATATGTGATTTTTAAATGTATTTTTCATTATATGGCAAAGGGAATATGTTATGCATATAATATTGATTTATATAGTGATATGTTTACCTTGGATATGGGCATGGATATGTGATTCCCCTGATTGGAAAGTTTTGATAAAGGAATATACTGAGAATAAAAATGTTGTATTATAATAGTACCTTTGTTTTGATTAATATGGAATATATGAGATTATGGTTTTATGGAGGAATTCTATTAGAAACACTGTCTGCTAACAACAGGTGATATTAGCCTTTGTACACCTTAATTGCCTCAGCTAGTAGGGGGTAGTGCTAATTTCGTGTGAGGGCCAACTCACGGGAGATGATATGTTATGGAGAGCGAGTTGCTTCCTATATGGACGAGATGCCAGTTATATGATATGTGATTTGCCTTTCCTTGTTGTGTGCTTGGGAAATACTTATATAGAGTCCCTTCGTGTGTCCTCTTGAATGGTAGTAGGGTAAACTTTAGCGGAATGTTGAATTTAGGCAAATCTTATACTACCAAAGTACTGAAGGGGTTAAATTTTGATATGGTGGTTCTGATATGAGATCCTCCAAATATTTTCATAAGAATTATGTTGATGCTTACTATGATATTATTATCGTTCTACAGCATTACTTATGAATTGAATATGAATATGAATTTGAACATAGATTATTTGAAATGCGGGTCCAATATGAATGTACTTCTGAATTGTGATTTTCAATGTAAAAAAATTTTAAAATAAAGAATACATCCATATGTTGACTTAAGAGATCATAGAAGG
Source organism: Gleditsia sinensis (assembly GCA_037074535.1). Classification (NCBI taxonomy): domain Eukaryota; kingdom Viridiplantae; phylum Streptophyta; class Magnoliopsida; order Fabales; family Fabaceae; genus Gleditsia; species Gleditsia sinensis. The sequence continues at coordinate 21,642,784 of CM073472.1, forward strand.
TATTATTTGCTCACTGAGTTGTAAAACTCACTACACGTTGTTAATCTGTTTTTCAAATAAAAACTCAAAATTTAGTCTTGCGGCTTCTTGATAGATTAAGTGTCATACTTCCGTGGTGAGTTTAAATTGTTTATGGGTTCTCAGTATTTAAATTGTAATATAAATATACTTTAAAGTTGCTCTGAACGTCACAGGCATGATTATTATTTTCGTTGTAAAATTGATAAACGTAGACTTGGTATGTATAATTAGTTATATTAGAAACTTGCAAACGTATGATATTATTCTGATATGCCATAATATGAAGTTGATTGTAAATAGATAAAGATAAAGTTATCAGACAATAGTGTTATTTGCGTTCCTAAAATTAGGGGCGTGACATTTTATATATATATTTTAATTCTTTCATGAATTTTTTTAACTCTACTTTAATACAATATAATTTTTTTTCTCAAACTTGAATCAATTTGATCAATCCAATTGTACCAACATAATTCAAATTTTTTGACAAAATAAATATTAGTTTTTTAATTCGAATATTATTAAATTAGATTAGATTAATTTTATAATTTAATTCAATCGAATTTGATCGATGATCATTCGTAATTATAAATGTGGCAAAAAATAAACTTTAAATTAATGCGACAAAAGATAAAACGATAATTTATTATAATTTCAAAAACAATTAGAAATGCTTTTATATACACTTAAACCAAACTTCAGAAAAGGTCCATAATTAGAAGTTTGATTTTATTGAAACGCACTTTGTAAAATGTTAAAGCAGAGATTAGTCTCATGCGTAAAAACTTTAAATATAAATACTTTCTCGTAATCCATATTCTTTTTAATAAAAATAACCCAAAAAATTAAAAGTTGCCACATTTTATTTATTTATTTTGGACGCATGTTTTAATTCTATAAGAAGGAAAGACAGGCTTTATAATGGCTAACGGATTCTTGCAAGTGGACTCTAATGGTTGCGTATTGGTTAACTTATTTTTAACGAGATTCCGTATAAATAAATTTATAGTTAGGATGATGATGTTTTTTTTTTTTTTTTAACTTTTTTGTTTTATGGTGAGGAGTGTCTTTGACTTTTGTTTGAAAATAAATATTTTCTCCAAGGACACGCTTGTTTAATTGGTCGGATGCATTTAAAATTTTACTATCATAATATTTAAAAACTTAACTCAAATTGATAAAGAGAGACATAATTCTTTATTACAATATAAATATTTTGATATTATTAATTATACATTATTTTTTTATAATAAAAAATTAAAATTCTAAAAAAGTACTCAATTTTTAAATAAAATATGTTACAAGTTTCAACAAATATTTATAGTGATACTTATAAATCGTCTAGACTATTAACAATAGCAATCGAACTCAAGTATTGCTAGTTGTACATTTAAAGCAATTGTATTTTTTATTTATTTTAAAAAATATATCAATTTAATTTTTTTATAATTTATAATATAAATTTAATCTTTTTAATTTTAATAAATGAGTCAAAATATTCTTTCTATTAAGTTCACTATCTATTTTCTTATTAATTTATCATGCATGCATCATATGTGTATCACTAAGACATGTGTTATATTAAGTCATAAAAAAAATACATTAACAATAAATTTAATAATTTATGCGTAATATAAATGTGATAGATTAATATCAAAATAGACAGTAAAATTAATAAAATAATTATTTTGACTTATTTATTAAATTAAAAAAAATTAAATTTATATTATAAATTATAAATTAATTAAATTAACGTATTTTTAAAAATAAATTACAGTTACGTCTGAGTTTATTTTGAATCAAGTATTTGAATTTTAATATTATAATATTTTTTAATTTTGTACAAATTTATTTAATTATTGGAAAATATTATAAATATGAAAATTCCCACGAGTACTTGAGCAAGGAGGTAGGAAAGTCCCCTCGGTTAGAATCTTAAACACGTTAAGGAATTACCTAATCAATTTGACTAACATCACCTTTCTATTCTTTTACGGCGAATCAAATCTATATAGGGGAGGTTAATTAGTGAAATTTCGAACGTTATCCTAAAGGTCTCGTGCTTTGACAATCTTTGAAATCTTTAGGTCTCACAAATCCACCGGCGGCGGCGAGAGGTACAATGATTTGCTTATTTTGAAGTTTTTCTCAATTTATCTTTTTTTTTTTTTTTTTTGATACAATAGTAGAATGGCCAAGAAGTCAACGACTCTATCGCGGCTCATAAAATGGAGAGGATTTCAAAAAAGAAAAGATGTTGTTATAAAATGTTCAATTTTTTGAGAGACCAACATAACTGTTTTTAAAAGTAATTTTTATTTTTAAAATAAAAAAAATTGTTTAATAATTATTTTTTTATTATTATTCTAAAAATAATTTATTTTTAAAGTATAAAAATAAAAATAAATAAATAAATATTTTTATTTATTATTTTTATTTTAAGATACAAAAAAAATAAAGAATTTGTTTGATTCTGTTTTTATTTTTTAATTTTTAAAAATTATATTTTAAAATAATTCTGTAAAATAAAAATAATTTTTTTTAATAAATTGTTTTAAAAATATTTTTTTTACTTTTTTGTATTCTCAAAATAAAAACAATAAGTAAAAATAATTTTTAAAATAATAATAATAAATAGTTATTAAAAAAATTATTTTATTTTAAAAACAACTTAAAACAAAAAAATACTTTTAAAATAAAAAAAATAAACAAACCCAACGTATTTTTAAAATAGTTTATTTAATAAAAATTGTTTTATTTTTATTTAGCAGAATAATTTTTAAATATAATTTTTAAAAATAAAATAAACAATCCCTAAATTTTCATCTTTAAAATTTTATTTTCGTTTACAAATTTTTATTTAATTAGCATAAAAGTTTGAAATTTTTAAATTGGATAGATGACAAAAATCACATATAGTGCACGTAAATTTTAAAATATTAGATTTAGAGGTAGAAATGAATATTGCAAAACATATAAATTAAGAAAATATTGTAATTATTTTTATATTAAAAAAATTACAACTCAAGGTATAGGTTAAATTGGATATATAAGTACAATTTCCCTAAATTATTAATTATATCAATTTTTTGAGACAATTGTTAATTCTAAGATAAAAAAATTTACCTTTACCTAAATAAATAAAAATTAATTAAGACGTGTGCAAACTAGTTAAAGTGAAAATTACTTCAAGAACACAAATTTCAAATTAATATCTACTTCCCCAACCCCTTAAAATGGAAGATGATTGGCTTTCAAGGACACGGGGTTCCCAATATAAACCACCCATCAAGTTTCCAACTATGACTCACATGATATTATCAAACTATAGGGTACCCCCCAATAAATGTTAATTAAAGACATGTAAAGCCTGTCTAGCTTCCTACTTAGACTTTAAGCATGAAATTTTTGGTTAAACCTTTCAAGAAATTGAATGAGTCTTTTTCAAGCAGTTCATGCTTAGCTCGCTCATGTCGAGCTTCTTTGTTGCACATTAATTTTTTCTTTCTCTTTCTACTTAATATTTGGTGGAATAGTACCCATAGTGCACATTAAATCCCATCACTATCTCTTTCCCTATATTGAGAGACAGCCTAGGAAGATCAAAATGCTGGGAAAATGCAATCTTAAGAAAATGACATAATTAATCCGGAAATTGATAATAAATAAAAAAAACAAGATTGTGATAATTTTGAAGTAACCAGAAGTTTACCAATATCAAACACTATATTTATACATATAGAAAAAATTTAGGTGCAACTAAGTGCTCGTGATGAAAATTTTCAATTTTTTTTTGAAGCAATCAATATTATAATTGTTTATTAGAAAAAAAAATGTTATCAAATTTTCATAAACAATGGGTTCGGTTATTTTAAATATATTAATCCGATATAAAAAATTACTTTAATTTGAACCAAATTTTAAAATTATTCATAATAAAAAATATGTACATATATATATATAATAAATATAATTTTAAAATTTATTATTTTTATCATATATAATAATTTAAATATTATTATTAAAAAAATTATTTAACGATGAGAAAATAAATTAATTTTTTATATTATATATATACATTTCCATGCATGTACGCATGTATATATAAATAGGCCATAGGGCCATAGGCATAGCAGCATTTGGTTGACTTAAAAAGAGGTTCTTATTGTGGAACAATCAGAAAAGGGTACGATCGAAGACAAGAAACAGAGGCTGCATTTAAAGGACGGAGAAGAAGAAGAAGAAGAAGGAAGGGTGAGATCATGGCAAGTGCAAAGGGTAAGGGAACGACTCAGAAGGTGAGAGCCATCGCGACAATAAAGCAAACAGTTGGTGGGCTGCTCTCAAATATCGTAAGCGGTGGGATCGATGAGATTGCAGAGTTGGTCGGCAAAACGCTTGTGCTGGAGCTTGTTAGCGACCAGCTTGATCCCAGTAAGTTTTCTTAACTTTTTCCTGTCCCAATAAAATTATTTGGTTTTATTTAATTTTAATTAAAATTAATATTTAAATTCTCAATTTTGGAAATAACTCAGACAAGGACGCATAATTATTATCCATACCTTTCACAGTCAGATTACAGGCAACGTCCATTTAAGAGTTCTTCTTTCTTAACAAAGAATTGCATGTAATGGCTGCTCCCCCCCCCCCCCGGGTCAAATTTGTGTGTTCCTCATTGATTAATATTGTGTTTTATGTTTATTTTTATAATTTTATTGGATAAATCAATAATTTTATCCTTCAATTTATGACTCTATTTAACTTTGATTATTTAATTTTTTTAATATATAAATTAACTTTTAAAATTAATAATTATTAAAGACTTTAACTATTTTGTTAATTTTTACAAAATATAAAATTTATTATATATTAATATTTAAAGATCGGAGTTTGATATTTTTTAAAATTATATTAGATACTCAAAAATATTTAAAAATTAAAATTAAATAGATCTATAATTATAAATTAAATTGTTAATTTACTATTTTATTTTTCCTTATTTGATGTAAAGACATTGAAATTGTGCAACATCTAAGTTGCCATTAACTGAATATTCGAAGTTATATTGGACAAAATTTCTTATTTTGATCATATTTTATTCATGTAAAAAAAATTAGGGGAAAAAAATCAAATATTATGAAATTATAAATTTTTTTGAGTGATTAAATTTTAATATGTGAATAATATACAATTAATTATGACAAATTTATTCTTACTCCTTACCTTACAACTAGGAAATGTTGGATATATTAGTTTAAAGATTTATATTATTTACTAAGGGCAGTGTGATTTAGTGGCAAACAAACTGAATTTTAATAGAACAAATTTTACTTATAATGTCCGAAGTTTAAATTTATACGACTTTGTCTTCAGGAAAATAAAAATAAAAATATTTAGGATTTATTTGATTATATATTTATTTTATTTTTTGTTTTCAAAAAATATTTTTTAAAATTCTTCTGTAAAATAAAAAAAATTATTTAATAAATATTTTAAAAATATATTATTTTTTTGCATTTTAAAAATAAAAATAAAAATAACTTTTCTTTATTTTTATTTTTTCTCAAATAATTTTTTTATTTATTGTGGAAATAATTAAAAACAAAAAATTATTTTTAAAACAAGAAAATAAATAGACTTATACTTTTCTATAGTCTAGTAATTTTAAAAATAAAAAAAATGAATATTAGAACTATTTTATAACATTTATAGCTCTCTTATAATTTTATCATTTTTAAAATAAAAAATATTTTTGCATAATAATTACTATTTCACATATTTTTATTGAAAGAAATTGAATACAAAATTGATGACTACAGCCCACATTTAGGAACAAAATCTAGAAGAAGAATAAAAATAAAAATTGATAACTAAATATTTTGGTCAAAATTAATCATTTACAACATTTAAATTATGTTTAAGATATGCTAAATTTTTAATTAAATAATTCTTTTAGCGATCAAGTCAAGGTACATTTGGATAAATGACGATGATTGAAGAGAAATTCAAACCAAGTAATTTCGTCTAAGAATTTTTTATCTCGGATTAATATTATTTAATATCTCAACTTGTAAATTTTTTATAGCGCAATATTTTCACAATTTTTAAATATAAAATTATTTTTTATTCAAAATATTGAAATTATTTTTTTATATAAATATTTTTACAAATTTAAACTTTTGATATTATAAAAATATTTTAATTATTAAATTTAAACTTATTTATTAGACATGTTTGTAATTTTGCCATTTGTGGATAGAGTGTACATTGAATTCAACCAAATTAGGCCAGTCAATGAACCAAATTTACCACTCACCGTAGCTTTGACTCGTTCTCTTCCTCATTTTTCAAAATGATGACCATAATTTGTTTAGTGGTAAATTTGAAATTTGGACCTCATACTATTAATTATTAATTCTATTAATATAAAAATTTAATTATACTTTTAATTTAAGTAAATATGTAATTTAGTCTTCCTAATTTTAAAAATTGCATGTAACCCCAATGATTTATAAAAGATGCTAAATTCATTGAAAGTTTTCTTTTAATTACAAAAGCCATGCAAAATTTATTTTGTTAAAAAGTGAAACTCAATTTGTTGATGACGTGTCAATTATTTTGATGATGAGCAGACTACTTTTATGATGTGGGGATGATGTGTTAACTACCTTTTAGAGCTTATTGGCCACATCATCGCCACATAATAAAAAAAATAATTGAAATGGCGTAGATATTTTTGATACGTCAGTCAATTTTGCTTACGTTTTTAACAAACTATTTAATTTTAGATGAACTATGGTTTATTTTGTAAAATCTAATGGTGTAAGGGCCGAATGTAAAATTAAGCATAATATTAAATTACATTTTAGATTTTAAAAAAATTCAACATAGCACAGTGTGTACACTTAGTTTTAAGTATCCCCTGACAATACCACTATTATTCTAAAATTACTTATAATGCAGTTTAAATTATATTTATTTTTTCAAAATTTATGAAAATTACATTTTATTAATTTTAATTTTAAATTGATATAAGAATTTTTTCTAACGTCTATAAAATATATACTTGAACCCTCTGAATTTTTTTAAAAATTATACTAATTTTTTTAGAAATGTTAATTTGATATTTTAATTATTCATATTGGATTGAATTAATTAAGTTATTTATGATTTTTTAAGATAAAATTCATAAAATATAAATTTTATGAATAATTTTGTGAATAGAAAAAATGTTTTTGTGTAAATTAAAAATAGAGAAAGTGTAAGTATAGGCTTTAAAAGTATAAAAAATGATGAATGTAATTTAATTTATAAATGACATTACATATATGCTTTTATTGTAGAACTTTATAGCAGCTTATGTTTTCTTGTACACTTAATTTTAGAGTAAATTACTCTTTCATCTCTTGATTAATGTATTTATTACATATTTTTTTTGTTATTTTAAAAATATAATCAAATTTTTTTTCTTAAAACTGAAAAGATAGGATAAAAAAAATCTCCTATTCCTGAATTAATGGGTTTCTTATTCTACTCTCCCTTCTATCATAAAAAAATGTATACATAAATATTTTTTAAAAATAAAAAGTATGCTATAATTTAATTTATATATCTCAAAAAAATTATATATAAAAAAATAAAAAAATAAAATAAAATAATACTCCAACAAATTTTTTTTTTCTAATTCACTGTATTCTAATATCAGTTATTTTTTAAACGTAATTATGAAGTGGTTTAGGATATTTTGATATCAATTTCGTTGGTTTAGAAATTTAGTTGAAAATTAAAAATAAAAAAGAAGAAAAATTTCAAAGAATGATATTTTATTTATTTATTCTTTTCTTGTTTCTCTTTTATAAAAAAATATTTAAGATATTTAAATTAAGTTATAGTATAATTTTTTACTTTTTTTAAAAAAATTTATGTATATTTTAATAATAGAAGGGTGAGCATTGTAATAAGAATATTAATAAAAGGAGGAAAGAGTATTTCATTTTCACTTTTAAGAGAAAATTGTATATAATTTTTTAATAAAAAATAAAAAATTGTAATAAAAATATTAACTATAGGAAGAAAGAGTATTTTATTTAAAAAAATTTGTATATATTTTTATAATGAAAGAAAAAATTATATAAAAAAAATATTAATTAAAATATAATAGAGCAATTCACTTTTAATTTTTAAATATCCCCTCAAACAATATCACTATTCTTAAAATACTTATTTTTATTTGTCTATTTGCGATTGAAGGGACAAACTCAGAGAAAAAGACTATAAAACGCGATGCACACAAGAAAGGGAAGAAAGATGACGAGGTGGAGTACGAGGCAACATTTGATTTACCAGCTGAGTTTGGGAATGTGGGTGCTGTTCTTGTTGAGAATGAGCAGCACAAGGAACTGTTTCTTCAGAGCATAGTCCTTGATGGCTTCCCCGATGGCCCTGTGCTTTTCACCTGCGATTCATGGATTCAATCCAGGCTTCATGGTTCTACCCAGAGAGTCTTCTTCACCGACATGGTTAATTTGCTACTCTTGCCATTTGTAAACAAATTCACTTCGATTTTTACTCTCAATTATTATTCCATTTAATTGATTAATTTTTATAATTGGTCATTTAATTTATCTGCTTCATGTTAAAAAATTGTTTATAAATAGATAAATTTTTTATGAAAGAATTTTATTATAATATCTCAAAAAATGTAAGAGATCAACTTGATATATTTTAAAATAAATGAACAAAAAATTATTTGTTAAAATAAAAAGATAACAAAATTTCTTTTGAATGTGCCAACTTTGAATACCATCACTTTCACATCAACATTTTTACATTGGTGTTGGTACTAATTCAATATTAATTTTTTTTTGGAGAAATTTCATTTTCTAACTCTAATCTTTGCTCCAAATTGCAATTTTACTCTTAATTTATTAATTTTTGCAATTGGTCTCTAATCTATCTGTGTCCTTACATTTAATCTCCTACTGCTTAAATTATATATTAACTATAATTTTAGTTATATGAAAGTATTAAAATACCTTTTTAAAATAAAAAGAATATCAAATAAATAGAAAGATATTATAGAAATTTCACATAACTACTATTAGAGTTGAATTGAGACCATAAAGAATTAAATACAATATCGACACAGATATATTAGAGATCAACTAAAAAAATTAATAAATTAGAAGTAAATTATAATTTGATGCAAAGATTAGAATAAAAAAAGTACTACTTTTTTTATTTATTTCTTAATTTGATACTAATTAGCTGTGGTTTATGCCTATGAATAAATGGGAAGCATTCATATTTGCCATCACAAACACCAAGTGGGTTGAAAAGGCTAAGGGAAGAGGAGCTGCTGCTTTTGAGAGGCAACGGAGAAGGAGAGCGCCAGAGCTTCGAGAGAATATATGACTATGACGTCTATAACGATCTTGGAGACCCTGATCTCAATATTGAACTCAAGAGGCCTGTTCTTGGTGGCCAACGGCATCCTTACCCTAGACGGTGTCGTACCGGTCGAAAGCACTCAACTGCAGGTTATCACCTTATGCTTGTCAACTTTTTTTTAAGTAAATTATGTTTGAAAATTTTAAAATTTACACTCACATGCACATATTTTTGTTTTAATTTATGAAATTTTTTTATTCATAAAAGTTTTAATAAAATTTATACTTTATATATATATATATATATATATATATATATATATATATATATATATATTTAAATTCATAAATAATTTAATTTAATACAGTATAAATAATCAAAAAGTTAAATTAATTATTAAAAAACTTAACATAGAAGAAGTTAGTATAAATTCTTTTAAAATTGAACAAATTAGTCTCTTTTTCTCTTGATTAATATCTGTATCACACATTCTTTTAAAATGAATTTTTATGCTTCACATATTTTTTTTCATTTCATGCTTTAATTCTTGTGATATATATTTTTTAAATAAATAAACAGACATTATTTTTAAGAGCATTATTTGAATATTTGTTGTTATGCAGACCCATCCTCAGAGGAAAGAAGTTTATATTTCTATGTTCCTCGTGATGAAGCATTTGGCGAGACAAAGCAGGTTCAGTTCACAGCAACCACAGCATCCTCGGGGTTGAATGCTCTTACACAATCCTTGGACGCAGCTGTGATAGATCAAAATCTAGGGTTTCTGAGCTTCTCAGAAATAGACATGCTTTTCAAAGAAGGGTTTAATTTACCACCTCTCAAAGCAAATTCCCTTGGGCTGCTTCAAACTCTCATTCCCAAGCTCATCAAGGCTGTTTCTGATAGCCAGCAAGTCTTGCGCTTTGATACCCCTGAAACAATCAACAGTAAGCACACAGAAATGATAAATTCCCCGAATCTAATATACAATTTCAAATATTAGTAGAATAATTAATATATAATAAATTAATAATTTTAAAAATTAATTTGTACATTTAAAAAAAATTTAGGAACTAAAGTTAAATATATCTTAAAGTTCAGATACTAAAATTAAATTTATAAATAGAGTTAATTTAATTAAAAAATTAAAATTTTTGTTCATGAGTGTTAATCTATAAAGCAAGTTGAAAAAATATAGTACAAAACTGTAATATCAATAGTGAGATGAGTTTGGTGTTAAATTTTAGACAGTATCTTAACTAAAAGATAACATTGCTAACAATTATATATGTGAATTGAAAAAAAAAAAAATTTGTGGAGGAGTAAATTGAAATTCACTTATCTATTAGGGTAAAAAAAATTTAATTTTTCTCATAATTTTATTATTACCTTTAATATGTCTTTTCATGCAAAGGCTTTTGAGTGGTTTGAAGCATGAACAAACTGTAAACTCACAATACTTTATGCTGAAATTTTAATTTAATTATGAAAATTGAAGTTGAAAAAAAAATCTAACTTCTAATTATTTGATCATAGAAAATTTAAGGCGTATTTGATTAAAATATTGTCAATTTTCATTGTCTATGATAATTTCTTAAAACTATTTTCATTTACAAGTTTTCATTATTTAGAAAATATGTTTATTTTGTGAAGTTAAAAATTTGTTCATATTTATTTTTAAATCAAATTGGTATAAAAGATTATAAATGTTACTTAATTTTTGAGTTTGATATTTTATAATTATAAGATTATTTTGATTTGATTTAAAAATTATGATAGTTTCTCTTGTAAAATTACCAAAATGCCATCATTTATTTTTTAGAAACATTGAAAACATTTTTTAGATGTTTCTTGTTTATACTCTATTTCAAGAAATATTGTCAGAAAACATTTGCTTGTAAATTCTATCTAATTCATTTTCATTTATATTTTTATTTAAAAAAAACAAAAAATACTCTTAATATCTTGTTAAAGACTATTTCAATCTTAAAGCTTTGACGACGAATTTCTTTTTTTTTGAAATTTAAACTATCAGGCGAAGTTAGTTAGTAATTTTTTTGTTATATATCTTCAATACTATTGACATTTAATAAGCACTTAATCTCTCTTAACTCTCTCTAATGGATATCACTGTGAGTTTTGGAATTGCAGGGGATAGGTTCTTCTGGCTTTCAGATGAGGAATTTGCTAGGGAGACTCTGGCTGGTGTTAACCCCTATAGCATAAAATTGGTTAAGGTAAGAGTTGCTGGAAATATTTTGCTTACACTTTTTTTTCCTTCTGTATTATATATATATGCTCAACAATTTTACATGTTTTCCTATGGGTCCTTAATTTTAATTTTAATTTCATCATGTAGGAATGGCCACTGATGAGTAAATTAGACCCCAATATCTATGGTCCACCAGAATCAGCAATCACTAGGGAAGTGATTGAGCAACAGATAAATGGCTACAATACAGTAGAAGAGGTATGACTTTTTAAGTGCTTATATTTTAAAAATATTCATATTATTTTAAATATATATAAGTCCACATTTATATTAGGTATGACATAATATTTTAAATTAGACTTAAACACTAAATCTATATTAGATACATTTTTTTTTTCAATTTGCTTTCTCAAAATTTTACTTTTATATTTCAAACATATAAAACTTATCTTGTTTTTGAAAATTTTTTAAGTTAACTCTATTAACAAATATTTTACAAATTTTTTTCACACTAAGAGGTCATGCAAATTATGTAAACTTTTTTTTGGGTTAAATAAGCAAATTTGTTATATATATAAAACCATAAGAGATCAAATTGATAAAATGTGTATATTTTGAAAGTCAAAATAAAATTTTGTGTTTAAGTGTAATTTAAAGTATCATATGATATTTTATACCAGTGTTGACCCACAATTATTTTATAGACCAAACTAATAGTTCACTTAAATCATGTAAACTCTTGGTTAAGTCAAATAAATAAATTTGTTAAATATATGTTAATATTCGAAGATATTTTTAAAAACAAAATAGTTTAAGAAGATTAAAATAAAAAAAAATAAAACTTTGAACAATGGGATTAATAAAATGAGCATCTTTTTATAGACAAAATAATTTACACTTTTTTGTCGTTGCTATATCTGTGTCAATATTTATACTTCGGTGATTCCCTGAATTCAAGAATTGTTTGATCTGAATACATGCAGGCCATTCAATGGAAGAAGCTATTCATCATAGACTACCACGATTTATTACTTCCATATGTGAGCAAAGTGAGACAACTTGAGGGAAGGACACTCTATGGATCGAGGACACTGTTCTTCCTCACCACACAAGGCACATTGAAGCCACTGGCTATTGAGCTCTGTAGACCCCCAATGGATGGGAAGCCCCAGTGGAAACAAGTCTTCGCACCTTCTTGTGATTCAACCAGTCTTTGGCTTTGGAGGCTTGCCAAATCTCATGTCCTTGCCCACGATTCTGGTGTTCATGAACTTGTCAGCCATTGGTGTGTACCTCCCCGTCATTCTTTCTACACTGCATGCATTATTGAAACCCTTTAAAACACAAACACAGGGACAGACAAATTTTAAAAAATATAGATTCACGCGCACAGATCAATGAACTCCATCCAAAGAAAAGTAAGACGGACATCATCTTAAATTTTAGGTATCTTGCAGTACTATTTTTCAAAAAAATATTTATTAATTAAAAACACGCTCGTTAAGTTTATTACTTAAATTATTTATTACATTAAGAAAATTAAATAAAATAATTTTCAAGTTTAATTATATTTTTGGATTTTCTATTTTAGTAAATAATTTAATTTAGTCCTTTCATTTTAAAATGCAACACTTTATTTTTCACATTTTTTAAAACGTTACAATTAAGTTCTTCTCTTTAAAATTCATTTATGTATAAACGTTTTTTTTTATGATGTGGCTATTGGAAATCTTGTATGGATTATCTTTAATATCATTTTTTGTTTATTGTAATTAATCAGAACATATGGCAATTAAACAGTCTATATATAACAAATTTTGATGTGACCATTAGAAACTCTGCAAGGACAACTTCTAATGTCATTTCCTATTAATAGTAATTAATTAAAACATGAGGCAATTAGGTAGTTTAAGTTAAATTTTTAACAGTTATGCCATAAAAAAATATTTATATATTGACGAATATTTTACAAAAACATGGAAGATTAAATTAGTATATTTTAAAATGGAGGGATCAAATTAAATCATTTATTAAAATAGAGAAACCAAAAGTATAATTAAGCTTAATTTTTATTATCTTATCAAAATAAGGTTTTCAAGTATTTCACATTGTCTTTTTTTTTCTATTATTTATTTTTCCCCATTATTTAGAGCTAGATGCATTTGAACTAAAAAAATTTCTTTTTTATTTTTACCTGTACAAATACATGTTCGACATGTGTTCATAGTATGTTATGTATGATTGCATCAAATTATTTAAAATGTTCATATATATTACAAAATAAAAAATAAAGAATAACTTTTATTATCTCATCGTGATTAGGTTTCTAGTATCTCGCAGTATGCATTTTTATTTTTTGGTTTTATTTTTGCATTATATGTCTGAGCTAAATAGTTTTTTTCATTCAAACACATATAGATATACTGAGTGTTGTGACAATATTAGTTTCTGACACATCTCAAAATAAGCGTGTCTATATTTTATAGAATTAGACTGGTAATAGAGGTTCATTCGTAAGTGGAGCTGATGCATGTTTGTCAATTTTTGTAGGCTAAGAACTCATTGTGCTGCAGAACCTTTTGTAATTGCAACTAATAGGCAGCTTAGTGCGATGCATCCAATATACAGATTGCTGCATCCCCATCTGAGATATACTTTAGAGATCAATGCCCTAGCTCGTCAAGCACTAATAAATGCAAGCGGGATCATTGAGATCTCTTTCTCACCTGGAAAATATTCCATGGAGCTCAGCTCTGTGGTATATGACCAGCTTTGGCAGTTTGATTTGCAGGCACTTCCCAATGATCTTGTTGACAGGTATAATAAACACAGTACAAGATTCGTTTGTGTTCTTTTCTTTTCTTTTTCTCTTTTAAGGTTTAATTATATTTTTGGTTTCTATATTTTAATAAATAGCTTAATTTAGTCTCTCTATCTAAAATGCATCAATTTATTCCTTTATATTTTTGGAACTTAATTCCCTCGTTTTTCTATTGTAATTAACTTTATTTATAAAAAAATTCTTTTATATAAAAACAATTTTTTATGATGTGGCATTGTGCGGTTGAACATATAATCACAAATTCAAATTTTAACTCTGTCAATTTTTTGCTACAAGTTTTTAAAAAATATTCTTTTAATTTTAGTATAGATGACTTATTGTGACCAAACTAATTAAAGAGGTCAATTTGTAAATTAGTTTAGATGCACGTAAAATGATCCAGATAGGATAAAGGAGAGCCTTGATCTCTGGTTCATATACAATTCATGCACTATATCTAGAATATTCTTTAATTAACTTGTAACACTTTCTACTGTCGCTATTGTTTTTCAGAGGAATGGCAGTGGCAGATCCAAATGCACCACATGGTTTAAAGCTAACAATTGAGGACTACCCTTTTGCCAATGATGGTCTGCTCGTATGGGATGCCCTTAAACAGTGGGTCACAGACTATGTCACCCATTATTACCCCAACCCAAGCCTGATAGAGTCTGATCAAGAGCTCCAAGCTTGGTGGACAGAAATTAGAACAGTGGGTCATGGAGACAAAAAGGATGAGCCATGGTGGCCAAATCTTCAAACCCCACAAGACCTAATTCAGATCATCACCACCATAGCCTGGATTGCTTCTGCTCACCATGCTTCAGTGAACTTTTCCCAGTACGCTTTTGCAGGCTACTTCCCAAACAGACCCACCATTGCCAGAAACAAAATGCCCACAGAAGACACTTCTAAGGAAGAATGGGAAAAATTTCTGGCCAAACCTGAGCAAACCCTTTTGGAGAATTTCCCATCACAGATCCAAGCAACCATAGTTATGGCAGTTCTGTACTTGTTATCGGATCATTCGCCAGATGAAGAGTATATTGGGCAGAAGATAGAGTCTTCATGGGCTGAGAATCCAACCATAGAGGCAGCTTTTGAGAGGTTTAATAGGAAGTTGAAGGAGATTGAAGATGTTATAGACTCAAGGAATGCTAATGAGAACTTGAAGAACAGAAATGGTGCTGGGATTGTGCCTTATGAGCTGATGAAGCCATTTTCTGGACCTGGAGTTACTGGAAAGGGAGTTCCAAATAGTATTTCCATTTAATGTTTGAAATTCTAAGCAGAACAATAATGGCTGATAATTTCTATTGTAGAAAATAAATTTGAACAAGGTTTGACTATAATTTCGGTTCTTGATTCAATTTTCTCTTCCCATTTTAAAATGCACTAACTCACTTTTTTTTTTTTATATTACAGTCAAGTTTTTTTTAATGAAAAATCCATCTATTAATGAACGATTTTTAATAAATTTTAATAATTTTTTCGTTACAAATTCAATATGAATTATCTAATTGTCACGCATTCTTATTGTACATCTCTCACTTGTTTATCATAAAATTAATGAATTAAATTAAATGGTTAATTAATAATAAACATTGAGGTAAACACAAATCACCACACAAAAATGAACATTATAATGTGGAAAATTCTAAAAAAATTCAAATATTTCTCAAGTGACAAAATTTTTTTTAAAAAAATTAAGAAGCTAATTTTAAAAAATTTCAAGTATTATATTTTAAAAATTGTATGTAAATTTTGTCCAATTTTGATTTGCTGTATATTGTTTGGTTGTTGTTTAACTTTTAAAGTGTGGTTATCTTGGATAGGCCTGTTTAACAGAGACACAGAAAAGATTTCGTTTTTTTAGTCTGTGGCAGCTAGATAGCAGCAGTCTCTTTTTTAAATAAATATCTTGAATTTATTTTTTTATAGTAAATCTAAAAAAGTGTTTTGATTTATGTTCTTTTAAACAAAATTGAGAGATTTTTTGTTTCATTTTTGTTAAAGTAGGTATTACTGCCTCAATGTATTTAGTGTTTTTTTTCATTGAAGTATATTATGATATTTTAAAATTTTTAAATATGATTTATCGAGTAAACATAAGTTATTATTTCTCTGCAACATTAATAATATGACGATTTTTCATTTTAAAGATAAAAAAATTAGAACAGCTTTTATTTATCTTTTACTTTAATTAAAAATTATAAATATTTATTTATTATTATATTTGAAATATTGAACATAGATGAAAGAATCTATATTGATGTTAAATTGGTAGCAACGTAGGGACCAATGATAAAAGCGTTCCTTTGGTGATTAGAGTAAGATAAATATAGATATGATACGAGTAGCTATCCAGTGCTTGATACGTACTAGATAATTTTTTAAATAGAATTATGATATTTTATCCTATGTTTAGAATGGATTAGATAATATTAAAATATAATATAAATTATATAAAATAATAAAATTATCTTTATAATAGAATTATATATATATAATTATTTAAGATCAATTTTAATATAATGTTTTGATTATATTATACATTGGTATAAATTCTAAATTATAAAAAAAATTATATAATTAACAAAATAATATCTATAAATTAAAATATATCATAAAAAAAAATAAAACAATATAAACCATGGACATGTTACTTGATTTAGTTGCAATATAAACATCTAGAAAGTTAAACAATATAAACAAATTCATCGTATATAAGTTTTTAAGTTATTGTCATCCACGAGTTTTATCAAACCAAAATATGCCATCATTCATATATATATCAAACTAAAATGGGAAACAAAGTTATCAAAGAGTAACCTCCATGAGAAACAAAGTCACAAAAAGAGTGACCTCCATGAAAACAACTATATCAATGATTTTACAAAAGTAAAACGTTCAATATCATCAGCACCCTAAAAAATATGTAATCGATGTGACACTGAGAGTATTTTTTTTGCTACACCAAAATGTTATTGTTCTGTTAAATTCATTTTCTTTAAGTCATTTAAGAGACTTATAGAATTATCAAATACATCTCTGACAACTTCAAGACAATCTGCAACTTGACTTAACTGTTCTAAATGATATGCATTGCTATTTAAATGAGAACACAAAGCAGAACACCATAGACTTAAAAAGAATAAGATATTTTCATTAAAACTCAGCATACACAGACTTGTAACCATAGGAGTGTATGACCAAAACAATTAGGCATTGTCTAAATTGAATAAATTGCTTTGGAACAATTATAATTGCATAAATACCAAGAAAGCTTAAAAAAATCAAGTTATTTCAATGAACCAAAAATCAGTAGAAACCAAATGTATAAAGAGAGCTCCATTTCAAAGTTTAAATTCAACAAGGGTGTTGCTGCACCCTTGTTCCTAAGGGGTGGTGCTATGCAGGGTAGCACCCTTGGGAGCAAGCAAACCACTAGCAACTAAAAGAAATAGAACCAGCAACCATAATAGACGAGAGCCAAAACCAATAATAACAGGAGGGGAAGGAACTAAAACAAAATCAGTTCATATTAAGCAATCAGTTAGGTGCACATAAAATCCACTAAAGGCAGATAAAAATTGATTCAAACCCAATATAAAGATTGAAGGTAGTAGCGATTCTCGATACAAGCAGAAAAAAGGAAATCGACCAAAATATATATAAGCAGAAGGT
The DNA here is from genome assembly GCA_037074535.1 of Gleditsia sinensis. Classification (NCBI taxonomy): domain Eukaryota; kingdom Viridiplantae; phylum Streptophyta; class Magnoliopsida; order Fabales; family Fabaceae; genus Gleditsia; species Gleditsia sinensis. Next base: position 21,660,915 of record CM073472.1, read on the forward strand.
AATCCAGTGATGGAGAAATAGCGAAAATGGCTTACCTCGACGTGAGAAAGAGTGAAAATATACAATGAGAGAGAAATTGAAGCTTATTTTGACTGAAAGAGAGAGAGAGCTCGATAGTGGGAGGGTGAGGGAGATAATGTCTACTGGGTGAGGGAGGAGAAGCGATGTAGGGTGAGGGAGTCTCTTGCTTGATGGTGAGGGAAGAGGAGCAATTTCTGGTTAAGGGAGTCTGTTTATCGAGGGTGAGGGAGGAGGATCGATTTCTGAGAAGGACATGATGGGCAAAGGGCCAATAAATTATGCTATTCGGTTCCTAAACCACCTTATCTCGTAAAATAAAATTTTCAACTAAAAAAAAAGGATAAAATTGTTATTAAATAACTTAAAAGTAGAGAGAGAGAAGTAAGAGAGAAACAAGAGAGTGAACTGTTCTTTCCATTCATGTATGAGGGGGTATTTATACAAGTAGATGAGAGAGTCCTAATAGTGATATACACCTGTAGGATAACTCTCTAGTGATAATTATCCTCTTAGATAATTACTGGAAATAATATCTTATCAGATAGGATAACTGAAATATCGGGATGATGGACATCCACACAAGATATTCATAACACTCCCCCTTGGATGTCCATTCCTTAAGAATGTGCCTCATTAAAACCTTACTAGGAAAAACCCTGTGGGATAAAAACCTAGTGAAGGAAAAAGAGTACATCATTCTTTTAAGACACTATAAAATAAATATGACAACATCATTTGATATTCTTAAGTCTTCGAACTCCAATGTTATATACCAACTTCTCATATGTTGTAGTAGGAAGTGCTTTAGTAAACAAATCTGCCAGATTATCACTTGAACGAATTTGCTGAATATCCACATCATCATTCTTTTGAAGATCATGAGTGAAAAAGAATTTAGGTGATATATACTTTGTTCTATCCCCTTTGATGTACCCTTCTTTTAATTGGGCAACACATGCAGCATTATCTTCATATAAGATCGTCGGGATCATCTTTTTAGACAAGCCACAAGATTCTTGTATGTGTTGAGTCACAGACCGTAGCCAAACACATTCTCGACTTGCCTCATGTAATGCTAAAATTTCTGCATGGTTAGCTGATGTGGCAGAGATAGTTTGTTTCATAGATCGCCATGAAATTGTGGTACCCCCATATGTAAACAAATAACCTGTTTGCGATCGTCCATTATGAGGGTCGGATAAATATCCTGCATCCGCATAACCAATCAGCTCAGACTCGGGTACATTTGAATAAAATAGGCTCATATCCATTGTTCCTTTAAGATAACGGAGTATATGCTTAACTCCATTCCAATGCCTTCGTGTAGGTGAAGAACTATATCTTGCTAATAGATTAACAGCAAATGATATATCAGGTCGAGTATGACTAGCAAGATACATCAATGCCCCGATTGCACTAAGATATGGTACTTTAGGACCAAGTAGTTCTTCATTCTTTTCACGAGTTCTGAAAGGATCTTTATTCACATCTAATGACCTCACAACCATTGGAGTACATAATGGGTGTGATTTATCCATATAGAATCGTTTTAACATCTTTGTTACATAATTTTCTTGATAACAAAAATGCTATTATTTAAATATTCAATTTGTAATCCAAGGCAAAACTTAGTTCTTCCAAGATCCTTCATTTCAAATTCTTTCTTTAAGCAATTAACAGCTTTTTGAAGCTCTTCAGGAGTTCCAATAATATTTAAATCATCAACATAAACTGCAATTATGGCAAGCTCATTTCCAGAACATTTTATAAAGATACATGGACAAATTGGGTCATTTTTATACCCTTCTTGTAACAGGTATTCACTAAGGCGATTATACCACATACGCCCAGATTGTTTTAAGCCATAAAGTGATTTATTTAATTTGATTGAGTAGTCTACTCGAGAACTGAAATTGTATGCTTCAGGCAACTTAAATCCTTCAGAGAGTTTCATATAGATATCACTATCAAGTGAGCCATACAAATAGGCTGTAACAACATCCATTAGACGCAAATCGAGTTTTTCACGTACTGCCAGACTAATTAAATATCGAAAAGTAGTTGCATCCACCACATGTGAGTATGTTTCCTCAAAATCAATTCCGAGTCTTTGCGAAAAACCTTGGGCAACAAGTCTTGCTTTATATATCACAATTTCATTATTTTCATTTCTTTTTCGCACAAAGACCCATTTATATCCAACTGGTTTTACATCTTCAGGTGTAAGGACTACAGGTCCAAAAACTTTTCGCTTTTCAAGCGATTTTAACTCTGTTTCAATTGCGTCTTTCCATTTTGGCCAATCATGTATTTGTCTGCTTTCTTGAACAGAATTTGGTTCATGATCCTCATTATCGTTTAAAACATCGCGCGCTATATTATATGCAAAATTATTGTCAACGTTGACCTTTTATTGGTTCCATCGTATTCCATTCATAACATAATTAATTGAGATCTCTTAATTTTCACAAATTTCAGGTACCTAAGTTTCTTCTGGAACTAAAACATTAATTATGTCTTGAAACTCTTCTGGAGACTCTTCTGGAGTTGTTAAATTCTCGATTTGACCATCTGGATTCTTAGCTCCTTTTCTTTTTCGAGGATTTTTATCTTTGGAACCAACAGGCCTACCACGCTTTATGCGGGTCTCAGGCTTATTTGTAATGGTGGATTGTCCGACAGGGACATCAATTTTAACTGGAGCATTAGCAGCTGGTATATATGATTTAGTAATTCTTTTTGAGTCAGTAAATGCGTCTGGCAATTGGTTGGCTAAATTTTGCAGATGAATTATCTTTTGAACTTCGAGTTCACATTGTTTTGTACGAGGATCAAGATGAGTTAGTGATAATTCATGCCAACTAATTTCCCTTTTCAGCTGCTTATTTTCTCCCCCTAATGTTGGGAAAACTGATTCATCAAAATGACAATCAGAAAACCGAGCTGTGAATAGATCTCCTGTTAATGGTTCAAGATACTTTATTATAGAAGGAGATTCATATCCAACATATATTCCCAACCTTCTTTGAGGACCCATCTTAGTGCGTTGTGGTGGGGCAATAGGGACATATACCGCACATCCAAAAGTTCTTAGATGGGAAATATTTGGTTTCTGACCAAAAACCATTTGTAATGGGGAGTGTTCATAATAACTTGTTGGCCTTATGCGAATTAATGATGCAGCATGCATGTCCCCAAGTAGATATTGGGAGTTTTGACTTCATAAGTAATGGTCTTGCAATTAACTTTAGACGTTTAATAAATGATTCTGCAAGACCATTTTGTGTATGAACATGTGCTACAGGATGTTCAATATCAATCCCAATAGACATACAATACTCATTAAATGTTTGGGAAGTGAATTCACCAGCATTATCAAGGCGTATTTTCTTAATTGGAAAATCAGAAAAATGTGCTCGTAATCTAATCAATTGCGCAAGTAATCTCGCAAACGCCAGGTTACGAGATGATAACAAGCACACATGTGACCATTTAGTTGATGCATCAATTAAAACCATAAAATACCTAAATGGTCCACAAGGTGGGTGTATTGGCCCACAAATATCGCCTTGTATTATTTCTAAAAATGTGAGTGATTCACCCATAACTTTGACTGGTGATGGTCGAATAATCAATTTTCCTTGGGAGCAAGCAGAACATGAAAAAATTATTTGATTGAAGAATCTGCTGGCTCTTCAATGAATATCCACTTGAATGTTTAATTATTTTTCGCATCATAATTGATCTGGGATGGCCTAACCGGTCATGCCAAATAACAAAGTTATTATAATTTGCAAACTTCTGGTTTGCAATAGCATATATTTCAATTGTATTTATATATGTATAGTACAATCCGGAGGAAAATGTAGGTAACTTTTCCAATATACATTTGTTACCTAAGATTGTACTTGTAATATGAAGATATTCAATATTTCCTTCATTTGTTGTCTCAATGTGGTATCCATTTCGTCGGATATCCTTGAAACTTAGTAAGTTTCTAAGAGACTTGGAGAAATATAAAGCTCTGTCAATATGCAGTTTTGTTCCTCCAAGTAACATTATATTAGCTCTTCTAGAGCCTTCAATTAACTTTGTACTACCAGATATAGTACTAACATTAGCTCCTTGCATTACTAATTAGAAAAAATACTTTTTATCTTTGAGAATTGTGTGAGTTGTGCCACTATCAACGAGACATATCTCTTCATTAGTGATGTTGGTATCAATAGAGGAAACATTCATTCTTGATTGAAAAATAAAATAAGAATAGTCAATATGAGGAAATAGTACATAAAATAAAATAACAACTTTAAAGAATGAATTGTACTGAAAAAGGGAAACCCTAAAGTTTAACATCATAGAAATTATACAAAAGAGCTTATTTTTGAATACTATTATCATCAATTAAATGATCAATTTTTTCATCATGATCAGTAACAGAATTTGTAACATCTAAATCATAGCCATCATTGAGATTTTTAGCCATATAATTTTTCCACTTCTGATGGGAAGGTATGTTCCTGGAATAATCACCATAACCACGACTTTAAATTTGAATCTGACCATAGTGGTCATATGTTGCTACATTCGCTTCAGGGAATGGAACAATGTCAATTGGATGAAACTTATTTTTCTAGTAGTCATACCTTTCAAAGAACAAGTGGGTATTTTATGGTATGTACTCACTTTTCATCCCTTTATGAAGGTAATGGTGAAGAAATTCGAGTTTTGTAAGGTTCGATATGTTAAGACTTCCATAAAATATAATGCTAGTCAATAAACATCTTCTATCTATTAAGACATGTAAATTCATGGTAGCCTTCTATCTATTATTAAGAGGAGAAATAAAATCATTCTTTTATGCCAAAGTATTGTAAGCATAATTATTTAATGTCGATCAACATAGACATGTGCTTTCTCCTTAATTAAGAGATAAATGCTAATCATTACTTAACTTACCATGTACTAATAACAATGATTTCTACAAATATAAATCATAGAGCATATATACATGATCTTCATCCATATTCATTAAAAGAAGTTGTAATTGAATAGGCATATTCAACTTTTATCATAATCTCCTAGTCAAGCATAACCATAAAAAGGTTTTTATATTTCTATCGATGTAATTACTATTATTTACAGATATTAAATAAATGCATACAACTATACATATTAATTGATTAAAGAACTAAATAAATATACTGAGTGAAAAAAAATAAAGTTTAATATAAGAGATAAAATAAACTTGCTATACATAAACCATTGTCCTTCAGGGATAAACTTGAGGCAACTGAAATTGTTGCGGTCCTTCAGGGATAAACTAAAATAATAGAATTTGCACATAAGTTGGTATAGTCCTTCAAGGACATATAATTTGGTGAGGTCTTTTTGGGATATATAGGTGTAGTCCTTCTGAGACATATAATTTAGTGCAATCCTTCAAGGATATACAAGTGCAGTCTTTTTGGGATATATAGGTGCAGTCCTTTAGGGACATATAATTTGGTGCAGTCCTTCAGGGACATATAAATTGATGCAGTCCCTTAGGGATATATAATTTAGTGTAGTCCTTCAGAGACTTATAGGTGCAGTCCTTCAAGGACATATAATTGCACATAAATTGGTGCAGTCCTTCAGGGACATATAAGTGCAGTCCTTTAGGAACAAATAATTTAATGCAGTCCTTCAAGGACTTATAGATGTAGTCCTTCAGGGACATATATTTTGAAGCAAGAGGAAGAGAGATTTAAATAATAATAAAAAAAATTGTATATAAATTGATATGATCCTTCAAAGATAAAATAAATCAATAGCAATATAATTTAAAAATTACTAACCTTGAAACATAAGGTAGAACGTCGTGCTGATAACGTGTTATGAAATAACTTAAAAGTAGAGAGAGAGAAGTAAGAGAGAAACAAGAGAGTGAACTGTTCTTTCCATTCATGTATGAGGGGGTATTTATACAAGTAGATGAGAGAGTCCTAATAGTGATATACACCTATAGGATAACTCTCTAGTGATAATTATCCTCTTAGATAATTACTGGAAATAATATCTTATCAGATAGGATAACTGAAATATCGGGATGATGGACATCCACACAAGATATTCATAACAAAAATAACAAACATGATAACTATATCTTATCTTACCGATCCTTCAAATATAAGATAATAACATGATATGATAGCTTATCTTATCTTATTTTTTTTTTCTATTCTCCAAACGGACCCAAAAGATATACATTTTTGTTTGTTTTTTTATTTTTAAAAGTGAATTTTAAAAATTATGTTTAAAAATTATTTTACAAAATAAAAAAAATATGTTTCATAAAATATTTTAAAAATATATTATTTTTTAATTTTTTGTTGTTCAAAAAATAAAAAATTTCCCCTTTTCTTTTTATTTTAAAAAATATCTTGTTTCAAAATTTATTTTTAAAATAAAAAAAAACTAATTTTTTTATTTTAAAAATAATTGAATACAAACAACTGTTGATATGCTATATTTTCTCCAAAATTCATTGGAGATTTTTGTCAAAATTGTCTTTCCCCCCCTAAAATAATAAGGATATTGACAAAATTTTCCCCACTTAAAATTTGAGACAAGACCGAAAATTATATTCCTCGTCCGACAAAGACTCAACATATTAGTTTTATAGTTTAAAAACTTTAACTCAAGTGAAGAAATGTCTGTCATCCTAAGCGAATTCATTTTCTCACTCCTCTCCATTGAATATTTTTGGTAAAGAATATTTGATATATTAAACTTATTAAAATACTTTTTATTATTTAATTACTTTAAGAAAAAAATTTAAATAAAATTTTCTTAAGGGTTTGCCATGAAATTTTATAATAAAAATATGACAGTTAGAAATTTTTTTTAAAAAAATTAATTATATAATATTGAACTATAAAAAATATGTATGTAATATTTTTATTGTGAAATTTAATAATAAATACTTTTAAAATTATACTTAAATTTAGTATTTACTTTATATATATCCTTTTTTTAAATAATGTACTTGAATTTTAAATTATATCATTTTAATATTTTAAAATTATACTTAATTTCTATAAAATTTTACAAATTTAAGAAACCCCACAAATGTTTGAATTCCTATTGAAAACAGGGATGGGGAAACATGTTCCACGTTAACGGAACAAGGATGGAGAAGCAAACTCGGTTTTGTCGCCATCTCTGTGGATGAAAACAGTGTTAAAAAGTCGGACCACAAAAAATTGATGGATAAGTTGATGCGCTGATTCCATTTAACTTTTGAAATCGTTTAGCCAAAAATTAATAAAAAAAAAATTTGATTGAACCAAAGAAGTTCGATCTATTTGCCTTTTGACTTCAATTTTTCATTATTAAAATGACACTATTTTGATTTTTTAAAAAAAATTAACTCAAACAGTCTCATTTTAATTAATTTGTTAATGATAATGATATATGTATTTTAATTTTTTTTATCTAAAATAATATTATAATGACTACTATTAACTATTAAATACTATATAAAGAAAAAATATCAACTTCTTTCATATATAATAATTATTAATAAAAATTTTAATATATTAATAAATATTATTTACTTCTTTTTCTTAAATGACTTATTTAATTAATTTTATATATTTAAATTTTAATATAACATTTCTGTTCTTTACTGTCTTCGGTACAGAATTCAGATGCAAAATCAACATTATGTTCTTTGCAATGACCTGCCGCTCTTCCTAAACCCATGATTCATTCCGTGTTTCTAACACGAGTATATATATATATATACTAACATATGGGATCATGCTATAACTGAATTTTTATTTCCCTATATTGGCACTATAGATTTTTTCTCACTAAACTAGCAAATTAATCTCCAAATTTTCATAATCCTTTGACATTAGTCTCTAAAATTTTTAGTGTCCGAGTTAATCTCCGAATTTACAAAATTTTCAAGTAGTTAAGTCTTTTTGTACACAGTTGAAAAAATATCGAAGAGGCTAACTTTTTGGAGGCTAATTGTGAGTTTAGTCCCAGATTCTTGAACTGAAACCTGTTACATTTTTTGGAACTTGGCAGGACACAAGATTGACTCCAAAATCTCTTACAAACTATCGACACCCTTTATAAGTTACATTTAGGATGCCTTTGCTTTGATATCTAGAATATCAATGGTAGGAGGTACCATGATATAAAATGCTGGAATATCTTAATCCTATGTCTAATTTGACAAGTGATGATATCTAACATTCCTGTATTTGATTTGACATATCAATTATTGTTATCTACTTCTCAAATTCTCAAATACCCTTCTAGAGAGGGAAAAATTGATAGTATATGAATAAATGTTATACCACCTATCCCAGGATGTTAGATAACAGAAGATTTTAGGTGTCATCACATACCACCATTTTTGTGAGATGTGATTCCATGGGGGATTAATGTTTAATCCATGTAAGCAATCCTACATAGTGAGAAAAGAGTTGTTGTTGTGGTTCCATGGTGGTATCTCGGATGCCAAAATGTTATCATATAACATCCTACGAACCACAGGTTACCAATTTTGGATATCCAAAATACCATAATATGAGATAACAAGACTAAGATAATGATCTACCAAAAGCTTCTCTAATGGCTCAAAATGAGGGAATTGAAACCCATTTCTACTCATTATTTTTTGTTATTTAGAGAGGGTCAGGTATCTTTTGGGGACCAACTGCTTCCTGTAAAACAAACTTGCCGCCTATGATATAATACATGTACAAATGTGTTAGGCAACAACCTTGTACGAAACAAATAGAAGACAAAAAAAAGGCTAGCCAAAGTAAAAGAAACACTACATTTTCTAAGCCATTCATGTAAAGTGGACCACACAGCTATCAAGTAATCACAAACCCACCTGGGTACGGAAATGAAACTTCGATGCCTTATTTCCGATGCCTTTTCAATACAGGCTCTGACTGTGCATCGCCCTGCCAAATTTTGACATGTAAATGAATACTTATAAATTTATATCTATAAATAAATATCTCACGTCATGATTTTCTTACTCAAAAGAATGGCGAACAACTAAATTTACTTCTGAGCCATTTCCCCTTTCTTTCTTTCTTTCATATGAGCAAATACTTAGCTAGGCGTTTTCAAGGAAATTACAAATCCTATTAAACAGTGACTAAAGTTATAAAAAAAATTACATAGTATAATACAACTTCTTTTGGCATAAAAAATAGTAAAAATTAAAAAAATTTAACTTTTCTATGGAATAGTTTGTTTTATGTTTTTTAAGAAGTTTGGTTGCATTTTATGGAGTAGTTTCTTTCAATAACTCAGGCTTTGGCAGGAATACGTAGGGTAAAACTTTATGGGGTGTAGTGTGTTTGCTGTTCTTTGGTGCATTTGGATATTGTATTATCAAGAAAACTTTATTATCCTTGGATCTGTTATGGGATAGAACTATCTTTATGGACTATCGGTAGTGCTCAGTACGTGGTTTTTTCAAGGGAGTTTCCTTCTCAAATATACAGGAGGATAAGAGCTTTATTTGTACTGAAAAGCTAGATTGGTTGCTATATTTTACTTCTTATTTTTTGAGCCTTTTCAAGTATAGCCTAAGCTCCTCATTGCTTGTATCCATTCTCTCATCTTTCTGATAGATCTTCTATTTAAAAAACAAGTCACAAGGTTGCTACAATCGCTTTTTCTGAATATATGACAAATGTCACAAGACTCCTGAATCTTGTTTGCATTTTCTATTCCATTAAGAATTCTCACTCATGGCAGAAGAAAATTAAGAAAAAGAAGCAATAGAAATGAGTATATTATTATAATCACCTATATGTTTTATTTTATAAAAATTCATGCATCCCTATACATATAAATAACAGGAACATGACAGCTTACTGCATGAGAAAGTTGCTCACGAATATAGGCCATCGACCGTAGCATGGCACCCAATGTATCTCTGGATACCTGAAACTTTACTTCAGACTCCCCAGAAGTTGTCTCAGTATCTTGAAGCTGAAACAGTTTGAAGTGTAACATTCAATAATTTATAAATTGGTCAAAATACATAGACAAAGGATCAGCAATAATCCTTTCAGAAAGTGGGATTAACCTACTATTATAGTTAAAACAAGTGTTAAGTGATTGATGACAATTGACAAGTTTTCATATCTAGTCTATAACTGTAAAGAAATACCGAGAACTGAAACCAAAAATAGTTCCAGTCATGCTGATGCTGGCTCATGAGCAAACTGAAAAAAATTCCTTCTCCACAAAGGAACCGTGTGCCTCAAAATGTGGCTTCCAATTCAGAATGCCACTTCCCATTTGGTTGCAAGATACTAGGGGATGCAACTCTCTTCCCTAGTATTTTTTTTTTGGTTTATTATTATGTCCTATGGTATGTTATTTATATTTTAAACTGAATTTGGTGCAAACCTATTATAGACTACAAGCATCAAATGTAAAAAGTTTTACGACCTTCTCAAGATACTAAAACTTATCAGCCATAATTAGCCTTAAGTCATCCTATAAGGCAGTATTCTTGATCACATCTAGAATACTAATATGCTCGACACTTTCCCAAAATAACCAATATGAAATGCTCTTAACAATCTTCTCAATAGCCAATCTCATTGCCCTCCTCCAGAAACCTCTGAAAAATGATAACTAGTATATGTATTCAACTCACCAGCCTAATCAATAGCAAGGGCTCATAATCACATATTCTGGCTTCATAAAAAGCAAATCAACATATGCATATTTTCCCCCCGCTCCTTATAGCCAGTTGTTATGAAGAAAAGTGCTTTAAGGAATTCTATATTACAAATGTGCAAAGCAGCACCAATCCCTGCTTTTGTAAAGCAACATAGCTTATGGATAGGGTAGGTTTGAGAGGGATAAGTCTGAAAAGAAATCACATACCTTGAGATTTATTACAGCAACCTTATTGGCTGGTGTTGAGAGCTGTTCACTGATGTAGGCCATAGACCTCAACATTGGTTCCAAAGAAAGTCTTGAGAGCTGAAACTTAACCTCAGATTCTGCCAATGGCGTCCTGCTATAATCTTGCAACTGCAGTGGTAATATTTGAAATATGTTAAAGGGCTTGAGATCCTCATTGTTCATCAAAATGTTGTTAGGAGATAAATGCAAATTTATAACCAAAATGGCTATGCCTTTAACTAACAAAATCCAAGAAACTTTCCATGCATATAAAGCACTTGTATCTCAATCATTTCTTAACTAATAAATGAATAATACTTCCTACTAGTGTTTCATTGTTTGAGTTTATAATGGGCATACCTTCAAATTAATAACAGCTACTCTATTAACTGGAGTTGAATTCTTGTTCTCCATCACCCAAGTCATTGATTTCAGACAGGGGAGAACCACCTATGTAAAAGAATCCAAAAGTACCAGATCAATTTCATGCAGTCCTACTCCAAGCCAAAGGACATGTCAAACAACAGAAACAAAAACAAAAGGATTCTTTTCAATATACCATGTTTTCAGGTGGACCATCATCTCGCTGAAGGGACACAGGGGCCATTCGTGGCAAATTTAGATCAGAAACTGATTGAACAGGAGCACCAGCATCATTAAGATTAAACCTCCTCATTATTTCATCATGCCGTGGCCATAAAAGAGGGGTTGTATCTGAAGTTGAGGTAGAGGTTTTTCTGTCATCATATGCAGTCCCACCTGCCTGGTTACTAGGAGGTACAACTTTGGCAACACTTTTCTTCACAGCAGCAACCTTCTTCCCACCTTCTTTAAGGGCACTCACAGCAGCATTATATGTTTCCACAGCTACTGCCCCTTCCTCAGCATATCTGATTGCTTCACGACATAGATTGCTATACCTTGATGATAGAGACTCCTGTCCATGTAATTCACCAGCACGTTCATCTGATCCAACACCACTTTTTGCATTTCTTGTCCACCGTTTTAAGATGTAATGGGGTGGTAATGTAAGTACATTTGTCACCGTGAAAACAGTTAAAACATGCCTGCAAAGAATACCTGAATACTCAAACATTTGACAACTACAGTTAGCTCTCAACTCCGGATGGTTTAATGTGACAACGTATGCCTTTTGATCATCTTCAAATTTTGCAACCCTGAATGTGCTATTTTCCTCATCACCTTCAATTCTATTGGCAGTATAAACAAATGTTTCAACTAGCTCTTCTTGAAACAAAGAAAATATTTTTCTCGTATAGAGACTAGCAACCTGTTTCTCCATGGGTGAAGGTGTTCTCAAAACTGGTGTAGTGCAAATAGTCTCAAAATCTGCTTCTATTTCCTTTTCAAACCAGTTCTCTAAAGCTCTTTCATACTGCCTGAAGAACATTGGTAATGTTGTCTGTTGGTTGACATAACCATCAAAGAAAGAACAATCAAATCCTTTATTAGGAGATATTGCAGCAAAAAATGAATCACGGAAATATGCTGGAACCCACTGAGCACGAGCGTGATACAATGACTGAAGCCATTCATTTCTTCTGAGTTCATATTTATCAAGGATAGAATTCCAAGATGACTCAAACTCCTCAATGGTCTCTGTTAGGTTAATACAATTATAAAGTTCAACCTGAAAATTGGGATGTACGTGGCAAACATGGGCCAACTTTTCTTGGCCTTCTCGCAAGACATGCCACTTGCTTATACAGTGGCGAGCTTGAGGAAAAACTTGAGAAACTGCAGTCTGTATGGCTCTGTCTTGATCAGTAATAATGGAGACAGGGTGGTGATCATTCATTGCTGTCAGAAATGTCCTAAAAAGCCAAACAAAAGAAGCCTCAGAATCATCCAAAAGAAGTGCACAACCAAACAAAATCATCTGACCATGATGGTTCACCCCAGTAAATGGAACAAAGGGCACTCTGTATTGGTTTACTCTGTATGTTGTGTCTAGAGTCACTGCATCACCAAAATGATTGTAAGCTGTCCTTGATCTTGCATCTGCCCAAAATACATTAGACATGTGATTTTCTTCATCAAGTTGTATTGCATAGAAGAAACCAGGATTCTCAGCCTGCATTTTCTTAAAATACTCCAACAGATTTTGAGCATCTCTCCCTAATGTCCTCTTTTGAATAGGAGGTCTAACAGTATAATTCATTGTTGTAGAATTCCTAACTGGGTGAATTGGTTCAGGAGGAGTGTTCCTAATTCCACGAATATTCTCAGTAGAAACACGATTCCCATCCATGGATAGATACATGACACCACTTGGAACAAGTCCCACTCCTTGATAAGTTTCAGGCATGGTCTTTCCAACACTAGAAAAATGTTTACGTGGGCGAAGGTGATGCACCTTACTCACCATGGAATGGCTATGCTCCTTCACAAATTTTGTTACAACCCATTTATTTTGACCCTTTAACTCTATCCTAACCATTGCATCACAACTTTCAGTTAGCCTTCTTTTTAAACCTTCCCTGCCACACACATACTCCCTATACATAATTGCCGCATCAGCTTTAGGACGACCATGCTGGGCAACTTTTGCAGTGAAACCCACACGTCCGGCATACTCATGGTAGAAAGTCTTTGCAGCATCCTCAGAATCAAACTCCATACCCACATATGGCTCGGAAATACCATCTTCAACATGAGATCCTGAGTTTTCAGCATTATTAACTTCACCTTCACTAGGTTCAGCATCTCCATCATCTGTCATAGCTTGATGGCCGATTCCTTCTTCCATGTTTATCACTTGAACATCCATTTGAAACACTTTATACTAAGTTATAGTGTGCCTATTTCATGAGTATGAACTGCATTCTTTATTCCTAACAAATAAAAAGTAGTCCTGATTATGTCACCTGTGTTCCAAATAAAATCATAATTAAACAATCATTTCAAGAAGATTAAAAAAAGATCTTCAAGTACTGCACAAAAGTCTTTTAGAAAAAGACCATTATCACTTCTCCCACATGTGCCCAACCGTGTTCACCATGTACATTCTCAGTAATGAAATGCAGCAATAATAACTTTCTAAAGTAAGCTTATTCATTAAAAAGTTTTATCAAATCAAGCTTCTATGGAGCTATACCAATTATTATGTCTAATTATAACCTAGTTGGACGTCTAAGTTATCAATTTTAAACTTGCATTAGCAGGCAAAGGTAAGCAAGTAAACCTATATCTAGTACATACCCAAACTATGAGAATTGAACAAGACTTCGAAGGCAAAGAAGTATATGATAAACAACATAGCTGCAACTCATGGTTTTAATAATCATACGATCATAACTTTGATTGTTCTGTGTGTAATACCTATCACAAACCAAATCATTTAGGTGTTTGAATGACGTAGAAAGCTGTAAAAGTTTTAAAAATTGCAACACATTGAGTGAAGTAGAAACAAAAATAAATATCAATTTGACAGAAGCATACCATAAAAATCAATAAACCGCTCGATACAGACAAACATATCCCACAACACGAAAAATTAAACTGGAAAAATAACCAAGAACAGAAATTGTTATAGAAACTTATCCGCAAAACAATATTGTACAAAACCAACAAGTGAAATTGGAGAGCCTAACTTACAGCAATAAATACAACGTGTGACTCAAAATATCCCATCAATAAATAGCCGACGACCATCAATTTTGAAAGTCTTCCAATTTCAGAGTTGAGGAACCCCGAAAAAGTTCAATTCGTGGGAAGCTCTCTTCCGAACGGCGGCAGAACCGCCACGAACGAACGTAAACAGTGAGGTTCGGGAACAATACGACCGTGTTTTGGGGGGTGGTTAGGGTTTCGCCTTCTCCGGGAGATTGCAGAGTCGCGAGAGACGGAGGGAGGAGAGAGAGAGAACGCGTGTCACATAGATCCGATATGACATAAGTGCACACGCGTGATATTCACCGTATGATTTGAATCAGACGGTGAGTGCTCATTTAGACCGAACCCCTTTCACTTTTATCAAAATTGGATCTTGGTTCATTTTCTGTGTTTTATGGTGGGATTTCTCAAGTGCATGACCTAAGCCTGTGGGCTCCTAAACACCCTGCGTCGTGTATTTTCCTTTCTACTCTTCATTTTCAATTTTTAATTTTAATTTTTTTGCAAATTTTATTTTAAAAATTTATATAATTTTGGATAAATAAAAAATATAAGATAAGAAGAAATCATTTTATTTTAAAGTCCAAACATAGTACGAATCTTAACAAAAATTTACAAATTGAAAACCGTTGACACCAAATTTGTTTCAATCTTTGTCTAAAGCCAAGAAAATTCAATACAGAATTAAAAAATTTCTCCAAGTTGAAATTTAGTAAACATTTAGTGAAGTGCTAATTTAGCTTATCAATGACAATGGGTTGGGGAGGCATCCTTTATTTCCCATCTTGGTTTGTTTCTTCGTCTCTCAATCTCTGTTTTTGTTCTCCACAAATATAGGTAAATTTTCCCTCTTAAAAATAAATTTATATTAAAATTTATCAGTTTATATCCACTAATATATATATAACTTTAATATGATATTTAGTGTGAAAAAATATAATTTAAAAATTGTAACAAGTTTTGATACTAAAAGTGTGCATTATTTCATAAAAATATTTTAAAAAAAATCTCAAGACTTGTTTAGTAATTATTTTTAAAAATAATTTTATGTTTTTAGTTATTTTTTAAAAAACATTATTTAATAATAAATTGTTTTTAAGACAAAAACAAGTGAGATTTGTTTAGTAATTATTTTTAAAAATAATTTTTTTTATTGTTTTAAAAAAAAATAAAGAATTCGTTTGAAAATATATTTAAAAATAAATTATTTTTAAAATAAAAATAAGTAACAGTTGTTTTTATATAATTAATTTATTCTTAAATTATACAATTTATCACTCTACTTTAGTTGCTTTAAAACTTTGAAACAAGATTTTATTTATTTATTTTTTGGTAAAAATAGTTTAAGGCGAAGGACACTACCCTTGCTTATTTATTTGGTCAAAATACCATTTTGGTCCCTTAAGATTGATTAAAATTTCAAAATGGTCCCCAATTTTTTTTTTTTCCTTCTAAAAGCCTGTAATTATGAGACATGTTTCGTAATAGTCTTCTTGGCTTCTTGTGCGACATCGTTAATCCCTCTCCGTTAACTGTGTGACACCTTTACTCCATCTCTCCTAATCCATTTTCCTTAATTATTATTTATAATTTTTTATACGATTTTCATGAGAGAAATATAAAAAAAAAAGAGAAAAAAATAGATCAAATGCCAAGCAAGGAGGATTAATGTTCAATTTAATCACGTCAGCAAAAGCTTGACATCTCAGCTAGCCAAATCATCCTTAAGAGAAGGATAAGCAAAGTGTGAGTGTAACATCTTTGATTTTTTTTTTTATGTTAATAATTAAAATTTTTTTAGAGAGGAGAAAGCGTTTTGGATATCAAAAAATGATTAAATTATTTTATAATATTACTCAAGTCAAACAATATTTTAAGATGACTAAAATGACATTTATATAATTTCATTGGAATGTCATTATTGTAAATTCTTTGATATGGTATTTATGTAAATTATTTGAGATAACAGTTTTATAAATACTTTAAGATAACTTTTTTTTAAATAATGAAGGATGTCAATATTGTAAATAAGATGAGATAGGTAAGAAGGAATCTTAATAATTATGTGGGAGATGAAGTGTCGACAAAAAAAAGAAAGAAAAAAAAAAGGAATAAGAAGGAGAAGGAAGAGAAAAAAAAAATCAAGGTAAGTTTCTTAGTCATCTTTCTAATTTTATCATTTTTTTTTTAAATTTTCTAATTCACGGTATAGATGTAGGATTTTTGAGTGGTGGGCTTAACAAGTTTAAGGATTTGCTTAAGGTAGGCTTAACACCTGCTTATGAATTTTGTACAAAATTATATATATACCTTTAGATGTGTTTAGATGTGATTTTGAATAACATGTGGTTTGTATATTTATATGGAATTATGTTTTGGTTGTTTGAACATACATATTGGCGCATGAGATTACATAAAAGAAAAATAAAAAAAAAGTAGAGCCTAAGGAGAAGTTAGATTAAGCTGAATTTCTAAATAACTTAGGAAGCTTCTGTTTTTAGAATTTTTGAAAACTTTGGCAAGGATTTTAAAGAAATGGCCAATATATGAATTTTAGATATATGTTTCACGGATCTATAGGCTCTGAAATAACTTAATTTGGAGTTCATATGTGGAAGATATGGCTGATTAATGAGCAGATGTCAGAATCAGTCTAGAATCCAGGATGGTAAATATAGCGTTTTTGTTTTCAATTTTTAGGAATAATTCGTAAGGAATCTAAAGAAATGATAAATATGAAAGTTATAGATAATTGTCTTAACTTTTATAGGTTTTGGAATCACTTCACTTAAAGTTCGTATGAAAGAGATATGATTGAATAAGTGAGAAAAAATCACAGAACACAGTTAGGCTGTGTTTTGAGTTGTTTCAGCACGAATAGGCTGTGTTTAGAGTTGTTTTTGAATACGTTTAAAGTATTTTTCAAGTATGGCCATGTTGGTTGATGGATTATCATAATTTTTACTATTTTCTACCTAAAAATAGTATTGTTTGTTGAAAGATTTTTAGAAAATATATATATATATATAAATATTTTTAAAATGATAATTTTTGTATCACAAAACACCCTTTTCTTTATTTGATTCAAAATGAATCATATTGGATATTGATATGTGATGAATGATTATTACTCATTGGGC
This sequence comes from Gleditsia sinensis, assembly GCA_037074535.1. NCBI lineage: Eukaryota > Viridiplantae > Streptophyta > Magnoliopsida > Fabales > Fabaceae > Gleditsia > Gleditsia sinensis. The sequence goes on from CM073472.1 coordinate 21,678,662, forward strand.
ATGGAAATGATGCATGTCATATTATGAATGTGATTGAATGACAAGCGTAAAACTTATGGTGAGTTGCCTAATAATTATGTATTGCATTTGATGTATATGCATTTATATATATATATATATATATATATATGTATGTATGTATGTATTGATAAATATCGACGGGTTGTATGACTTGAGAGGGTACCGAGTAGGAGACACCCTATTAGCTTGAGTGAGTCAAGGAGAGGGCCACTCCAACTGCGTGACAGTGGTAATGTAAAGAGACAGATTAGTGATGTACTCACATTTCTTGATTACCTATTGTGATTGTAGTCGATCGGTCACTATGCGTATAGCAAATAAGTGAATTGAGAATATTAAGAGCTGTGACATGTCTGAACATTATGTAAAAAAAGTAGATTTTCAGTGCATATATAGTATGTTAATTATGCATCAACAGAAATTATGATTTTATCTCAAAAGCTTGATATTTTTCTATAACTTGTATAGCTGAACATAACTCATATTTTTTTCATTATATTTTGTTTATGTTAAGTCTATTGAAAACTTTTGTTCTCATTATTATTGTGGTATTATATTCAGATAAAAAGAAATGAGTTGCAATAAGGAATGGCGTTATTGATGGAGATCTCGATGTCACAACCTCCTCACCTTTTGTATTCAAGGGTGGAGTGCTATACAAAGACTCTTATTTGTGTACTGTAATGTTGTATTATATAATTATTACATGTATGAGATTTGTAATATATATATATATATATATACACACACACACACACACATATATATTGTGTTTATACATATGACGTATTTAACATACGAAATGTGAAATAAATAAATAAATAAACCAAATCTTACATAATTGGTATCAGAACAGACTGATCTTAAGCGACCATGGGGTGGATGGTCACTTAGATTGACTTAGAGGAGTCTTAAATAGTTATATGGACATATTGTGTAAGATAATGGATAAATTCAGTAGAAAAGTACTTATATTTTTTATTTGTAGTCTTGTGTGATGTGATGACTGTTATAAAGTTTTGAACTACTGTTAAGCCTGATCACCTCTATAGTGTCTAACATTTTGCTTTATTAATATAGTAAGTTATGGCACTACCAAGAAGGAATCTGCCAAGCAGCACAGATGCTACCTTAAGTAATATAGTCACAGCTATTCAAGTTCAGGTAGCTGCTACGAATCAGATTTTGCAGCACCTTTAGAATATTAATAATAACGATGGGGTTATAGGAAACCTAAGAAATGAAGAAAACCGAGATGAAAATAAAACTTGAAATGGTAATGGATGGCTTGAATTTATGGGAACATGGCCTCCATCGTTTGTTGGTGCATATGACCCCATCGTTGTTGAGAGATAGCTGACGAAATCCGAGAAGATTTTTGGAGTTCTAAATTGCTCTGATGAGCAGAAGGTCAATTTTGGAACATATATACTGAAGGAAGAAGCTGAATACTGGTGGAGAGGAGTCAGAGAGTTATTGGTACATCAAGACAGGAAAATTACATGGCAATTGTTTCGAGAGACTTTTCTGAACAAGTATTTTTTCAGCAATGTGAGAGCTGAGAAAAAGATTGAATTTTTTCAGCTTAGATAGAGAAATGTGACCATTGAACACTATATTACCAAGTTTGAAGAACTGTCTAAGTTCTCAAGTACTCTGAGAAATAATTCAGATGAAGTCTGAAGGTAGTGAAATTTGAATCAGGACTGAACCTGGAGTTTAGGAGTGCTGTGGTGGCATTAGATATTCGGAAATATGCCCCATTGATAAATAAATGTAGAATACTAAAGACAAGTTTAAAAGCAGCAGAGAAAGAAATGGAGAGACAGACTTAATGGAAACGGAAGAAAGAGTTCCCAGTTATCGATAGAAATACCAAAGGGAAGATATATCATGAGAGGAAAACAACCAACAACTGTGGAACCCAGACCTTTTCTGAAAAAGCTGGCAACGGGGTCAGTGTGGGAAATGCAAAAAATTTCATAGAGATAAACCACGTTATTTTGGCTTAGTTACTTGTTTTTGATGTGGTCAGAAGGGGCATGTAGCATGACATTGTCCATTGGGAAATGAGAAAGGTACTGCACGAACTCAACAAACGACAGGAAGAGTTTTCAATTTAAGTAGTGTTAAAGCAAAATCAGCTCCTGATTTGATACAAGGTACGTGCTGTATCAACAATCTGCTTCCGATTGTATTGTTTGATTCTAGGGCAGGCCATTCTTTCATAGCAATAGAATATGTGGGGAAGTTACAACACTTTATTGTAGAGTTACTATACGAGTTAGCAGTGGTGACACCTACAGGAGAACAAATAATTACCTCCTCAGTGTGTTTGAATTGTCTCGTTGTATTGAGTGACAAATCAGTTGTAGTAGATCTGATCTGTTTACCTTTGGACGATATAGATGTCATCTTGGGTATGGGTTGGTTAAGTCAGAACTGAGTCATTCTGGATTGTTGCAATAAGATTTTTAAGTTTCTCTCAGACCCTCCGGATAACCAAAAGTATAGCGTTATTAGTGCTCACCAACTTTATAAGGAGACAAGGAATATGGACTTGAGATGTGTTTTCCTGTATACTATCAACCCAAATATGAAACAGGAATTGCTTGAGATTTTGATAGTCCTTAAATTCCTAAAGGTTTTTTTCTCTGAGATTTCTGAACCTCCATCTAAGAGAGAAGTTGAATTTTTCATCGATTTAGCACCAGAGGCGAGACTTATTTCTATCACTCCTTATAGAATGTCTCTTGTGGAATTGCAAGAGCTTAAGAAGCAGATCGAAGAGTTGTTAAAATTTTTTGTTATCAGACCCAGCGTATCACATTGGGGAGCACCTATATTGTTTGTATGGAAGAAAAATGGTAGTTTGAGACTATGCATTGATTACAAAAAATTGACTAAGGCGACCATTAAGAATAAGTATTCGTTGCCCAAAATAGACGATCTATTATATCAATTAAAGGGTGCTACTATTTTTTCTAAGATAGACTTAAAGTTAAGATATTATCATATCAGAGTTAAAGAAGAAAATATTCTAAAAATAGTTTTCAAAATTCGGTATGAGCACTACGAATTTTTAGTACTGCCTTTTGGAGTCACGAATGCACCTACAGTCTTTATGAAATATGAATCGTATTTTTATACTCTACTTGGATCAATTCGTAGTAGTATTCATAGATGATATTTTAATCTACTCTAAGAGTGAGGAAGAACACAACCAGCATTTTCGATTAGTACTTCAGGTTTTGAAGGAAATGGGAGAGGCCGAAAACTATGACTAAGATTAGAAATTTCCTAGATTTAGCATGATATTACAAAAGGTTTATACATAAATTTTCTCAAATAGCTTTGCCTTTGACTTGATTGACTAGAAAGAGAAGTCCCTCTAATTGAACTGAAGAATGTGATAATAGTTTCCAAGACCTTAAAGTCAATTTGACTTCTCCTCCTGTTCTAATTGTTCCTAATCCTTCTAGATGCTTTGTAGCCTATACGTATGCTTGTAAGAAAGGTTTATGTTATGTTTTGATGCAAGAAAATAGAATGGTTGCATATATTTCTCGACAATTGAGACCGCATAAGAAGAATTATCTCACTCATGATTTAGAGTTGACTGCGATAGTTTTTGCCTTAAATATGTGGAGACACTACTTGTATGGAGCTGTATTTGAAATATATAGTGACTACAAGAGTTTAAAGTATATATTTGACAAAAAAGAATTGAATATGAGGCAAATAAGGTGGATAGAATTTATCAATAATTACAAATTTGAATTGAAGTATCAGTCAGAGAAGATAAATGTAATAGCTGATGCGTTGAGTCAGAAGTCGTTTTATGTAAGTCAAATATTGATAAAAGAAATGGAGCTAATTGAAGAATTTAGAAATTTGAGATTATCAGTTATGACTGTCCCTTGAAGTCTAATTGTTAGTGAGTTAAGAATTGAAAGTAACTTGAAGACTCAAATTAAGGAAGCACAGACACATGATCAATTTTTACAAAATCAAAGAGATCACCCTGACTTTGTAATGTCAGATGATAGAATTATTATGTACCGAGGCAGAAGATGTATACCACAAGGAGAAAATTTGAAGGCTAAGATTCTGGAAGAAACTTATTAAAGTAAATATACAATCCATCTAGGATCTACAAAAATGTATCAAGATTTGAAAAGATTGTACTGGTGGCCAAGAATGAAGAGAGACATTGTTGAATACGTGTCTAAGTGTTTGGTTTGTCAAAAGGTGAAGATAGAACACCAAAAAACTTTTGAAATGTTATAACCTTTAGAAATCCCTAAGTGGAAGTGAGGTAGTATATCTATAAATTTTATTGTCAAACTACCTAAGACTCAGATAGGCCATGATGCGATATGGGTAATAGTAGATAGACTGATAAAATCTACACTCTTTCTACCTATTAAGAAAAACTACTCGTTGAATAAGTTGGCTCAATTGTATATGAAAAAAATTGTACGGTTACATGAAATTTCTAATAGTATCATTTCGAATCGAGATCCTCAATTTACTTTTAGATTTTGGAGAGCGCTACAAGAAGTTTTGGCACTCGTTTGTGTTTTAGTATTGCATATCATTCTCAAACAGATGGTCAAACAGAGAGAACTATACAAACTCTAGAAGATATGCTAAGAGCATGCGCGCTAGAGTAAGGAAAATGATGAGATGGATATCTATAACTGACTGAGTTTACGTATAATAATAGTTATCATTCTAGTATTGAAATGGCACCCTATGAAGCTTTGTATAGTAGGAGATGTAAATCGTTTTTATGTTGAAATGAAGTGGGGGAGAAAATGTTATTGGGACTTGAGTTAGTGCAATATACTTTTGAGCAAATACAGATAATTCGAAATAAAATGTGAATAGCTCATAGTCAACAAAAGAGCTATTTCGATAGGAGAAAGAAACCGATACAATTTCAAGAAAGGGAGCATGTATTTTTGAAAATTTCTCCCACTATTGGAATTGGCCGAACAATGAAAGTTAAGAAATTGAGTTCAAAATATTTAGAAACTTATCAAATTCTAAAAAGGATAGAGTCATCGGTGTATAAGATTACACTTCCTTTGCATTTGTCGAATCTATATGACGTGTTCCATGTTTCTCAACTTCAGAAATATCTACCAGTTTTGTCACACACGATTCAAGAAGAGATAATAGCTATAGACAAAAATCTAACCTATCGACCGAAGCCAATTGCAATTCTAGATAAGGACGTGAAACAATTGAGAAATAAAACTATTCCATTAGTGAAGGTAAGTTGAGAAGGTTTAACAATGGAAGAAGCCACATGGGAAAGGGAAGATAACATAAGACAGAAATATCCACAACTGTTTGAAGACATGCATATCTTGAATTTTGAGGACAAAATTCATTTTGGGGGAGAACTGTAACATCCCCAATTTTTCTTTATGTTACTAATTGGAATTTTCTCTAGGAAGGAGAAAGCGTTTTGGATCTCAAGGAAGGATTAAATTATTTTACAATTTTATTCAAGTCAAACAATATCTTAAGATGGCTAAAATGACATTTATGTAATTTTATTGGAATGACATTATTGTAAATTCCTTGATATGACACCTATGTAAATTCTTTGAAATGACAGTTTTATAAATACTTTAGGATGACATTTTTGTAAATAATGAATGATGGTAATGTTGTAAATAAGAGGAGGTAGGCAAGAAGGAATCTTGATAATTATGTGGGAGAGGAAGTGTTGGCAAGAAAGAGGAAGAAAAGAAAGAGGAAGAAGAAGAAGAGAAAGAGGAAAGAAGAAAAGGAAAGGAAAATCAAGGTAAGTTTCTTAGTAATATCTCTAATATCATCATTTTTTTCTTGATGAATTTTCTAATTTACGGTATAGATGTAGGATTTTTGTGTGGTGGGAATCAAGCACACAAGTTTAAGGATTTGTTTAATGTAGGCTTAACATCTACTCATGAATTTTGTACAAAATTATATATATACTTTTAGAGGTGATTTTGGGTAACACGTGGTATGTATATTTATATGAAATTATGTTTTGATTGTTTGGACATGCATATGGGTGCATGGGATTACATAAAAAAAAAATGAAAGTAAAACTTAAGGAGAAGTTAGACTAAACTAAATTTCGGAGTAACTTGGAAAGTTTCTATTTTTAGAATTTTGGGAAAATTTGGTAAAAATTTTAGAAACATGATCAACATATGAATTGTAGATATATGTTTCACGGATGTAGAGGCTTTGAAATCACTTAATGGAGAGTGAGGGAGATGTGGCAGATTAATGAGCAGATGTCAGAATCAGTCTAGAATCTAGGATGCTAAATATGAGTATTTTTATTTTTTATTTTTTGGAAAGAATTCGTAAAGAATCTGAAGAAATAATAAACATGAAAGTTGTAGATAATTATCTTAAATTTTTATAATATTTAGAATCACCTCAATTGGAGTTTGTATGAGGGAGATATAGTTAAATAAGTGAGGAAAGATCATAGAACATAGTCAGACCGTGTTCTAAGTTGCTTTAGCATATGTAGGCTGTAACGCCCCCAATTTACGTTACATAAAATAAATATATTTTTTTATTATTATTTTCGCAATCAGATATTTCCTAGAAAAATACATAATTCAATTTTTTATCATGAGAACAAATCCATATAAGATCTCTCATGTATACACAATATACAGACCAAGTCTATAAACATCAGAGTACAGCGGAAACGGGGATCCTGCCTGTAGCGTTCAGAGCACTCTAGAATACAAACACAGTATAATTCAAAGACCGTGAGTCTTGGAAGCAACCTAGACTCACCCAGAGAATATATCACCTATCTGTCGAATCAGACTCTGATATTCTTATTTGAAAAATGTGGAAATATCGTGTAGTGAGTTTGATAACTCAGTGAGCAAATAATTCATCCTATGACCTCTTAGGTCAGCATATGGATTTACTTATATTTTAAAATATGTCACATAGAAAATACAGTTCAGAAGTACATTCATATGAGACCCGTATTTCAAATATTCTCAAATAAAAGGATATTCAGATATCCAAAATCATATGCTGCACGGTATGATCATTAAACAAATGTTGTTATGCTCAGCTGTATAAGGTATAGTAAAATATTAAAATTTGGAGATAAAAGCATCACTTTTAATGCACCTGCCTCACTCGACAATCTGGTCAATGCAATGAAAATATAACTCATTTGCTATACGAATAGTGACCTCGACCCTAGTCACAATAAGTGATCAGGGAATGTGAGTACATCACCCTCCTGCCTTCTTACATTACCATTGTCACCCGGTTGGAGCGGCTCTCCCCCAGCTCACTCAGGCTAATAGGGCATCTCCTATTCAGTACCGTCACAAGCCATACAACTAGTCGATATTCATCAATACATATAAATACATGTAAACTCGCCATGAGCTTTATACTTGTCATATTTATCAAGCAACTCGCCATGAGCTTTACACTTGCCATTCAATCTCATTTATAATATGACATGCATCATTTTCACAAGTATATAGTTTTACAAATCAATGCATCGTACACATAATATTCACTTTATCAAATAATGATAAATACATTTAGAACCACATATTCAATGAGTTCCAAAATTTATTTCTAAAACCATACTCTTCTTGAACTATGTGCCAGCTCGTAAGTATAACAGATATTTTAACACATTTCAGAAACTTATAATAGTATAAATAATTTATAAACAGAAACAATAATATATTTATAGTTCAAGAAGAGCATGGGATAATTCATAGAAAGAGTTATCTACTCACAGGGTAGAGCTCCTGGTTGGACAGCCTTAAAATGTACTTTTCAAATTCGAATTTGACCAATTAGACCTCAAAAATGTATCCGGAGGGTTCAACAAAAAATACTATTCACTCGTCGGAAAACACTATTCATCTGTCGAAAATCACTATTCACGACGAACAAAAAGTTGTCAAATAGTTGAAAAATTTCATATCCTAAGGTTTAATTAGCTCCTGAATCCATCTACGGTGTCAGAATTTCAATTGGAGGTCTCTAAATAGGAGTTTCAGAATTTACCTTTTTCTGAGATTTTCTACTTCAGATCTATGACGATTCAACGGCTGATTTAAAAAATTGATCAGTCAAAACCGTAGTATTATTCGTCCTGAATCCAGTAGCACCTTCAGTTTTGAGATAGGAAGCCAATAGACACTTCAGATCTAGAGAAAAAGTTGAAGGTTACTATTTATTTACTATTCATTCACTATTCACTCTTCTCAAAATTTTCTCCGAAATTCGCCTCCGTCTCCTGCGTCCCTTCTTCCATTTTTTTTAAATAATAATAATAATAATAATTTAATAATTGAATAATATGATTTTTTTTATATAAATTCCGTTTTTCACCCTAAAATATTCCAAATTTATTTAAAAATTTACATTCTCATAAACATTTAGTTAAACTCTTAAATCATGATTTTTTTTTTATAAAAATCATAATAAAACAAATCTCAATAAATATCTTTATTCATATTAAAAGAAAGAATATTTTTAAAAATACAACAAAAATTCATTAAAGACCAATATAATTATTTCAAGCAAAACAATAATTATTTTAATTAAAGATATATTTACTTTTAGCAGAACATAATCATTTTTAAACAAATGAAAATATATTTGTTTATAACAAAATATTATAAAAATTATGGGATGTTACATTCTTTCCCCCTTAAGAAATTTGATCCCCGAATTTCAGCCTATCCTACCATATGTAGGGAATAAAATCAAGGCATAATTCGGAGTTACAAACCTTATTACTCAAATAATTGGAGATATCTTTTCTGTATAACATCTTTACTTTTTAAAATGTCTCTTCACTTGAGTGATTTTGCCATATAACTTATCCATATGGATTTCTTTCATTCATAAGTTCTTCATTTATTGATCAACAATAAACATCAATTGTACCCATAGTTAAGTCAAATTTTTGTCCAATTGAAGTTTTTTGGAATTAGGTAACATAAGAAGAATCTAATATGTACTTCTTTTGAAACTTCATTACCTCTTTCATTGGTGATTTCTTAAAAAATATGTGGTCACAAACTGATAATTTCTAGTGCTCAACATTCATGATTCCTTTAGACTTTTGTCCCGTATTGAATTATTTGTATTCTTTTTCTAATCAATTTCACTTTATATCCTCAAGCTCACATGGATATATCTATGGATCGATATTAGAAAACACACTCATAAAAGAATATATTCACATCCATATTGGGGTAATTATATTTTCTTATTCCATCAAATGTCAACATCATCCCATGAATAGAAACATCTGAATCTATCATCTATTTTTATCCTAAAATCCATTAATCAATATGTTAAACATATGTAGCAATAAATCCACCAATCCTTTTTAACGTTTATGTACAATTGGCACATGTCTAACAATTCTAACTTACCTCATCACAGTAACTCTATACCTTTATATTAACACCAATAAATTCATTATCAAAAATATCAAACATTTCCTCTATCATATCTAAAAGCACCTCATTCCAACTTATATTAATCCCGTTTAATTCACCCAATCATTTCAAGAAGATTTTTCTTAATAATTACTCCTACATGAATTCTCAATTTCAACATAATTCGCATTCTAGATACTAGACTCAATTTAGTATAATATAAACCGTTAACACAAATATCTTAATCAATAACATTATTTTCAAACAGGATTCTCATAGTATTCTCCGTATTTTCAAATTAAGAGTTCAAAGATTAATTTAAATCCTACTTCCCATATTTTATTACTCAAGAACTTCAACACTACTAATTCTCTTGATTACATTCATCAGAACACCATAAGATCATCATCCGTCAACTCCTTTCAAAATCTCTATTATTTTCACCTACTAACCAATTTGGACACCATAATAACTGAGTTTCAAAGAAAAGAAATTAATCTTCCTTATAATATGGAAAAAGAATCTTACATGTAATACCAAATATTAATGTAGAACAATGCAGCAGAAAATGTGGAATACTTAATAGAGCATGGTGTCAAAATAGGAAGTTAGAAATTTAGACAAAACATTAAAATAAAATTAAAATCGATGACCGTAAATCTTGACAATCTGTAAACAAAAATCTAATTGTTATATCGGCAAAAATCGGTGGCCGCAAGGTTTGAATATACGTGCCAAAATCTACTTTAAATCTGTTGGTATTCGGTAGAAAAATAGCACATGAAAAAAATATATTTCTGAGCTTATAAAAGTCTGTGAAAATCAAATAATATGTAGTTAACTGGTAGGATGCAGTTGATTACTTCAAAATAGATGTAATCAATCAACAGTAAAATAACCAGTTCAAATTAAAATTTCTCAAAATAGCTAGTCGACTTAATAATACCGATAGTCGACTAGCAAGAACATTGGGAAAACAAAATAAATCATTTGATTGTCTTTCTTCAACAACTAACTTGTTTGCATTTTAACTATTTTTTTTACAATCACGTCTATCACTTACAACTTCTCTACAAGAATCAAGACATCAATACTTCATCAAGGACAACAAGGAAAAGACAAATTTTTGGTGATATATTAACCTTATTATCTTTATATGCCTAATATGAGCGACTATCATAACTACTGTACATAAACACACTTGCCGTCTTTTTTTTTGAAAATTTTATCTTCAATTTAACTTATATCCACCAATCACTCACATAGCTGTTCTAATTATACTTATCCTATTTGTATATCTATCATAAGTATGCCCTTCTCTGGGTTCTATAAATACACACATTAGTATCTTTATCTTCTCATACTCAAAGTTAAGGTGTGTGCAGCTATGGAGGGAATCACATTTTGTCAATTCTGAAATATTTGTGTCTTTTGTGGTTCAAATCCTGGAAAGGATGGAGCGTATGTGACAGCTGCACAAAACTTGGGTATGGTACTGGCCAGGAGAAAAATTCATTTAGTTTAGGGTGGAGGTAACTATGGATTAATGGGGTGTGTTTACAGCTGTACATGTAGGAGGATGCCAAATTCTAGGTATTATTCCTACAGCTCTAGCTGCATCTAACATCGTAAGAAAGACAATTGGAGAAAAATTTAGAGTTGCATCTATGCATGAGCGCATGGCTAGAATGATGAGCAATGCTAATGCCTTCATTGCCTTACCAGGGGTTTTGGTACTTTAGAAGAAATTTTTCAAATAGTCTCTTGGGTACAATTAAATATGCATCATAAACCGATAGTTTTGTTAAATGTTAACCATTTTTTTGATGGTCTGTTGTCTTTCCTTGATCATGTTGTGGAACAAAGGTTCATCTCACACTCAGCACGACGAATTCTTATATCGGCTTCAAATGCTGAAGAGTTGATTGATGCTTTACAAGCATATGTTCATGTACCTGATCAAACTATGGCTCAAATAGAATGGACGGTAGACAACCGCAGGAAACACAAATTGGATTTGGATCTTCATATTTAGATGTAGTAAAACGTAGCTATTATTGTACCATTTTTAATTTCTTAGAGTCTACTTGGATACCATCTTTATTAACCATACTCCTTTAAAGTTGGTAAAACTATCTTTGAATGTTACTTATGATCCTCTGAACTTTTGAAATATTCTAGTATATCATCAATAAATATAATAACAAGTTGATCCAGGGATGACCTAATTATTAGTCATTAAATCTATAAATGCAGTTAGGATATTTGTCAAACTAAATAATATAACCAAGAACTCATAATGCCCATAATGAGTCCTAAAAGAAAATTTTCATACATCCTTTTCTCTTATCCTCAATTAATGTTATTCATATTTCAAATTAATTTTTGAAAAACATTGAGTACCTTGTAACTGATCAAACAGATCACCTATACGAGGTAATGGATATTTATTCCACATTGTCACCTTATTCAACTGTCTATAATTTATACATAGTCATAGTGATCTATCTTTCTTTTTCACAGATAGAACTGGAGCACTCCAAATAAAAGTACTAGGACATTTAAATCCCTTATCTAACAAGTCTTGTAACTAATTGTTTTTTTTTAAATTCAATCGATATCATTCTATATAGGGATATAGATACTAATTGGGTTTCAAGAAGTATATCAATATCAAATTCTAGTCGGGGGTACTCTAGGTAATTCTTCTGAAAACACATCAGGAAATTTCCTAACTACTGGAACCTGATCTACATTAATATACTTTATATCATCATCTCTCACCACTGCCAAATATCCTTAGCACCCCTTATGGTCACTAAAGGTGAAATTAAATTACTGGGTACTTGCTTATATGATTGCTCACTACTTGCAACTCCTTTACTAACATTTTCTACTATTGATGACATCTTCATACTGTATCAACTAGATTACACTTCAAAACACTTAAACAAATGCAACCTATTGTGACTTTATTCTTTAACATGCTTATGCAATATCTTAACAATCAAATCATGAAAAATTTATGTCTATCTAAGAGTCCTTCACATGAATTACCCATTTTGCATACCTTAAATTTTAAATTTTCATGAGTAAACATTCCTTTATCATAATGCTTATACATAGTATTATTGAAAATCAAACTATCTTCGAATTTCTTATATCAACAAAATATATTATTGAAAATATTATCTTTATAGATTCTCCGTTCTCAAATTCAATCCAACCCATAACTTACCAAATCCATTTATATATATAGATTCCATCTCATCCATCCAAAAAGAGATTTAAATCTATTTTCAAAACACTCACTTTATTTTAAATCATTATCTTGGAGTTAACAATCTCGATCACATCATAACCCATTATCAATATTATATTAGCCATTCGTCATATTGTTTCACATAACCAAATCAAACAATCAATTCAAACTTTCTTGACATCCAAACAAGTCATTCCCTTTGTGTTCGGATAGAATTTTTTATTTATTTTCAGCTACTTTCCCAAGAGGATTCTCTGTATCACTTTTGGTCAAAACAAGTTCAAAAGCTGAACTAGTAGTCCATACACAAAAGGTACCATTTAGGACATACGCATAGATGTTTAAATTTTGCATATCTAAGAAAAAGAGTTAGAAGGAAGAAAAAGATAACACTATAGAATTCCACAACAGCACCGTGAGTATAAATATGTCTGCAGTTACATACCCATACTCAAAGTCCTACTACATAATTCTTTGCTCTGTTAGCCACAGAAAAACCTAATGCTCTGATACCAACTTGTAACGCCCCCAATTTACGTTTCGTAAAATAAACATTTATTATTATTATTATTATTTTTGCAATCATATATTTCTCAGAAAGATACGTAATTCAATTCTTTATCATGGGAATAAATCCATATAAGATCTCTCATGTATACACAATATACAGACCAAGTCTATAAATATCAGAGTACAGCAGAAACAGGGATCCTGCCTGTAGCGTTCAGAGCACTCTAGAATACAAACACAGTATAATTCAAAGACCGTGAGTCTTGGAAGCAACCTTGACTCACCAGAGAATATATCACCTATCTGTCGAATCAGACTCTGATATTCTTATCTGAAAAATGTGGAAATATCGTGTAGTGAGTTTGATAACTCAGTGAGCAAATAATTCATCCTATGACCTCTTAGGTCAGCATATGGATGTACTTATGTTTTAAAATATGTCACATAGAAAATACAGTTCAGAAGTACATTCATATGAGACCCGTATTTCAAATATTCTCAAATAAAAGGATATTCAGATATCCAAAATCATATAATGCACGGTATGATCATTAAATAAATGTTGTTATACAAAACTGTATAAGGTATAGTAAAATATTAAAATTTGGAGATAAAATCATCACTTTTAATGCACCTGCCTCACTTGGCAATCTGGTCAATGCAATAAAAATATAACTCATTTACTATACGCATAGTGACCTCGACCCTAGTCACAATTAGTGATCAAGAAATGTGAGTACATCACACTCCTGCCTTCTCACATTACCACTGTCACCCGGTTGGAGCGGCCCTTCCCCGGCTCACTCAGGCTAATAGGGCGTCCCCTATTCAGTACCGTCACAAGCCATACAACCAGCCAATATTCATCAATACATATAAATACATGTAAAATTATCAAGCAACTCACCATGAGCTTTACGCTTGTCATATTTATCAAGCAATTCGCCATGAGCTTTACGCTTGCCATTCAATCTCATTTATAATATGACATGCATCATTTTCACAAGTATATAGTTTTACAAATCAATGCATCGTGCACATAATATTCACTTTATCAAATAATGATAAATACATTTAGAACCACATATTCAATGAGTTCCAAAATTCATTTCTAAAACCATACTCTTCTTGAACTATGTGCCAGTTCGTAAGTATAACAGATATTTTAACACATTTCAGAAACTTATAATAGTATAAATAATTTATAAACAGAAACAATAATACATTTATAGTTCAAGAAGAGCATGGGGCAAGTCATAGAAAGAGTTATCTACTCACAGGGTAGAACTCCTGGTTGGACAGCCCTAAAATGTACTTTTCCAATCCGAATTTGACCAATTAGACCTCAAAAACGTGTCCGGAGGGTTCAAAGACTTAGAAAATGACTCTGGTAGCTTGGTCACTATTCACTCGCTGGAAAATACTATTCACCTGCCGAAAATCACTATTCACGACGAACAAAAAGTTGTCAGATAGTTGAAAAATTTTATATCCTAAAGTTTAACTAACTCCTGAATCCATCTACGGTGTCAGAATTTCAATTGGAGGTCTCTAAGTAAGAGTTTCAGAATTTACTTTTTTTTGAGAATTTCTACTTCAGATCTACGACGATTCAACGGCTGATTTGAAAAATTGATCGGTCAAAACCGTAGTATTATTCGTCATGAATCCAATATCACCTTCAGTTTTGAGATAAGAAGCCAATAGGCACTCCAAATCTAGAGAAAAAGTTGAAAGTTAATATTCATTTACTATTCACTCACTATTACTCACTATTCACTCTTCTCAAATATTTCTTCGAAATTCGCCTCCGTCTCTTGCGTCCCTTCTTCCCTTTTTTATTTATTTTTTTAAATAATAATAATAATTATTTAATAATTGAATAATATGATTTTCTTTTATATAAATTCATATAAATTCCGTTTTTCACCCTAAAATATTTCAAAAATTTCTAAAAATTTACATTCTCATAAACATTTAGTTAAACTCTTAAATTATGATTTTTCTTGATAAAAATCATAATAAAACAAATCTCAATAAATATCTTTATACATATTAAAAGAAAGAATATTTTTAAAAATACAACAAAAATTCATTAAAGACCAATATAATTATTTCAAGCAAAACAATAATTATTCTAATTAAAAATAGATTTACTTTTAACATAACATTATCATTTTTAAACAAATAAAAATATATTTATTTATAAAAAAATATTATAAAAATTATGAGATGTTACATAGGCCGTGTTCATGACTGTTTTTTAGTACGTTTAAAGTTTTTTTCAAATATGGCTATGTCTTAAAATATGGACAGGTCATGTTGGGTGCTGAATTATCATGGGCTTGTTTGAAAGTGTTTTCAAGTATTTTTGTTTTATTGTTTTTTAAAAACAATGTTAAAAATTATTTTTTTAGAACAAAAAAATAAAAAATTTATTTGGATATAAATTTTAAAAATAATGTTTGAGAACATAATGATGTGATTTGTGTTATGGTTGAGAATTAATTTTGATAAATTATTTACAATTTTGTATAGTTCTTCTTATTTTTTTAAAAAATTGAAAATAGTTTTGTACAAAAGCAAAGGAAATAACAAAATAGTGTTTCTTGAAAACTGTATTTTGAGTTACACTTTTACAAAATAGTTTTTAAAAATAATTTAAAAATTGTTTTGAAAATAGTTCCCAAACAAACCCTATATTTTTCACTGTTTTATACCTAAAAGTATTCTTGTTTGTTGAAAGTAAAATAATGATTTTTGTATCATGAAACACTCTTTTTTACTTTTACAAAATAGTTTTTAAAAATAATTTAAAAATTGTTCCCAAACAAACCCTATATTTTTCACTGTTTTATACCTAAAAGTATTCTTGTTTGTTGAAAGTAAAATGATGATTTTTGTATCATAAAACACTCTTTTTTTTTATTTGATTCAAAATAAATCATATTGGATATTGGTATATGATAAATTATTATTACTCATTGGGCATGAAAATAATGCCTGTCATATTATGAATGTGATTAAATGGTAAGCGTAAAGCTCATGATGGGTTTCTTGACAATTATGCATTGCATTTGACGGATACGTGCGCGCGTGCGCGCGCGCGCGTACAAACACACATATATATTGATAAATTTCGACAAGTTGTATGGCTTAAGACGGTATCGAGTAGGGGACGCCTTATTAACTTGAGTGAGACAAGGGGAGGACCACTCCAACTAAGTGACAGTAGTAATGTGAGGAGGCAGATGGGTGATGAATTCACATTTCTTGATTATCTATTATGACTGTAGTCGATCGGTCACTATTCGTATAACAAATGAGTGAATTGAGAATATTGAGGACTGTGACATGTTTGAGCATTATGTAAAAAGATTGAATTTTCAGTGTATATATAGTATGTTAATTATGCATCAACAGAAATTATGATTTTATCTCAAAAGTTTGATATTTTTTTGTAACTTATACAGTTAAACATAACTCCTATTTTTTTCATTATATTTTGTTTGTTAAATCTACTGAGAATTTTTATTCTCACTATTATTGTAGTGTTATGTTCAGATAAAAAAAAAGAGATGTAAAAGAGGATGATATTACTGATGGAGATCTCGATGTTAACACCACCTCCTCACCTTTTGTATTTCAAGGGTGGAGTGTTGTATAGAGACTCTTATTTGTGTACTATAATATTATATTGTATAATTATTACATGTATGAGGTTTATAATATATATATATATATATATATATATATATATATATATATATATATATATATATATATATATATATACACACACACACACATTGTGTTTTTATATATGATGTATTTAATATGGAAAATGTGAAATAAATAAATAAACTAGAGTTTAGAGTGAGGATTTCTGCGAAACATGTTTAATAGTTGAATTTCTTTTTTAAAAAAGATGGAGGTATTTTTTTTAAAATTTTAATTAATCCTATAAATTTAGTGTACAAGCAATAGATTAAATTTTATACAAGTAAAAGATTAAAAGACTATCACGTATCTTTGATTCACTTAATTGTTTTTAATCTAAATACATATATGACAACCTTTTAATTATTTATTTGTATGGTTATGAAGTACATAAGGTCATGTATGGATCAATGTATAGAAAGAAATAAGAATGATAATTGAAAATTGTATGGAATACTATATGATTAAAATTACGTTTGATATGATATGAATAAAATAAAATAAAAATTAATAAAAAAATAAAATATAAATAAATTTATTAAAATAATATTATTTTTAATTTAAATTTTATTTTAAAATATTTTTAATAAAAAATAAAATAAAATATTATTAATATAAAAATTTGAATTAAATTTTATTAAAAAATATTGAAAATTTTAATTTAAATATATATATTTTTAATTATAAAAAATTTATAAATAAATAAAATACTAAATAATATTTTTATTTTTTTATTAGACTGATCACTTTCTATCCATTAATAACCCTAATTATTTTATAAGAGATAATTAATATTTTATAATATTTATATTTTTCACCAATTTCGTTAATCAAACAAACTAAATAAAATTTAAATTCTCCCAAAAGTCAAAATAACATTTTGGCCTATTTATTTTTAATTTTGAATTACTTGAACCTCCGTCCTGACTCACTGAGTTACTCTATGCGGTTTCCAAGTAGCACAGCCAGTTTTGAGGAGCCAAACCCACCTTTACACCTTCTTTGAAGTTGAACCCAGCTATTATTACTATTTCCCGACTCTGCCAGCCTTTGACAAAATCATCATTGCAGAACCCATAAATCTCAGAATAAGTTCAGAAATGAAGACAATTCCTCTGATTCTAATGGGTTGTGGAGGCGTAGGGCGTCAGCTTCTCCATCACATTGTCTCCTGCCGTTCTCTTCACTCCGAACAGGTATTCGTTTGAGTTAACTGTTCTTGTTTCGGCCTTCCAGCTTTCAGATTCTAATTTCTTTGTCTTATGCGTTTTGATTCATATCACTTCCATCGAGATCGTTGCTTTAGCTTGATACTGAAAACTCATACAGTTCGGGCTTGTGATCACTAATTTGTTCTCTAAACACTTATTTGCATGTGGATTTGCCTCTCAATTTTATGTACTAACCAGACAGTAAGCCCTGTTAAGCACTGTAAATTATGGTCCCTTTTCACAGATACATGAATATGGTTTGTACTAGTATGATATTTTGTTGACTGACATTTCTTTACTGTTGTGGCAGGGACTCCACTTGAGAGTTGTGGGAGTTTGTGATAGTCAATCAGTTGTAGTTGCAGCTGATTTGTTGAATAAGGAGTTGGATGACAGCTTTTTATTAGATCTTTGCCGGGTCAAGCTTGGTGGTTCCTCTCTATCAAAACTTCGTGATTTTGGTAGACATCTGTACTAGTCATGGTGATTATGTGAATAATTATTTGTATGTTTCCTATGCTTACTTTCTGATTCTTATTTAAAGGTGAATGCCAGGTATTTGCGCATCCAGAATCACAAGGAAAAATTGTAGATATTGCATCTCAACTTGGTAAATCATCAGGTTTGTAGGATTTTTATTATATACATGCCTTCTGGTTACCATCACTTACTGTTAAGGCAGATGTCACCTTTGAATCATTTGCTATAGGTTTGGTCTTTGTGGATTGCTCTGCCAGCTCTGACACTATTATTGTACTGAAGCAAGTGGTTGATATGGGTTGTTGTATTGTTCTGGCAAATAAGAAGCCTCTTACATCTACAATGGTAATAGAATTTTAAATGCTCAGTAATATATGTTGATATGGAGATACACTACATTTCTTAGTGTGCGAAAAGCCAAGAAAAACTATGTATCCCTCTAATTTTCTGTTGCCCTCTCTACAAAACCTATCACATCAATTTACAAAATTTTAAGAGTTACATAGTAATGCTTTGGTCAAGTAAAAGCTTAAAATTTAGTTTTTTTCTTACTGACTTTGCTTTTTTGTTCAACACTCATGCATGTCCTATCTAAAATGATTCCTCATTGGAACAGGAGGATTTTAAGAAACTTTTCACATACCCACGTCGTATACGGCATGAATCAACTGTAAGTGACAAATTTTCTTGTTTCCACTGTATTTTCTTTATGTGGAGTAACAATGTAACATGTGTGACAGCATGGTAATAGTATAGTTATGAGAATATGGTTTTTGGAAGAAGTGAGATTTGAGAGTTTAATGTGGAATATAATCTGCAAATTTGTTGCTAGATTTTGTTTCTCTTTTTATTCTACAGCCTTTAACTCTGGTCACATACTTTTGAAATTGGTTTGACCAGTTATGGTGTCTTGTATGGATCCAAAACCTGCAAGCAACTGACCTTCTGAAAAGGTTCAGTTTAATACTAAATTACCAATTTAATAAAAAACTAGAAACGGAAGACAAAAAAACTGAGTGGGAGGGACTTCAAGGTATATAATTTGGTTTGCTAACAGTAATCTGTTGCATTCATCTTAAAAAAACTTAATACTCTACCACTACGTCTAATGAACTTGGTCTAATTTTTTTAATATTATTTACATTTCTGGTAACTATATATCTCATGTTGTCTCTACTTCATGATTTTAGTCATTGAATAGTAATTTTTTTTTCTTCATTTTGACTAGATTAGTAGATGTGTATACTTTGTTTTAGTTTTATTCATCAATATATTTCATTGTATCTACTGACTTCCTTCAGCAACTTGCTATCAGAAAGGTGCTTCATTATTTTTCAAGAATGATATTTGTGGTTGAATCAAATATCACCTCTGTATGTTCATTGTTTATGTACTTTCTTTTTAAGTGATCAATTTCATATACTCATCTTGACTTTAAATAAATTTGTTAATGAAGATTTATAACTTCATTTGCTAACTTGTTAAATGGGATTCATGATAATGCACGCTTATACTGATCTGGTTTCATTTTCTTTGAAGGTAGGTGCTGGTCTCCCTGTGATAGCATCCCTGAATCGCATAATCTCTTCTGGAGATCCTGTCCGTCGCATTGTTGGGAGTTTGAGTGGTATTTTACCTTCCATGTCCCATCATTACTTTCTTATATGTTGCATTTTTTGTGCTTGATCATGCTTTCTTAATGGGCAGTCCTTCACATTAATGACAATTATTGATTGTTAATTTTGTGATTATATTTTATGTTCCTATAGGCACATTGGGTTATGTAATGAGTGAGGTTGAAGATGGAAAGCCACTGAGCCATGTTGTTAGAGCTGCTAAAAGTTTGGGGTACACTGAACCGGGTATGGGACTCTGCGACATGGGATATTATAATCTTGACATGTGAAGCTTATGTTCAAATTTGAGCTGTGGTTTTAAGTTGTTCCGGGAACTTTTGCGCATATTTAGTGTTTGTTGCTATGAAAAGTAATCCTTAAAAGTTGGATTTGACTTCCTTTTCTTAAAGGAAATATTCTTTTGCTAGAACTATCTTTGTTTACCCATAAATAACTCCATGCACATTGCTCACTCCAATTCTTTACCACACTCTTCAACAATCACTTTCAGTATTTTGTTAGTGGTCTGATTATAATTGCTTTTTATCTTGATATGACAGCTATTAATTCACCTATGGCAGATTTTTTTAATGCCATACTATGAAATCATATAAATAATCTCAAATGATTAGATTTTATAATGCATCCAACATTTTTGTTTAGCTTTACATATTTTTCCATTTAAACCCTTCTTGAGTTGAATCGAAAGAGGAAATAAATATGAAGTTAGAGTCATGGAGACAAGTTTTAGAAACACATAGTTTTCGAATAAGTAGAAATAAAACAGAATATATGGAATATATTTTTAGTAAGAGACGAACAAATACGAATGTAGACGTGAAACTTGTAGACTATATATTAAAACAAGTTACAAGTTTTAAATATCTTGAGTCTATTATACAAAAATGACGGTAAAGTAAAGGAGGACGTAAACCATAGGATTCAAGCTGGATTGATGAAATGGAGGAAAGTTTCGAGTGTCATTTGTGATTAAAAAAGTGCCGCTTAAAATTAAAAGAAAATTCTACCGTACGACTATAAGACCTGCTATAGTGTATGGTATTGAATGTTGGGTGGTTAAAAGACAATATGAAGAAAAACTCAACGTTGCAGAGATGAGAATGTTACGCTGGATGTGTGGACACATCAGAAGAGATATGATTAGAAATGAGTGCATTAGAGAGAAAGTTGGAATACCACCTATTGTGGAGAAGATAGTTGAATCTCGCTTAAGGTGGTTTGACTATGTGTGGAGAAGACCTGCAGAAGCCTCAGTGAGAAGAGTAGATCGGATGGAGAATAGTCCAATAATTAGAGGTAGAAGGAGGTCAAAGAAAACAATAAGTGAAACTATTAAAAATGATTTAATAGTTAATAATTTATCTATTGATCTCATCCATGATAGGCCACTATGGCGCCGTTTGATCCATGTAGCCGACCCCACCTAGTGGGAAAAGGCTTAGTTGTTGTTGTTGTATAGATTCTTAGATATTGAATTAGTCGACATTTTGTTTAGATTCAATGGCTCTTGTATCTCCATTTTCATTAATTAGAAGTGTCTGGCAGTATGATTGTTATTTATACGTATTTTCATTTTGCAGATCCTCGTGATGATCTAGGTGGAATGGATGTTGCAAGAAAGGTTCAATCTTGAATGTGTTTGTTTTTATTACTGTAGTTTAGTTGCATAACTGTTTCTGCTTTATCTAAAAGCCTAGAATGTTTCACAATCAACATGAAATTGCTTATCTGTCATTGGCATTAAATATGGCTGCTACACTGAAGTAGAAACATTCATGATGCCCTTTTTTATTTTATTTATCTCTTATTTTTCCTGTAGTAAAAAGATTAAGTTTGATGGGAGAAAGACAATAAAAGCCATGCAAGTCCAAGGTGGTGGAGTTTCACTCATAAAAATTGTAATTTGCTATTAAAAAGAAGTTTAAGTGCTCATAGAAAAAATTTGGACAGCCAGTATTGCAATAGGTTGAAGTTGTTAGATCCTATATTATGATTACTCATTATTGAAGTGTATACACTTATTAGTGAGAATGTTGATGTTTCTGTTCTGAATTGTCAAGTTAAAATTTGCAATTATTAACTCTTTTGTCTTTCTGGGGGGAAATTTCATCACAGGCCTTAATCCTTGCTAGAATTCTTGGCCGAGAGATTAATCTAGATAACATTCAGGTTGGTATGACAATGGTCATATTCTACTTTCTCCCTACACCCCCCTCTTTAATATTTTTGTTTCTTAAATTCAAATGCTGTTTATGTTCACATTTGTTGTTTGGCCTATTACTTATTGGTTATCCAACTCTTCATTCTTGTACAATAACTTTTGTTTTTCCCAATGTTACATTTGCTTTTTATTATACAGATTGAGAGCTTGTACCCTGAAGAAATGGGACCCAATGTAATGACTGTTGAAGACTTCCTGAACCGTGGCATCTTATTTCTGGATAAAGGTATTCAAGAGAGAGTTGAGAAGGCATCTTCAAATGGGAATGTGCTGCGCTATGTCTGTGTGATTGAGGGCTCCAGGTTATTTATCTTCCATGGTGTTCCCGCTTCTTTTGTCCTTCATATTAATTTTGTTTATTCAAGCAAGCATTGGTGTGTTGAGTGTGCCCTTGTACATAGCTTTCTCTCTTTCTGGTTTAATTTGGATTTGTTCTTTCTTTGAGTGCGTTTTATGTTAGTGCTAACTTTTTTCTCTACATAGGTGTGAAGTTGGCATTCAAGAGCTTCCAAAGAATTCTGCTTTAGGAAGACTGAGAGGAAGTGACAATGTGGTAAGCCTCTTTTATCTCCTCCTTGTTTTGTTTTTTACTTGCTAGCAGATGAGAATTCATTTTGATAACCCAGCTGTAACTAGAAAATAGAGCTATATTGTAACTTAACTGTGGTATAGCAAATTTACACTTTTCTATACATTATAAGAGTCTATATATATATATATATATATATATGTATATATATATATATATATGTATATATATATATATATATGTATATATATATATATATATGTATATATATATATATATATGTATATATATATATATATATGTATATATATATATATATATGTATATATATATATATATATATGTAGGCAAATGAGTCTCATTTGAATACTAATTTTTTTAACTTACCATTACACCATTTAATCATTTACTTCCAAAGAAAAACACATCCAGCTTTATTCTTCTCACTCTCACCAGTTGTTAGATATGTCATGGTTGGAATATGAGGAGTTCTGGGTTCTATGTTATTTAATGAATGCAAATAATTAATTTGTCAAAGTCCTAGTGGGAAATGATTTTTTAGCATTTGTCTGTTGCCAGCTTGCCATGTGTCGCTTTTTGGCTACTATGTGATTGTATAGTGTTTTTTTTTCGTACTCATTTTTAGAATACATTCTGTCACTCTATGATCTGTGTAGGTTAACTGCACTCATACATTGAAAAACATAATGACAAAGTAGAAAGGCATACCATTTATGCATCTAAAATTTTCATGTTTTCCATCAAAGAGCCAATGACTTGACACCAATTTATTGCTCTGAGCTATTTGGTCTCTGGATTTTTAGATCCACAGAACTTTAGTCTTCAAATTTTATTGAGTGCACAAATTAGTCTTAAAAAATATTAGACTTGCTACATGTTAGTTTTTTTAGTATTCATAGAGCACTTGACAAATGAAGTTAAAAAACTGACATGCAACAAATTTAGATTTGAGGACTAACTCGTGCACTAAAAGATTAGAGGCTGAAGTTTATTGTGTCGATAAATTTAAAGGTCAAATTGGTAGTTTACTCTTGTTTTTTCATAAGCTTCTATCCTCGATTTTCTTCGTTTTGTTCCTTTCATGGTCAGCTCTAATAAGCCATTACATGCAAGACTTAACTGTTTTTTTATTTTTCATGCAAATGGCAGTTGGAAATATACACTAGATGCTACAGTGACCAACCACTGGTTATTCAAGGTGCTGGAGCTGGCAATGACACTACTGCAGCTGGTGTCCTTGCTGATATTGTTGATATTCAGGATTTGTTTCCTTGAGAAGGAACTATTTGTACCCTGCATTCAAAGCAAGAAAAACTACAGATTTTAGGACTCTTAGATGGAATTTGGGTATTGTGCTTTTAATCTGTGCTTGCACCCAGAATGATTGTCTGAACAGATTCACTCAGTTTTGTCATAGTTGATAGGCAGAGATCGCTTGTTGGCTGCAGATGGATGTGTACTTCAGAGGTTCTATTTCCCACTCAAATAAATGCTAATTAGACTTGATCATGGACTGGACTGGGCATTTTTGAGAAAAACTAGAACTAAAATCAGTGAACTGACCTGTTTTTTGATTCGGTTAAGGTCGAGAATCAGTCAAACTTGGTACAACCGAAAGATAGTAAAGCAATTTTGTTCAATGTAATATATTTACTACATTGATAAAAAAAATAGCAACCAATTAATTAATTCAATAAAAATTATTCAAGATAGGTACTTATTTAAAAATATTTTAAAGTTAAGTATTAAACTTTATTAATAAAAATATTTTGTTAAGATTTGACGCTAAATTTATCATATAAAGTTTATATTACATTTATATCAATACTAAATTTTGGGTTAACTAAATGGAAATCCTAATTTGTATTATATTTATATAAAGTTTACAAATCCCGGTCTCTATACTAATACTTATGTTATACAATAGAAATACGAGATAAAGAAGTATTTCAAATTGCTTTTAAATATTTTGTCATGTAAAATTGTAAACTGGTTTCATTTGTAATGGAATTATTTTATGATCTTTTAGATATATTTTATATATTATTTGTTAGTTGATTAAATTTTATTTTTAAAGTACTTATTTAATTTTTATATATAATATTTTTAATATATTATATAATATATAAAAATAAAAAATATTTTTTTATTACCAGTGCACTTTGAACTTCAGTATTTGGAACTTTTTATATGGGTTAAAAAAAAGTTATTTCAATATGACAATTTATTGTTTCCTGGTATTTGGGAAACTGGAAGACCTCCATTTGGTAACCTAAATAACTAAAATAAAAATAAACTAGTGTTTTGACTTTTGAAAGATAGATATTTTCTTTTAAATTTAA
Organism: Gleditsia sinensis; assembly: GCA_037074535.1. Lineage (NCBI taxonomy): Eukaryota > Viridiplantae > Streptophyta > Magnoliopsida > Fabales > Fabaceae > Gleditsia > Gleditsia sinensis. Next base: position 21,704,083 of record CM073472.1, read on the forward strand.
TTTTTCGAAGTTTTATTTATTTTTTATTTCAATTCTCCAAAGACTATCTCATAAATGTCTTTACACTTATTCCATTAATAGATTTTTAAGTAATTCATTTAAAAATATAAAAATTCACGCTTTGGAAAAGAAACAACATCTCATAGCTACTAACAAGAGGCAACACAACCTCCTCAGAACTAACTCAAAAAACATAACAAATAATATTAACAATATGCACCTCAACAACATAATTACCACTTAAAAATATAGACTTATGATTCATTTTAATTCTTCTATTTTAAAGTGCACCGTGTTGGTCCTTCACATCTTCTAAAACATCACAATTAAGTTTATGTAAAAAAATCTGTCCATATATAAATGGTTTATAATGGTATAGCCTTTAAAAATTCTACACGGCCGGTCATGTTGGAATTTACGTAGTTTTTAGTAGCAATCAAAATATATAACAATTAGACAGTGTGTGTTAAAGTTTTAACGGTCACATCATCAAAAATCATTTATACATGAATAATTTTTTTATGAAAAAACTTGATTTTAAAAGAAATTGGTACATTTTAAAATAAAAAAAATTAAATTGAATAATTTTAAAATTCTGTCACTTCAGCACAATTAAAATAGCATCCTATGGAGCTCCCATCTGGCAACAGAGCCAGTGAAGAGAGCCGTTGACTGGGCCTCCAGCACCATCTTCTACAGACATAGTCCCTCTATGCCAGTTCAGATCAGGATGAACCCAGTTGATGAGCAAGTTAGGGTGTTTCTTGGCAAGAATTCTAGTGCGGGCATTGAGGCTGGCCTTGGAGATGCTGTAACCTGGTAGCATCATGGTCCACCCATTGGCTTCAAGTGCATTTCCACTCTAATCGTGCAGAAATTTCTTCATTATGGCATCTATTTTCTCTTCAGATAGTGTCCTCACATCCCCAAGTTCAGTTCTTGTTCATTTGAAATTCTCTGCATTATAAATTCATGCTTTCCATGAGAATTATGTATGTTATGCTCAACTTTTCTTCATGTCGTGCATTTGTAGGATGAAAATGGCTTCTCAACTAGTTTTTGAAAAAAAAAAAGCAAGCTAATTATTTAAACACGTTGAGTACATTGTTCAGGGAAATTTATTTTTTATACAGCTTATATATATCTTTTTATAATTGACATAATCTTTCATATTTTATAAATTGAATCTACTTAAAAATTTATCTGTAAAATGAGGTTAAGTGAATGTATACGATTTATCTATAGAACTACTAAGGGAGCTATTTGTGTTTTGTGGTAGAAATTTTTTTAATTTTTTAATAAATTATGTTCATTTCCCCTCATGTTTTTTAAATTTACATTTAATTCTCTAGTTTCAGATTATATGAAAACCCCCTCTCTGTTCACATAATGTTAATAAAGCTTATACTTTATGCATGTTTCACCCTAAAAATTTTATAGAGTCTAATTTAATGCAATGCAAATAATCAAAACATCAAATTAATGTTTACAAAAACTTAAAATATGTTATGAAATAACTTAAAAGTAGAGAGAGAAAACTACGAGAGAAATAAGAGAGTGAACTGTTCTTTCCATTCATATATGAGGGGTATTTATACAAGTAGGTGAGAGAGTCCTAATAGTGATATATAGCTGTAAGATAACTTTCTAGTGATAATTATCTTCTTAAATAATTATTAGAAATAATATCTTATCAGATAGGATAAACGAAATATCAGGATTATGGACATCCACACAAAATATTTATAATACTCTCCCTTGGATGTCAATTCCTTAAGAATATGCCTCGTTAAAACTTTATTAGGAAAAACCCTGTGGGATAAAAACCTAGTGAAGGAAAAAGAGTACATCGTTCTTTTAAGACACTATTGAATAAATATGACAACATCATTTGATATTTTTAAGTGTTCGAACTCTAATATTATATACCAGCTTCTCAAATGTTGTAGTAGGAAGTACCTTAGTAAACAAATATGCCAGATTATCACTTGAACGAATTTAGGTGATATATGCTTTGTTTTATCCCCTTTAATATACCCTTCTTTTAATTGTGCAACACATCTAGCATTATCTTCGTATAAGATTGTCAGAATCATCTTTCTAGACAAGCCACAAGATTCTTGTATGTGTTGAATCACAGATCGTAGCCAAACATATTCTCGACTTACCCCATGTAATGCTAAAATTTTTGCATGGTTAACTGATGTAGCAGAGATAATTTGTTTCATAGATTGCCATGAAATTGCGGTACCCCCATATGTAAACAAATAGCTTGTTTGCGATCGTCCATTATGAGGGTCGGATAAATATCCTACATCCGCATAACTAATTAGCTCAGACTCGTGTACATTTGAATAAAATAGACCCATATCCATTGTTCCTTTAAGGTAACAGACTATATGCTTAACTCCATTCTAATGCCTTCGTGTAGGTGAAGAACTATATCTTACTAATAGATTAACAGCAAATGATATATCATGTCGAGTATGACTAGCAAGATACATCAATGCCCTAATTGCACTAAGATATGATATTTCAGGACTAAGTAGTTCATCATCCATTTCACGAGGTTTGAAAGGATCTTTGTTCACATTTATTGACCTTACAACCATTGTAGTACATAATGGATGTGATTTATCCATATAAAATCATTTTAACACCTTTGCCACATAATTTTCTTGATACACAAAGATGCTATTATTTAAATATTCAATTTATAATCCAAGTCAAAATTTAGTTCTTTCAAGATCCTTCATTTCAAATTCTTTCTTTAAGCAATTAACATCTTTTTGGAGCTCTTCAGGAGTTTTAATAATATTTAAATTATCAATATAAACTGCAATTATAGCAAACTCATTTTTAGATCTTTTTATAAAGATACATGGACAAATTGGGTCATTTCTATACCCTTCTTTCAACAAATATTCACTAAGGCGATTATACTACATACGCCTAGATTGTTTTAAGTCATAAAGTAATTTATTTAATTTGATTGAGTAGTCGACTCGAGAACTGGAATTGTATGCTTCAGGCAACTTATATCCTTCAGGAAATTTCATATAGATATTACTATCAAGTGAGCCATACAAATAGGTTGTAACAACATCCATTAGACGCAAATCGAGTTTTTTACATACTGCCAGATTAATTAAATATCGAAAAGTAGTTGCATCCACCACATGTGAGTATATTTCCTCAAAATCAATTTCGGGTCTTTGCAAAAAAACTTGGGCAACAAGTCTTGCCTTATATCTCACAATTTCATTATTTTTATTTCGTTTTCACACAAAGACCCATTTGTATCCAACTGGTTTTACATCTTCAGGTGTACGGACTACAGGTCCAAAAACTTTTCGCTTTTCAAGCGATTTTAACTCCGTTTCAATTGCGTCTTTCCATTTTGGCCAATTATTTTTTTTGCTTGCATTCCTAAACAGACTTTGGTTCATGATCCTCATAATCGTTTAAAATATTGTGCGCTATATTATATGCAAAATTATTGTCAACGTTGACCTTTTGTCGGTTCCATCGTATTCTATTCATAACATAATTAATTGAGATCTCTTTATTTTTACAAATTTTAGGTACTTGAGTTTCTTCTGGAACTAAAACATTAATTATGTCTTGAAACTCTTCTGGAGACTCTTCTGAAGTTGTTAAATCCTCGATTTAACCATCTTGATTCTTAACTCCTTTTCTCGAGAATTTTTATCTTTGGAACCAACGGGCCTACCACGCTTCATGCGGGTCTCAGGCTTATTTGTAATGATGGATTGTTCGACAAGGACATCAATTTTAACTGGAGCATTAGCAGTTGGTATATGTTATTTAGTAATTCTTTTTGAGTCAATAAATGTGTCTAGCAAATGTTTGGATAAATTTTGCAAATGAATTATCTTTTGAACTTCGAGTTCACATTGTTTTGTATGATGATCAAGATGAGTTAGTGATAATTCATGCCAACTAATTTCCCTTTTCAGCAGCTTATTTTCTCCCCTTAATGTTAGAAAAATTGATTCATCAAAATGACAATCAGCAAACCGAGCTGTGAATAGATCTCCTGTTAATGGTTCAAGATTTTTTATTATAGAAGGAGATTCATATCCAACATATATTTTCAACTTTCTTTGAGGACCCATCTTAGTGCGTTGTGGTGCCGCAATAGGGACATATACCGTACATCTAAAAATTCTTAAATGAAAAATATTTGGTTCCTGACCAAAAACCATTTGTAATGGGGAGTGTTCATAATAACTTGTTGACCTTATGCGAATTAATGATGCAGCATGCAAGATTGCCTGTCCCCAAGTAGATATTGGGAGTTATGACTTCATAAGTAATGGCCTTGTAATTAACTTCAGACGTTTAATAAATAATTTTGCAAGACCATTTTGTGTATGAACATGTGCTATAAGATGTTCAACATCAATCCCAATAAACATACAATACTCATTGAATGTTTGGGAAGTGAATTCACGAGCATTATCAAGGCGTATTTTCTTAATTGAAAAATCAAAAAAATGTGCTTGTAATCTAATCAATTGCGCAAGTAATCTCGCAAACACCAGGTTACGAGATGATAACAAGCACACATGTGACCATTTAGTTTATGTATCAATTAAAACCATAAAATACCTAAATGGTCCACAGGGTGGGTGTATTGTCCCATAAATATCGCCTTGTATTCTTTCTAAAAATGTGAGGGATTCACCCATAATTTTGACTGGTGATAGTCGAATAATCAATTTCCCTTGGGAGCAAGCGGAACATGAGAAATTATTCGATTGAAGAATCTGCTGGCTCTTCAATGAATGTCCACTTGAATGTTTAATTATTTTTCGTATCATAATTGATCCGGGATTGCCTAACCGGTCATGCCAAATAACAAAGTTATTATGATTTGCAAACTTCTGATTTGTAATAGCATATATTTCAATTGTATTTATATATGTATAGTACAATCCAGAGAAAAATGTAGGTAACTTTTTCAATATGCATTTATTACCCAAGATTGTACTTGTAATATGAAGATATTCAATATTTCCTTCATTTGTTGGCTCAATGTGGTATCCATTTCGACGGATATCTTTGAAACTTAGTAAGTTTCTAAGGGATTTGGAGGAGTATAAAACTCTATCAATATGCAGTTTTTGTTCCTCCAAGTAACATTATACTAGCTCTTCTAGAGCCTTCAATTAACTTTGTACTACCAGATATAATACTAACATTGGTTCCTTGCATTACTAATTGGGAAAAATACTTTTTATCTTTGAGAATTGTGTGAGTTGTGCCACTATCAACGAGACATATCTCTTCATTAGTGATGTTGGTATCAATAGAGGAAACATTCATTCTTGATTGAAAAATAAAATATGAATAGTCAATATGAGGAAATAGTACATAAAATAAAATAACAACTTTAAAGAATAAATTGTACTGAAAAAAAAGGAAACTCTAAAATTTAATGTCATAGAAATTATACAAATGACTTATTTTTGAACACTACCATCACCAATTAAATGATTAATTTTTCCATCAGGATGAGCAAAGAAATCTGTAACATCTAAATAAGTTGCGCCAATATAGCCATTATTGGGACTATCTTCCTCAAATAAATTGGTCTCTATCTTTTTCTCTTTAATAGATTTTTGCTAAAGTTCAACAAGATGCCTTGGTATCAATAGAGGAAACATTCATCCTTTGAACTCCTTGAATATACTAGGATATCATCTATAAATACAATAACAAACTGATCCAAGAAAGGTTTAAATACTCTATTAATCAAATCCATGAATGCAGCTGGAGCATTTGTTAAACCAAATAGCATTACTAAGAACTCATAGTGCCCCTACCGAGTCCTAAAAGCAGTTTTCGGAATGTCCTCCTTCCTTATCCTTAATTGATGATACCCAGATCTTAAATCAATTTTTGAAAAACATTGGGCACTCTGTAGCTGATCAAATAAATCATTTATACGAAGTAATGGATACTTATTATGTACTGTCACCTTATTCAACTGTCTGTAATCAATACACAGTCGTAGCGATCCATATTTTTTTTTCACAAATAAGATTGGAGTACCCCAAGGAGAAGTACTAAGGCTTATAAATCCCTTGTCCAACAAGTCTTGTAACTGATTTTTCAATTCTTTAAATTCGGTCGGTGCCATTCTATATGGAGGAATAGACACTGGTTGGGTTCGTAGAAGTAAATCAATACCAAACTCAGTTTCTCGTTCTAGGGGTAACCTTGGCAATTCTTCAGGAAACACATCAGAAAATTTCTTAACCACTAGAACCTGCTCTACATTGGTATACTTCATATTAATATCTTTGACCATTGCTAAATACCCTTGGCATCATTTTTGTAATAACTTATGAACTGTTAGAGAAGAGATTAAATTACTGGGCACCTCACTATGATATCCTTGTATCAAGAAGGAAGATTCTTCGAGAATATTAAACTTAATTACCTTAAGGTGACAGTCTAAAATAGCATGGCATGATGCTAACCAATCCATTCCCAGAATAACATCAAAATCTACCATATTTAAAACTATCAGATCCACAAAAGTCTCCTTATCTTCTATTGAAATCTCACATGATTTATACACATCATTTACTAGTAAGAATTCTATCATTAGAGTAGCAACTATAAAAGAACAATGTAAACTAGTAGGATCTCTACCCAATTTCTTAGCAAAGTAGGGTGATATATAAGAATGAGTAGAACTATGATCAAACAATATATATGCTATATGGAAACACACTGACAATATACCTGCCATCACTGCATTTGAGGCCTGAGCATCTTGTTGTGTCAAAGTAAAAATGCGAGCTAGTTCTCGGCCTCGACCTCATGATTCTCTACCAAATCCACCACTACTTATTTGACCTGAAGCTGCTCTGACTGGCTGTGTTAGTGCAGATACAGGGGGTGAAGCTGGCTGTACTGATACTTGACTAGAACCTCGTAACTGTGGACAATTCCTTACTATATGACCTACTTGTCCACACCAAAAATATGCACCAGTTTCTCGACGACGCTGTCTAGTATGAGGCTTGCCACAATTAGGACATAATGGAATCGACCTTGAATCTTGTTGATTAGTAGGTCTCATATCTCTTTGAATCATTCTCTACCTATTGATATTGACTGATGTCTGGCTGGAGCTACTAGATCCTGCTTGAGTCAAACGCTGTGAATTCTGAAATCTTGATCCTCTTACATTAGGATTATAGCTCGTCGAAACGCTACTGTCTCGATCTCTTTTTCTTTTCTTTAAACTTTCTATCTTTGCTAACTTTTGTGTTTCCATCATTCTTGCACAATTCACAGCCGCTGAATAAGTTGAGAAATGGTTTATTTAGGGACCCACCAATTTAAACAATGGACGTATCAATCCTAAAATAAATCTCTTAATTCTATCTTTTTTAGTAGGAATCAGATATGGTGCATATCTAGACAACCGAGTAAAATAGATGTCATATTCAGAAACTGTCATGTTCAGTGTCTGTCTTAATTCTTCAAATTCCCTAGCCCTTTTGTCCCTTTCACTCATTGTTAGGAAACGATTCATAAATGCTTTCTTAAATTCATTCCATTCCATTGGTGGTAAAGTAGTTGCTCTTCCTTGTACTAGGGTCTCAAACCAAACTTGAGCTACATCTGATAGTTGAAAAGACACTAGTTCAACAGATCTTCTAGTGAAACACCCTAAAACTCTGAGAACTCGTTCCATAGCATCAATGAATATCTGACTCAGAATAAGTCAGGGGCTTTAGTTTTAGGAATTGAGGTAATGTCGCCTCAATCCCTGTAGATTTATCCTCATGTTCAGTTGATATTTTTAGTTCTTGCTCTTCAGGAGCTTTTTTTGGTGACTGGCCATCCCTCATACCCTGTTCTACTATAAATCCAGCTAATGTCTCTAAGCTCCTATGTATGCCAGTAATCATATTAGCTGTTCTATCATGTGGCTCCTGAGGGAGTTCTACTCTCTCCTTAGAGATTCTATCATATATATGAACATGTTTATCATGTCTTGGGGTACTCATACCTTGTGCACGCCCTCTGCCTTTATCTCTTTCTCTAGGTCGGCCTTTACTACAGCCTCTTTGTACTGGAATGGCAGATTGTGCAGACTCTTTTACAGAGGGTGCACGATTTACAGCCTCTCTAGCAACCGCTCTAATTCTTGGCAGCATCATTCACTATACAAAATAAAGCACCTTTTTAAAATACCACATGAAAGGAAGATATTATAATATTAACATGTGGCACAAAGCACTTGTAGCACGTAATACTAATTATGAATTTAATTAGGAGCTCTCTACCAGATGCTTATATTATAATATCTTTTTCTTATGTGACTATTATTAATCACATGAGTTCTATTTTTTCTACTTTCGAGATAGACAGGGTGCAAAATCTCCTCTTAACTAATACGTGAAACTTTGTGTCTAGATTGTCCTGAAAATAGATGCGACGAGAAGATGTGGCATTTGGAAGTGTTGCTGACTTAACATTTAGGTTTTTCGATCCTGAACTTTTGGCTACCTTACTAAAACTAAAAAGGAGGTCAGGGCAACCCAAATTATATGAAAAAGAGAGGCTATCGCCTAACATTAAGGATGTACATAGATTCGGTTCGATCAATTTTAAAAGTTAAACTAAATCGAACTGATTACATGTTTATGAAAAATAATAGATTTGCTCGATTTGAGTTAGATCTATGAAATCGAACCAAACTAAACTCGTAAATAGTTGGTTCGATTTGCTTCATTAGATCGATTTTTTCTCCTAACCTTCTTTGCTAGTGCACTTCAACATTTAAGCTTCAGTGTCTAGTCACATTGTCTGTTGATTTAGTATGTGCCTCACCGATTGTTCAGACTACTGGTCAAGGAGTACAATTGTTGTCAACCCTTGACCGAAGGAATGCGATTACCACGATGGCGCCAGTGACAGTGGTGTGGTACTAAAACCGCACCTTGTCAATGAGGAGAGTGATAGAGAGATATTGATGTCTTTGGCTTGTGAAATGTAACTAGAGACAAAGGGAGGGGACTCTGCTATAATGAAAAAAATAAAAGGCAGTGCAGTAGCTCAAGAAAAGCTCAAATGACTGTCTTATTACAGAAGTGCTAGTAAAATAAATTCTACACATTGTAGTTCAAGTTTGATAGCAAAGTAAAAAAATTTGAAAGTTTGGAAAGCTGAAGTCATGAGTGGCTCAAGGAGCAGAAACTACTGTTTTGTTTGAAGGAACAATGACTATGCAATCTCTATCCATTAGCTAATTCCTTGAGCAATGCGTGAGGCCCCAAAGCAAGGTGATTTCAAACTTTTGCGAGGCTGAGAATGAAAACATTAAAATATAATTGATATTAAATAATATATAATATATTAATTGGTTTGTTCGGTTTGGTTTAGTTTATATATTTTTTGAACTGAATCAATCGAGTTTTTCAAATAAAAAATCGATTTGAAATGTTTTTATTGGTTTTTTGGGATTTTTTTTAGTTTGAGTTGATTCATTCGGTTTTATTTGGTCTGGATCAATTTTGTACACTCTTAACATTACTAGCACTATATACCATATGCTTCTATTATAATAAATAATTCTTACCACTTTCACATTCCCCCTCTTTAATCCATTTTGAAGATAAATCAAGGTAATGATCTATTTTGCAGAAGGGAGATTATCATATTTACAGCTCTGTAATGGAGAAAAGCACTTCTGCTACAAGTTCTTAATGGAAAACCAAAGGAGTAGCAAGCAGCTAACTAGCTAGCTCCTCCAAAGTGCAAGGGGCAGACACAGACAATTAGACAAGGATCTGTGTCATTAAATTTGAAGTATTCGTAGGAATAATTACTTAAATAGTGCATGCATCAAATCAAACCTTAAATAAGAAGCATAATCAAATTGGAGGCTTCTCATGGAAGTTTCAGCTTGGATTGACATTATGTGCAGGCTGCAAAATAACATTAATAAGTAAATTTACAATTTTATTTTGAAATTTATATATTCAGTTAATTTTAGTTTTTTTTTTAAATATATAAATAAGTGTATGAAATTATGAACTCATTGTATGTTAATTGTTTTGCTAATCTCTTAAAAATATTAAACTATTTGTATGTTAGTCAGCGATTTTAATAATTTTAAAAACTAATTGTGAAAATAATTGAAAAGACTAAAGTGAAGGAAATTTATAAATTTAGAAACTAAATTATTAACTTACTCAATATGTAAACCTTTAATATATATATATATATATATATAAAGAGATTTATAAAAATCATTATTGCTTTATTGTATAACCACTTAAAATTTTAATATACATTATTAACATGCTATAATTTCTTTTTATCAAACAGTTAAAAGTTTAATCTTGTTACTCTACTTTTTATAATTAAATAAATTAGATTTCAGCCTGAATTAGATGACTTGTGCTTCATCTAGACTTTATTTACAAAAGGTTTTCACATCAAGAATATTATTGTAATAAAAAAATAAATTTAAATAAAAAATTAGAATTATGATTTGTTTGTGTTTTTAAATTTAAAGAACTTTCACATAAAATGCGTAATAGATATTAGAAAATATATATATTATATTTTAGTTCCTAATAGATAGGTAAACTTTCAATTTGATTTTCTACAGATTAATTTTTTTTAAATTTAATTCTTCAAATATAAAAGTGCCTATAATGTTACCTTTCAGTTAAATTATCGATTAAATTTTGACATCAAGTTTAATTTATAATTAAAATTACAGTTTTTTAATATATTTATCTAATTAAAAAAATTAATTGATACTCACTTAACATTGATTCGACCTTCAAATGGCACTCATAGATGCAATTTCTAAACAAAATTAATTTAAATGAAAAATTAATAATTTTGTTTGAGTACCACAAAAGTATTGATTTAGTGACAAGTGAATTTCAATTTATATATCAAGTCTAATAAATATAGTAGAAAATTACAATTTTAATAATGAATTAAGTCTAATATCAGATTTTGAAAGGTAAATCATTTAAGTGAAGAGTGACATTATGAACACTCTTAGCTTTGAATAACTAAATTGAAAAAATCAATATAAGAAAAATTAAATTGAAAATTCACCTATTTGTCACTACAACAAAACCGCGGTAATACGGCTTTTTTTAGTAGGCTTAACGACGGTTTCGACCGTCGTTAAGTCCATTAACGACGATTTTCAAACCGTCGTGGAACTCTAGGTCTAACGACGGTTTTATCAACCGTGGGAATAACCGTCGCTATGTCTGGTTTAACGACGGTTTCTATAACCGTCGGTAAACCAGACATAGCGACGGTTTTTAACCGCCGTTAATAATTATTTTTTATTTTTAATTAATAAAATTAAATATCACGACAGTTTGCACAAAAACCGTCGTTAAATCTTTTTTTTTTTCAATTATAATGACGGTTTTTAACAAAAAACCGTCGTTATTTATTTATTTTTCTTAATTATAACGACGGTTTCGAACAAAAACCGTCGTTATTTCTATTTATTTTTTATTTTTTAATTAATAAAATTAATTAAAATTTTTATAACAATTTTATTTGTAATTTAAAATATAATATTTTATACTATTCATAATACTTCTAATGTTGTTTTGATTATTAAATTTTTATGTAAAATAAAAATTAATTTATATTTTTAATATTTTATAAATTAATTTTTATATATTTTATTTTATTATATAATAATTAAGCGTTTGAATTATTTAAAAATTGAAAATTGTATTTTAAAATTTAATAATATTTAACTAGATACTAAAGATGCATAAATTATTGAATTATAATGAATCTATATATAAAAAAAATTTATATACAGAAAATTAATAGTAACAAAAGTGACGAAATTACATATACAAATATAATAACTAAATCAAGTTTCCGGACCCTACGGATATTGATCACGCTGATGCCCACTACCACGATCGCTGGGGTTTTGAAAAATCAATTTTATTTGTTAAAATTTTGAATGTTATTAAAATAAACAAAATTATACCAACAATTTTTATGTATTAAAATGTTACCCTGGGTTCGGGACTATGAAGCCCTGAAATTTCAGGTGGTAGCTGACCTTGAAATTTTTGTAGTAGGAACGTCATAGCAGCCTCCATCTGTGCTTGGCGTGCTGTGAGCTCAGCATCTCGTCATTGGATCTCAGCGTCTCGCTCCTGCATAGCTGTCTTCAGGCACTCCACCTCACTCTGTAAGTCGTGGTATGACGGCCCAGACTGTGAACTCGACCCAGACGAACTACGGCCGAAGACTTGAGTTGGGCAAACACCCAACCCAAATCCTCGAACGCGGCCAAAGTGCTCCTTAGTGCCAAGAGCTCTCGCAAGTGAATCGGCCGTCGAGAGCTCTTGGGACGAGCTGTCCTCCTGCTGGATCGAAGCAATTTTCTCCTAACATTCAATAATAGGAAATTAATAATATTAAACATTATCTAAAAATTAAATAATTACCCACTTAAGGTTGATAAGATTTTATTACTCACCGCAACAGCCCGAGCTTTGTCGTTGATGTATGATCCGTCAGCTCTTTTATGAGCTGCCGTCCATACATCACCACGAGTCACTGGACCCTGAAGCTCAATCTCCTGAATATTAAAATGATTAATCAATCAATTTATGATTATAGTCTTATAAACATTTAAAAAAACAAAATATTTATAGATTTAAACTTACCATCTCCGCCTTTTTACGTGCAAGGCTCTTCGATCCAGTAGTGTGTGGCATTGTCAGCTGTCTTCTATTCCGTTTATTCTTCGCAGCCACATCCTAATTAATCACATAGGAAAAATAATTAGTGCCTGTCGGGACTTCACTCCGCAACTGATCTCTGGTCTTTGTACCCTCGTACGCCAGGTGGAATATATTGTATCGTGCTGCTCTCCATTTCGCTCCTAGCGATTGCATGATCAGTTTCTTGTGTTGATCCGTCACAATAAAATGTGTCTGCAAACGAAATTAAAAAATTAGTTACACATAAATAATATATAAATTACAAATAAATATAATTAATTACAAAAGATATATGTTTTCATACCTGAATATTATTTACGAAGACATTCGTCTTCGACTGCTGAGGAATGCTCCTCCAATCCCTGTAAGAGATCGAGAATAATCGAAAGTTATCCTCGATGGTGCCGAGGAAGACACCGAGCAAACCGCCACTGTCTCCGATAGGCTGGTGGTTGTCGTTGAACTGGACAACCACCTTTGACTGCTCAGGCAGGGCCCATACGTCGTGGACAGTCAACTGTCTGGACGTCGTGTGCCCGGTCCCGTCTATCAAAATAATTAGTGACAATTATATATTATATTACTAAGACAAAATTATTAAGCGCATAAAGTGTACATGATTACAATACTCACCGACTACATCAACTGTCCAACTCCTCCTGCGTCTGCGCTCCTGCTCACCGGGCTGATGCTCCGCCTCTACATCGCCAAAGATCGTCTCAAAATCGAACGAATAATCGTCATCCGGTGCCTGAGTGTCGGGTGGGGGGAGTGTGCAGGGGACGGCCTGCGAATCCAGTGGCTGCGAGTCGCTAAAAGGGACTGATGATGCGGCAGCCTCCGCTCCATAATGGGCTCTCCGCCCTCACTTATCGCCCCACGGGGCGTGGGAGTCTGAGAACTGGACGCCCCTGCTATGTCTGATCTAGCCTTTTTCATCGTCACCGCTACTGGCAAAATGAAATTAATTAAACAATTATAAAATAAATTTTCCTAATAAAAGTGATGGAAATAAATAAAATAGTACAGTAATTATAAGTAGTCTAAAATATATATAAATAGGCGGCAACAGCAAAACTAATACCGTAACAAGCATAAATTAACTTCTTCTTCTGGAAACAATGTTTCTAAATTTTGCGTGTGTAACGGATCGCTCTCGTATATAAGATTTTCATCTTCATCGCCCATCTCGTATAAGTCACGGGGTTTTAAATGCATCACTATACTCCAGTTCTTGTCCAACTCATCTTGTACATAGTATACTTGATGAGCCTCAGATGCCTGAATGTATGGTTCGTCATCATTATTTTCACCAGTGTGAATCAACCGAGAAAAATCAACCGATGTCACCCCGAAGTCATCAATTGCAATTCCTCTCGTTGTAGTTGTGTTGGCCCACATACACTTAAATAATACGACTGTAAAATGGCCATGGTAGCTTAACTCGACAATGTCCAATAGTTTTCCGTAATACGGGACGCCACCAAATTGCATATTCGTATCACTAGTACTTGCATAACTCCTCGTCCCGAAAGTACCGTAAACTCCACTATTTTGAGATGTCATCCCTTGGTCTCGCTCTAAAGATCGAAATTTGAATCCATTGACATTGTAAGCACTGTATCGACGTGCTCTATCTAGTGGACCAAGTGCGAGATATTTTAAATCAGCACACTGCGATCCATCGGCATCATTTGCGATCTGGAAAACGAATAAAGGATGAATTGTACTCATATTTAACATATGAATTAAATGTGACCATGTTGAAATATTTACACGACACGAAAACCAAGAGACAAATTCTCTGTAGACTTTTTTGTCTATCTCGGTAGATGATCGCGTCCGACTTCTTAAACTATGCCGTACATAGTCTCTAAATTCCCTGTTGAGAAAACATTGTCTAAACACTTAATGCTACACAGGAAGAAAAATTGTATAATCATGTAGCTAAGTGTGAGTTAACTTACTGTAAGTAAGGATCAACTTCTTTGCAGTTTGTTAAGACATGTCGATGAGCCGGCAATTTTTCCCGGGGAGAAATGGTGAAATAATCAAATCCACCAACTGGTCTTCCTATTGGTGGGAACAAACTCCTGTCAGACGTCCCAACATCGGGTCGATCATCCACACGAGGAGGACGATTGAAGACAGTGTCAACACCATCTATGTATCTGGAACCGAATAACAAAACTTCTCTTGCAATATACGACTCTGCTATTGAGCCTTCTGGCCTTGCTCTATTCCGTACGAAAGATTTAAGTTTACCCAAGTATCTAGAGAACATAGATTAAATGAATAAAATTGGATTAACAATAATGCAAGAAATTGAAATTATGTGTTTTTAATTTTTTACCTTTCGACGGGATACATCCAACGATATTGGACTGGTCCTCCTAACTTCGCTTCCATGACCAAATATACAGTCAAGTGCACCATGACTGTAAAGAAAGATGGCGGAAATAACATTTCAAGATGGCACAGCGTCATAATGATTCGATTTTGAAGTTGATCAAGTTCATTAACATTCAAAAATCTGGAGCACAGTTGCCGGAAGAATGAACAAAACTCGATCAGAACTGCAGATACCGGTTTCGGCAGTGTCTTTCTTATGGCTAATGGTAACAGTTGTTCCATAAGGATATGACAGTCGTGACTTTTTAGTCCTCCGATCTTACGCTGTCTTACATCAATACATCTAGAGATATTACTGCAATAACCGTCAGGCACAGATACATTCTTAAGTGTTTTCAGAAATACTTCCTTGCCTGCATTTGTCAACGTGAACAAAGCAGGTGGATATTTACCGCCATCATCAGGCCACAACTCAGGCCTCACACCAAACTCCTTTAAGTCTTTTCGCGCATTTATGTGATCCTTTGAACGGTCGGAATCATTAAGTAAAGTGTAAATGATGTTATTGCAGACATTTTTCTCAATATGCATTACGTCAAGATTATGACGCAACATATTATTTGTCCAATACGGAAGTTTGAAAAATATACTTTTCTTACGCCATTGTTGAGTTCCAGCATCAACCGAACCCTGACCTCGAGAACGCCGTTGTTGAGTCCCAACATCAGTTTCCATATTTTTTCCAAAGACAACTTCAATATCATCGACTTGTCGAAAAATGTCTACACCACTCAGTTGCGGAGGAGGGTTTCTTCTTTCCTCTTTTCCGTCAAACCTATTGCGGGCCAGCCTGAATTTGTGACCCGGAGATAAGAAGCGGCGATGTCCCATAAAACACCACTTCCGACTGTGAGGGAGACGGACTGGAGTAGAGTCAAAGTTACAGTACGGACAGGCTAATCCAGTATGAGTATTCCAGCCTGATAAACATCCAAGGCCAGGAAAATCACTGATTGTCCACAAAAGAGCTGCATGCATATTGAACATTTCTTTGCCAAATGCATCGTACGTCTTAACACCTTCAACCCACAACTCCTTCAGCTCTTCAATTAGTGACTGTAAAAACACATCTATATCATTCCCCGGTGCTTTTTTCCCTGGAACTATCATTGACAACATGAATGAACTCTGTTTCATAGACATCCAAGGAGGAAGATTGTACGAAATCAGCAGAACTGGCCATATACTGTAACTTGTAGATAGGTTTCCAAATGGATTGAAACCATCTGTTGCAAGGCCCAAACGAACATTTCTCGGATCTGATGCAAATTGAGGATTCAGAAGATCAAATCTCTTTCATGCCTCAGAATCCTTTGGATGCCTCATGATGCCGTCAGAAATTTTGGCTTCAGAATGCCATATCATAAATTCAGCAGTTTTAGAAGACATGAACAACTTCTGCAATCTTGGCTTAACTGGAAAGTATCTAAGAATTTTATTAGGCACCTTTTTTTGCTTCTCCCCCTTTCGTTTCGGTTTCCACCTTGGTGCTGCGCACTTACAACAAGTTTCTCTACTTTCATGCTCACCCCAGTATAACATACAATCATTCTGACATGCGTGAATTTTTTTGTAGTTCAACCCCAACTTATTAATGATTTTTTTAGCCTTATAAAATGAAGGCGAAATCTTGGCATCTGGGAATACATCGACAAGCAACTCAAGTACCATCGACATTGCTTTGTCGCTTAGGCCGCACAAACACTTGATGTGATACAACTTCACCAAGAAAGACAGTTTTGAATACTTTTCACAACCTTTATAGAGCGGTTGTTCACCATCTTTCAGTAACTCATAAAAATCTTTGACACTATCATCCATCCTTTCTGCTGACTGCGGAACTGGCATATCCACAGAAGCGATGCTCTCATTTTCGGGGTGAATCCCGAATGCATCAGGGACTATGTTCTGGACAGGGTCATCTCGAACTATGGGTTCTTAGACCTCAATTGGCATTATAGCATGTCCTACAGCAGGTTCTTCTGTAATAATTTCTCCGTGCAAACTCCAAAAAGTGTATCCCTCCGGAAATGGTTTGACGATCAAATGTTGGCGCACGACCTCGATGAGTTGCCATTTTTTGAATATACACTTTGGGTATGGGCATATTATTCTACCTTCGACCCCAGAGTTAGCATTTGCGAATTCCAAAAATCCGTCTAAACCATTTAGGTACTCTATTGAATGTCGAGGTTTATTGATCCAAGATTTATCCATTTATGAAATATTTATGAATTTAGATATCAATTAACTTAAATAACTCTTAATCTGAACTAAAAGAAAACATGACTATTTTACATGAGAAGGGATTTGCAATTGATTGTGCATAAAACACAACACATTTTGAAGAGGTGTAAAATGTTTTACATGTAAAATATTTTTGGCAAATTTTATGATAATAGACATTTAATGAAGCACTAAATAAAAAATCTTCGTTATTGTCATTAATTAAAAGGATGAGTTTCATGATCAAATCTCTACGAATCTGAATTTTTTGGAAAAGACAGCCACTAGCAGGAAAAAAATTGAATTATGATTTTACATCTGTCGTTACAATTTTAATTATAGTATTTACATGGTAAAATTTCTAACGAACTCTTATAGGGAATTGAAATTTTTAATTCCCTATCTGAAAAAGTAAAATCAGTGGCCCATACAAGGGCCATATATTGAAGAATAATTCTACTCAATTACATTTAAGATCTTGTTTGTTCCTTAATAGAGAATCTAGTGTAATTAATTAAAATAATGAGTTTCATGATCAAATTTCTATGAATGTAAATTTTTTGGAAAGGAAAAACCACTCGCAGCAAAAAATTAAAATATTATTTTACAGCTGCCGCAAAGATTTCAATTATAGTATTTACATGGTAAAATTTCTAACGAATTCAGATAAGGAATTGAAATTTCAATTCCCTATTTAAAAAAATAAAATCTGTGGCCTATATAAGGGCCATATATTCAAGAATAATTCTACTCAATTACATATAAAATCTTGTTAGTTCTTTAATAGAGAATCTAGTGTAACAACAAAGTGCATTCAAAATTATTACACTACTAGCATACATATTAAAATTATGTTATTATAAATTTGTTTCTATTTTTTAAAAATTATGTGTTTTTTTAAATGAGTTTTATTTTTTTAAAACTAATTCCTAATACTAATTTCGTCTATTTATTAACATTTATTATTTTATCTCATCACCTGAATAAATATTTTAATATTTTATTAACAACTGTAATATAATTTGACTATTATTAATTTATGTATATTATTTAAATACGTTTATCAATATAATAACTACTTTCAATTTATGTTATTATTAATTCATTAAAAATTATTACACTACTAGCCTACATATTAAAATTATGTTATTATAAATTTGTTTCCATGTTTTAAAAATTATGTGTATTTTTAAATGAGTTTTATTTTTTTAAAACTAATTCCTAATACTAATTTTGTCTATTTATTAATATTTATTATTTTATCTCATCACCTGAATAAATATTTTACTATTTTATTAACAACTGTAATATAATTTGACTATTATTAATTGATGTATATTATTTAAATACGTTTATCAATATAATAACTACTTTCAATTTATTTACATTAATTTTAATAATATTTGAAAAATAGTAAATAATTTGTATTTAAAAAAAAATTCACTATCATTTTATACTAAATTAATAATATTATATATATTTCTTAAATGTTTATTAAAATATACGTATATTTTTAAATTAGTGTCACAATTTTTAAAAAATTGTTTTCAATACTTACTCTATTTATTTATTAAAATTTATTATTTTATCTAATCAATTACACACTTCAATTCATCTACTAAATTTATGTTATTATATAAATGTATTTCTCCTTACATGTTTTCAACGAACATACTATATATTATAATATTAAACATCATAAATATCACAAAAATAACACAAATTTTAAAATTGATTCATACAATAATGTACATCACAATGACAAATATATTTATAACAAAAGTAGTAAGCAAAAAAAATATCTAATATTATCTCAATCTAACATATAATAATTTGAAATAAATTCATTCAAAATCTAATTAATTAAATTACATACCTTCAAAATGATTCCAAATAAATAACGCACAAAAATCAAAAATAAAGTGTCACCCCAACGTCACAATATCTTCACAAAATAAAATAAAAAATAATATAAGAAAATATTTTGAACATACAATATAAAAAAATAATAATCAAATCCAATTAAAAAATTAAATGACATACCTTGAGAATAAATAAAACAAGTAGCAGAGAACATCACAGTACAAAAATTTGAAAAAGAAAGCAATATAATTTCAGAGAGTGTATTATGTAAAAATAATCTATCAAGAAATTGTTGTAAGAAAAATAAAGAGGACATTTCAATTTATAGACGAACGCGCGGTTTAACGACGATTATTAACCGTCGTTAAACCAACCAACAACCGTCGCTAAATGGGTTTAGCGGCGGTTTCTAAAAAGAACCGTCGTAACGTGTAACTTTAACGACGATTTTTCCTACAACCGTCGTTAAACTACACGAACATCGAGTAACGGTCCGAATTCCGAACGTTATAACTTCACGACGGTTTTAATTAAACCGTCGTTAAATAACGACGGTTGTTACGGGAATCGTCGTAAAATCACGATGGTTTTAATTAAACCGTCGTTAAATAACGACGGTTGTTACGAGAACAGTCGTAAAATCACGACGGTTTTATGTCTAACCGTTGTAATTTTACGACGGTTTTATAAAAACCGTCGTAATATCCGTCAAATAGTTCCCTTCGTCGCAGATGACCACGGTTGGATCTTAACCGTCCGTATTTCACGACGATTTTCTGGAAAACCGTCGTTAGATTACCAACTTTAACGACGGTTCATAAATCGTCGTTAAACTTGGCTTTAGAGACGATTTTTTGTGACCGTCGTTAAAAACCCGTCGCCATTCCCCGCTTTTCTTGTAGTGTGTGAAGATCAAAATATATTTTTTTCACTAGATATTAATAAAAATCATTAAATTTGAAAATGATATGTGTCATTAAATTTGAAGTATTCTTAGGAATAATACTTTGATGATGCGTGCATCAAATCAAACCTTCGTATAAGAAGCATCGTCAAATTGGAGGATCTTTGTCTGGACGTTTTAGCTTATATTGACATTATGTGTTGACTGCAAAATAAAGTTTATATATGTAAACATTTTGACCTATGTTAGAAATTTTCAAAAAATAAAAAATAGAATAAATTATTTTAATATTTAAAAATTACACTCATATTTTTCTAATTTAAATTCTTTTGAAATTTATAAAATCTATAATCAAATCTTTTAATTTTTAAAAAATATTACATTAATAATTTCTCTTATTTTAAGTTTTCATAAATATTAATTTAATTTTTTATAATTTATATTGTATTAAATTATATTATTTATGAGTTTTTTTAAAAAAATGCACAAATTATACATTTTTTTTTCAAAATTTAACCAATGGAGGAGAGACTTTCAAATTAAAAAAATGAAAATTTAATTTTCAAAAATTTAGAAAAAATGAATATAATTTACTAAAAATATTTATTTATTCCTTAAGACTTAGTTATATATATATATATATATATATATATATATATATATATATATATATATATATATATATATATTATAGAGATTTATAAAAATCATTCTTGCTTTATTTTATTGTATAACAACTTAAAATTTTGAGGTAAAATAATTATTAACATAATTGCATTTTTTTAATTAAGCATCAGAAAATATTTTGATCCATGTCACTTTATTTTTTAATAATTAAATAAATAAGAGATGATTTGTGCTTCATCTAAACTTTATTTTCAAAAGATTTTCACACGAAGAATATATTAAAAATATAATAAAAATCATTCATGAGTGTTTTTATTTTACTATTTTATTCTTCATAATTAAATAGATTCTAATTTAGAGTGTGCAGATAATTTAAAATTATCTAGGTTTACTTAAAATTTGAGAACACCCCTAAGTGTAATAAAAATAAAATAAATATTAAGTTATTAACATAAATTAAATTTAGAATTATGATTTTTCTATGTTTCAAATGCAATGAACTTTCACATAAAATGTGTGATAAATATCAATAAAAATCATTCTTAAGCTTTCTTTAAAAAGTTTAAGTTAGTAGCTACTAGAGTATAATTTCTTACAGTCTCATTATTCATAATTAAATAATTTAAATTTTTTTAAAAAATTAAACAGGCATGAGCTTTACCTATACTTCAAACACAAAACATTTTTTATTAGAGGTTGTGTTAAAAATAAAATCTAAAAATATTTTCTAAAAGTTTTTATATGAAATTTATGAAACTAAGATATGTTTGTATGGAGAGAATATTGGAGGGAATAAAACCTTTGTCTTGTTTGAGAGTTTGTTATAAGGAATGGAGGAGAATGAAAGATTTTCAACCAACCCTCTAAAATCCTCCAAACTCTTTCCTCTTTTATAATTTTAAATTCTCCCAATTGAGTGTATTTTGAAGGAGAAATCAACCATTAAAATTTATATTATTCACTATTTCTTAAAATTGCGTATCAATAAACTAAATTATTATAATTAATTATTGAAAGATAAATTTATAAATTTATAAATTTATATTATAATTAATTACTTTTTAGTTTATTCCCATATTAATTTTAAACATCCAAATAAACAAAGAGAAATAATCATTTAACCAAACATTCCCCTTCTTTCTCTCCCCAAACATAATGAATTTTATTGTTTGATCTCCATCCAACTCCCAAACAAACATTAGAGAAAGGATGGTTAAATGATAATCTATTTTCCCTTGTTTAATTTGAATTCCCAAATTGGAGGAACTTAAAAATATTAGAGGATTAATAAATAATCTTTCCTTCTCTCCTCCGTATAAAATCCTCTCAAAAAAGAAAATAGTAATTTAAATTAATATTCTTCTTTCTTTTTTTCTTTCACTACAAAAAAAATTGTCACCGAAAGTAAAAATTTAAATTTATAGTCAAGAGACTCTGGGCTCAAAATGTGAGAATTTGGGATTGATT
This sequence comes from Gleditsia sinensis, assembly GCA_037074535.1. Classification (NCBI taxonomy): domain Eukaryota; kingdom Viridiplantae; phylum Streptophyta; class Magnoliopsida; order Fabales; family Fabaceae; genus Gleditsia; species Gleditsia sinensis. The sequence goes on from CM073472.1 coordinate 21,726,373, forward strand.
TAAATGTTTTGACTTATGTTAAATTATTATTATTATTATTAGTATTATTTTACTTTCATTGGTGATCTCTAAAATTTCCCTAATAAATTTTTGTGTGGTAATAATGAAAGTTTTGAGTGATAACATTTCTAAAATTGCCAATAAAAGTCTTTTTAGCATGCACCTTTTGCGTCAACTTTACAAAGCGGCCGATGAAACTTGTTTTTCTTTGCTCTCTTCATGAATGTTAGTTAGTATTAGTGACGTGATAGTCATATAAATATGCTTATTGTGAGAACGACCAGTCAAAGACAAGAATAGATGCCATGAAGTGAATAAGATCAACTGTGCAAACAAACAAGGGAATGAGGCTAATATCACTTGGCAGGGTTGGGTTCCATTATGACAAAAATAATGAAGGTTTAATGGAATTTGGTTAAGTAGAAAATTGTCACGCCTTTAATTTTAAAGCCTGTAAATTACTTACTTTATGATTATATATTTTTCATAACATGTATAATACACTCTTTTACAGATATGTATTCCCATATATACACAATATAAAAACTAAATCTATAAACATCAAAGTTTAACAGAAGTAGAGATCTTGCCTGTGGCGTTCAGAGCATACTCTAAAGTACAAGTACAATATAAATCAAAATCTATGAGTTATAGAAATAAAGTAGACTCACCGAGAGATTATGTTGTCTAACTGGTCAACTATTTAAAGGGAAAAGACCAAACTCTATATCCTTATCTGAAAAATATATAAATATCATATAGTGAGTTTGACAACTCAATGAGCAGATAAAACCTTCTATGAACTCTTAGGTCAACATATGGATGTACTCATATACTCATATATTAAAATTTATAATATTAAAAATTATAGTTCAAAAGTATATCCATATGAGACCCGCATTTCAAATATTTTCAGTTTAAATCACATTCGAATATTTGTAACCACATATGATATAATATGATCTTTAATCAAACTTGATATGCATTAAAACATTTCAAATGAAAACATTAGGAGGATCCCATATCAAAGTTCAATTTCTTCTATACTTTGTTGGTTTAGGATTTGTCTAAACTTAACATCCTGCTGAAGTTTGTCCTACCACTATTCAAGAATACATGTGAAGAAACTTTAATATGGATATTGCCCAAGCACACAGCAAGGGAAGGTAAATCACATCTCATATAGTTAGGATCTCGCCCATATAGGAGGCATCCGCTCTCCTTTACATATTATATCCCGTGTGTTGGCCGACATACGAGGCTAGCACCACCCCTGCTAGCTGAGCTATAAAGGTGCACTAGGGCCAACATCACCTGCTGTTAACAGACAGTATTTTTAATATGATTCCTCCACAAAATTATCATATGCACATATCTCATATCATTCAAAATAGAGCTTTTAGTATAATACATAATCTTAGTCTCAATACAGATCATCTATCATAAATTACCCATTCAGAGTTTATCACATATACATGCCTTTTCTCGAGACAATCAAATAACTTTATAAATAATTTCACATGCATAAATATTCACTTTATCATTTAATAAGAAATACATATGAAATCAGATATACCATCAGTTCAGAAATCTATTATCAAAACTATACTCTTCTTGAACAATATTTCAAATTGTAAGCAATTCAAATAATTTAATGCATTTCAAAAACATATAAAAGTGTAAATATCTCATAAACACAATCAAATACATGCTTAAAGATCAAAAAGAGTATAGGGCAAGTCATAGAAAAAATCATCTACTCACAGAGTAAGGACTCCAGATTGGACAGCCTTAAAATGTACTTTTTCAATCCACATTTGACTAAACAAACTTAAAAAACGTGTCTGAAGAGTCCAAAAATTAAGAAAATAACTCTGAGAACTTGATCACTATTTATGGCCGGAAAATACTGTTCACACCGGCGAAATCACTATTTATCGCCAAAACATTGTTGAGTGTATTTCACTAGTTACCGCAAGCGCACGGTGTAGCTGTAGCTAATCTGGCGAGTACAGGTCGTATCCCACAGAGAATAAGGTCAATTACTAGAATGATACAAATTATGCTATCTAAATCGATGCAAATTTGATGAGATAGTGTCACAATTAAATAGATGAAAATAACCAATTAAACAAAGCCTAGGGTTAGGGTTTACCACACTTGTGATACTCAACAACAAGTTTGTCCCTCTAATTGCAATTATCTAGATTAGCTAGGGGATCGTTTGGCCTCAATAACTAGCAAACTCTTTCAAGTATTACTAATCGTACCTAGGTTAATCCAATTGCCTACTTTTGTGGTGCTTAGTTTAACCTAGGTTCATTAAGCTTTATGCCAACCGTGGAATACAAATAATAGGTGTTCTCGTGCCTACTAATTGATTCAGGTTTTAATCTTTACTTTTTAGTTCATCAATTAAAAACCATAGACGTGATAGATTGGTGATCAGGCATTTTACCAACTAATTCATGCATATAATAGTTAATCCTAATCCATCTAGAGCAATTATAATTAGGGTTCTAACTTTCAATCAAGGTATCATCATATCACAAGTGCTAAAACCCTAGATAAAAACTACTCACACATCATATAATCAGGAATCAAACTCATAATCATTAAATAAAACATAATAGTTCGATACAAACTCAAGAGAATGAATGGAGGTAAGAGTAGAGATAAAGAATTAAAGCAGAAATATGTAACCTGGTGAGCAAAAAAGTCAAAACTGAAATACAATCTTCCAATGCTGATAAATCCTATCCTAGAACATCCAATCCACAATGATTCAAGTTAAAATCTAACCTAAGAGTGTTTTCTTAGCCTAAAAATCGAGTCTAAAGTGTCTCTTCCAGAATAAAAATGTGTCTCTACGTTTTCCCCCGCTTATCTATCAACTTGGCAGCCAAAAACCCTAATTTTAACGTGCAGTACGGACCAGAAGCACGTCCGTGTTCCAGGACACGGCCTGGCCGTGCTTCGGGCTGGTTTCTAGGAGAATACTGCAACTTCTGTCTGGGGCAAGGCCTGGCCGTGTTGCATGCCACCAAGCACGGCCTAGTCGTGCTGCATTCTACCGAATGGCTTTCTTCATGATTTTTTGATGTGTAGCCTCCTTGCTTCTTCCTTAGCATATCCCAAATCCTTTTGGTTCTTTCCATGATTGTTTTTCCTTGCTTCTTAGCCTCTTTTGCTCTCCTGCAACCATAAAACAAATCACAGCAGTACCTAGAACAAAGTATAACCAAAATCATACAAATAACCACAAGTTACTATGAATTAAGGGATAAAATATAGCCATTAAGCACTCAAAATTCCCCTTTATCAACTCCCTCATACTTAAACATTTGCTTGTCCTCAAGCAGATAACATATCATATCAAAAGAAGAAGGGGAAGATGAAATCAAAATTCCAAAAGATAGAAAAAAAATGCAATACAGGTAACTTTTCACTCAATCAATGTGCATACAATAGGTATATGAATAGACATTTATTAAATAGTCTTTTATTCTTCTAAAACCAAACCAAAAATTCTTCTATTCTATATCTACTTGTACTGTTACCATTGGTTGTATGCACCAGACTGATTTTCAGACACTCAAGTAGGCCACCTCATCCTTTAGATCTCCCTATGTTGCCTTACCCTTATTTCTATTTTTCTTAACCCATTTCTTTTATTTCTCATCTTCTCTTTTCTTCTTCTCTTGTCTCTTTTCTCTCTCTTTTTTTAGAAATATGCTGTGAGTGCATTTTATGCTCCATCTCACTAGGGTAAAAACATCTAGGTACTCATACTAAGGCCTTTTTGGTACCTTGAAGGAGGTACTTAGAGTGAAAACTTTTTGAGTTTCACATACCCTCATTTTTCACCTCTCTCTACCTTCATACTCTCATAGTGATAAAATCAGCCATAGCATACAATTCACAGCACAATAGAGAGATATTTTTCAAAAAATTAAAGGTTTAATGCTAGAAGAGAGAGACTAGAATTATAACTACCTATTTCATATCCTATTGTGCATCACTTGTTCATGAGCTAAAATCAGCCTATACTACACCAGTCTATCTTGGAATTAACAACTATGTGATGATGCAGCAAGTCAAAAGGAATGCAATATGTACAATATATACATGCAAAGAGAAGCTAAATCAACAAATAAAGATGGCCAGTGCAAATCATAAACTCATGCACTAAAAATCAAATACAAAAGTACACTTCCCCATGCTTAAAATAGACAGTGTCCTCAATGTCAAAAATATTAGCAAAGACCAGCAAAAGGGAGGAGAGAACTTACGTATTCACTGGTCATTCGATGGTGGTGGAGGGGGATGTTGACCCAGGTGCCAGGTATACCAGGCCTACATCATACCCTGCATGCTTTGGATGGAGTCTTGCATTACATGCAGGGTTGTTCTTTGAGAATGTTGCTCTGTCTGCATGGCATGCAGGACGGCTCTCTGTGAAAGCTGCTCAGCTTCAATGCGTGTGAGCCTGGAAGAGAGGGAGGCCTGATCCTCCGGTGGAGCAGATGATGGTCTTGCACGGTCAGTAAAATGGAAGGGTGGTGGGGGTATAAGAGCCAAAAGTAGCTCAAGGGGAAAGTCATCCCTTTCAGGGGGAATATCCTCATCATTCCTATCCTCCTCTAAAAGGTAGATCCAATTTGCCCTATTTTTGACTGCTGTCTTAGAAGGGTTAGGGAGGGTGAATAATTTTTGCCCTCTGAGATACAACCAGTATTCAGTATTTTTCTTAACAACAAGTTTCATAAGTAAGCAGGATTTTAAGTCAATCCTGTTGCTACCCCCTACTGGTTGCATGCCCTAGAGATTGGCCTGAAATTCTAGCCCTCTAGCAATGGCAGTAATCAGGCCTCCTATGACTACCTTCCCATTCATGGCCCCATCTACCCGGGCCATCTGATGAGCCATGAAGTCTCCGGTATCCACTTTGGTATCGTTTACCATAGCAGATAAAAAATGAAGCTCTTTAAGATTTACAACCCCATCACTCTCAGCCCTACCGAAAATAGTATGGGCCATAAGACGCTGTAAATATCTGAAAGTAGGGTTGCAAATAAAAGATGCTTTGGAAGTTGATGCACTGTATTGCCCCTCAATTGCAATGGAGTTATAAAAAAGGTTAACAAGGAAATCTGAGGGTACTGATCTAGTTGCCTTTGGAGTTAGGCCAAACAGTGCATTGAATTCCGCTAAATTTAAGTTAAAGCTACAGTTAAACAATCTAAAGTTGACCTGGCCCTCATGGACATTCGGACCCCTAAACAGTACTATATGAATAGAACTGAGAAACTCTAAGGTGGGTCTAGGGTAGGATGGGTATCGGTGGGTGAGAAAGGTGTTCCACCTAATCCGGTCAACGAGGTATTGGACATTAGGTATAAGGCCTAAGCGTTCCAGACATTCCTCATCTAGATACCAGATACTCAGCATTCCCCGTCTAACTAGGGTATCGTAACGGGTCCGTTGACTATCGTCAACGAACACAATACCATACTCGTTAATCTGATTGGGTGGTGGTTGATTACGTCCTCTACGTGTTTGGTGGGATTGGGCGGATGGTTGGCCGGTTCGGGTTCTTTTGAGACCCATTTATTAAAAATTGCAATGAAAAACAGAGGGGTACCAAATGCACTTCAAAGTGTCAAATGTAGCAGGAGATAGAAAGCAGGGTATATCAATTCCAGAAGTGCAAATTTGAGTCAATGCAAGTTAGGCAAATGCTGTGCAAATCAATGGATGCAATTATAGAATTATGCAAAGACAACTGGGAAATTCAGAGCATCAAAAGTAATACACAGGCAAGCAGGGCAGAACCAAGAATTCTAAGTCAGGCCAAATTAGAGCAGAACACAGCAAAACAGAACAAAACAAGGCATAAAGTTCAAGCAAAGAATTAGGTCATATCAAAGCATGCATCAAGTTTAGAGCATGAACCAATAATTCTAAACCAGCTAACTCAGATGCGAGTAATTAATGAAACTAAAACCAGAAAACTAAAGGCATGCTATTTTCAGAGTCATAAACCAGTTCAAATCGCAATCAGTAAACTAGGAGCATTCCTAATCAGAGCCATAAACAAGTGCCAACAGCAACAAATAAACTAGAAGCATCCCTAATCAGTGCCAGAAACCAGCCTAAAGGAATCAGGATTTTATTTATGCAGAAAATTAAAACAAATTTAAAGAGAGTAAATTACCTGATTCAAACGTGCAATACGTGAAAGCAAGATGCAACAAGGAAAAAAACTGAGTCAATCGCTGCTAAGGGTGGGCAAGACGCAGCTATGGGTATGGGTATAGGGGGAAAACGAATGGGAAAGGTGGATTGGTAGTGGGCTTTGATGGGGAAGGGGGATTGCTGGTATGGGCACGGGTGTATACGAAGAGGGGAGAATGGGTGAAGTAGAGTATGTTAGGGCATGGATGGGGAAGGGGGATTGCTGGTATGGGCACGGGTGTATACGAAGAGGGGAGAATGGGTGAAGTAGAGTATGTTAGGGCATGGATGGGGAAGGAAAAGGGGAGAAGAAGGAAGGTTGAAGGCGTGGGTTAGGGAAGAAAATCGAAGCAGGGAAAGGGAAAGGGGTACACGGGTGAAAGGGAAGGACGCACGGCGTGATGGGTCTAAACCACGGGTAGAAGAGTGGGAAAGAAAAAAGAAAAAAAAATTAGGGCATTTGAAGTTCCCTCGCCGGAAGCACGGCCGTGCTTCGGGCGGGTTTCTATAGCACTCAAATTGTGGGTTGGATGGTGGGTTATGCTTATTAGCACGGCCCACCCATGCTGTGGGCTGGACAAACATGCAGAGAAGGGACTGCGTGGAGCACGGCCGTGTCCCAGGACACGGCTTGCCCGTGCTTCTTACGGGTGGCACCCTTTCTTACAGCTTTCTGGCCGTGCTTGCAGCACAGTCGTGGTGGGTGACACTGGCTGGCCATGTTGCTGGCTGGAATTCGTCAATACTTCAATTTACCTCAGCTTTTTACTCTCTTTGAATTCCTTTGCTTCTAGTCCCATTATACTGCCTTGGAAACATGGGAATGGACCTGAAAATCAAAGGAAAAATACTCATTAAACTTCATCCTAAGAAATTAACTAAATTAAAGATGAAAACCAAAACTTAAAGCTAAAAGTAAATTAAAAGGAAACTTTAGAAATCAAAATGTGGGTTGCCTCCCACAAAACACTTGTTTAAAGTCATTAGCTCGACTCCCTTTCACTTCATTGGATTGAGGGGGGCTCTAAGAGAGCTTGGGTGGCTCTCTTTTCAACTAGTTGTCCTGTCACGAAGTGCTTAAGGCGTTGCCCATTGACCTTGAATGATCCGGTAGTTTCACTCCAAACTTCCACTGCTCCATATGAAAAAACTTGGGTAACTTGGAATGGAACGGACCAACGAGAACAGAGCTTCCCGGGAAAGAGTCTCAACCTTGAATTAAATAGCAAGACCCACTCTCCTACTTGAAATTGGCGCCTAAGGATGTGCTTATTATGCCATCTTTTTGTTCTTTCTTTATATAAATTGGCATTGTCATAAGCATCAACCCTCAGCTTATCTAACTCATTCAATTGTAGGCATCTCCTCTTTCCAGCAGCTGACAAGTCAAAGTTAATTATTTTGACTGCCCAATACGCCTTATGTTCAAGCTCTACCGGCAAGTGACAGGGTTTTCCATATATCAACTAAAAAGGTGTAGTCTCTATCGGTGTTTTGTATGCAGTCTTGTAAGCCCATAATGCATCATCAAGTTTGAGAGACCAATCTTTTCTTGCCTTCAAAACAGTCTTCTCCAATATTGTCTTGATTTTCCTATTTGATATTGCCACTTGTCCACTTGTCTGAGGATGGTAGGCTAGAGCCATTTTATGAGCGACTCTATATTTCTTCAAAAGATTTTCGAACTGTTGCTCGGTGAAGTGGGAACCTCCATCACTTATCATAGCTCGGGGCACTCCAAATCTTGGGAAAATTATCCTCTTGAAAAGCTTAGCAACCACTCTAGCATCATTGGTGGGGGATGCCATTGCTTCAACCCACTTAGAAACATAGTCCACAGCAACTAGAATGTACTTGTTCCCGCATAAAGAAGGAAAGGTACCCATAAAGTAAATGCCCCAAATGTCAAATATCTCCACTTCTAAAATATTGTTCAGGGGCATTTCATTCTTTCTGGATATGTTGCCAACTCTTTGACATCGGTCACATGCTTTTACAATAGTGTGCACATCTTTGAAAAGCGTAGGCCAATAAAAAACAGCTTAGAGAATTTTAGCCGCAGTCTTAGAAATGCTGGTATGGTCTCCACAAGGTGAACTATGGCAATGGAATATAACGCTATAAACTTCTTCCTCCGGAATACACCTTCGAAAGATGCCATCTGCACACCATTTGTATAAGCATGGATCATCCTAATAATAAGACTTAATATCAGAGAAAAATTTCTTTCTCTGATGGTAGCTCAACCCCTCAGGTAGTATTCTGTATGCAAGATAGTTCACAAAGTCTGCATACCAAGGAGCATCAACATAAGTAACCATCAGGAGTTGGTCATCAGGAAAGGCATTGTCTATAGGAAAATCATCTTTGTCATCTATCATAAGATCTTGCCTAAGTCTCGAAAGGTGGTCTGCAACCACATTCTCTGTTCCTTTCTTATCCCGGATCACAAGGTCAAACTCCTGTAGTAAGAGGATCCATCTAATTAGTCTTGGCTTGGCATCCTTCTTACTTAACAGGTACCTGATAGCAGCATGATCCGTGAACACTATGACTTCGGATCCTAGCAGATATTGTCGAAATTTATCAATTGCGAACACTACTGCTAAGAGCTCCTTTTCAGTGGTGGAATAGTTGACTTGAGCTTCATCCAGGGTCTCACTAGCATAGTAGATGATATAATGCTTTTTATCCCTCATTTGCCCAAGTACAGCTCCCACGGCATAGTCACTTGCATCGCACATGATTTCGAAGGGAAGGCTCCAATCAGGAGGTTGGATGATGGGTGCAGCGCCTCCTTCAACCTACAAAAATCACGCAAGCAGTCATTATAAAATAAAAATGGGACATCTTTAACGAGCAAGTTAGTTAAGGGTTTAGAGATTTTAGAGAAATCTTGGATGAATCTTTTGTAGAAGCCCACATGCCCAAGAAAACTCCTCACTTCCTTAACGTTCGATAGTGGTGGCATAGTCTGAATTGCTTCTATCTTCACTTTATCCACCTCTATTCCCCTTTCAGATACCAAATGTCCAAGAACTATTCCTTCCTTTACCATAAAGTGGCATTTTTCCTAATTCAGTTCCAGATTGACTTCCTCACATCTCTTAAGTACCTATGTCAAATTATTCAAGCAATCATCAAATGAGGTACCATATACAGAAAAGTCATCCATAAATACTTCCATTATTTCATCAATAAAATAAGATAAAATAGCCATCATGCATCTCTGGAAAGTGGCTGGTGCGTTACACAATCCGAATGGCATCCTTCTATATGCAAAGGTGCCATAGGGACATGTGAACATGGTCTTTTCTTGGTCATCTAGATGGATAGGGATATGAAAGAATCCTGAGTATCCATCCAGATAACAGAAGTTTGAATGTTTAGCCAATCTTTCCAACAATTGATCAATAAAAGGCAAAGGGAAGTGATCCTTACAGGTGGCCTTATTCAATTTTCTATAGTCAATACACATACGCCAACCCGTAACGGCTCTAGTAGGGATCAATTCATCATTATCATTTCTAACAACAATCATACCTCCCTTTTTAGGAACGACATGGACAGGACTTACTCATTCACTATCTGAGATAGGATAGATAATACCTGCATCAAGCAATTTAAGTATTTCCTTCTTTACTACCTCTTTCATGTTGGGGTTGAGTCTTCTCTGGTGTTCCCTGGAAGGTTTATGATCATTGTCAACTATAATATGATGCATACAAACAGATGGACTAATCCCTTTTATATCATCAATACTGTATCCAATCACTTTCTTAAATTTCCTAAGTATACCCAACAACTTACCAGTTTCCTCAACTTTCAGATCAGCATTTACTATGACTGGATATGAAGAGTTAGGGTCCAGAAATTCATACCTGAGATTAGAGGGAAGAGATTTTAGTTCTACCTTAGGTGCTTTGCTTTCCTCAACCTTTGTTGATTTTTGATTATGGTCCAACTCCAGCTTCTCAGATTTCACTTTTGAGGTGAGCTTGGGACATTCATCAAGCAATCTAGTATATGCATCAGCTTCTACCTGTTCAGCACAAGAGACAGAGCTATCCAAAAGGCAAAGTTCAAGTGGATCAGTAATGCATAAACTCATTGCATTATCAACCATATTTTGTTCAATTACATCAACCATGCAACAAGTATCACCTAAGGATGGACATTTCATTGCATCATTAAGATTAAACTCAATCTTTTCATCCTCTACATTCAAGGAAAGCTTTCCATATTTAACGTTTATAATAGCACCTACAGTGGCTAGGAAAAGCCTTCCCAGAATGATGGGGATTTGACTATCTTCCTCCATCTCTAATACAACAAAGTCAATGGGTATGAAAAACTTACCTACCTTTAGAGAAACATCCTCTAATATACCTACCGGGTGAGTGACGAATCGGTCTGCTAACTGGAGAGAAATAGTGGTAGGCTTCAGATATCCTATCTGGAGCTTCTTGCAAATGGACAATGGCATAAGACTTACACTTGCTCCGAGATCACATAAAGATTTAGTGATCTGCACATCTCCAATAGAACAAGGTATAGAGAAGCTCCCAAGGTCCTTGAGTTTGGGAGGCAGTTGTTCTGAATCAAGGCACTGCATTCTTCAGTTAATGTCACAGTGGCATACTCTTCAATCTTCCCCTTATTAGAGAGGATCTCCTTCAAAAATTTGGCATATGAAGGCATCTGAGAGACAACCTCCAAGAATGGAATATTGATGTGTAGCTTTTTCAGCACATCCAGAAATTTTTCATACTGTTTTTCTAACTTGGCCTTAGCTAGTCTCTGAGAGAAGGGAACTGGTGGCTTGTATGGTTCAGGAGTCACATAATTAGGCTCATTTACTTCCTTCCTTCCACTAATTGGCTCTTCTTCTTCATTTACTAGCTCAGGCACATCCCTTTTCTCATCTTCCTTATCTTCCTCCTTTCTCACTGGTTCATCCAATTGCTTACCACTTCTCAAAGTGATAGCTTTACAGTGTTCTCTAGGATTCTCAGGCTGACCAGGGAACTTACCAAAATTTCTGGTTGACGAGCTTGCTTACTGTGCTATTTGGGTCTCTAACATCTTTTTATGCGTAGCAAGTGAATCAAATTTCGAAGCCAAGTCCTTAATGGCTTCATTCATATTGTGATTCTGAGCTCTAAATTCCTCATTCTGCTTACTCTGTGTGGAGATGAAATTCTCTATTAGAGCCTCCAGATTTGATTTTAGTTGAGGAGGAGGAGGGTTGAATGGCCTTGTATTCTGAAAGCCTGGAGGTTTCCTGAAGTTATTTTGGGGCTACTGACCAACGTTCGACTTATATGAAAGGTTAGGGTGATTTCTCCAGCCTGGATTGTAAGTATTGCTGTATGGGTTATTCCTTTGATTGCTCACAAAATGCACCTGCTCACAATCTTGAACTGTAAAACTTCCAAGCTGACACTCGTTGGCTACATGGCCAACACCTCCATAAATCTCACAGGATGCAGACGAAGAAGGGGAACCAACAATATTGATGCTTAGTTTATCCAACTTCTGAAATAAAGCATAAACTTTAGAAGTTAGATGATTGAATGCATCTACTTCATACATACCTGCTGGTTTTCTGGGTTGTCTCTCACTAGACCAGGAGTAGTGGTTCTGAGCCATGTCTTCAATCAATTCATAAGCCTCATCTACTGTCTTGTTCATCAGTGCTCCTCCAGCTGCAGCATCCATTGACATCTAGGTGCTGTAAAATAGTCCATTGTAGAATGTATGGACTATCAATCATTTTTTCAGCCCATGATGTGGGCATACCCTAAGGAGCTCTTTGAATATCTCCCAGGCCTCATATAAAGATTCTCCATCCTTCTGAGCAAAAGTAGTGATCTAGTTCCTCAGATGGGCTGTCTTGCTCGGTGGGAAGTACTTAGCCAAGAAAGCTTGAGAAAGTTGTTGCCACGTGGTAATGGACATTGATAGTAGAGAGTGAAACCATGAACATGCCTTGTCCCTCAATGAGAAAGGGAACAATCTCAACCTGATAGCATCTGAGGAGACCCCATTCAACTTTAGGGTGTCACAGTACTCCAAAAACACTGAGAGGTGTAAATTCGGGTCTTCAGTAGGTGACCCTCCAAACTGGTTCTGCTGAACCATCTGCAAGAGAGATGGCTTCAGCTCAAAATTGTTATCTTCAACAACTGGCCTGACTATGCTGGGATTCAGGCCATGAGTTTTCGGGGCAGTAAAGTCCTTTAGAGATCGATTATCTGTTTCTCCTATAGTAGCTGCAGAATTCTCTTGATGCTGTCTTTTTCTTATCCTTCGTAGGGTACATTCAATTTTCGGGTCAAACTCAACAATGAACCCACGATTTCTTCGCATAAAAGAGAAACACACCTATAAAGGAAGAAAAGAAGCAAACATCAGCAAAGGAAAATTATATAGAAAAATTAAAAGAAAATGATTTAGTTTAGCTATTTCACAATCTATCTAATATTGACAATTGATCCCCAACAATGTGCCAAAAACTTGTTGAGTGTATTTCACTAGTTACCGCAAGCGCACGGTGTAGTTGTAGCTAATCTGACAAGTACGAGTCGTATCCCACAGAGAACAATGTCAATTACTAGAGTGATGCAAATTATGTTATCTAAATCGATGCAAATTTAATGAGATAGTGTTATAATAAAATAAATGAAAATAACCAATTAAACAAAGCATAGGGTTAGGGTTTACCACACTTGTGATACTAAAAAACAAGTTCGTCCCTCTAATTGCAATTATCTAAATTAGCTAGGGGATGGTTTAGCCTCAATAACTAGCAAACTCTTTCAAGTATTACTAATCGTACCTAGGTTAATCCAATTGCCTACTTTCGTGGTGCTTAGTTTAACCTAGGTTCATTAAACTTTATGCCAACCGTGAAATACAAATAATAAGTGTTCTCGTGCCTACTAATTGATTCAATCCTAGAGAATCTTAAACTACTTTCGTGATTAAGATAACTCTAATTAATTATTAGGTTCAGGTTTTAATCTTTACTTTTCAGTTCATCAATTAAAAACCATAGACGTGATAGATTGGTGATCAGGCATTCTACCAACTAATTCATGCATATAATAGTTAATCCTAATCCATCTAGAGCAATTACAATTAGGGTTCTAACATTAAATCAAGGTATCATCATATCACAAGTGGGTTTACCAAAACTCTAGATAAAAACTACTCACACATCATATAATCAGGAATCAAACTCATAATCATTAAATAAAACATAATAGTTCGATACAAACTCAAGAGAATGAATGGAGGTAGGAGTAGAGATAAAGAATTAAAGCAGAAAGATGTAACCTGGTGAGCAGAAAAGTCAAAACTGAAATACAATCTTCCAATGCTGATAAATCCTATCCTAGAACATCCAATCCATAATGATTCAAGTTAAAATCTAACCTAGGAGTGTTTTCTAAGCCTAAAAACCGAGTCTAAAGTGTCTCTTTTGGAATAAAAATGTGCCTCTGCGTTTTCCCTCGCTTATCTATCAACTTGGCAGCCAAAAACCCTAATTTTAACGTGCAGTACAGACCCGAAGCACGACCGGGTTCCAGGACACGGCCTAGCCGTACTTCGGGCTAGTTTCTGGGAGAATGCTGCAACTTCTGTTTAGGGCACGACCTGGCCATGTTACATGCCACCAAGCACGGCCTGGCCGTGCTGCATGCTGCCAAATTGCTTTCTTCATGATTTTTTGATGTGTAACCTCCTTGCTTCTTCCTTAGCATATTCCAAATCCTTTTGGTTTTTTCCATGATTATTTTTCCTTGCTTCTTGGCCTCTTTTGCTCTCCTGCAATCATAAAACAAACCATAGCAATACCCAAAACAAAGTATAACCAAAAGCATACAAATAACCACAAGTTACTATGAATTAGGGGATAAAATATAGTCATTAAGCACTCAAAATTTCCCTTTATCAAACATATTATTCACCAAGAACAAAAAGTTGTCAGATAGTTGAAAAGTTTCATATCTTAAGATTTATCTAACTCTTGAATCCATCTACGATGTCAAATTTCTAATTTGAGGTCTCTAAGTAAGTGTTTCAGAACTTACATTTTTTTATAATTTTCTATTTTCGATCTACGGCGATTCAACGGTTAATTTGAAAAAAATTTCAGTCAAAGTCGTAGTATTCCCCGTCCTGAATCCAGTGGTACCCTTAGTTTTTAGATTGAAAGTTTGTAGACACTCCAGATCTAGAGAGAAAATATAGAGATACTATTCACACTATTCATCATTTAGAAATTTTACATATTCTTGCTTCGGTTTTCGTCTCCCATCCCCTTTTTTCTTTTTTCTTTTTATTTATTTATTTATTATTATTTAATAATTAAATATTTAGGATTATTATTTATTTTATTTTTTATATATTCATATAAATATCGTTTTTCATCCTAAAACATCCCAAATTTTTTAAAAATTTACATTATTGCAAAACTTTAGTTGCAATATCAAATCATGACTTTTTTCAATAAAATTTTAATAAAAAAATCACAAAATAAATATATTTATGTATAATAAAAGAAAGAATATTTCTAAAAATAAAACAAAAATTTATTAGAGGCCAATATAATTATTTTAAGTAAAAAATAATTATTTTAGTTAAAAATATACTTGATTTTAGCAAAAAATAATCATTTTTAAACAAATAAAAACATATTTATTTATAACAAAATATTATTATTTTAAAATAAAAATTACATGATATTACAACAATTATATATGTAGGTTGTCTCCATAGGAACTATAATTGATGTGGGGCATTTCTTTGTACACTATGTTCCAATTTTTATTGTTTTTTTTTTAATTTTAAAAAAATGCTTCCTGTTGTACGTAGAAGTAGAGCTCAAATGAATATAAATATTCAGAAGGCCTTCATGATTTTATGTAGAAATGAAAATACTTATTATGAAATTACATCAAAATATATGATCATTCTTCACATTAATTTGGTGCCATATAAATTGAGCTTTTGGCATCTTGCTTAAACATTATATTTCAATATGGATGATAACATAAATATATATTAGAGCAAGTAAGTTCAATAACCACATTAGAAATGTGTATAACCTTACAATCCATTCAAATTAAATTGAACTTGTTGAAAAAAAATTGCATCAATAAGATTAATTCTGATTAATAGATTTAAACAAATAATAGTTTACTAAAACATTGAGTTTGCATGGGTGGGTTGGGTGTAATTTTTAAAATTGGCTCAAATCAAACACAACCTCCTATATATTTTTTATTTTTTTTAATGAAGTTTCTCTACCACTCTATTCTAGCACAATATAGTTTTTTTCTTTAAACTTGAATCAATCCAACCGACCAGACTAACTCGAATTTTTTTAGGTAATTTGAAATTTTGGTTAGTGACAATGTTAGGCTTTTAACCCTGAATTGAGTTTATGGTTCAACTTGACTAAATTCGACCAATGCTCACCCTTAGGCCACACCATCATATGAATATTGATGAGTGAGTTTTATACTCATAAATTAAATATTTTTATATTATTTTTTTGTCATAATTAAGCATATATCTCCCTTATTTGTCTTTAGTTTTGTGTATTTTTTACAATTAGAGAGAAGACTAAAAAATGGATTCAATTGGAGAAATCCGAATTAAATTGTGATTATTTGATAATGATGTCTATAAATCCAACAAATAAAATAAATTCATTGATGATTATTGAATAAAGAATATTATCTTATTGACTCTTGAGACGCATCCTAATGGATATATGCACAAATTTAATCTTAATTTATGACCACATTTCTAAAAGAACTAAAATATAAAGATTTAAGGCAAAACACCCAATGTTGAAAATATGTTTGTTGTTTGTAGTCCAGTTCAACCTTACTACAGTATTTAATTTGTATCTTAAAAAATACATATCCAATATGTATAAAATTTGGTAGGTGAGTAGCTAACATAATTGGGTACAACTTTCATGTTCAAGTAGTCAGAAAATTCAGACATTAAAAAAGACAAAAGTGGATTACAATAGAATATGTCTACTGCTGTAGTCCAACCCAACTTTGCTATGATAGTTTGACCATAAGTCACATATTACTTATCCAATTTGTCCACAATTTGTCTTGATTGAAATATAATGAAATTTTCTACAACTTTCATATTGATGGAGTTAGCAAAGTCTGCAGATTTCAAGAAGATATTCAAGGTTCAATTTTGGTGCACATGATAGAATTCAAATTGTCAACTTTGTACAACTTCTTACTTAACAATTTTGACAATTACCACACCTAAGTGTATCTATAAATAGAGGGCTTGCGGAGCTGAATGGAGAGCTTGGGAAAGCTTTGGTTGATTAGAGTTTTAAGTGCTTGTAATATTCTTCTATTTTAAGAAATTTTGTAACTTTACTTTCTTTCATAATATTATCATACTTCTTCATCTTTTATTTTGCTTTCTTACCTTGATTATGAAAAACTAATCTCCTAATGCTAAGGTAAAATTGTGAAACTCTTGATATAAAAATAATAATTCATCTAACTTTTAATTTTAGTGTTTATATTTAATGTTGTATTTACCCTCTCCTTTTCTTATGTTATGTTTTAATGGCTGTCTGAATAACCTATTTCTTCTTGTTGTTGTTTAATGGCTGACTTTACCACCTACTTCTTATTTTTATTGTTCATGGTTGACTTTGCTACCTACTTTATTTTATTTTATTATTGGTTGGTTTTGCCACCTATTTTATTTCATTTTATTTTGTTATTTTAATTAGTTTTCTACTTTTCTCATTTTCTACATAATTTAATCTTATAAAATGTGAATTTTGACATATTGTAGACAATCTTTGGCACAATAAATGCTTGAATCAATCTTGATTTATTGTAGACAATATAATAATTGGCACAATTTATGCTTGAATCCATTTACAAGTTATCTTTTGTATCTTTGTATTTTTAATCTTGTAAAGCGTGAATCTTGATACATTATAGATAATTTTTTGACATAGTAAATATTTAAATCAATTTTGATTTATTGTAGACAAGATGATGATTGACACATTGTACGTTTGAATCTATTTTACAAGAATGTTTTAGATATTACTAATACAATAAAAAGGAAGTAAATATAATTCATGTATAAATAAAGGTGAGCTGAAATTAACACATCTTCCAATTGGAACTTTATTTATTAAAAGATTCTAATTGAGTAATAAAATAGTTAAATTTATCTTTATTTGATATACCAAGAGTGAATCCCCTAATTTTAACATGTTTCTTTACTTTAAATACATCTTTATTTAATTTCAGTATATTAGTTCTTTACATATTTTGTTCAATATTCTTCTCATAAAATAAGACATTGGCAACTAAGTTAGAATTATTTATTTTGGATCTAAATTAGAATTTTTTCTTAATTGAGAATTCTTGTGGGATCAACCTTACATACCACTAAATCTATACTCCAATAGATTCGTGCATTTGCGAATTTTAATTAAAACAACAACAAAGATCTAATTCTAATTCATCTCTTGAGCTCGGTCATACTGAGATCTAGCAAACGACCTTCCCAACGAATAATTCCTCCTTGACTATTTAGTCATTTCAACACAATTGAATCATGGATCTTTTAGGCTTTGGATCCCTCACCCACAAGTAGCCAAAAAGCGTAAGGTAAGAAAATTATGATTGGGATAGCAGACTCGAAACTATGGAACTTGCACTACTAAAAAAGCGGGACATAGCGACGGTCATTTAATGACGGTCAAAAAAACCATCGTTAAATCAGATTTTAACGACAGTGAACTTAACCATCGTAAAATTAGGACATATAACGACGATTTTCGAAGAACCGTCATTATATAACGACGGTTAAGTCCTAACCATCGTTATGTAACGACGGTTAAACTTGAACCGTCGTTATATAACGACGGTTCAAGTTGAACTATCGTTCTATAACGATGGTTATTGATTACGCATCGTAAAATAACGACGGTTCTATTAGAACTGTCGTAATATCCCACGGAAAATGAACTATTACCGAAAAATGGACCTCTTTCACGACAGTTTCGGAGTAACCGTCGTAAAATCCCATGGAAATTGGACTGTTTATAGGGATTTGCTACGGTATAACGACGGTTTTTTGAACCGTCGTTATACCACGCTCCCATTGGACGATGGTTTGGGGGGAAAACTGTCGTTAAAATTATATTTAATGACTGTTTTCTTTTAAACCGTCATTAAACTAAGGTTTAACGACGGTTTTTAATAACCGTCGTTAAATCTCAGCTTTTCTTATACATTGGCCTTACCTCTTTCATTTTCATTACGCAACTTGAATTTCTCTCTATTTCTTCTTACAAACGTTTGTGAGTTTTTTTTTTGTGATTGATTTTTGTGATTTTGGTGGTTCGGATTTATTTACTTTTATTTGAGGTAAATTTTTATATACTTGTATTATTATTAATTGTTTTTTATTTAAATTGTAAATTTAAATAAATTTATTAAGTTATTTATTTTTTAACTTTTTATGCAGATACTTCGTTTATATATAGACAATTGTGATTCAGAGTAATTTATTTTGGCATAAGGTATGTATTTTTATTTTAATTATGTTTAATGTTATGAATTTTTTTTGATATATTTGTATGTTTGATTGAAATAGTTTATGCTTTTCGTTTATTAGAAATTATATGTTATGTTTTTAGAAAATGATGTATTATGTTATATAGGTTAAATATCTGTTGTTAATTTAAACAAATTAATAGTAAAAAAATTAATTTTTATATTTGTTAATTAGAATAATTAAATAAGTATTAATTATTATTTAATAAGAATGCCATAATTATTAACTTAGAATTTTATGTTAATAATTATAAGGTGAAACAATTTAAATATGATAACTTAGTTTCTCTTCAAGTTAAAGTGACATGTGAACAGAAAATTGTACGAAATATTGCATAGTAGATTTAAATATAGCTTTTTATCTGAATAAAATTAAACTGAGATATTACAACATAAGGTGAAACAATGTTAATATGATAACTTAGTTTCTTTTCCAGTTAAAGTGCCATGTAATAAATTTTAACTTAGATATTACAACAATGCTTTGATATCAAGTGTTGTAATATGTCAATAGAATAAATAAGAGTAATTAAATATAGATTAAGAAAACGTCCAAGAAGAATCTATAGATTAAAGAGAAACAGAATTACAACCTACTGGACTCCTTTAACTTTCAGAGAGAGTTCAAAGAGAGAGAGCAATTCAGATAGTAATTAAAGTGGTCAGGTTATCAGTCAGCATTTTAAAACGCTCCAATCTGAATTGAGCTTAATAATTAAGAAAATAAAAATTTAATTTAATTTTTGTAGTTAAATTAGTTAAATTGTAATATTGATTTTAACTTAAACATAATTAGTTAAATTTAAGTATACAAATTAAGTAGGAATGTTAAATTGTTAAATAGAATTAAAAATCATGAAATTTTTCTTTGTCGTATATTATTTAATCCTCGATAAAGGGTTAGACTATGAAGTTATGCATTAAGAATACATTATGCAGTGAATTATTATTTAATGTTTTTGATTTTATAATGGTTTCAGTCATGGATAAGACTTGGATCCATAAACCTCGACATACCCGAGAGTATTTGGAAGGTCTACAAGGATTTTTAGATTTTGCAAATGCTAACTCGGGTGTGGAAGGTCAAATAATCTGCCCATGCCCAAAGTGCAGATTTAAAAAATGGCAAGCTACGGAAGTTGTGTGCCAACACTTGATCGTCAAGCCTTTTCCACAAGGCTACAATTTTTGGAGTATGCATGGAGAAAGGGTAACAGAAGATCCTGCTACAAGACATCAAATAGTATTACATGATGTTCCAGAATGTCCAATCGTTCGAAATGACCCTGTGTAGGACATGGTCCATGAAGTTTTTGGAATTCATCATGAACATGAAAGTGTTGATTCTATTGACATGCCGGTTCCTGTAATAACCCTCAACTAATAAAACCTTTGAAGGTTAAGTATAAATCATTACCTTTGAAGGTTAAGTACAAATCATTTGAAACAAAGAAAGTTGAGAACAATATAAAATTTTAGAGTGTTTTTGACTCTTTTTCTGACCTATCTTCACTTATATAAGCATAACTCTCTCATATGAAATCCAAATTAAGTGATTCCAATTGCTGTTGAAATATAAGACATATATCTACAACTTTGATGTTGGGCACTTTTGCTAATTCCGTAAATCTTATAGTGATAAAAGGTAAAAACCGAAGCGTAGTGTGGTCTGGACCTTTGTTCACAATTTTATGCATAACTCTCTCATATGAACTCCAAATTAGGTGATTCAAGTGGCTAAAGAACGCTAAGAGAAAGGGCTACAACTTTCATGTTTGCCATTTTGTTAAATTCGGCAAAAATCAAGGTGCACTGTAGCTATGAAGCACGACCGTGCTCTAGGACACAGCCAGGCCGTGCTTCTGGCTGGTTTTTCATATGTCCGCAGCATCCCCTCCCTTCTCCCTCATTCTGCCATTCTGCCTCCCCCTCTCTCTCTCTAAAATATTTTCTCTACCTTCTCTCTACGATATCTCACCATCCAGCCAACCAATTCGAGCTACCAAGGTACCATTAGACTCGTGGCAACGAGTACTTCAAAACCCACCGATCAGTTTCACCGAAAAACCGCCAGAAAATCGCATGAACAGTAACCTCCAAAGTAAAATTCCGTCTAATCGCGTTTTAGGCTTCGTTTTTACCAAATTTCTTTCCATAGATAATCTTAGAATTAGTTTCTATGCTAGAATATAAGGTTTTTAGGTTTCGGCGTGAATAGTATTTTCGGTGAGTGAATAGTGTTTTCCGGCATGAATAGTGACGTTTAGAGTTTTCCAATTCTCATGTTATGTCTATATTTTCTAGGTTGTTGAACCATCACGAGGTGAAATTCTCGTTGTTGGACTCCTAGTAAGGTGAGTGGGTTTTTCATACTATAGTGCATTTTTTTTTTAATTCAGTTTATAACTTTCATATGATTTTAACTAGTTGGAATGTATGCTAAATTGTTTTACCGCTTTGAAAACCAATATGTTCCAACTATGTTAGAAATTGTAAATTTCAATCCTAGTTGAACCCTAGGTATGCAGGGCAAGCATCTAGACTAATAATTCTCCATTTGAGCTAGATTTATAGAAATGCAAACTTAGTCATAGAAATGAACTAAGTTAGCCATAAAAGGATTTGATGCATGATAAGCATCTATGTAACGTCTACAGACGATCTATGTTTAAAAAGGGAAAATTTATGATTATGTGAGAATTCATGGATGAGATATATTTTAGAATGGAATTTTATGTATGAAAAGAGTTAGATGGAGAATTATAACTTTATTGAAATGTTTTACTTTAAACTCTTAGACTGAAATATTTTTAAATATTTGCTATTGGAGGAATCCTTTTAGATCACTGTTAGCTAGCCGCAGGTAGTGCTAGCCCTGGTACACCATGATCATGTTAGGACTTCGGCCTAGGATATTGTGACGGGCATATGACTGCCTAAGACACAAAATTTAGGGTGGACTTATGTCTACGCCTACAGTGATTGTCATACCCATTGCTATGTGCTTGGGGAGTTTAGGGTGGACTTATGTCTACGCCTACAGTGATTGCCATACCCATTGCTATGTGCTTGGGGAATATAGAGTGGACTTATGTCTACGCCTACAGTGATTACCTTACCCTTGCTATGTGCTTGGGGAAGATGATAGATCTGTTAGGAAAGACCTCCAATAAACTAGTGCATTTTTCTTAAAGATTAAATATTTCTAAAATACCTCATTCATCATTGTTATTGCATAAATATCTTCATTTATTACTTACCATGCATAATTAATTTGCTTACAGTTATTGATTTAATCTTGTTTTATCATTTGAACTGTTTAGCATTCTTTCAATAAATTACGGTTAAATGTTTAATGTTTTCTATACCTTGATTTCAATTATTTAATTAATTGCGAAACACTCGTGCTTAGTTTGCCCTGTTTCTGTTATAGTATGATTTACCCATTCACTGAGATGTGGTAATCTCACCCCTCTTTTGTTTTCTCCCCACAGATAGTCAGAGAAACATTGATCTAGCTATAGCTCCATAGGAAGCTAAATATAGCATTGGTGAGCCCCAGTTTGGGCAAGGCTCCGTTGTATTGGTTGTATAGTCTAAGTTTATGTCTAGTGTATCTCCATGAACTTACAGGCAGGATCCTCGCTTCTTGTGTTGTTTGAAAAAATGGTTTCTTTTAGTTTTTCAACGATGTTTGTATTATGAGGCTATGGGTCAAGTTGAATCACAGATGTTGGATTCATGGGATATATATATACAGTATTTTCTGATATTGGATGTGGCATATGTGGCCAGTTATATTTATTATGTACTCTGGATTGTGTGCTGAATGTTTGTGCATGCTATGTGTTAGGCTTACGGCTAGGGGGAAACCCTTATGTCGTGCCGATCATGTGTTCCATCATTTGGAGCTGTGACAGTTCCACCGTCAGGTGAAAGGATGGACGAAGGCACGAGAGCTTTTTTTGAATTACTGAAGGATGGGCAAGAACCATTGTATTAAGGGTGTGACAAATACTCTAAATTGTCATTTCTGGTGAATTTGTACCACATTAAGTGTTTGTGCGGGATATCCGACAAGGCTATGTCAATGATACTGCAGCTATTAGTTGACATCTTTCCGGATGCAAAGATTCCAACTTCATTTTACGAGGCTAAAAAAATTATTAATAAGTTGGGGTTGAACTACAAAAAAATACATGCCTGTAAAAATGATTGCATGCTATTCTAGGGAGAAAATGAAAATAAAGATGCTTGTAATAAGTGCAGTGCATCGAGGTGGAAACCAAGGAAAAAAAGGAAGAAGCGGAAGAATGTGGCTAATAAAGTTCTCAGATACTTTCCATTAAAGCCCCGGCTACAAAGATTGTTCATATCTTCTAAGACTGCCGAACATATGAGATGGCATTCCACATACAAAAATAGTGATGGTATGATGAGGCATCCGAGGAACTCCGAGGCATGGAGGAGATTTGACATCTTAAATCTTCAATTTGCATCTGATCCTAGAAATGTACGTTTGGGCCTCGCTACCGATGGTTTCAATCCATTCAGGAATTTAAGTACAAGTTACAGCATATGGCCAGTCGTACTGATCCCTTACAATCTTCCTCATTGGATGTGTATGAAGCAGAGTTCTTTTATGCTGTCAATGATAATTCCTGGTAGAAAGGCACCGAGAAATGATATAGATGTATTTATGCAACCGTTGATTGAAGAGTTGAAGGAGCTATGGTTCGACGGTGTGTGGACTTACGATTCATTCAGCAGTGACATGTTCAATATGTATGCTGCTCTCATGTGGACAATCAGTGATTTTTCTGGCTTTGGATGTTTATCAGGTTGGAATACTCATACTGGATTGGCTTGTCCACACTATAATTTTGATTCAACTCCTGTGCGCCTTCCTTATAGTCGGAAATGGTGTTTTATGGGACATCGTCGTTTTCTAAATCGGGGTCATAAATTTCGGCTTGCCCGTAACAGGTTTGATGGAACAAAAGATAGAAGAAATCATCCACTGCAGTTGAACGGTGTAGATATTTTCAGAGAAATTAATGATATTAACGTTGTATTCTGAAAGAACGGAGAATATGAAGGTCGAGAACAGAGGTCTCGAGGTCACAGAGGGGTTGAAGCTGGGACTCAACAATGGTGAAAAAAGAGTATATTCTTTGAACTTCCTTATTGGGCGAACAATTTATTGCAGCATAATCTTGATTTGATGCATATCGAAAAAAATGGCTGCGACAACATTGTGTATACTTTATTAAATGACACTGGCCGTTCAAAAGACCACATCAATGCACGAAGAGATTTACAGGAGTTAGGTGTTAGTTCATAGCTTTGGCCAGATGAGAATGGTAAGTATCGGCCTGCTTTGTTCACGTTGACAAATGCATGTAAAGATATCTTTCTCAAAACACTGAAAAACACATTTGTGCCTGACGGATATTGTAGTAATATTTCTAGATGCATTGATTTAAGACAACATAAGATTGAGGGGTTGAAAAGTCATGATTGTCATATTCTTATAGAACAACTACTACCTTTTGGCATAAGGAAGGCACTTCCTGAGAAAGTGTCTACAGTTCTGATCGAGTTCTGTTCGTTCTTTCGACATATTTGTTCCAGAGTTTTAAATGTCAGCGAACTTGATCAACTTCAAAATCGTATTGTTTTGACGCTGTTCCATATGGAGATGATATTTATTCCTTCCTTCTTCACAGTAATGGTACACTTAACCATTCACTTGGTCCAAGAAGCTAAGTTAGGCAGACCAGTTCAATATCGTTGTATGTATCCCATTGAAAGGTACAAGAATTTAAAAATTCAGATCTATTTTATCTTGTTTATGTTTTTTTAATTATCAATTTTTCATACCTGGTTGAACGTATGTTGTACAGATATTTGGGTAAGCTTAAGTCATTCGTCCGAAATAAAGCAAGGCCAGAAGGCTCAATAGCCGAGGCATGTGTTGCTGAAAAAGTTTTAATATTTTGTTCAAGGTATTTGGAGGGTGTAGAAACAGTGTTCAATTGTCCTATTTGGGTCGACGAACGACCTGATGTGGCGACGTCGGTGGGGGGTATGTTGTTTCCACAAGTAGGGAGGCCAGTTGGTGGGTTTGAGTATTTCACACTTTCTCTCCGAGAAAAATTGCAAGCCCATCGGCATGTCTTCATAAATTGTCCGGAAGTCGATTCTTATCTTCAGTGAGTACACCAAACTTTACTGTTACATTAATATTTATCTAATGGATATGAATCATTAAATTTACATATCAATTTTTTTATAGAGAATTTAGAGATTGGGTAAGAGATAGCTTACGAAGTAGAACCCAATCGTCTTCTGAGATAGATAAAAAAGTTCATAGGGAGTTTGTTTCCTGGTTCACTCGTCGTGTAAATATACAATTTACCTAGTCAATTTGTATTTAAAGTCTATTATGAGCATAACTCACGGCTCTATTTTTCTTTCCCAGATAGCAAATGATAGTAGTGAGACATTATCAACTGAACTAAAATTTCTGGCAATTGGGCCCTTGGATAGAGCACGCCAATACAGTGCATACAATATAAATGGATTTAAATTTTGAACGTTAGAGCGAGACCAAGGGTTGACAACCCAAAATAGTGGAGTTCACGGTATTTTCGGAACGAGGAGCTATGCAAGTAGCAGTGACAGAAATATGCAATTCGGTGGAGTGTCGTATTATGGAAAGTTATTGGATATTGTAGAATTGAACGGTTACTTTACAGTTACTTTATTCAAATGTATGTGGGCCAATACAACAACAGCGAGGGGCATTACCACAAATGGTTTCGGGGTGACATCTGTCGATTTTTCACGATTGATTCATAACGGTGAAAATGACGATGACGAGCCGTACATCAAAGCATTCGAAGCACATCAAGTATATTATGTAGAAGATGCGGCTGACAACAAATGGAATATGGTTATACATTTGAAGCCTCGTGATTTATATGAGATGGGCGAAGACGATGATAATATTTTATATGATAGTGATCTATTGCGCATTCAAAATTTAGAAAGATTATTTCCAGAAGAAACAGTGAATTTATGTCTGTTACGGTACTAACTTGACCCTGTAATATCTTGAATATATTTTGAGTTTGTTCCTGAACAATTTATGCTTTTTATGTATTTTGATATATGTTTTTATTATTTTCTTATTTTTAAATGAACAATTTATGAGGTGAAATTAATATTATTAATTTTTTTCTGACAAGCATAATGATGATGCGGAGGGGTAGATCTGGATTTGCGGACAGAACGTGTGCGGCGACATCAGCTGGCCATGTTGCTTGCCCGACTAGTAGCGAGGGAGGACAGCCTTGCGATGATGATTTGACGATTTCAGTAGATGTCCCGTCCATGGTACCTCCGGACTCGAGGGCACTAGAGTCAGAGGCAGGATCGTCCACACTACCCCCATCTGACGATACAGTTCCAGAGTCAGAGCTCCTCCCGTCCACAATCCCCTCTTACGACGCCCAAGAACCAGATCTTGATTTTGATATCAACTTGGACGTCGATGATTTGTTGGAGGGCGTTGAGGTGGAGCGTCAGATTGCTCAGCAGGAGCGTAGGCACAGGAGATCGTGGACAGTCGATGTTATAAGTATAATATAAAATATTTTTTATATTTATAATAATTAGCGTCCAAATATTGAGTTAACACATTTATTTTATATTGTAATAGATGAGACCGGTCAAATGACGCCCAAACAGATGACTTTCCACGATGTTTGGGCGTTACCTCATGGGCACAAGGTGGTTGTCCGGTGTAATGACACCCACCAGTCCATTGGAGACGGAGGTGGTCTCCTTGGTATGTTCCTCGGTACCATTGGAGATAACTTCCGTTTCTTTCCGATCTCATATAAAGATTGGAGGAGCATTCCCGACGATTACAAGGCCGAAGTGTTTCGTGACACGATACAGGTATGAACTGTTAATTCTTCTTAAGTATACTTTAATATTTTTAATGTTTAACTGAAATTTGTATTATTTTTTGTAGACACATTTTAATGTGACGGGCTTCCACAAGAAGATCATTTTACAGTCACTTGGAGCCAAGTGGAGAGCCGCAAGTTATAATGTGTTTCGACTCAAGTACGATGGGACAAGGTCGAGGGAGGAGTTGCTGAACGACGTACCCTCTGGCATTCCACCTGACCACTGGGCTGCGTTCGTTGATTGCCGGCTGAATGCGAGGACTAGAGTAATTTTTTATATTAATTTTTTCATATATATTTTCTTTCCAAAAATATTGATTAATTAATTAATTAATGCATTTATTTAGGATGTGGCTGCTCAAAATAGACATAACAGAAGACGTATGATGATGCCACATACAACTGGATCCAAGAGCTTTTCACGCAGAAGGGCTGAGCTTGTGAGTTTTATTTCAAAAGAATTTTATTCCTTTTTAAATAAAAAACATATTTCTTTAAAAAATTTATTAATTGTTTACTTAATCAGGAGGCGGAGGTTGGGGGTCCAGTGACTCGCGGTGATGTATGGATAGCAGCTCATAAAAGGGCTGATGGAACATACATCAACGACGAGGCTCGAGCAGTTGCAATATGTAAAATTTTAATATTGTTATGTTAATTAAAAATTTTATTTGATTCTTTGTTAATTGTAATAAAAATTTAACGTCTCTTTTTCATTTTATAGGAAAAAATTGCCTCGATCCAACAGGAGGATAGCTCTTCCCAATAGTTCTCGACAGATGATTCACTTGCGAGAGCCTTGGGAACTACAGATCACTCGGGTCGTGTTCGAGGATTTGGGTTAGGTGTTTATCCAACCCAAGTTTTTGGACATCCCTCTGTTGGGTCGAGCTCATCATCTGGGCCTTCATACACTGAATTACAGAATGAGGTGGCTCGTCTAAAAGCGGCCATACATGAGCGAGACGTCGAGCAGCACTGACGAAAGGCGGAGCAGCAGCGACGAGAGGCAGAGCGAGAGGCTCGTGATGCTGACATGATAGCTCGACAGAGACAGATGGAGGCAGCTATGGCGTTCTTGCTCCAGAACTTTTCGGGTCAAGTGCCGCCAGACATTGCACTTGTTCCGAGTGCAAATCTTAGGGTAATATTTAAATTTTGAATTTCATAAATAATTGTTATTATTAATATTTTAAATTTCAAAACGCTTATATAATAAAATTGATTTTCAGGTCCTAAGTGATAAAGGCAGTGGACATTAGGAAGATCAGACGCCACAGGGTCCTCGGGGTACGAGTTGAGAGTTGATGATATTTATTATATTATTCTTTTTTGTACAAAATTGTATATTGTAGTTTTAAATTTTAAGTCATTATTAATTTTATTTTTATTATTTATTTATGAATGTCATTTACATTATATTATTTATTTTTAAATTCTTAATATATAACTATATTTTAAAAAATTAAATATAATAATCATAAAATTAAACTAAACTAAATTATAATATAAATTATGAAGTTTGAGATAAAAATAATAAATAAATAAATAATAATGTCAATTATAAATATTAGAATAAATATATATATATATTAACAGATTAAATATGATAATAATAATATAAACAAAAATAATCTTGAAAATTAATAAATTTTTAATAAAAATTTACAAAAAGATATAGCAACGGTTCTAAGAATCATCGTTATTACAGATATAACGACGGTTCGTACAACTGTCGTTATATCCAAATAAGTGACGACGGTTGTACGAACCGTCGTTACTCTACACATGGAGACGATCCACTAACCGTCGTTAAGACGGGAAAGAATCGTCGCTATACCCTGTCTTAATGACGCTATCCCCACGGCTGGTCCAAATCGTCATGAAACTTATGTCTCGGCGACGGTTATCGCAACCATCGTTATGGTTGTTAGTGACAGTTGGAATCGTCGCTAAAGTCACTGAATAATCGCCGCCATGCCCCGCTTTTTTTGTAGTGTTGGATGTGGATATATTGTTCAAATAAGACAATCTTATTGTTTTCTTTTTATTTTAAAAATCGTAAATAGTGGATAAAATGAAATAAATATAATATACCTTAATATGCACAGGGTACATACATCTTTCACATATTTGTAAGAAAATGTTAAAGCAATTAATATGCATAATAGTGGTACTATAGTCGTCTCCAATAATAAGCATTTGAATACAAATTTTAGTTGAAACTAAATGAATAAAATTAATAGAGTAAATTACTCTCTCATCCCTTAATTAGTGCTCTTATTATATAGCTCTCCTCTTTGTTATAAAAATATATACAAACTTATTTTAAAAATAATAATAAAATACTCTCACATATCCTAATTAATTCTTTTATTACATTGTCCCCCTATTTATTAAGAAAATATAGGCAAATTTATTTAAAAGTAAGAGTAAAATACTCTCTCCTCCTTTAGTTAATATTTTTATTACAAAACACTCTCTTCTATTATGAAAATATACATGAATTTCTTTTACAAGTTTAAAAATATTACAATTTAACATAAATATTTTAAATACTTTTTATGAAAAAAAAACAGACAACAAATAAATAAATAAAATACCACTCTTAAATTTTTCTTCTTCTTTTCAATTTTCAACCAAGTTTTTAAACTAATGAAATTGGTATTTTGATAAACCAAACTCATTTATAATTATTTTAAAAAGAAATAATTGGTATTAGAAAAAAATTCAGAAATGCTATTTTATTTTATTATTTGATATTTTTATCATAAAAAGTATTACAGAAATTTTGATTAAGTTGTAACATATTTTTTACTTTTAAACAATATTTTTGTATATATATTTTTTATAATAAAAAAATAGCGTAATAAGCATATTAATTAAGGGATGAAAGTGTTTTTTATTCTATATATTTTATAAAAAAATTATATATTTTTTAACATATAAAAAACTTTATAATAAATAGATGAATTAAGAAAGGAGGCAATAATTTGCTCAAGTTAATAAATTAGTAGCTAGAAAGTAAGACAACACAATTACAATTTTAGATATATCTTAGTAGTAAAATATTTAAATATGAAAACATCTATTTATTGAAAAGAAAAAAATGATCACCTGTCGACTTTCCAAAGTCCTAAAGAGACAAAATCACTTTCCCCCTCACTTATCAGCTTTGGCATTTGATTTTGATCTCTTGGCTTATATTGCACCAAGAGAAAATGGTAATTAAAAAGTCATACTTTTACTTTTCCTTTCTTATGCTAAGAATAACCCAAAAATAAAATAAGGGTACCAAACGAAATTGAACATAATCAGAAATTTTATTTTTTATTTAATTAATCTACCTTGTAAATGAAAAATTATTGCAAAAATAATAATTTGGGTGAATTTTTTTCCCAAAACTTTAAAATTACAACTAGAATATTTAAACTGGATAAATTAAACTTAACTTATTGTTTGTTATTCCAATCTTTAATTTTTTTTTAAATTCATTTTACTTTAACTAGAAACATGGGCATTTTAAAATATGAAATCTAAAATTTTATTATCTTATTATTAATTTTATTACCAAAGACTCACAAGAAATTTAAATTTGACTAAATAAAAAAATAGAAATTTTTTTAAAAAAATATTACTTAAAGATTTTTATCAATCTTAAATATTAACTAAATATATTTTATATATTTATGTAAATTATTATTTTTATTAATAATATTTTTTATAAAATATAATTTTTAAAAATATAATTTTTTCTCATATATCAAATTCTCTATAAAATTTAGTACGAGATTAATTTTATTATCTCATCATTAAAGAATATGAAGAGAGAGAAAGGCGTATGGGCATTTTGAAGTATGAACCTACAATGGGTTAAGCTTTATAAATGCTTTCTTCTTTTCCCGAGGCATCAACTTCCAACTTCCCAAGAAAGGAAAAAAGAGACAAGTACATCAAACCCAACTCAACTCCAGCTCACTTGCCTAATCTTGTGGACAACGTACTCTCGTGGAACCCGATGCACGTGGTTTCATGGATCAGGACGCCGCACCTTTCATCTTCCTTAAATTTCAGATTTTGTAGTATATTAAATATTATAATATCAAAGCCAAAAGATCATTTTACTCCCTCAATTTGCAAAACTGAATTAATTAAGTGGCAGAAAGATATTTATCTTGTTAAGAATTTAATTTTTTAAAAAAATATAAAAATACTTGTATTATAAAAAAAAATTTAATGACTCTGACAATGTCAACTTTTAATGAAATTCTCGTGGGGATTGCCATAAATGGAGGGTTGGAGAGGATTTTCTCACTGACGGGCGGAACTAGACGATTTTTATCAGGAAGGCTAAAAAAAAAATTTAAAATAATATATTAATTAAATATTTTTGAAAATATTAAATAAATTTTTTTTATTATTAAAAATATTTAAATATTTTTAAAAGAATTTTATTATTATTAACAAAATTTTAAAAATTTTGGGAGGCTAAAGCCGACCCAAAACAGTACTACCCTCTGTCCCTGTTCACTGAGGGTCAAAATTAGATTATTTGATTTTGTTTTTATTTTTATTTTTTTTTGTTTTTAAAAATTATTTTACAAAATAAAAATATATATTTAATAAAATATTTTAAAAATAGATTATATTCTACTTTTTGAATGTTAAAAATAAAAATAAAAAATAAAAAAGACTTTTTTTAAAAAAATTAATTTATTTTTAGAATTTATTTTTAAAATAACAATAAAAATTAATTTTTAAACGAATATTTTTATTTAAAAAACAATTAAAAACATAAATTTATTTTTAAAGACAGAAAAACAGGCCCCATACTTCTTGTTTTACTGAGACTTACTATATTAAAATTATTATAATATTTTTAATTTATTTAATCTATTTTAGTGTGTATATATATATACACGTAAGTGTGTGTAATTTTTATTTATTTAATTATTTTAGTGTATATATGAAATGGGAACGAAAATAAGAAGAGAGATGCGTAATAAAGACGAGGACCAAGAACGACAACTCCTTCCTAACCCTAAACCTTAGCCCGCGACTCGTTGTCATCCCTCCATAAACACCATTGACAAATACGGATAGTCAAGCCAGGTAGATTAGCCATGAAAACATCATTTAAACCTCGATGCCCCAACCTCACCCACCATCATTAATAAATCATTATCTAAATTAATAAAAATGTAATCATGATAAATTCCATAAACTATTTCAATTAATTTGCACCGCGCAATTGAGAATTGCTCATCGATTCAGATTATATATCTGAATTTTATCAAATAATTAAAAAATTTACAAATTTTTATATAAAATGAAATTTCTAAAATCAATTCATGGCTAAGTCTAATACGTTGTTTAGAGAATTATTATTAATAATAAATTTTTAAATGAACTATTTTTTAAATATCCCAAAAATACATATTTTTTGAATTTGATTCTTCAAAATTTTATTTTCTTATTTTAATACTTCAAAAATTATTTTCACGTTAACTTTTTAACAAATATTTGAGGGAGGGCATGATTTAAGTAATTATTGATTTGACCAACAAAATAAATTTATTAATCATTTGTTAATGAAATTGACGTGATAATTAAAAACAAAATAATTTTGAAGAATTCAAATAAAAAATAATTTTAAGAGATCAAATTGAAAAAAGAATGCAACTAACCAAGATAAAAATAGCAAGTCACTCTTAATTTTTGTTGGTTCAATGATTAATTTTGTAAAGAAAACATATTGGATGATAATATTCCTATGCGAACACAAAGGCTAAATTAAGCTATGAGGAGCTTCAATAAATTTAAGGGCTTATTTGGTAATTATATTTAAAAATAATTTTTTATTTTAAATTATTTTTGAAACAAAAAATTTTATTTTAAAATTATTTTCTATTTCTGTTTTAGAAACAAATTTTAAAAATAAGTTGATGTTAAAATAAAAAAAAAAAAAAAAGAAGACTTATTTTTATTTTTTATTTTTGTTTTCAGAATATCCAAAAATAAAAAATTATGTTTCCAAATTAGTTTATTAAACATATTTTTTTATTTTGTAAAATAGTTTTTAAATATAATTTTTAAAAATAGAATCAAACAATTCTTAAATTTCTCAAAAAATCGAACTCTTTAAGAAATTAAAGTCTTTTTATTATGGAATTGTGTTCAGATTTATACTCAAATATCAACAAATATAACATAATTTAACGATGGAAGTTCAATATTTCTGGAGTTTTACCTGAAAGCAATGGAAGTAATTGAATGAATAGAAAGAGAAAGGGTTGGCTAGACAGAACCTTTTAACGGTGCAAATTGAGTTAGGTGGTGGTTATATTTATTAAATCTATCTACCAAAATTTAGGAAGGTCCTTTTCCCCTCTATTTAACTTCCACTTACCTTTCTCCCAAAATAATTATAACCTTTGCACATTCTTCCAACCCCTCGTAAAATCACAGAACCATAGTTACCAAATAGCTAGATCACATTCAAATGGCCACCAACAAAATGGCAGCAGCCATGGCTGCCATGGCTTTTCTATATTTAGTAGCATGTCACGGTGGCGTATTGGCACTGACACCAGTTCCGGCGCCGGAGACACCGGCCGCGGCACCTGGGCCGGCGGGTAACGATTGCTTCACTGCTTTGGCCAACATGTCAGATTGCCTTACATACGTTGAAGGTGGAAGCAAGCAGGCAAAGCCAGACAAAGGGTGCTGCCCAGAGCTGGCAGGACTCGTGGATAGCAACCCCATCTGCCTGTGTCAGCTTCTGGGTAAGCCTGATTTTGCTGGCATCAAAATTGATTTGAACAAAGCCCTCAAGCTTCCCTCAGTTTGTGGTATAACTACACCTCCAGTTAGCACCTGCTCAGGTAAATTAGCCTTTGCTTTGTTTCTAAATTATTATTTTCTACCAAGATCTTTGCCTCCAACTATATTTCCTTCTTAATTGATTAAGTTTTATAATTAATTTTTTAATTTATCTGTTTTTATGTTCTATTGCATTCATCCGTACAGTCTAAATTATACGATAATTTTAATTTTAATTTTACATAGCTAATATTTTAGATAGCTATTTTAGATGCTAAAATATTATCTCTTTTTGAAATATTATGATTGAGAGGATTCATATAAAAAATGAAATTTAGTATCCATAAATTTGTAATTTAAATTTAAATTTAAAAAAGTTTAAAACTCCGAATAAAATTAGTCCTGCACCAGCAGTTTTGAAATTTAATTCTATGAAGCTGCAATAAAGTGATATAGACATTTTTGTATTGAGAAAAGCTGAAAAAATGGTTTTACGTATAAATAAATTATTTAAGTTTCAAGGCACATTCTACTAAATTTTAAAAAATATATATAATAAATATTTTTTTAAAAATTGAAAATGAATATTTGTATTTATTTGAATGAACATTTAGATTTTTATAATGATTAGTGTTAAAATATAATTATATTATACATAAAACAATTATCCAAACGTTGAAGTTAAAATAGATCTGCTTTTAACCTTCAAAACCAAAATAATAGCAACTTAAATTTTGACAAAAATTTTTTATAACAAACTTGATTAATTAAGATATATAGACTTTATTTATAAAAAATATGTAGATTAGATAAATAATGAATAAATATAATAGTATGTAAAAAATAGTTTTAAAGAAATTTATCTTTAATATACTTACATATTTAATTAAAAAGAAGAATTGTATTTAAATAAATTATGCAAATAATATATAACTAAAAATCCAAATTTAGATTTTAGGTGAAGCTAAATAATTTAAAAACAATTAAAATTTAAATAAATTATGCAAATAATGTATAAAATTTTGTATCTTGGAAACATACCTCTCTCTCTTCCCCCTCAAACGTACCCACCTGCACGTGAACACATTGACTGATGTTGGTCAGGCTTTAATGGCAACGGCACCGTTTTGAACTACCACCGTCCACCGCCAAAAATGTCAGCTTAGATTTTTCTTACCTTTATTTATTGCAATATACTCCTACGGCACCGAAAAGAAACCGTTGTAGGCAGATTAACCTTATTTCTAAAATTTAATTTTAATAAATAATATGTAATTATGCTGAGTAAATTACATTCAATTTTTTTAAAAAAATTGTGGAAATTATATTTAAATTTTTTCTACTTTTAAAACATACAAAAACATTTTTTATTTAAAAAGTATTAATAAAAATTATATTTTTAAAAAAATCTTCTTAAATTCTAATTATTGCTTAATTTAATGTAGTGCATATTATTATGTAAAAATTTAAAATAAAAAAATTAGTGTACTTTTAAAAAAAAATTAAAGTAGGAGTGAGTGTAGGTTTATAAATTTAAAAAGTTCGCGTTTCAATTTGAAATTTAAAAAAATATGTTAGTGTAATTTTTACAAATTTTAGTAGATAACAAAAATATTTATTTTTATATTGTACATAATTTACACCCATAAAAAAAATATTAAAGAAATGATATTTCTACATTTTCAAACTACTTAAAAAATAAAGGTACCATATGGTTATACATTTTAGAGTAAATTATATTTATTTATTTTAAAATTTATAATAATTATATTCACACTCTCTTTTTAATTTTAAATTGACAAAAAAAAATATACTCTTTCACGTTTTAAAAAAATTACACTAATATTTTTATTTTAAATTTTTATAAATATTAATTTAACATTTTAATAATTTGTATTATATTGAATTAAAATATTTTATAAATTTTTAAGAAAAAAATATATAAAATATAAGTTTTATTAAAAAATTTATAAATAAAAATAAGTGTGAATAAACGAATATAATTTACTCTAAATTCTATCTATTTGTAATGAAAATCAACGCTAAAAAAGTTTGGCCTTTCACTTTGTCACAGAGGTGGGAGTCCCAGTTTCTTTGTCTCCATCCAGTGAAGATTCTGCATCACCAAGTAAGTCCTACATCAACTATTGTCTTAGTTTCTTGAATTTTAATTAGGTTTAATTACTTAATTAATTCCTATAGCTTTGATAATTTTTAAATAAAATTTAAATTTTTAAAATTATTGTTTTAATTCTTTTTAATTAGGTCTCTATCATTAAATTATTATCAAAAATTGATTGATTATACTGGATAAACAAAATAGTTATAAGTCACATTTGTTACTTAGACTTGTCCAAAAAAAAAACATTTGTTCCTTAGTAATTGAAATTATGACATATAATTTAATTAAAAAAAATCAAATTGTAAGGACCCAATTTAAAATTATAGAAGTTTATTTAAAAATTGATATAAACTATAAGAATCAATTGAACAATTAAACCTTTTAATTATGTGCTCTTAATTCTTATTAGGGGTTCTGCTTTGGGAAGCATATTCAATTTTTTATTTTTCATATTTCCATTTTCATTTTTTTAAAACATATGTGAGCATAGTTTGATTTGATTGAATCAATAAAATAAATTTTTTTATTTTATTCAAGAAAAAAATTCATGCATGTTTTAGAAATTTTTTATGAAAGTTTATTTTCATTTATGAGTGCCAACTTAATTTTTGTTTTTTTTTTCTATCAATTAAATTGAAGGTGGTCAGCCAGCAAAAGGACCAGCAGCCTCCAGTCCTTCAGATATGACTGCTCATGCTACTTCTCCTGGTATGTCATTGAATCTGTGAAAGATTTAATTTATTATTTATTAGTTTAATTGTAATTAAATTACAAATGAATTGATAATAAAATATATAAAATTTTATATTATAAATATAATATATTAAAATTTATGAAATATGCCATTTAAAATAAAAACAATCAAATAATACCATTTGACTATTTGTTGTGCATAAAACTACATTTCATTTAGTTGTTCTGTGAGTTGAAAATATTACCTTGACCCATTTTTTCATTTAGTAACAAAAATTTATTTATTATGTTGACTATTCAAATACATTGGACATTTGATAATTACAAGACAACCCCTTTTGGCACAAACAAATGGACATTAATTAAAGGTATGTTATGAATAAACATATTGATTAAAAAATCTAAAACCATCCAAAACATCATCTCTTTTTAGGACAATTTTTATTTTTCACTTTGATATTTCTCTTCTCCAATTGATTAATTTTTTTGTAATTAACCTACTAATTTATCTATTTTATTATATTTAATTTAGCCCTTATTTTTTAATTAAGCATTAAATCTACTGAGTTATATGAAATTACTAAAAAACCTTTTTTCATTACTTGGTATTCTATTATATCTTTTTGAATAGTATTTTAATAATTTTACATATAATTAATGTTAAAGTTAATGGTTTTAAACAGTAAGAGAATAAATTCAACGTGGCATATATATTAAAAGGTTAATTGTAAAAAGTTGGGCTCAAAATTTGAGTGAAAAAGTGTACCTTTCTATTTTATAAATGGCATCTAATTTCCTTTCCCTATAATTTCCTCAAAGAAGCAGAATGTTTTTTTTTTTCTTTTGAACATATGCAAGAAACTGAAGCACTTGCATTTTAATGTATGTTTGAATCAGCAGAAGGATCGATGGCAAGCCCTTCACAGGTAGCTGCAGCCACCCCTTCAGGAAACATTGATAATGGAAGCATTAAAGCCTCTAATCTGCCTTTCATTTTTGGCTTGGCCACTGCCTTTGTTTCCATATTCTTCTGATTTTTCTCAATTTTCAATTAATGTCATTTAACTTTATAGATTTTAAATTCATTATTGATGAGTTCCCTTGACTTAAGTTTTTTTGTTGTAACCTCTGATGCACTCTTCCTGTTGTTATTGTTAGTAAATAACACATTTTTAGAACCTTCTTTGCTACACTAAAATGTCAAGCCCTTCAATTATTATTATTATTATTATTATTATGTTTTATTTTATTGCAGTCAAGTATTTCTCGGTCTAAAGCTAAGTTATTTACATTAAGACTAAGGGATTCAAAAGAAAAAATTTCGCACACTATAATTAATTTAACTCATTAACTTAAAAATATGTCATTTACAGTTGAATTAAGAGATTTAGATATTTTGGCTGGCTAGAACCAAATATTCCCCATTTATGTTAGGGGAAAATGTAAGTAAATTAAAAATAGAAGTTTAAAGAATATATATCTAATCATAGCGATCAGATTCTTCACAAATACAATCACTGAATATAAATCAAAATAAAAAAAATTTATTTAATCTATCAAAAATATTAATTCGTAGTATATTTAATAAAAAATCACATATTTATTTGTAAGTTAAAAATATTTATATAAAAAAAATATTTTTTGAATATTTTATTATATTTTTTTTATTAAAAAAATATTTATAATTAATAAATGGTTGCTATAATTCTCATGTATCTTTTCATATAAAAATATTTTTTTTATAAAAATATATATTTAAATAGAGAAATATTTTTATATAGAATCATTTTTTCACATAAGATTACTTATTCGCATAAAATTATTTTTTTATGTATCTTTATCTCTTTTCATAGAATTATCTATTTACATAGAGAAATAATTATCGTATAAAAATAGATTATATATATTTTTATAATTAATATAATTAACAGAAAAAACTATTTTTTCAGTGTAATTATTTTTTTTTTGCAGCAACTTTATATTTATTTTTTAAATAAAGTTGCAACTTGTCGTCAAGTTGCAGTAATTTAAATAAATAAAAAAAAAAAAAAAGGATGGCTGCAATATACGATGATTTACATTATTTTCAAAGACAAATATAATAAGTGCCAACACAAGATTCAACTCTTGTTACGACTACTTTGTCTTCACATTTGGAAGCCACAAGGTCAAAATGCCCACATAAGTAGCATGAAATGTCAAGTGACATACAAAAATGCCACTTAGACATTTCCGTCAATGAATTTAACAATGTCCAGAAAAAGAGTAACATTCAACTAATTCAAAAAATTAAGAATAAAATTGAATCCAATAAAACTTTAAGAATAAAATAAAAACTTGCCTTAAATTTCACAAAATAAGTATCTTAACCCTTTTTCCTTATTTACTGAGATTATACTTGTATTAGTCTTTTGTTGGACAGTACTGAGATTATACTTACCGGTGCCCTTTAAGTTTACTTGACAATGTTGGTTGTTGGTGGATCATTTTCATGATGCTCTTTAGTCAATTTTTTCATAAAAAATTGATTGACCACTGCACTAGTCAATAAACCTCCAAATTTGAGTAGTTCAACTAAGAACTTCAAAACTTTCCAATCGGAATGCGTCTTCATTGATTCTGGTTAATTTCTTTAAAAGATATTGTATTTCAAATGATAATCAAGAATAATGGGATTTAGATCATGATCACGTCAACAACAAAAAATGGACCAAAAACAATTAATTTAAAAAAAAAAGATTTTGTATTTATCTTTATCTGCATATGACGAATATGGCACATATAAGATATTCCCGATCCGGAATAATAAGATTCAAGAAGGCTTCAAACAATCACTAGGCATAAATTCATATTTTACCAACTTTGACATAAATCCAAATAACAATCCAAAAGGTTGAACACTAATGTGATATGACCGTAAAATAACTTTTTGTATTTATCTCTTTTTTCATACATAAGAGAATCTAATATAGCATAAGGAGATTCAAGAAGGCTCCAAAAAATCACTAAACAAAGATTCATATTGATCGAACCTTAACATAAATTCAAACAGAAATCCACAAGGTTGAATATATAAGATGATAATGTCTCATAACAAGTACTTCAAACTTCCAACAACAATCTCACTTTTCTTATTAAATAACCTTTCTCATCTTGTTGCTACTTAGTTGTGCAATCAGGTCCTTCCCAATCAAAGCATCTTCACCCAAAATTTCAGAACTCTACCTCTTCGCTCGAGTAACATTGTCTTGAATGTTTTCTTAATTATCATTTTCACATGTACTAGAAGAAGCCTTAAAGGAAGAACACAAAACTATCATCAGTCCCTTGTGGGAATGCAATGTAGAAAGAAACAATAGATATTTTAGGCTTAATTGCACTTTTAATCTCTCAATATATCAATTTAATTTTCTTATAATTTGTAATAAAAATTTGATCAAAATTGTCCTTCCATTAAATTTATTGTTTATTCTATTATTGGTATACTATGCACATACTACGCATATATTACTAAATCTATTATTAATATAATTTTTTATATAATTAAATATAACATATATCATTTAGTAATGTGTACTTGACATAAGCATGATAAATGAACAGTAAAATAAACAATAAATTTAATAAAAAAAAATTATTTTAATTTATTTATTAAAGCTAAATGGATCAATTTCATATTAAAAATTACGGAGGGATTAAATTGATGCATTTTTTAAAATAAAAATCCAACAGTACAACTAAGCCCATATATAATTATATAATCCTACTCCTGGAGGAAAAAATGACGCAGAGAAGAACGAATATTACCTTATCATTTGCAGTAGTTCCAGGAGACCGAGGTTCATTCAAATACCCCTATAAATTGAATGAGACGAAATGTAAAATAATAAATATTTTAAACAGAATTGGAACAGAAAAGCTTGTAAGTAAAGTCTTACACTAGTGGGCAGCTGGAAAGACTCAATTAATGACTCATCGCAAGACATCCTCCTCACCATATACATGGATTTGGCAACTCCAAAAGCTATTCTCTGTTATATGAATCTTGAAGAGGAACTTTTTTCCCATAAATTTATTCCGGGGTTTGATTAGAGTCTCCATTTCGCTAGGAAGAGAACAAAAATTAAAAATAAAAATTACCAAATTGGTGTCACATCCAATGTCTGAACATATAAAAAGACAACATTGTCAATTGGAGGTGTTTATGATCAATACCATGAGAACAGAATTTTCCATCTCAGAGGCTGAACAATGGAAGAACTGTGTTGCTTCCTTGTCAAAGACAACAAAGGTGACACTACCTGTGCCATCTATTACCCCTAGCTCAAGCTTGTATCTTGGCACAACCTCAGAAACCAACTTGTTACACTTCTCACAAAAGAAAGAATGACCATCAGGGGTCACCTTCTTTGTACACCTTTTGCAAGAGTTATAGAACCATCCCCTATCCAACTGGACACTAAGCACAGTGGCCAGGGTCACACAAATAGTGTCCTGCAAGACAGTTAAACAAAACTTATCAAATTATATAGTACACATTACACAATATAATATGAATATCAGATTATGAATAGGCAATACCATGGTACAGTTAATAATCTCATCAATAGTCTTCCTCTTTGTAACTTGAAGTAAATCATCTACCAGAGAGATGGATGACTGACTTGATATTTGATATGGTTGTTGCAAAAAATATTTGCCTTCAGATTGAAGCCTGCAGGATGCAGGAAGATGTTATAAGGGCAAGCGCATGTTTCAAAGTGTAATTTGTAGAGAACAGTTCAACTTAGTTTGTAATAACCGTAAAAATTTAACGAAAATTTCAATTTAAAAGAAATTTAGAATAAAAGAGAAAATTTTGAAAATAGAGATAAGAACCGTAGAAAATATGTATATTTATTACATGGATTAAAGAATTACAAAAAGAATATGAAAATTTACGTTTTGACGCGTAATTTTTATTTTTCAAGAATAGTATTCTGTTATAAGCAAATATATTTTTATTTGCTTAAAAATAATTATGTTTTGCTAAAAGTAAGAAGACTTTTAAATAAAATAATTATTGTTTCGTTTAAAATAATTATATTGGCCTATAAAGAATTTTTGTTGTATGTTTAGAAATATTTTCTTTTAATATGAATAAAGATATTCATTTTGAGATTTATTTTATAACGATTTTTATCAAGAAAAATCATGATTTAAGAGTTTAACTAAAGATTTATGAGAATGGAAATTTTTAGAAATTTTTGGGATATTTTATGATGAAAAATAAAATTTATATGAATTTTTATAAAGGAAAATCCTATTATTAATTATTTAATAATTATTATTATATTAAAAAAAGGCAATTGAAAAACGAAAACCGGGGGCGACGATATCAGATTCAAGAAAAATCGAAGAATATGCATAGTGAGTGAATACTGACCTACAACTTTATCTTTCAATTTGGAGTGTTTATGGGCTTCTGATCTCAAAACTGGAAGTGTTATTGGATTCAGGACGAAGAATACTTCAGTTTTGATCGATCAAATTTTCAAATCAACCGTTGAATCGCCGTAAATCTGAAGTAAAAAATCTCGATAAAAGGTAAGTTCTGAAAATCTTCCTTAGAGACTTCTAATTAGAAATCTGACTCCGTAGATGGATTCAGAAATTAGATAAACATTAGAATATGAATTTATTTTGTTGATTCGGTAAAAGTTTTGTGACATTGAATAGTATTTTTCGGTGATGAATAGTAATTTTTGGCGTAAATAGTATTTTCCGGCAGTGAACAGTACCAACCTCTCAGAGTCATTTTTAAGGTTTTTGGACCCTCCAGACACGTTTTTGAAGCTTATTTGGTCAAATTCAGATTAAAAAAGTGCATTTTAGGGCTATCCAATCTGGAGCCCTTACTTGTGAGTAGATAATTCTTCCTATGGTTTGTTTTTACTCTTCTTGAACTTTACATTGATAAATGAGTATGATTACATGTTATCTATACTTTCATATGTTTCTGAAATGGTTTGGAATGTCTGAAATAATTGAAATATAATATTTAATTACAGAAGAGTATGACTTTTGAAATGAATTTTGAAACACATTAAACATGCGATTTTTAAATGTATTTCGCATTACATGGCAAAGAAAATATGTTATGCATGTGACATTGATTTTACAGTGTTATGTTTGCCTCGGATATGGGCATGATTATATGATTCCCCGGATTGGAAAATTTATGACAAAAGATTTTGTAC
The DNA here is from genome assembly GCA_037074535.1 of Gleditsia sinensis. NCBI lineage: Eukaryota > Viridiplantae > Streptophyta > Magnoliopsida > Fabales > Fabaceae > Gleditsia > Gleditsia sinensis. The sequence goes on from CM073472.1 coordinate 21,769,112, forward strand.
TGAGACTAAAAGCTCTGTTTTGAATGATATGTAAAGTGATAAGTTGCCGAATATGATTGAATGGCAAGTATAAAGCTCATGGTGAATTGTTTGATAATTATGCATTGCATTTGATGGATGTGCACTTTTATACATTTTTATATGTATTGATGAATATTGACGGATTATATGACTTGAAACGGTATTGTGAAGGTTGTATCAGTGGTAATGTGAGGAGGCAATAGGGTGATGAACTCACATTCCCTGATTACCTATTGTAATGATGACAGTGGTAATGTGAGGAGGCAGAAGGGTGATGAACTCACATTCCCTGTTGATCTATTGAAGTTGTAGTCAGTGGTAATGTGAGGAGGCAGAAGGGTGATGAACTCACATTCCATGTTTATCTATTGTGTATATTGAAAGTTGTGACATACATGAGTATTATATAAAAGAATTGATTTTTAATGCATATTAAATTTGATTTAAGATCAATTTGTATCATATATGGTTACAGAAATTTGAATGTGACTTGAACTGAGAATATTTTGAAAACGCGGGTCCAATAAAGATGTACTTCTGAATGGTAGATTTTGATATGATAAATTTTAATATATGAGTACATCCTTATATTGATCTGAGAGGTCATAGGAGGTATTATCTGCTCACTGAGTTGTAAAACTCACTACACGATGTGGATCAATTTTTCAGATAAAGATACAGAGTTTGGTCCAGCAGCTACGTGATCGACTAGGGGTCGTACTTCGGTGGTGAGCCTAAATTGTTTCTAGGCTCTCAGTGTTTGATATTGTAATATAAATGTACTCTAGAGATGCTCTGAACGTCACAAGCAGAATCCTTACTTCTGTTGTACTCTGATGTATATGTACTTGATTTGTATATGGTATCTGTATGGAAAAACCTATATGTATCTGTTTCCTTGATAAAGGATTGGGATATTCATGTTTATGGAAAATATATGTTCATAATATACGTGTTTCACGTGCCCTAAAATTAGGGGCGTGACAAGTTGGTATAAGAACATTAGGTTTCCCTGTGGCTATTAGAGCAAATGATTCTTTAGTAGGACCTTTAGTATCGATATGAGCCGGACATATTTATACTTCAGGTGCTGCTAAGGGATTCTATAGGATTTCAAACTCCTTTCTATTCCAAATTGCTAAAGTTTATAGTATAAGATGTATTGAATATTGTTACATCTTAAGAGATATCTATAAATCAATTACAACTTGAAAGTGAAAGTGATAGGCATCTTAGAGAATTTTAAGAATTGATACAAATACCAAATATGGTGATTTCTGAATGTGACATCTGATGTACCCGGTTGTCTAAATATGGTAGACTTTGATGTGATATCGGGAATGGATTGGTTGGTATTATGTTATGCCATTTTAGAATGTCATCCTAAGATGATTAAATTCAATATTCCTGATGATTCTTCTTTCTTGATACAAAGAGATTATAGTGAAGTATTCAATAATCTAATCTTTACTTTAGCAACTTATAAGTTATTACAAAACGATGTATATTACAAAACGATGCTAAGGATATTTGACAATGGTAAGAGATGTTGATATAAAGTATATGTTCTAGTGGTTAAAGAATTTTCTGATGTAATTCCTGATGAATTGCCAAGATTACCTCGAAACGTAAAATATAATTTGGTATTGATTTACTTCTTGGAACCCAACCAGTGTCTATACTTCTATATAGAATGGTATCGACTGAACTCAAAGAATTGGAGGATCAGTTGTAACACTTGTTAGATTAAGGATTTATATACCCCTAGTACTTTTACTTGGAGTGCTCCAGTTTTATTTGTGAAAAAGAAAGATGGATCACTATGACTATGCATAGATTATAAACAATTGAATAAAGTAACAAAGTGGAATAAATACCCATTACCTCACATAGATGATATATTTGACCAGTTACAAGGTACTCAACATTTAAAAAAATTTGAATTGATTTGATATCTGTATCTCATCAATTGAGGATAAGAGAAGAAGATATTTGAAAATTTTCTTTTAGGACTTGTTATGGCATTATGAGTTCTTGGTGATGTCATTTAGTCTGACAAATGCCCAGTTGCATTCATGGACTTGATAAAAAAAAAGAGTATTGAAGTCATCCCTGAATTAATTTGTTATTATAATTATTGATAATATACTAGAATATTTCAAGAATTCAGAGGATCATAAGCAATATTTAAAGATGTATTACAAACTCCAAGGGAATATTAGCTATATGCTAAGTTCTTAAAATATGAATTTTGATTTAGTAATAGTACTTTCGTAAGGTATGTGGCTAGCAAGATGGTATCCAAGATAACCCTGAGAAAGTAAAAGTGGTACAGCAATGTCCACATCTTGCTACAGTTACAGATGAATATCTAAGTCCAATTTACGCTTTCTGCTATGGTCTGTTGTCCATTCTATTTGAGCTGTGATTGGATCAGGTACATGAACATATGCTTGTAAAGCATCAATCAATTCCTCAGCATCTGGAGCTGAGATGAGAATTCGTCGTGCTGAATGTGAGATGAACATTTATTCCACAGCATGATCAAGGAAAGACAACAGACCATCAAAGAAGTGATTAACATTTAACAAATCTATCAGTTTGTGATGCATATTTAGTTGTGTCCAAGAGAATATTTGAAAAATTTCTTCTAAAGTACCAAAACCCCCTGGTAAGGTAATGAAGACATCAACATTGCTCATCATTTTAGCCATGCGCTCATGCATGGATGCAACCCTAAACTCTTCCCCAATTGTCTTTCCTACGATGTTAGATGCAGCTAGAGCTGTAGGAATAATACCTAGAACTTGACATCCTCCTACATGGGCAGCTGTAGACATACATCCCATTAACCCACGATTACCTCCACCATAGACTAGATGAATTTTTCTCCTGACCAGCACCATACCCAGGTTTTGTGATGCTTTCACATATTCTCCATCTTTTCCAGAATTAGAACCACAAAAGATACAAATATTTCAAAACTGACGGAATGCGGTTCCCTCCATAATTTCTATCACCTTAACTTTGAGTATAGACAAAGATACTAATATAAGTATTTATAAAACTCAAAGAAGGACATATTTATAATAGCTATGCGAATAGACCGGGTATTATTAGAACAACTATGTGAGTGATTAGTGAATATCAGCTAAATTAAAGGTAAAAAAAATTTCAAAAATGACAGTAAGCATGTATATGTACAGTAGTTATGACCGTGACCCATAGTAAGCACATAAAGAGCATAAGATAAGATATTACCAGAAATTTGTCTTTTCCTAGTTGTTCTCGATGCAGCATTGTTGTCTTGATTCTTATAGGAAAGTTGTAGGTGATAGGCGTAATTGTGAAAAAAAAAATGAAGAAGTGAAAATACAAATAAGTTAGTTGTTGAAGAAGGACAATCAAATGATTTATTTTGTTTTCCCAATATTTTGCCAGTCGACTATCGTTATTATTAAGTCGACTAACTATTTTGAGAAATTTTAATTTGGACTGATTATTTTACAGTTGATTGATTACATCTATTTTGAAGCAATCAACTGCATCCTACCAGTTAACTACGTATTCTTTGATTTTCACAGACTTTTATAAGTTCAGAAATATTTCTTTTTCTATGTGCTATCTTTTCACCGAATATCAACAGATTTAAAGTAGATTTTGACACATATATTCAAAATTTGCGGCCACCGATTTTCGTCAAAATAGCAGCTAGATTTTGTTTACAGATTTTCAAGAATTACGGCCACTGATTTTAATTTCCTGTCAATGTTTTATCCAAACTTCTAACTTCCTATTTTAGCACCATGCTCTCTTACGTGTTTCGCATTTTCTACTGCATTGTCCTACATTAATATTTGACATTAAATGCAAGATTCTTTTTCCTTATTATAAGGAGGGTTAATTTCTAATCTTTGGAACTCAATTATTATGGTATTCAACTGATTAGTAGATTAAAGTAATAGAGATTTTGAAAATAATAGATGGATGATGATCTAATGGTGCTTTGACGAATGTAATCAAAGAAATTAACGGTGTTGAAGTTTTTGAGGAGTAAAGTATGGAAAGTAAGATTTAAGTTAATCTCGAAATTTTTAATTTGAAAATATGGAGAATATTCTGAGAATCATGTTCGAAAATAATGTAAGTGATCAAGATATTTGTGTTAAAGGTTTATACTATGTTAAATCAAATCTAGTATTTAAGATGTGAATTATGTTGAAATTGAGAATTTATATATGAGTAATTGTTGGGAAAGATCTTCTTGAAACGATTGGATGAATTAAACAGAATTGATATAAGTTATAATGAGGTGCTTTTAGATATGATAGAAGAAATGATTGAAATTTTTGACAATGAGTTTAATGGTGTTAATAAGATGGTATAGAATTACAGTGATGAGGGAAGTTGGAATTATTAGACATGTGTCAATGATACATAAATGTTATAAAAAGTTGGTGAATTTATTGTTACGTATGTTTAATATATTGATTAAAGGATTTCAGGATAAAAATAGATGATAGATTAAGGTGATGATATTTATGGGATGATGTTGACAAGTGAGAATTAAAGATAACTTGATAGAAGTCTGGAATAAGAAAAGATAGTTATTCAATACGGATGTGAATATGTTCTTCTATATGTACGGTTCTTAATATCGACTTATAGATATATGCATGCAAGCTTAAAGATATAAAGAAATGAGATATATAATGGTTTAAGAGTTCCTTATTTGTATATACATAATTTGTTGAGTACTTTGTATAAAGTGAAATTGATTAGAAAATAAATACAAGCAACTCAATACCGGTCAAAAGTTTATAAGGATCATGAATGTTGAGTACTAGAAGTTATCAGTTGGTGATCACATATTCTTGAAAGACTCATCAATGAAAGAGGTAATGAGATTTGGAAAGAAATGGAAGTTACACCCTCGGTATATAGAACCATTTGAAATTCTTGATAAGATCAGTTCAGTGGTTTATTGTTTGGCTCTACCTCTTGAATTGGATAATGTCCATCCAGTTTTACATGTATCTATACTACATAAATATTTATCGGATTCTACACATGTTATACAGTATCCATAGATTCAGTTACAGAAAGATTTAACCTATAAAGAACAATCAGTAGCAATAGTGGACAGACAAGTAAAGAAGTTACGGTCAAAAGAAATATCTACAGTAAAGGTGATATGAAAAAATTACTCTTTTGAGGAAGCTATTTAGAAAAAAGAGGAGGATATATGCGCCAGATATCCACATTTATTTGAACAATGAGGTTAGTATTTATCTGCAACTATGGTGATGAAATTTGGGGACCGAATTTCTTTAAGGGGGGAAGAATGTAATAACCATAAAAATTTAACGAAAATTTCAATTTAAAGGAAATTTAGAATAAAATATAGAATTTTGAAAATAGAGATAAGAACCGTAGAAAATATATATATTTATTACATGGATTAAAGAATTACAAAAGGAATATGAGAATTTACGTTTTAGCGTGTAATTTTTATTTTTCAAGAATAGTATTCTGTTATAAGCAAATATATTTTTATTTGCTTAAAAATGATTATGTTTTGTTACAAGTAAAGACTTTTAAGTAAAATAATTATTGTTTCGCTTAAAATAATTATATCGGCCTATAAAGAATTTTTGTTGTATGTTTAGAAATATTTTCTTTTAATATGAATAAAGATATTCATTTCGAGATTTATTTTATAACGATTTTTATCAAGAAAAATCATGATTTAAGAGTTTAACTAAAGATTTATGAGAATGGAAATTTTTAGAAATTTTTGAGATATTTTCTAATGAAAAATGAAATTTATATGAATTTTTATAAAGGAAAATTCTATTATTAATTATTTAATTATTATTATTATATTAAAAAAAAGGCAATTGAAAAACGAAAACCGGGGGCGACGATATTAGATTCAAGAAAAATCGAAGAATATACATAGTGAGTGAATAGTGACCTACAACTTTATCTTTTGATTTGGAGTGCTTATGGGCTTCCGATCTCAAAACTGGAAGTGTTATTGGATTCAGGACGAAAAATACTTCAATTTTGATCGATCAATTTTTCAAATCAACCGTTGAATTGCCGTAAATCTGAAGTAGAAAATCTCGGTAAAAGGTAAGTTCTGAAAATCTTACTTAGGGACTTCTAATTAGAAATCTGACTCCGTAGATGAATTCAGAAACTAGATAAACATTAGAATATGAATTTATTTCATTGATTCGGTAAAATTTGTGATGGTGAATAGTGTTTTCCGGTGATAAATAGTGGTGGTGAATAGTTATTTCTGGCGCGAATAGTATTTTTCAGCATTGAACAATAACCAAACTCCTGGAGTTATTTTCAAGGTTTTTGGACCCTTCAGACACGTTTTTGAAGCTTATTTGGTCAAATTTAGATTTAAAAAGTGCATTTTAGGGCTGTCCAATCTGGAACCTTTACTTGTGAGTAGATAATTCTTCCTATAGTTTGTTTTTACTCTTCTTGAACTTTACATTGATAAATGAGTATGATTACATGTTATCTATACTTTCATATGTTTCTGAAATGGTTTGGAATGTTTGAAATAATTGAAATATGATATTTAATTACAGAAGAATATGACTTTTGAAATGAATTTTGAAACACATTGAACATGCGATTTTTAAATGTATTTCGCATTACATGGCAAAGAAAATATGTTATGCATGTGACATTGATTTTACAGTGTTATATTTGCCTCGGATATGGGCATGATTATATGATTCCCCGGATTGAAAAATTTATGACAAAAGATTTTCTACTGAGACTAAAAACTCTGTTTTGAATGATATGTAAAGTGATAAATTGCCGAATATGATTGAATGGCAAGTATAAAGCTCATGGTGAATTGTTTGATAATTATGCATTGTATTTGATGGATGTGCACTTTTATACATTTTTATATGTATTGATGAATATTGACGGGTTATATGACTTGAAACGGTATTGTGAAGGTGGTATCAGTAGTAATGTGAGGAGGCAGTAGGGTGATGAACTCACATTCCCTGATTACCTGTTGTGATGATGACAGTGATAATGTGAGGAGGCAGAAGGGTGATGAACTCACATTCCCTGTTGATCTATTGAAGTTGTAGTCAGTGGTAATGTGAGGAGGCAGTAGGGTGATGAACTCACATTCCAATGTTTATCTATTGTGTATATTGAAAGTTGTGACATACCTGAGCATTATATAAAAAATTGATTTTTAATGCATATCAAATTTGATTAAGATCAATTTGTATCATATGTGGTTACAGAAATTTGAATGTGACTTGAACTGAGAATATTTTGAAAACGCGGGTCCCATAAGGATGTACTTCTGAACGGTAGATTTTGATATGATAAATTTTAATATATGAGTACATCCTTATGTTGATCTGAGAGGTCATAGGAGGTATTATCTGTTCACTGAGTTGTAAAACTCACTACACAATGTGGATCAATTTTTCAGATAAAGATACAGAGTTTGGTCCAGCAGTCACGTGATCGACTAGGGGTCGTACTTCGATGGTGAACTTAAATTATTTCTAGACTCTCAGTGTTTGATATTGTAATATAAATACTCTATAGATGCTCTGAACATCACATGCAGGATTCTTGCTTCTGTTGTACTCTGATGTATATGTACTTGATTTGTATATCGTATTTATATGGAAAAACCTATATGTATCTGTTTCCTTGATAAAGGATTGGAATATTCATGTTTATGAAAAATATATATTCATAATATACGTGTTTCACGTGCCCTAAAATTAAGGGCGTGACATAGTTAATCTAAACTTAGTAACAAAAGGTACCTGCTTCTCAACGCTAATACCTTTGGCAATGCCAGATTTATTAGCATCCTAGTAGCATAAAGTGAGCTGGAAATCTTTCTATCACCCATTTTTCCTGATATTAAGAGGTATTTCATAAGAAACACAGATATTTCAGAAATATGAGTTACCAGCAATAAGGTCTTGTACGAATATTTTGAACTCACCACCGAATTCTTTTATCTTACACCATTGTAGGACCAGTATAACTGCACCATCTTTGTCACCACTCATGTATGAGTCTAGACTATCAGCATATTTGCCCCACAAAGCGCATGTCAACTTGACCTTACTAAAATCAGCATTTAAAATAAAAATTAATACGTGCTAAAAAAATAGAAGACAATAAAGCTTTTCTGAAAGAAATCATACTCTATATCCTCAAGCTCGATAGTAATCCTCTTTATCTTGTTTCCATCCATGATAATCTCTTCAACCTCACTTGCTCCAGCAAGCTTACCAACCACATCTAGTAGCCGAAGATAAGTTTCCAAGTTATGTTTTTTCCAAATAAACAAACTGAAACCATATTAGTCAACATGGGTTTTGTAATACTCACCAACCAAAAAGTTTTCGTCCGTGATCTTCTTGCATATATGACCAAAAGGTACAATTTCACATCCATACATTGATATACAAGGATCCTCTTCACACAGGAGAACTTTTGTTGAAAACTGGAAATTGATTTGAATGGGTGACGTGTGGTTTTGTAATGGCCACTATTATGGCCAACACCAAATTGACTAATTATATAAACTTTTCCTTCACAAATCTGGTCTTTGAATTTTTTCACAAACACCCTCTTAATAGTAGCACTTACTCGTCCACCCTGAAAAACGATTTGGTTAATGAAAACTTTATTGTCATAAATAAGAAATAAAGAATTCAAACTATAAGTTTACTTACATCCTTATCACAAAGAACCATCTCTATACTATTAATCTCATTGGGTAGATTAAACCCTGGCATTGTCCATTGACGGACAACTCTAACCTTAAGTATCCAAGATTCTTTCAAAGGAGTGATATCCCTCACTGGGTTATATATGGCAGCCATCCTGAGTATTCAAAAAGCATTCTAATTACAACCTTATTTGATCATTTTTTTTAGTGGGGACTACATAAATGCTACTGTCAATGAGTGGCATGGCAGTATACTGCAAATGGTTAAGAGATATAATCAGAACTTCGGTAATTGAAGGTAACATGTATTTTCTGCTTAAATTCACCATACGTGCTTGACTGCTCAACTCAATAGTATAATTCTAATGATGTTAATGAAAATGAAGCTGTGTCTATGCAGTACACAATATCTGTAGGCAGAAAAAGAAAATTCCCAAAATTGGATTATGATGGTATGGAATGCATAAGCACACTTTTGGTAGAGAGAGAAACTGAATTAACCTCTAAACTGTGATATAAAACACTACATAATAGAGATTAGATATACATGTTAAATCAAATGGTTATTTGAGCAGTACTAGAACTTTGACACTACGCTACCTGTAGTGTATCAAAATAAATGGAGTCAGAAAATATGGTGATAACATGTTTTAAAGCCTAATGGCCTAAACGTGATAATGATTTCAAATAAATAGTGGAATGTTCATGAATATCACGAAAATGAAGATTTACTTTGTGTAGTACACAATCTGAGCTTGTGGGGAAAAAAAATCAAACAATAAAATTGGATTGTGCTGGATATTACAGATGTGGGAAATTCAGTGATTCCTAACTGAGCATTATGAAATGGCAAGACACAAATGATATTACAGCTTGATGCATCACAGTATCATCATCATTGTTATATGATCATGCACTAACTGAAAGAATAGGTATGTTAAATGAATCGATATTAAAAGTATATCAGAAGTGAATTGATCCTGAATTACCTTTGTACCTGTAACAAAGGCAAGCTAAATAACCCAAACAAATAAACTTGAAAATAAAAGTGACCTTCCATGCATCCAGCAAAAGGAAACTAAACAGTTCAATTACCAAACTTGAAATGTTATCACAATTTACATATAGCAAAAAGCAAAGAATATGTACACAATCGCAGCAGTATATTAATATAGCGGTAGTTGAATGAAAATTTATTGTTATGCAATACACAATCTGAGCTTGCAGGAAAAAAATCTAACAGTAAAATTGGATTCTGCTGGAAATTCAGTGATTCCTAACTGTGCTTTATAAAAAGGCAAGACAGACTTGATATTACCAGCTTGATATATGACAGTATCATCACCATTGTTATATGATCATTCAATAACTGAAAGAATAGGTATGTGAAATGAATCAATACTAAAAGAAGATCAGAAGATGTGAATCAATCATGAATAACATATGTACCTGCAACAAAGGCAGGCTAAATAACCCAAACAAACTTGAAAGTTAAACTGACCTTCCATACCTCAAGCAAAAAGAAATAAAATAAACAAGATGTAAACTTGAAATGTTATTACATTTTAAGATATTACAATTTACATACTGAAAAAAGAAAAAAAAATTATATAATGACGGCAGTAGTTGAAAACAAAATAAAACCAAAAGTAAAACTGAACTTTCATGCCTCAAGCAAAAGGAAACAACCTGTCAGATGCAAATATGATATATTTAGTTTATAATACTATGCAGAAAACTATTGACTCTTAACACACACTGTATGAGTCAGAGAATTCGAGTTACTCAGAAAATGAATGGTCAAAGCTGGTGCAGTGGTATGGGGAGTAAAGGTTTAGGTAGGGTTTATTTGGATGCATGGAAAATTTATGAACTTTCAAGTTTACATCAAGGAAATCAGAACAGCCAACAGCCAAATATAATAATACCTCACAGGAAAGGAAGCAATACTGACTGGCTTTTGTACCTGAAAGAAAGGCATATAAAATAACACACAGAAATAAAATAATACTAAAAATAACTTTACACAAGGGACCAACTTTACAAACCTGCACTCATATCAAAACATGACTCATATAAACTTTAAAGAAATTTATAAAATAAAGGTCAGCCAATAAACATATACAGACCACTATTAACTCAGGTCATACTCAGTATGTGCCAGAGATATCGACTGTCAACTCAGGATGGCAGAAATAGTTGCTATGTATGAATGATAGCTCTTATTTATAGTGATTTCATTTGAGACGGAATACTGATTTGTTGCATTTTCAAAAATACACATAATAAGGGTAGATTCCAAGGGATGCCAATAATTTTAATGATGTTTTCAACGGTGATTGCCCACATACCAAAGACTTAAGCCAATAGGCTGGTAGGAAGAGAGAGGAAAGTCAGAATTTTTTTCATATCTCTATAAACATACAATTCAAATTCAAAGACATGCTATTAAGTTCTATGATATTTCCAATTGTCATTGTGAAAATACCTATTAATGAAGTTAGTAGGATGGTATACATTGAACGCTGAAGCTCTATATATATTATATTTTTAAATTATTACTCCGATTTTCTAATTTTCTGCATTATGGGGAGGGAAGGGTAAGGTGGGACGAATTTGGCAAATTGTAGAACACATGTAAACTGCCGAACCAAATTAGCGAACAGATGAAAACCGAATGTCAGCTACTTCCTCAGGGGGATTAGCTTTAGTAATTCACATTGGTTAGAAAATTTATATTTTATTAACCTTCTTATTAACGAACTTAATTGGATATATTATTAAATTAATTTTAAAATAAAATAAAGATAAATATAAAATAAAAATGTTTTTTTATTTATTTCTTATTAAAAAATTAATCACAAATTTAATCTCTTTCGATCTCCTCTATCTTTATTGACAATTTGATAATTTATATTATTTTTTATTAACGAACTTGAAAACATCTATGTGGCGCAATTTTGAAGTCATGACCACCTTTTATAATATACAAATGATACATATAAAGGGAGGATTTTTTTTTTTTTTGAACTCAAGACCTTTGCTAAACAACCAACACCCCCCCCCCCCCAAAAAAAAACCACTAGAACGGCTTAGTACATATACAGTTGATACATAGTATAGTTATAGTTTCCTTTAAAACATGAAGAATGTCCTTATAAGACCCCACAACCTACTACATTTGCCAGCCCCCAAAATCCTTAAGTCATGCATTGTGCCTGAAAAGCATATTCATCAATTTTATTTAGGGATTCATCAACCAGCACTCCAATGCAAGATTCTGAGCCAATACCATGACAAGAAAATAACAATTTGAGGCATCTCCTGGCAAATGCCCCTTGCAGAAACAAGCAATGTTGCCAAGGAATTTTTTCATATATATCTGCAGAAGTTTCCCATTGCTTTACTGTTTGACCATTGCCCACATTAGACCAAATATTTACAAACGGATGGAAGCCCACTAGCATATAACTTCTTGGTACTCAAGAGTTGCATCTTTGATTTCAAAAGCATTCAGAATCAACAATTCACAAGCTTCTCCACCATTTAATTCCTTTACCTTATGTATTCTTTCAACTTCATGTCTTTCTAACAGATTTTTATCCCTTGTAGTCATTAAGAGATTCATCAATCAACACTCTAATGCAAGATTCAAAGCCAATACCATCTAGCTGATAGCATTTTTGTGGCATCTCTAGACAAACGTCCCTTGCAGAAACAAGCAATGTCGTCAAGGATTATATATATATATATAAAGAAATTTCCCATTGCTTTATTGTTTGACCATTCCCAAATTAGAGCAAAACATTTCCAAAGCCAATGGAAGCTCACTAACATATTCATTGCAAGTTCTATAACTTCATCGTACTCAGGATTTGCTTCTTGCTTCTCTTTCAGAATCAACAATTCACGAGCTTCTCCATCATTTAATTCCTTTACCTCATATATTCTTTCGACTTCATGTTTTTCCAACAAATTTTTATCCGAAGTAGTTAGATAAGTATACTACCAGAACCAAACCAATTGGATTCTCTTACTTGCAGTCTTAACTACTCCAATCTGTCTATATCATCAAGAATCAAAAGAACTATTTTTTTATAAAATTTATCTTTTATAATTAAAATTTCACTTTAGTCATAATCAAACTCAATATATCTCTCTTTAAAGTCTTTTGAAGGTCATAGAGAGACTTTAATAATATTGAGAATAAAGTATAAATGATGAAATTGATTTACAATCTCATTATATATAGCTCGTGCAATTGTAGTTTTACCTATTCCACCCATTCCATAAATTTCTACCATTGTAGCTCCATCACAATGAGGCTGTTTGTTTAGAAGAGAGCATACCGCAGATTCTTGCCCAACAGGAAATTGAGCTGCCTTGATACTAATCACTGTGGAGACCACTTCAACAATATTTTCAATGATCTCATATTCATATAATTTGTTCCTGTCCAATTAAAAAAGTTTATATAAAATCAAACCATCAAATTCATGTCTTTATAAAGAAACTTACATTCAAAATAGCAAAAGGGGTCAAATTGAGCCAGCTCACAGGATCCGACCTGACCTAGTCAGATAAATAAGAAGGGTACAGTCCTACAAATGAAGTGGGTTGTACTGACATATCACCAGCCCATTTAGTTAAAAAAATGCTTGGCACTTTTGACTATCAAAATTCAAAACATAGTCTGAAATAGTCCAAAATCAATACATCCCCACATAATTGTCAAGGGTCATGATGTAGTAAGATTACCCATTCCTCCTCTCCTTCCTAGAATAGGCTCTTTATTAGTCAATATTTTTTGTTTTTGTAAAATTATACATCAATAAATAAAATAATTATAGTTAATTATTTTAAATGTTTATTTAACCATCTTTTTCCCGTCTACTTACCCTCTCTACTCCAAACATATCCTAAATTGGAATAAAATACCCCAAATTTGTTTACTTTATAGGATTATAAAAATTATTAGACAGAGTAAAAACAAAGGGAAAATTAAGATATAAAATACAAAAATATAAAAAAAGTGGTCGGATAGGTACCTGCGATCGAAATGCCAACCATTGATATTAGCTACTTCATTCAGAGCCAACCTCCACCGCTTCACTGTGGACTCATCTTTGACTCCTTCATACCGATCGAACGCAACTTCATAGGACCCTTTCTGATGTCGAACATCAGATGGATCAACATTATAAAAGACGAGCCAAATGAATCGACCGTTGCCTCGCTTCATGCAATCAACGATCTGAGCAAGTTCTGTGAGACAAAACGTCGATGAAGCGTACTCTTTTGAAAATAAAACAATTGAAGAGTTAGATTCTTCGATTAATTTGATCAGCGTTGGTGTTTTGTACTCCCCTTTTCTAATCTCCTGATGATCAATGAATGTGCCGATTCCTCTTTTACAGAGAGCGTCGTAAAGATTTCCAGTGAATCCATAGCGCGTATCTTCACCTCTGAAACTCAGAAAGACATCGTAAGTCCATCTATGGGTGAAAGAAGAGAAGGAGGGAAACCCTAATTCTGTCATCGTTGCTGCTAGGACTGTGACTGAGGTCTTCTTTGGAAAAAGCAGGCTCTTCTAAATATAAATGATAAAGTAGAAGCAAACTTTGTTTGGAGAACGTCACCGCACGAAATACAATTACTATTTTATTCTTTTATTAGGATTAATTTCATTAATAATATTACAATTATCTCTCTCTTTAATTTTGACATTTTAAAAATATTTTATTTATTAAATTCAAACTTATTTCTAATTAATTTTTTAATATATCTCTTTGTAAAATTTTATTATTTAACAAATACTTAAAATTTATTCATTTTTATTTTTAAATAAAATTGGTATAAATTATTATAAATATTTTAGACAAATATAATAAAATTAAAAACTACAAGGCTATTCAACTTTTTTTAAACACTCTCAATTAAATACATAAAATTTTAATTACTAACTTTTTTATAGACAAATATAATAAAATTTAAAACTCTAAGGCTATTTAACTTTTTTTAAAACACTCTCAATTAAATACATAAAATTTTAATTACTAAATAGTAACGAAGTCCTTTGATTTTTTTAAATTAAACTATTTTACTATAAAAATTTATTATTTTGATTGATAAAAAAAATTAATTAAAATTTTGATAATAAGTTTTAACTTAAATTGATAAGTTTATTTTGAGTAAAAAATTTATATATATATATATATATATATATATATATATTGATTTTTATTTTCTTTTATATTTAAATTTAATAAAAATTTTAAAATAATCAAGTTAATCAAAGTTAATATTTAAAATTATTTTCTTATTTAAATAATATGGATTGCAAAATAATTTATAAATGTATTTTTTTGTAATTTGATAATAAAATATACTAAGATTAGTCAAATATTAATAAAAAAATTTATCACATGATTTGACTAAATATTTTTTTTGTTATAATACATTTTTTTAATTTTAATTAAAAAATATTTTTAAAAAGGGCAAAAAATTATAGGTAGAAAGAAATAAAGACTCACAAAACCCACAAATTATGACTACCTGCTATTTGCTAGCCTCCATGCAAACTCCTTGAAGTGTTGCTCAGTCATCAATGAGAAGAAAGGCTAGCATATTAGAGGTACACTCCCACTTATGCTCAGCTTGTAGAGTTCCACTCATAAGGAGTCAGAAAAACCACTACAGAAGGGAGTGACAGCACTTGTTTTGGAGGGCACCTCATCTAAGTGAAAGGGAACCCTCATCACGTGCGTGTTAGCTCATCACATGCATGTCAGTTATCACATAGATAACTGAATATAGTTGCACACTCTCATGCAGCTATAGTATATAAATGCTTTGTATACGTAAACACAAATCATGAATAATACAACAGAATGATTTATTCCTCTAGTCTCTTATCTCTCTCATTTTCTGCACTTCAGTTTCTTTAAACTCTTACATGGTATCAGAGCCCAAAGGCCAACCATGGAAATTTGTACAGCTACGAATTTGGATCCTACAAACATGAAATCAGAGTTAGTGTCATTTACACACTCGTTATCGGTAAAGCTTGATGAAAAGAATTTCCTTCTGTGGAAACCACAAGTTCTTGCTGCAATCAGAGGGCATCAACTTCAAAGATTTCTTGATCCCAATGTTCCTGTTCCAGAAAAGTATGATTCAGAATTGGATGAAGCTTCGGGGATTTACAGCAAGAAATTCATTAATTGGGATAGTCAACCCCAGTTAATTCTTTCTTGGTTTCTTTCTTCGATGACAGAATCTATGCTAGCAAGAATTGTTGGATGCGAGACATCAAGACAAGCGTGGAGCAGAATTGAGAATTTTTTCAACTCTCAAACCCGAGCAAAGTCTAGCCAGTATAAGATGTAGCTGCGAAATACCAAGAAAGGTTCCATGAGCGTGAATTAGTACTTGCTGAAAATCAAGAATGCCATAGATTCTTTAAACAGTATAGGATGCACCATGACAGAGTATGATCATGTTGATGCAATCTTGGAAGGGCTTTCTGAAGAATATCTGCCCTTTGTCACATATGTCACGTCTAGATTAGATCCATATACTGTATCTGATATTGAGTCATTACTACTAGCTCATGAGAACAAATCTGAGCAATTTATGAAAACAGATAGTTTGTTAAATGCCAATGTTGCTAGTTTGAATATGAATAGTGGTCTCTATACAAGAAGTCAGTATTCTAGAAGGTATCAAAATTTTCATGGAAGAGGGAATCGAAGTGGAAGTTTCTATAATGGCAGAAGAGGCAGAGGTAGATTTTAAGGAAGCTTTTCTAGAAGACAACAAGTAACATGTCAAGTCTACGGGAAGTATGGACATCATGCCTTGAATTGTTATCATCGATATGATCCCTCATTTCAGCAAAACTAGTTCACTTCCAATGTTGCAAGTGGGACGAAGTAGAACAACTCAATGTCAGCTATGGTAGCCACTCCAGAAACCTTGTTTGACTCTGCCTGGTATCCTGATTCTGGAGCCTCCAACCATGTGACAGCAAATGCAGACAATCTGAGTCAGAAAACTAAGTATCTTGGGCCAGAAAAGTTACATATAGGCAATGGTAAAGGTCTTCATATCCAACATATTGGTCAATCTCGGTTAAACTCTTCTTTCCATCCTTCCACACCTCTATTTCTTTCCAATCTGCTACATGTTCCCTCAATTACCAAGAACTTACTCAGTGTTTCAAAATTTTGTAAAGACAATAATGTGTTTTTTGAATTCTATGTTCATCATTGTGTTGTCAAATCCCAGGTTACAAAGAAAGTTCTGTTGCAAGGGAAACTTCATAATGGGTTGTACACCTTTGATGAATTTGCATTATCACATCTTCACCAATCTGGAAATTCTGAAGCCAGCACTCCAGCCACTCTCCAGCCACCTTCTGGTTTAGCAGTTCAAACCATCATTCAGTCACTTGACTCCTCCTCACAATCAAGTTGTAACACATTTACTCTTTGGCATAATAGGCTTGGTCACCCTTCCTGTAAAATTGTAAACAAAGTTATGCTTGTTTGTAATCTACCTACTTTTGAAAATAAAACAGAGTTGGATTCCTGCAAATCATATTGTCTAGGCAAATTACATAGACTATCTTTTTCACATTCCAGCACTATCTACACTACCCCTCTTCAATTAATTCACACGGATCTGTGGGGTCCCTCTCCTATTCTATCTTCCACAGGTGCTAGATATTTCATCCACTTCTTAGATGCAGCAACAAATTATACCTGGATTTATATGCTTAAACAGAAGTCTGATTTTTCAAGAGTTTTTTCTCAATTCAAAGCCCTGGTTGAAGCCCAATTTAATACTAAAATCAGAAGTATTCAATCTGATGGAGGGGGTGAGTATCGAGCACTCTCACATTTCTGCTCTACTCATGGAATCATACATAGGTTTAACTGCCCATATACCCCACAAAAAAATGGCAAAGCAGAGAGAAAAATAAGGCATATAACTGAAATGGGATTAACATTACTTGCTAACGCTCATTTACCTTTAAAGTTTTGGTCTGAGGCCTTTTCCACATATGTGTTCCTCATAAATAGACTTCCTACTCCTAATCTAGGAAATAAATCTCCTTTTGAGTCACTCTTTCATCATAAACCAGATTACACATTATTGAAAATCTTTGACTGTGAGTGCTATCCATATCTCAAACCTTATAATCATCACAAATTTGACTTCAAATCCTCTCCTTGCATTTTCTTGGGTTATAATGATAATTACAAAGGTTATAAATGCCTAGACTCCAAGGGGAATGTTTATTTTTCTAAACATGTTATTTTTCATGAACATTCCTATCCATATAGCAGCTTATTCTCAGAATAATCTTCATCACATATTTCACCCTCCTCTTTACCATCTGCTACCCCTCCCCTTATTCCTGTATCTTATGCATCATTACCTAAAGAACCTCTTATTCTGTCAGCCTCTTACCCCCTATGCCTATATCTCATGTATCAGTCCCGAATGCATATGCCTCTGCTTCTATTGATATACATACTGGCACTGAATCATTTTCTGATATTGACACTAATGCTCCCAATATCAATATAGCCCCTGGCTCCAACTTATCTGACTCAGCAGGTACTAGTTCTGGCCCTCAGAAACTGCTTCCAACTCATTCTATGACTACTTGAGCTAAGGTTGGCATCTTTAAGCCGAAAGCATTCATTGCTACAGAGGCTAAAAATGAACCATCTTCTATCAGAACTGCATTACTCAACCCCAATTGGAGAAGTGCCATGGATAGAGAGTATCAAGCTCTCCTTAAAAACCATACCTGGCAACTAGTTCCACTATCCCAAAACAGAACACCCATTGGGTGTAAATGGGTTTTCCGTGTGAAAAAGAATGCAGATGGTACAGTCCAGAAATACAAAGCCCGCCTGGTAGCAAATGGTTTCAATCAGAGGGAAGGATTGGATTACAAAGAAACTTTCAGTCCTGTTATTAAACCAGCCACTATCAGAGTTATCTTGACCTTAGCTCTTCAACATGGCCGGGATATTCGTCAAGTAGATGTTGACAATGCATTCTTAAATGGCAGTCTTGATGAAGAGGTATTCATAACACAACCTCCTGGGTATACTGATCCAGCTAACTCTCAGCTAGTTTGCGAGCTCCTGAAATCGCTATATGGTCTCAAACAAGCTCCAAGAGCTTGGTTTGAGAAACTAACGTCCACTCTATTCCAACTGGGCTTCACAGCTAGCAAATGTGACCATTCTTTACTAATCCGCATAACACCTCTGCATACTACCTACTTGCTTATATATGTCGATGATATTATCATAATTGGCTCGTCTTCAGAAGCCATTACTCAGCTGATCTCCCAACTTCATCATACCTTCTCTCTGAAATATCTAGGAAAGCTTCATTTCTTTCTTGGTATTGAGGTTCAGCATCTTCTTGATGGGTCCATCCATATGTCTCAAGCCAAGTATGCCCATGAGTTACTAGCAAAAGCTCAAATGGAGTCCTGCAAACCTTGCTCTACACCTATGACTGCTGGACTGAAGTTGTCAGCTTATCAAGGCACACCGGTCCCTGACCCACTTCTTTATCGTTCAATTGTGGGTAGTCTACAATATCTCACCATCACGAAGCCTGAACTATCATTCTGTGTTAACAAAGTTTGTCAATTTATGGCAAATCCACTAGACACTCATTGGACAACTGTTAAAAGGATTCTCCGTTATGTCCAAGGCACCATCTCTCATGGCCTTCTGCTAAAGAAATCACCTTCCCTGCAGCTTTTTGGTTTCTGTGATGCTGATTGGGGAAGTGACCCTGATGATCGTCGTTTCACCTCAGGCTCAGCTATTTTCTTTGGTTCTAATCTTGTTTCGTGGAGCTCAAAGAAACAAGCATTAGTTTCCCGCAACAGCACTGAGGCTGAATATCGCAGCCTAGCCCTTACACTGCAAGAAATGTTGTGGCTTAAATCTCTTCTCCAGGAACTTCATGTTTCTTTAGTTACCAAGCCACAAATTTACTGTGACAACCTCAGCACTGTCCTGCTCACTGCCAACCCCATTCTTCATGCTCGCACCAAACACATTGAATTTGATCTCCACTTTGTTCGTGAAAAGGTTCAAGCTCAGGAGATTTTTGTTAGTCACATTCCTGCCTCTGAACAAACCGCAGATGTGTTAACAAAGACAATTTCAAGCTCACTCTTTCACACCTTCAGAGACAAACTCAGAGTCACTGCTTCACCTCTGAGTTTGCAAGGGGATGAAAGGGAACCCTCATCACATGCGTGTTAATTCATCACATGCATGTCAGTTATCACATAGATAACTGAATATAGTTGCACACTCTCATGTAGCTATAGTATATAAATGCTTTGTATACGTAAACACAAATCATGAATAATACAACAGAATGATTCATTCCTCTAGTCTCTTATCTCTCTCATTTTCTACACTTCAGTTTCTTTAAACTCTTACACTAAGAACCCTTGTACAGTCTAGAAGTGTTTTGCAAAGCTTTTAATTTTATGTACTAAAATTGTAATTAAGACAAACTCTAAAGAGATAAAGTATATTTTACACTTTCTCTTATAATTTGAGCAGCTAATTAATAACTTGAAAAATTATATTTTAAAACAATTGCTATCAAGAAATACAAGACTATATATATATATATATATATATATATATATATATATATATATATATATATATATATATATATATATATATAAAAGTTAATTACTTTTATATTTAAATTTTAAATTTTTATTATTATAATAAAAATAAATTATTTCAATATTGTTAGTGATATGTTTAACATATCTTTTTAACCCCTCGCACATAACATAAATTTTAGTGTTCATTAAATTTCATAATATACCTGATAGATTGGAGTTTTTTGTCCAAATTTTTAATTACCACGAAAAAGAAAAAAATATTTACCAGATCTGTGCTTAAATATAGCATATAAAGCACATGCCCATGCAAAAATATTTTCATACTTGATGATCTCTAGTTCATCATCTTCACCCGTGGTAACGAAGAGCCTCTTCCACAAACCTTGTGAAACTGCCATAAGATGATCCTCAAATATCAATAGCTTTAACAACTTTCTCAGTTTCTCCTTCCACTCCAAGCTCCTCTTCCTCATATTCTTCCCGTTTTCTCCCAAAACCACCTCTTTAATTAACAAGATTTGAAACCTCCCCTCTCTTCGCATCATGGTTGATCTCCACCCCTATGCCCCACTCAGCACGTACCTACAATTGGTGGGTTAGTCGGAGAAGAGAGGCCAGCATATCAGAGGCACACCTTCACTTATGCTCTCTCCATTATAGAGTTCCACCCACAATGAGTCAGAAATACTTGAACCTGTTTTTGATTTTTTTTATTTTTAAAAGTTATTTTTAAAAATTATATTTAAAAATTATTTTAAAAAATAAAAAAAATCGTTCGATAAACTGTTTTAAAAATATATTATTTTTTAATTTTTTATATTTTAAAAAAATAAATAATTTTTTTTATTTTTTTATTTTAAATTTAATTTATTTTTAAAATTTATTTTTAAAATAATAACAAAAAACAGTTATTAAATAATTTTTTTTATTTTAAAAACAAAAAATAATTTTTTAAAATAAAAAATAAATAGACCCTATCTCTTCGGGGCACCAACTTGCTAACTACCCTTTATCCTTAACTTCCTCTAAGAACTCTTGGAGCAAAATTGGAGACTTGTCCATGATCAAATATTGCCTCAAAATCCACAAAAATGGCCGCGTGCTATTTGTTATCCCCCATGCAACCTCCTTGAAGTTCTGCTCCGTCATCACAGGGAGGCTGCCATAGTCGACATAGATCACTGAGCTTGGTGCCCATTTTTCTAGCCACTTGATGCATTTTGAGGCCCAGATAACTCAAAGTACCCTCGCCGATTATCTCGAAATTGAGCTCTAATTTGGACTTAAATCCACGTTTGGAAAACTTAGTCGAAGCTAATGGGCGGAGAGTAGCTATAAGCAAATGGTGCTCAATAGATTTTGTTTCACAAATATGGGTGAAGGAAAATTTGAGGCTCAATTTTAAAGCTCATTGAGTTAAGAAATAGTCATGTGCATTTTACGCGAATCCTTCCGGTAGAACATAACTGAGAATGATAATTTTTGTTAAAATTTTATTGGTTTAAATATTGGACTATTTATAAATTTAGATAATTTTTTTATTTACGACTTGAGTTAAAGAATGAAGTTAAGTTTAAAAATATCATAACTTACTCTAATTTTAATATGGTTCATTTATAAATATTTATTTTTATAAATTTTATATTTTAAATATTTAATTCTAAACACGAAAAGAGATCTCTCATAACTTAAATTTTAAAAGTGAAGATAGATTTAAATTTTTTTAATAATATCTATAATTTAAGAAATAATATGTATTTTCCCCTAATTATAATTTAATATATGATTAAATTAACAAAATTAAGATGACAAAAATTAATTAAATTTAACTAGATCAAATTGATTCTCAATTATTTGATCAAGTTACTTTAAAAAAAATCAAATATGTTCACTTTTTTTAATAAATTAATTGGTTTGATCGAAATAAATTTAAGTTTTAAATTGATACGTGATTTTTAAAAAATTTTAAGAATAAATTATCACAGAGAAAAAATTTAGCTAAATATAAATTTATGAATTTCATTATAAAAAAACCTGAAATTTTGAATAAAAATGAATTTTGAATTTTCTACCAAGTGTGTTTATATGACACGTGTTAATGAGACTGACCCCGAACTGCGGCTCCACATAATGGCTATTGTCGCTTGGAGCCGAGAAAGTCTTACTCTTTCCTAGTTTCTTGCAATCCAATAGTTTCTCTTCCATCTGCATTGCAACATATTTTGACCCAACCAAATTCTGCATACCAAAAACTAAACTCCATCTTGAAAGATTGAAAATCCCTTCAAACTTTGAAGCTCAATTTTTTGAAAATGGACTTTCTGCAGAATCACAGGGCTGAGATGATTAGCATGGCAGTGGCTCTTGTAGCCATTGTCGGTGGTACCGCTTACTATTACTACGTTACCAAGAAGCCTAAAGGTTGTCTCTGATCTCGGTATTTGTTTTCTTCTTTCCATTTATCTAGGTTTTCATTTTCCTCCTCAGTTTGCAGTGTCCTTCATTTCTTTCCCTTTGACTATCTACGCTGAGATTTTTTTTGAAGGGTCCACTTTTAAATGTGAATTTTGCGAAAATTAACGAAAAATTGAGTTAAACCTCCATTTATTAAATGAGCTGAATTGTTTTGAATTTATTTAGAATGGGATTTGCATAGATCCTGATATTAACGAAAACAATGGGTAAGAAATACATGTGGTTATGGCAGTATATGGATTTCAGGGAAGATCAATTCCATTGAAAAGAATAATTATCTGCCTAAGAAGCATGCACATTGGCACGGACATGGACTCGGTAGTTCGTATATAATTTGAAGAATCGTGCGTCTATTACGAGTGTTGGACACAGACACGGCTCATTTGTGTAACTATCTATATAATTAAGCCCACAATGAGAAAGGGATGTAAATCATTACAGTAATGGGAGGATCTTGGTAATGATATATCATATATGACAGTTGAAAGAAAAGCAGGGACTGTATAGATTTTTAAATTACATGATATTGCAGTAGTCCAAAACTGTAGATTGCAATCAAGATTGAAGTGGTGAGTCCTGGCTCAATTAGAATTGATTTCCTCCAATGAGTATAATGTCTTAGGTTCGATCCCTACCTATGTCCCTTTACTCCCCAGTTCATGGACTACATCTGTAACCAAAAAAGATTAAAAATCGACGTAATTTCCATTCCCCCCATCTGAATTCTGGTAACCTCGGAAAAACTATTTATTTCTTGAATGAATGAATACAGAACATGGTTGTGAATTTCAATTATGATGATTGCAATGAAATATGGCCATTGCAGACCAGAATTGCAGTTTGATGTGGTTACTGAATGCTCCACAACAGCAATATTCCAGTAATCATGGTGTAATGCATTCCACAATTTAAAATCATGATCTAGTTGTATATACGTTGGGGTAAAGAAAAGAAAAAGGAATTTTTGGGCTGCCAATTTTATTTATTAAGTTTTACTTACATGCATAAAGCTAGCATATTGGCTTTTTTGTTTTAGTTTGTTATCTTTGATAATATTTTCATGAAATTCTGCTGTTGTTCTAAACTTTTTTTTTAAAAAGAAAAAGAAAAAGAATCAAAGGTGTAGCTTATATATTTGGTTATCTTTTTTGTATATTAAATAATGTTTCAACATGCCTTGGTAGGTTGTTTAGACCCTGTGAACTTCAAGGAATTTAAACTTGTTAAACGAACACAACTTAGCCATAATGTGGCCAAGTTTAGATTTGATCTTCCAACACCTACCTCGGTCTTGGGACTTCCTATTGGACAACATATCAGCTGCAGGTTTGAATTGCTTGTTTTCTCTTTGCTGATTCATTGGATGGTGCCAGTTCCTAATTTCATGTTAGATAGCTGGACACAATCCTAAGTTTATTAAAATTTTCCTACTGTACTACCACATGACAACTAGTTGATGGCAGTGTGGCCCATTATAATACATTTAGCTTGGACATATTTGGTTCTTTTATACAGAGGGAAAGATAATCTTGGTGAAGAAGTTGTCAAACCATATACTCCAACAACGTTGGATACTGATGTTGGATACTTTGAATTAGTTATAAAGGTTGTATTCCACTAACCTTCTTTTCTCAGTATTTAATTATAACTTAAATTATTGTTCTTTTATAAATATAATACTAATATTTTTTATCATACATTTTTTGGATAATAAATAGATGTATCCACAAGGAAGGATGTCTCATCATTTTCGAGAGATGCGTGAAGGTGATTACATGGCTGTGAAGGGACCAAAGGTGTTTATGACACTTTATCTCTTTTGTCCATTTATTTATTGCTAGGTATTCTTAGATGAGGTGCTTATTCTACTTTGACCACTATAAAACAAGGCAAATTTGATTTAACTGTGATGAATTGGCAAAGTAAGTAATAGAAGAAGTTACTCATGTCAACAAAAGATTGATCTCTTCATTGAATAGTCATATGAACCTTATGACCTCAAAGGGATGCAGAGTATTACATTTCAATACATCATTTGAGCTTTCAATATTTGTGGCTGTGAAGATTTCTTATTTTTGAATGTAGAATCTCTCTCTCACACACACACAGATAGATGCACAAATTGCAATCATGTCCAATTTTTCTTTCATGTATACTATTATCACGAATACCTCTTGCTGTTTTCACACGCCCTGTGACTACTTTGACACCATCATTATTGCCCGGATGGATATCTTCTTTGTCTACTGACTCATTTTCTCTTTTAAATACCACCTTGCCCAACAACAGGGTCATAGGATCTGCTCCATCTCATAAACATTAATGGACTAAAATGATTATAGAATTATCTATATAAAAGGTTTATTTATAAAGTATATGTATAATGTCAAAATAATAATTATAAATTAACTATATGTGACACTGTTTTTATGCTAAAATGCTTTTAATTTTTACCAAAATAAATTACTGAAACATTCTTACTTGATCATATATGAAATCAGTAAAATACAATTTTGTGGTATTTATAATATATGTATCAGAGTAAATTTTCATCAGCAGTTAATTAGGTTTAATTGTTAGACAACCGGTGCTCCCCAGTTAAAGATACAAATAATTTATACATCTGTTGACATGTATCCAGAAAGCATATTGTAGCTCTTTTTTTAACTTGGTTTTGGTGTGTGCACTTTGGGTTGGGGGGGAGGGTGGGAGTTGGCTATACTTCATGAGCTACACTGTGTTTGATGACCGTGCTGGTGATCCAGTGACTTAATCTTTTGTCCAGGTTGATAAGTGAAAGCTATGAATTTATTGAGATGGCTTGGTTTATTATACATCTGATCTGCAATTTTCTACCTGATGCATCATTCTTTATGATGTACTTACTCCAATGTATCCAGGGACGCTTCAAGTACCAGCCTAATGAAGTTACAGCTTTTGGGATGCTTGCTGGTGGTACTGGCATTACCCCAATGTTTCAGGTATGTATTTTATAACTGTCTTGAGCTTTTGTGGCATCCCTTGTTCTTCCATTTCAACATTTTGTAACTTAGAGTTAATAATTAATTTATTCTTTTCCTATTCTTGAGGTTACAAGAGCTATACTTGAAAACCCACAGGACAAAACTAACATACATCTGATATATGCCAATGTCTCATATGATGACATTCTGTTAAAGGTAAATATTTTTTAATCTTCTTTAGGTCTTTTATGCACTTCCTTGGTGATATTCACTAATGTGGCCAATTGAAGTCATGAAGTCATTTACTACTTGTTCATGAAGTCATAAATATCATCATCTTAGTCACTAATGTGGCATATATCTTTTTTGCTTTACTATAGAAGATAAAAGACTGTCGTGGATAGATAAACAAGTGGAGTTTGAACAACATTGCAACAGTGTACTCTCTCTAGTTAAATTCAATGAACCTGAATTTAGTCAAAAAGGGAATGGTTTCTTGCATACTTGCATTATTAAGTTCTCCTTGATTTGGGACTTTGGCTGCTCACCATTACCTGACGTAGCATGCCCTTGAAAGGGAACTTGATCAATATTTATGACCTCAACAAACAGTCCATTAGAGTATCCATGTTCTATATACAGTTCAGATCCATTCACACATATACCAGCAGTTAAATTCATTGTCGTAGACATTGAGAGTAGAATCTAGCCAGATGGTTTTTCATGATTACATATATACATCGTCTGTTCTTTACTTACATGGGACTGAAAGCTACGTAATAAAATAACCAAGAAAAATTGCCTCTGACATTGTTGTGTCTTATTAGTCTTTTTTTTTTTTTTTTTAATTCTATTGCTGACTAAACAATCTATGAAAATTTTATCATCCATATAGATGGTTCTGTACTGCTCACTAAAATAAATAGTATTTATTTTGTATGCATTTAATAATTTTAACATATTAACTTACATAAGGCAGATAATTTGCCACCCATAATCTTGTTCTGCTAACTGTAAAAATTTTGCCGATAATCTCCTTGAAAATTATATTTTCACATCATATCTTTTATTTGAGATTGTATGCACCTATTTACAAATTTTTTTAATTTTTTCTTAAGTAGAAAAGTAAACAAGAATGAAACACCAAAAAAATAGAATTGTTTATGAGCGAGAGATTTAGTTCTTCAAGTGGCAATTTCCGTCCAGTTGGTTATTAGTTCTTGCTGGAGGTCTTCATATCTATTTCTCTGGATTACGCTCATTATGAGCTTTCTTCTGGTACTTTTTTGCCTAACTTAATTTTAAGGGTAAGAAGATACGCATTAAAGATATATCTTACTAGATTTATATATTTTCCAGAAGCCTAATTGCAGGAATCCCTACAATAAAAAAAATAAGAATGGGATATAATTTATAATTCTAAAGCTTGGATTATGGTAAAGAAATTTTTATTTATATTAATGCATTTTGCTTGTTTCTTTTGCAGGAAGAGCTGGATTCTTTGGCCCTCAATTTCCCAAGTCAATTCAGAGTTTATTATGTTCTAAATCAGGTAATTAGACTCTTCTTAACTTCTATCTTCATTTGATTTATAACATTCATATTTCTGATTTGTATCACTAAATCTTTCCTAACTAATTTTATGCTTATTTGTCCTACTCAGCTTAACATTGTCAGTTGGTGCAACAGAATTCTCTCTGAGATGAAACCTCATGTGCACTATTTGACTTGAAAATTAGTATACAAAATCTCACTATTTTATGTTTAACAAATAAAAGTGGAACCTCATCTGATATGCTAAATAAACACGTTTGTTTGTAAAAGCAAAATTAATATGTGGATGCTTGATAAGATATCTTAATTCAAGTACTACTACTACTACATTGATGATACCGAAAACAAAGAACTATTTGTGACTGTGAGCCTGCTGTGGGCTAATAGACAAGACGTATCTTTTATAGGAGCCCAAGATTGACCACCCTCTATCACAATCTCTGATATAGCAAAGCAAGGGAGTTACGGTTTAGTAGCCTGACAATCAGGGTTTGGAGACTGAATCAAAGGGACTATCACAAAAAAGAAAAAGGGAAGGGCAATTTGCAGACAATAGGATGGGGTTGTACGTTCTGTTTACTGGCTGTTGGGGTGCTGTGAACAGTGCCTTCTGGTATAGAGTTTTAGGTTTGATCATTGATGGACTTTGGGGCAATTTCAAGGAAGAATTTCTTAGGGCTTTGATGAATGGACTGTCAGTGCTGTCTGCCAAGGAAAATTGTTCTGGGTAGCATATACAAGTAAAGGGAACAGAATCAAACATGAGAAGAAAATTAACCTCGCATCACACCTTGGATTCTTTAGGCATCCAATGGAGGGATTTCATTGCATAACAACCAAACAAAGAAGGGATTTCCGAGCATTTCTGTCAAAAACTTACCAGTTTATTCTGAACATATTTTATGGGAACCCTCCATTCACTAGATGATTATACCTATGAACAAAAGATGGTAGATTCATAATACTAAAGTAGTAATCAACCTTTTCCAATCTTTTTGGAAATGACAAATGGCACGTTTCTCTTTCTTCATATAGGTGTATTTTTTATTTCATAATGCTCAAGATGATTTTAGTGATTGTATCATTTGTTCAATTTCTGTTGCTAAGATGATGATGAAGATATTATCTATTAGCATGGAAGTTGGCTAGATGTTTTCTTGTTTTGTTGATTGTGAATGCTCACTACACCTATGCAGCCACCAGAAGGATGGAATGGCGGTGTTGGATTTGTATCCAAGGAAATGATCCAAACACATTGTCCCGCACCAGCCACCAATATTAAGGTCAATTTTACAGTCTATATTTAATCTCTCGCTCTCTCTCTCTCTTCCTCTCCCATTATTCAAAGTAACAACTAGACCAAATTTTGAAACTTACACAGATATTAAGGTGCGGGCCACCTCCCATGAACAAGGCTATGGCTGCTCATCTTGATGCTCTTGGATACAGTTCTGAAATGCAGTTTCAATTTTAGTTCCTGGATAAGGCTATATCATTTTTTCACAAGCATTATTTTTTTTCGGCAGTACAATCACAAACATTTTTTTGAATACATATTAACTGGACCTTTCCCATCAGCATACTTCCCGATGTGACAGAATAATTGCCAGTGTTACAATGCATATTAGAAAGTTTACACTTTACATTGTAGAGCTGCAGTTAGAAAGTTGTGATGCCCTGTGATGTAAAATTGGTGGATATCCTATATTTTGCTGATAACCTAACTTCATTAGTAGGTTGCTGATTTTTGCTTTGTAGTTATGTCATTTCAGTGCAGTACAGCCAAGTAATCTCTTAAATACTTCTGATTTTTTTAGAGAGCATTATGAGAAAAATTTTAAATGCACTTGGCAAATGTGGGGGGGAATGCTTAAGATCGTTGGGGGAGATGATTTAAGTTAGGGTAAAGTTTCAGGACACTTTTGAGTACTGTTATACCAAAGGAGGGGGAAAAACATGTAACAGGCTGAATAGCTTTTTCTTAGTTCGTTACAAATGCTAGGTCAAGTGTTAATGATGGCATCTGGATTAACCTCCACTCCTTGGTAAAGTTAGATGTCCATAGTTTGAACATTTTGGGATGGATGACTGTACCAAAAAGAAAAATAAGTTAGATATGAAGGTTGCTTATATGAAAAGATTAATTTTATAGGGAACTCTATTTGAAGAGGTTGAATTTTTTTCACCACCGAATATATTTTGAAATTTTCATTTTAATAATTAAAATTTAGATAAAAAAACCTGAATATGTATCTAATGAAGAAGTTGAAAATTTTAAAGTAAAATATATTTACTTGAAGTTTGTGAAATTACTCACTTTTCTACTTTGAAAATATTAATATTAAAAAACTTTCCGTTCATTTATTAAATTATTAATGAAACTTATATTTTATGTATTTTTTAAAATTTATAAATAATTTAATATAATATAATATAAATTATTAAATGATTAAACTAATATTTATAAAAATTTAAAATAAAAAATTAATATAAATTGTTTTAAAACATAGTACATAATTATAATTTTTGTTAATTTCAAAAAAAATTCTCAATTTAAAATTTTAAAAAAATTACAAGGAAAGCAAATGAAATTAATTCAAAATTCATATAAAACTCCTGATAAAAAACGCATGAACACCAATCTCTTTAACCAGGAAAACTCAACCACCAGGAATAATCACATTAACTACCAATCTCACATATGCTAACATGTTTACACAAATCATATCCATCAAATCTTTCATACGTTCAGTCAAAGAGCAAAAGAGACAGAGCACACTACAGGAAGTGAATTCAGATCCTTGTTTCGATGTTCTTGCTAGATACTAGGAAAAAAAATAATTGTTTGAAAAGCCCCTTAAAATCAATATTATATCTAAACCTAAACACAATTTGCATGCCAGACACAAGAACCACTCTGATTCATTGTACTAGGAAAACAAATGAGTTTTTTGTTTGATCTGAATAAAAGTAAACACAAATATGTTGAAAACTGTAGGAGAGGCTTATGCAAAATTTCAGTTTTATCAACAATCGTACAATAGTTTCACCATCCAATGAATAGAAAACTTCAGATCAGACTGACAGACTTGGAAAATGCTACTGGCAATTTTTAATTTGATGTTCCCACAAGATCAGTATTAGAATTTCAAATTCTCATATAGATACAAAATACGGCGGGGATTCCTCATCGGCAATTCAGAAATATATATGCAGCAGCTGCATTCCATGAAGAAGCCAGTAACCGAGATTTAAAGAGCAAGTAGGATACAGCTTTTAAATTCTCATCGCCTCATGCCTCGTCCACGGCCACGGAAGGCACCTCCCCGACCTCTACCGCCCATGGCACTTGCAGCAGCCTCTCCTTGTGCACTCTCAGACTACATTAGAGATACAGATAAAACAATCAAAATCAGAAGAGCATAAAAATGTTTTTTTTTTCTTGGTATCAAAAGATCGGAAAAACATTATAAAGAAGAAACATGTGCAAATAGATTAAGGTCCCATTTGGTTGGTGGAGATAAAAGGAGAGAATGAAAATTTAAATTCCCATTCCATCAAGTATTATGTTTGGTTGGTGGAATAAAAAAGCAATGGAAAGAATATTACCTTACATGAGGGAAAGAGGATTACCTCTTAAAAGTGATGAAAAATAATGGAATGGAATGAAATAGAATTGAAAAATATTTCTAAAATACCCTTCTTATTTATATTTTATTTATTATTGATAAATAAAAGAAAATAAATAATATTTAAACTATTTTTAAATATTATTAATATTTTTAATAAAATTTTTATATTACTAATTATTTATTTTATTTTTTATTTATAATATTTTTAAATAATATTTTAAGTCAAAATAATATTATTTTAATAATTTTATTTTTGAAAAATATTTTTGCATTTTTGTCGTCTTTTCATTCCATTCTTACATTATTTAAAAAATACCAAACGTAAGAAAATAATGGAGATTTTATTCTTTTCCATGTCGTACCAAACGCAATTTTAATAATAACATTTCATTCTTAATTTCCATTCTCATTTCCTCCTTTACCATTAACCAAACGAGATCTAAATGCAGCATTACACCAATAATGGAGAAAAAATATGCATATGACGACATTCATAGGGGTATCATAATCAGTTGTCTAGCAAAGAAAATAACTATCAATTACTCTCATCATGACAGATATCCAGTATCTTGACCAAACAAGATTTAGACAACACAAGCAAATGATGGTTCTAAATGGTTAATTTCTGAACTGGAACAAAAGAATAGAGTGTACAACTTAAAAAGACAGTAGCTATGAGCATTAATATCAGCTTAATCTGATCAAACCTGATTTTGAAATTTACTTTAGTGAAATAAAAGAGTCACAAACTATGACTATAGTGTGGACAAAGAGCCAGAAGAACAACTAAAAGACTAACCTTGGGATTTTTAACAGTTTCATCCACACTTAAGATAAGGCAAGCCGCCTCTGTAGCAGCATTTATAGCATTGATCTGCAAGTTCATTATTTAAATTCAAATACCATTCACAGAAAATATGAGAATTAGATTCTACAATTGTACAGATAAAAGCAGACAGATACCTTTACAACTGCAGGCTCCCAGACAAAGTTAGCAAATGAGTCAGCAATTCCACCTGTGACTATGTCCACCCCATATGGTGCTCCCTCACCTGTAAAAAGCATGCAAAATATAGATTTTCAAACTTCTAATCTATCATAAGATCTTGAAGGCATAAGTTCCCCAGCCAAGGGGGCAACCAATCCACATCAAGATTTGGCATCTAAAATCCTGAAGCTAAGTTGCAGAGTGCTAAAAAGATTTGAACAGCAACCTAACAAGATTAAATACTAAATATATAGATCTAATTGCATAATATCTACTTGTGCTCTTGTAGTGAAGAAAAAAATTATCGTTGGTGATCAATAGCAGGATAATTTGGGCTACTTGACTTGGCTGGTTTATTAAAAGGAAAAGGAACAAAAGTCAAGCCAGAAAGTTCAGCCAACAAGTTGGAATCTAATCGAACATACTTTCAAGAAATGTTAACCACCAGGATCACAAGAACATATTAACCAAACTTTTTCTTTATCAATTCCTTTGCAATCCAACAACTCTTTCAATTTTGTGGAACCATCTTTTTCCAGAAGGAATGTCCCCTAGCTAAAAAGCTTAGAAATTTTTAGGAATTTTAAGGGATGAAGCAAACAAAGTGTGATCCTGAGGCAATAAAAAGTGGTTAACTAGGCCACCATGCGGTCAATACTGAATACATTCTCATGTCACTTGTTAATACTTAATATATTAAGAAAGTATGATTAGTTCATATCAATTCCCTCAGTCTGAAAAATTACTGAGTTTTCCGGCTCAGTCATTCTCACTCGAGTATATGAAGAAAGTTGAGATTGTGTAACTGATTAAGCCGAGCTTGTCAATTTAGATGCTCAGTTGTTTCAACTCAAAAGAAACTTGATTATTAATAAATGACTAATCTTGCATGCATACATACGACAAAACAATAGTTAAAATAATGTATCAATATCTTAAGCAAGAGAATAAAAAAATAACCAGTCTTCAAAGAAAAGAAAAAAATACTTAAATTAATTTTATTAGCATGGGAGCACAAGTAAAATTTATAGTTCTATTGCATGCAGTGCATGGCGCGAGAAAAAAAATTTCAATATAATCCAAAACAACAATAATGCATAAATTAAACTAAAACAACTAATATATGAAAAACTTAACTCATAAGTCATACCAATTCCAACAATCATCCAAAACCCAAAGGTATAAAGCATAAAATTAACTTCAAATGTCGATAAAAACTTAACTCATAACATACATCATACCAATTCCAACAATCATCCAAAACCAAAAGGTATCAAGCATAAAATTAACTTCAAATGCTGATATCAAAGTTAAAGTAGTTCAGGAGATCAGAAAAATAAGAAAAGGTGTCCCAATGTCCCTTCCATGTAACAGCAAGGATCAACTTAAATTGATTTGCTGGAAAATGAGAAAAGGTGAGCCCTTTCTAGATGAAGTCCCGAAGCAGAGAAGAAACAGGAGGAAGAGTGGCAACAGAAGGAAAAGAAAATAGAAAAAAGCATGAAGAAACAGGGAGGAAGGAAAAAAAACAGAAATCAGAGAATGACAATAAACCAGAATCAACATTTTGGTTATATATTTATGTGATGCATTGGCATGTGCCATGCACCACAAAAAATGGTGTTGTGCCACAGTCATTTGGATTTTGCACAAGTGTTCTGGGGCACGACACTCGAGGGCACTGCACCACATGCCGTGAACAATTATGTGCATACTATTTACTATGCTATTCATAAGCTATTTGGGCTCACCTCGTTAATATAAAGAGCCAACCTAGAGTAAGATTTTAACTTAGCACCAGGCTACATCAGTATCAATTTAATTAAACATTTAAACAAGCTTGAGCAAGCTAGTGTTCAACTAGGCTAGTCTTACTTGCAACCCTGATTTTGGATGGGTCTCTGCATGCAAATGATTGTATAACATATATGTAGGCATGCATGCATATATAAAGAACGTTAACCAACCAGAAGGAAGCGCATGTTTCTGCCTTAGTTTGTTAAGTACATCAGTTGCATCAAATCCAGCATTATCACATAATTGCCGAGGTATAACCTGCAATAACACAGTGAACTGTTGCATCAAAATCCAAGCAAGTAACTTTACTCTTTAAGCAGAAGAACAAGGACTGAAATAACCAACAAAGGACGAAGACAAGTACAGCTTCAAGTGCAGTGAGAATCTCAAATCCTTTATGTCTCATTACTTACTTACCCAATTTACTATGCAATATTACACCATTTACTTAGCGATGCAGTTTCAAGCATGACCCGACCTATTAGGGATAAAAACATAGCTCATTCTCTGGTGCTAAACTGGAGGGTGATGGTTTTTCTTGGACCTTGCAGGCTCTGGCTTGGTCTGATTTCACCAATGGAGGAGCAAGATAAATCAAGACGAGTGTTGGAGGAAGGTGAAGAAAACAGAGTGAGTGAGATGCCATACATGGTGGTGGCGAGATCGAGAGAGACAAGGGTATTCAAAAGTGAGTCAGGTTCAAGGACACCATTGAGAGTTGAGAGTTAAAGAGGATCCTTAAATATTATTAACCAGAGGGGGCTAACTTTCGCCCATACCCCACCCTCCAACAACATAGGTAATTATTCCTCCAATAAAATAAGCCTTTCTATTATTTGTCTACCAAACATGAATAAAACCAGGTAAAATTTATGCCTCAAATCTTAGTCCCATTTACACCTGGCCCCAACATACCTTTACTCTTGTAATTCACTCATTCTCTTCTATAATAAAATTTTTACTTTTATTTAAAAGAAAAATATTGGGACACAAACCACAAACATGATAGCAAAATGCAAGGAACAAGGAAACCTACCTCAAGAGCCTTTGCATACGAGTTAATAAAAAGCTGAGACTTTCCAGCTATTGTACGTGCATGCTGCCTCAAGTACCGGCTTATCTCCATCTGCCACCAAGAATCATAAATTAATGTTTATAAAACTTAACAAGACATATTTATAAATTTCAAGCACATACATCTATAGCACCACCACCAGCGACTACATTAGAATTCTTCAAAGCCCTCCTAACAATCATGATTGCATCATGTAGACTCCGCTCTGCTTCCTCTATGAACTGTAAAAGATTAACAAAATTCAAAGCTTAGCCCAAGAACAAAAAAGTAATTATGATATTATTTAAATGGATATTCAGACATTACGCATACTCTTAACAAACCTGATCAGCTCCACCACGAAGAACTATAGTGGCTGTGTGGCCAGATGGACAACCATTAAATATATTGAACCTCTCATTTCCTACCTGTTTTTCCTCAAAAATTTCACAAGTCCCAAGGACCTTCAAGCAAATGAATCAAAAAAATTTCATCAGCAACACTAAATAACATGGAAAAACAAATATCATCATATAAAACATATAAATTGTTCACAACCTCATCAATAATGTTATTGACAGACGTCTGTACAGTTCCACCAGTTGCAGCAGCAACCCTTTGCAGATCTTCTTCAGCTACACGACCAGCACAGAAAATGTCCCTATCTGCAAAGTACTGTTTCAAGAACAAGTTATACAAAACATTTATGAAATTCCTTGAGATTTCTTTTAACAAAGCCATTAAAGGAAATCATTTTCCAGCACCATCTTAAATAATTATACACTGATAATAATCTGCAGTAAATTTGCAAAAACAAAAGTACTGTATCTCAAAGACAGAACAATTACAAAAACAAGAAGCACCACAGAAAATGTCCCTGTCTGCAACGTACTGTTCCAAGAAAAGTCAAAAGTACTGTATCTCAAAGACAGAACAATTATAAAAACAAGAAGCACCACAGCCATCCAATAAGCAAGTATCACATAACGAGTCAATGCATACATTGTGCCAAGGCACTTCCACAAAAGCGGATGGCAGACATACATCAATAATATTTCCTATGGTACACACTAAAAAGGTTCAATTAGAGAATGACTGAAATGCATCCAAAGTATGGAAGGAAATTAGACACAACGGAAAAAGAAACAAAGGAACCTGTGTAGCTAGATCACCAATAGCCAGCCGTGAAAGAACAACTTTGGCTCCACTCTTGACACATTTATCCAGCTTGTCATAAATGATATTCCATTCTGCATCAACAATTGACTGATATTGAGATGGATCTGATAATCTGTAAAATGCAAGAGAATGAGGGACAATAAGGTTAATATTCATTATCTCTGCATCAATGAAAAAAGAAATCAGAAATTTTTTTAAATATATACACCTTATTTCAGCATTTTCTTTCTCAGATTTCAGCTCCAATTCAACATTTAGTAAGAGTATCTTAGGATTGAGAAACTTCTTTGGCTGTTGTTCAAATCCAGCATATGAAAACGTCTTCTTAAAGGCAACACCATCTACAAGAAAGGAGTCCCGCATGTTACCACCTGGAACCTGTAGAAGAAAAACTAAGTTTCCACCGTATTGCTTTCCAAAATAATTTTCCAGACAACACCCAACATTCAAATAACTGATTGACACATTAATAATAATAATAACAACAATAATAATAAGCTTACCCCAAAAAATATAATAATAATAATAATAAAATTATATGCCATCTGCACTCCTCATTCCTGAACTTTATTTAACCTTGGTTTTAAATTGCATTGGTCATACCACTTTAATTTGCGGAATGTTCCATTAATAAAGTATTTTATGAATTCTTTGCAAAAAAATAGTTCTATCACGTGCACTTAAAATTTTCTGAAGAAAGGAGGAAGCCAAAATCACCTCATAAAGTCAATCTGGAAACTAGCTAAGTATTATTAATAAGAAATTGCGATCCATGTTCAATGACAGTGGCTGTTATTTACTTATGTGAATATTTTATGGCTTGCTGGCCTATACATAGATCAGTATTTATAATATAACTTGATTAAACTCAAATAACAAGAGCATTGAGAAACATCATTCGCTAAGGACATTTTGATCTTTCTTGTGTTATGCTAAATAAAAATTCTCTGAAATAAAGGGATAAGCATACAGTTGATGGATTTGATATATCTATATAAACAAAGACAATGTAACATATGGATACAACACAACGTTGTAAAATAACAGACATATGTACCTTCTTTATTCCAATCATATTTAGCCTGTCTTCAGTCCCAATTGCAATTACAGCATCAACAACCATTGATGCAAAGAACTCTTTCTCTCCACCTATGAGTTTAGAAGAAAGTGTTGTAGCAGCACATTTTGCAAGCAAGCTTTTCTTTTCTTCCAGACTTTTTCCCTCTATGCTAACAGCTAGTTCTTTGATCTTCTCGATTGCCTGAAATAATTATGTATGACACATGTAACTTGACAAATCATATTAAAAAAAAACTGCTCAGTTTTGGAGGTTGAGGGAAAAAGTGAAGATTCAACTGTCTACCAAGGAGCATGCAGCCCTATAGCTCCGTATCAGATTTTGAGAGTGAACACCATCTTCAATGAAAGGCTTGGCCTCCCTTAAAAACTCAGCTGCAAGCAATACCACAGTCGTGGTTCCGTCGCCAACCTTCACAATAAGAATAACAAGCCATCTTATGTACAATTCCACAAATTCAAAATCCATTCTAAGCAAGAAGATTATCACTAATTTACTTTCATGTCAAACCAAAATGATGTTTCATAAAATCGATATAAGAGCACGTCAAACACATCTACAGCATATCATGCCTCTCAATGATAAATCTTCAAGCTGTATGCTCCAAATAACATCAACAACTGGGCCTCAGTCCACTTCAAGTTGATATGCCAAAAGCAACCACTGCTAAGGCACTCTTAATAGAAATTTTCCCCAGAGGAAATAAGGTAATTAGGTGGAATACTATTTATATATGCTCAATGAAAAAACCTAAGCATTCTGTTATCATTTCCAATTGGACTCTTTAAAAGACTATTTAACTGATGGGATTTATCACCACTGAGCATTTTCAAAGAAGAAAGAAAGGGAAAAAACACACACACACACATATATATATATATATAGAGAGAGAGAGAGAGAGATCTTAATCTACAGAAGCAAATTGAAACAAAACATCAATAAATGAGCTCTCATAAGGACAACAGCCAAAACAGAATTTTCCTTAAATCTTATTAAACGAACCACCAACCATACTAAAGGCTTGATCTAAGAGGATTTGTCCTTCCAAAAATGATAAGCAAGAAGAAAGTGATTAAAATTTGGCACATGAATAAGAAACATATGGAAGATTCACATAAGAAAGTTCCTTGGTTATCCAACGTCCAGACTACCCGATCTGATGCTTAAGAGAAATAGAAAACAATATAAGATAATTCAAAGCAATAACATAATATGAAAGTTTCCAGAAACCACAGGAGGGTAAAATATTAAATAAAATAACAAGTTCATCTTCCACTAAAATACAGATTTTTTTGTTAAAAGTGTATAGTAGTGCTCAGACTAAAAAAGAGCTTCTATTAGACTATTAACATTCCCACATATGATACCGAGGCAGCACTATGGAGAGCTAAAAATTCTTGATACAAAATTAAGCTAGGCTGGCATGATGGCTTTTGAGTGCCATTAGTAGAGCAGTAAAGGTACTATTGGATACAAAACAATCATTAGCCAATACTAAGAGCATGTGGGAGTTCCTTACTCGATCTATTATTACCAGACAAGTAGATGTCTATAATAAATTTTGAAGCATGTGAATAATAGACTAAACAGTCTGGCCTCAGAAGATAAGCAACACTTTTGGCTTATATGACTTATAATTAAATATATCAGATCCTAGCATATTTTTGTAAACCATTAAATAGCAGTAAAGAAAATTACGAAGTTTAGCATATGCTCCTATTATTCTTCTTTTTTTTTTTTGGATGAAGATTCCTATCACTCTTTTAACAGTACAAAAATTGACTTGGCATTATGATATTACAATTTCCAGATCCATTAAAATGAGTGCCAAATAAATCTTTAGAAAAAAGAAAGTAGAAACTAATTGGAGTCTTAGATTTCAGATATTGATTGATCTTGAATGTACTGTAGATATCTCATGTTTCATGAGCAAAATAAAACCATTATGAATCAGTTAAAATCATATTTCACTATTAATCCTCACACAAAAAAGCAATTTATAATGTCATATTGTATTTTACTTGGTGCATGGACGGCCTGCGCTATTTGATAATGCTTCTATTATCCACATTTTATCCATCTATGTGCTTTAAAAACAGAAATTACCCAATCTTCCAACTTAGTTCTAATCCATATGTCAACACACCATAACAGCAGTTTATCAACAATAACATGCCACATCAAATTTATGCTTCAATATATCTAACATTAAATGCACTCAAAATATAGTTAAAACCAAAAAAGTCAACGTCATATAGAAAAGTTCTCTTCCTCTGTCTGTGACTCTGTTGTTCAGCACCTAATTAGAAGCAAAAAGTTATTCCAATTATATATTATGACCCTTTCTGCAGCTGATACGAAAGGTGAACTTTTAAGTTCAAAAGTAGGGTAGTATTGTTCTTTTTCCACCTTGAAATGAAACTATGTCATTAGCAGTTTTTCAATTCAAATAATAATCAACCCAAGAAAACACTTAAAAATTACATTCGTGCCCATTTCTGATTCTGTCAGAAAATGAAAAGAACACCCTGTAAGAGTAACTTCAAATTGAAAATCTCTCATTTCTTCATAAAAGATCACCAGCCCTGACACCAAATACTCAACAACAACGCAGAAGATGCCAACAACAAAAAATTCCCGCTAAATTACCTCGGAGTCCTGAGACTTGGCGATGTCGACAAGGATCTTGGCAGCAGGGTGAACGATGTCCAATAGCTTCATGATAGTGGCGCCGTCGTTGGAAATGGTGACATTTCCCTTCTCGTCGTGGATCAGCTTGTCCATCCCCCGAGGGCCAAGCGTTGTTCGCACCACATCCGCCACAGCCGTACACGCATTGATGTTGCTCACCAACTGCGCCTTCCCTTGCGATGTGTCTGTCCCTTCCTTCAGCAATATGATCTGGGGTTGCTGTTCGTTTCCACAGTTTAAAAAAAAAAAAGGTTTAGAACGTTTATCTGTAACACACACAGTACAAAGAGGCTTCGAGAGACAGAAAGCATACCAGCATAGCTGCCATTGTTAGAGATGAAGAGGTTGAACCTGTAGTGAGAGGAAATTGAAGTAAGAGAAAGTTGACGAGGGAGTAGTGAGAGAGAACTAGGGTTTAAGCTAAAACGTAGTGGCAGGCTCGCAGTCTCTGCCTCCTTCTAGTTTCGTGAAATGATGTTTTTCTTTCCAAAAAAAAAAATTCTAAAATGGTTTTTGGCCGGGGAAGACTGTAGAGGGGGTTTAATCGGGGAATGGTTGAGGGCTATGCCACGGTGTAATACCCTTTTTTTGTATAAGCAGCTAAAAAGCCTATCACATTCCGGAAACTTCTTTTTAAAGTTTTGATTGTCTTATTTTATTTTTTTATAAAAAATTTAGAGTGAGAGTAGATAACCTTATTTCAAGACTAAAATACGTCAAGATTCTTAACAAAATTTTAGGGAGGTACTGATAAATTATTTATTAAAAAAATTATTGGTAGTAGAAATTAAATTTAAATTTTATAAATAAAATATTTCAATCTTTATTAATTGAATTAACTCGACATTTTCATAAGCAATAAAATGAGTACTCATAAACTTGTAATTCAAATGAAAAATAAATTTGAGTACAGTAAAAGAACATTCTACATTCTTAATACTCTAAGAGAGTGTTTAATAGGTGGATTTTTTTTAAATTTTTGAGAAACTCAATTTAAAAAAGTTAAATTTTTATATATGATTTCTAAATTTTGAAATAGAATTTTTATAAAATATGAATTATTAAAAATAATTTTTTATAAAGATTCTCACCAAAAAATTTTCATATAAAGAAATGAGAATTTAAATTTTTTATGTCATAAAATTTTTTTAAAATATAAAAAATTAATAATATTTTTTATTTTATCACTTCCTCTTTTATATCTCTTATCCATCTCTCTCGTTCTCTCTCTCTCTCGCCTATCTCTCTCATCTCTTTCTTTCTCTTTCTTTTTTTATTATATTTCTCTCTTCTCTATCACTTTCTCTATTATCTTTATACTCATTTTTTCTCTCTCATCTTAATATAAGTAAAAATATTTTTAAAAAAGTATTAAAATTTAAAAAAAAATTATATTATAATTAAACATAATAATAAAAGATTCTCAGATAAATATTTAAAGTCAACTAAATATATTTTGTACATTTTCAATAATTATCATTCTCAAAAAATATATTTATAAAAAAATATAATTCTTAAAAATAAAAAATATTACAGCATACCAAACGTCCTCTAAAAGAAATTAGTTATATTATCTAAGGATATAGAGATATACCTACAATCTATAAAATAAAAAAGAAAAGCTATCATTCCTTCGTCTCTCATTGATTTTATTATCAATTTATTTATTTTAATAATAAAGATAATTAAATAAGATTATTTAGACTTAATTGCACTTTTGGTCTTTCTATTTTAAAAAATACATCAATTTAATCTCCATATAATTTGTAATATAAATCAGGTCCCTTTAATATTAACAAATTAGTCTTTTCGTTAAATTTATTATTAATTTATCACGTATATACTACGTGTGTATTATTAAATATGTCATTAATGTGTTTTTTTAGATGAATAGACATAAGACTTATTATTTAGTTATGCACATGTGATGTACGTATCGTAGATTAACAGTAAAATAGATAATAAATTAAACATAGG
The DNA here is from genome assembly GCA_037074535.1 of Gleditsia sinensis. Taxonomy (NCBI): domain Eukaryota; kingdom Viridiplantae; phylum Streptophyta; class Magnoliopsida; order Fabales; family Fabaceae; genus Gleditsia; species Gleditsia sinensis. The sequence goes on from CM073472.1 coordinate 21,810,977, forward strand.
AACTATTTTGATTCATTCGTTAAAATTTCAGAAATTAAATTTATATTATAATTTATAAATAGACTAGATTGATACACTCATGAAAATGGAAAGATAAAAAATGCAATTCAGTCTTCTATTTAATACTAATTTTTTAAAATTAAAAATTTTAAAAAATTACAACAACAACAATAAAAAAAATCAAATACTTTCTCATTAAATGGAGTTGTTTACATGAATCAAATAATACTAAAGTGATCTATTATAAATAAGATCAATAGAGATTTTATTAATTGTTAAATATTTTTTAACGATTTCACCTTCTTTTTTTTTTTTATCTTCCTCTACTTTTAATTATTAGACTACTCTGCATCTGATTTACTCTTTTTACTGGGGTTTCTGCAGTTCTTCTCTACATGTGGTCAAACTACCTTAGGCGAGATTCTATTATCTTCACTACAATAGATGCTACCATAACTTTCTCTCTAATACATTCATTTCTAATCATATTTCGTATAGTGTGTCCACACATTCAATGTAACATTCTTATCTCTGTGACATTGAATTCTTTTCATATTGTCTTTTAATTGCCCAACATTCATTACTATACAACATTATAAATCTTATAACTATACAGTAAAATTTTCTCTTAATTTTGAGCGGCACTTTTCTATCACAAATGACACTAAAAGTTTTCCTCCATTTCATTAACCTAGCTTAAATCATATGATTTACGTTCTCCTTTACTTCTCCGCCATTCTGTATAATAGATCCAAAATATTTAAAATTTATAACTTATTTTATTTAAATGATCTCCAAGTTTCACCTTTAAATTCATATTAGTGTGTCTTCTACTAAAATTATATTTCCTATATTTTGTCTTATTTATACTTTTATGAAGGCCAAGTATTTCCCAAACTTATTTCCATAACTCTAACTTCTTATTTATTTTTTCTTTCGATTCACTAGTTATGACTATATCATATGTAAAAATTATATATTGAAGCTTTTAATTCTTGGATATGTTTAATAAGTGTATCCAAGATCAAGTTAAAAAAATATGGATTTAGAGATGAACATTGATGTAGTCCTATAGCTATGGGAAAAAAATTTGTATCTCCATGTTGTGTTATCGTGCAAATCGTAATCCTATCAAACATATCTTTGGTTACTTGAATAAAAGCAATGCATACTTATTTATTTTCTAAAACTTTTTGTAAAATCTCTCTCAGCACTCGGTTTAATTTGATGAAAACCATATAAAATTATTTTTTTATTCTTTTGATATTTCTCCATCAATTTTCGCAGAGAATAAATAACTTACATGGTTGACTCTCATGGCATTAAACCAAATAGATTCTCTATAATTCATATTTTTTGTCTTAATTTATGCTTAATAACCTTCTCCCGTAGCTTTTTAGTATGGTTTATGAACTTAATGTTCTTATAGTTGACACAATTTTGTACGTCTCTTATTTTTATAGATAGAGATTAAAGTACTTCTTATCTATTTATTCAGCATTTTCTTAGATTTTATTAAATAACTTAGTAAGCCAATTTATACATTTCCTGCCCATACCTTTCAACACCTCAATATGTATATTATTTGATCCTACTGCTTTTGTAATAATCCTTAGCTAATAAAACCTTTGAAGGTTAAGTACAAATCATTTGTAACAAAGAAAGTTGAGAACAACATAAAATTTTAGAGCGTTTCTGACCTTTCTTCTGACCTATCTTCACTCATATAAGCATAAATCTCTCATATGAAATCCAAATTAAGTGATTCCAATTGCTGTTAAAAGATAAGACATATATCTACAACTTTGATGTTGGGAATTTTTGCTAATTCCGTGAATATTATAGTGATAAGAGGCAAAAACCGAAGTATAGTGTGGTCTAAACATTTGCTCACTATTTTATACATAACTCCTTCATATGAACTCTAAATTAGGTGATTCAAGTGGTTAATGAAAGTTAAGAGAAAGGGCTACAACTTTCATGTTAGACGTTTTGTCAAATTCGGTCAAAAACTTGGTGCACTGTAGCCCCGAAGTACGGTCGTGCTCTAGGACACGGCAGACCGTGCTTCAGGCTGTTTTTTTTCGTTTTTCTGCAGCCTCCCTCTCCCTTCTCCTTCATTCTCACTCCCTCTCCCTCTCTCTTTCTAAAAATTTTCTCTTCCTTGTCTCTAAGATATCTCACCATCCAGCCAACCGATTCGAGCTACCAAAGTACTATTAGACTCGTGGCAACGAGTACTTCAAAACCCACCGATCAGTTTCGTCGGAAAACCACCGAAAAGTCACTGGAAAATCGCGTGAACAGTAACTTCCAAGGTAAAATTCCATCTAATCGTGTTTTAGGCTTCGTTTTTACCGAAATTCTTTCCATAGACAGTTTTAGAATTAGTTTCTATGCTAGAATATAGGGTTTTTAGGTTTCAGCGTGAATAGTGACGTTTAGGATTTATCTAATTTTCATGTTATGTCTATGTTTTCTAAATTGTTGAGCCACCACGAGGTGAAATTCTCGTTGTTGGACTCCTAGTACGGTGAGTGGGTTTTTCATACTATAGCGGATTTTTTTTTATGAATTCAGTTTATAACTCTTTCATATGATTTTAACTAGTTGGAATGTATGCTAAATTGTTTTACCGCTTTGAAAACCAATATGTTCTAACCATGTTAGAAATTGTAAATTTCAATCCTAGTTGAACCCTAGGTATGCAGGGCAAGCATCTAGACTAATAATTCTCCATTTAAGTTAGATTTATAGAAATGCAAACTTAGTCATAGAAATGAACTAAGTTAGCCATGAAATAATTTGATGCATGCGAACATTTATGCGACGTCTACGGACGATATGTTTAAAGGAAAAGTTTATGATGATAAAAGTCTCCATGGGAATACATGGATGAAACATATTTTAGAACGAAATTTTATGCATGAAAAGAGTTAGATGGAGAATTATAGCTTTACTGTAAAGTTATTGAAATATTTTACTTTAAACTCTTTGAATAGCATATTTTCAAATGTTTTCCATTGGAGGAACCCTTTTAGATCACTGTTAGCTAACCGCAGGGAGTGCTAGCCCTGGTGCACCATGGTCATGTGAAGGCTTCGGCCTAAAATACTATGACGGGCATATGACTGCCTAAGACACAGGATTTCATGTGAAGGCTTCGGTCTAGGATACTGTGACGGACATATGACTGCCTAAGACATTGTGATTTATGGTGGACTTATGTCTACGCCTATAGTGATTGCCATACCCTTGCTGTGTGCTTGGGGAAATTTAGGGTGGACTTATGTCTACGCCTACAGTGATTACCCCTCCCTTGCTATGTGCTTGGGGAAGATGATGATCTGTTAGGAAAGAACTCCAATAAATTAGTGCTTTTTCTTAAAGATTAATATTTTTAAAATATCTCATTCATCATTGTTATTGCATAAATAACTTCATTTATTACTTACCATGCATAATTGATTTGCTTTACGGTTATTGATTTAATCATGTTTTATCTTTTGAACATACATTTGAATTGTTTAGCTTTTCTTTTAATAAATTATGGTTAAATGCTTAATGTTTCAATTATTAAACTTATTGCGAAACACTCGTGCTTAGTTTGCCCTGTTTCAGTTATAGTATGATTTACCCATTCATTGAGATGTGGTAATCTCACCCCTCTTCTGTTTCCTCCCCACAGATAGTCAAAAAAACTTTGATCCAGCTACAGCTCCGTAAGAGGTTGAATATAGCATTGGTGAGCCCCAGTTTGGGTAAGGCTCCGTTGTACTGGTTGTATAGTTTAGTTTATGTCTAGTGTATCTCCATGAATTTACAGGCAGGATCCTCGCTTCTTGTGTACTTTGATGTGTAGTTTGAAAAACAGTTTTATGTTTTACAACTATGTTTGTATTATGAGGCCATGGGCCAAGTTGAATCAAGGATGTTGGATTCATGAGATATATATATATATATATATATATATATATATATATATATATACAGTATTTTCTTATATTGGATGTGGCATATGTGGCCAGTTATATTTATTATGTACTTTGGACTGTGTGCTGAATGTTTGTGCATGCTATGTGTTAGGCTTACGGCTAGGGGGAAACCCTTATGCCGTGCCGGTCATGTGTTCCATCATTTGGGGCCGTGACAGCTTTGCTATTATTTGTTCTCTTCAAAACTTTTTCTACTTTGAACTCTACGATAAAATGTGTAATTTCAGTCTTTTTTTGCAATATTTAATCTATTAGAGTGACAAAAAAACTCGTGTCCTTTGTTAAAAAACACTTAAAAGTAACTCTTCCATCATGCATGTAGATCTTATTCTCTTATCAAGACATTACCCTCTTCATCTTTAATACATTTTACTTGCTCTATATGTCTTTTTTTTTCTTCTTACCTTTTACAAGTCTTAAAAATTTTCTTTCCTTATCTTTAGTTCTTAAGAATTGGTATAACCCTTCAAAACTCTGGTTCTCACTTCGCTTACAGCTCTCTTAGTATCTTTTTTAACTACTTTATATTTTTTTTCAATTTTTATTGTCTTTATATAAATATCATACTTTATAATAGTCCCTTTAACTTTAATCATATATTGCATATTTGTATCTCACCAGCAATATTCTTTACCCTTAGGTTTAATGCCTTTTATTCATTAAATGTCTCTTTTATTATTTTCCTAATTCCTTTGACCATCTTATCTCACATATCGCTAGTATTTTTAGTACTTCTCAAAATTCCTCTTTCCACACCCTTCTCTAGAAGCTTCTTTGTTGTACATCGTTCAAAAGCTACTACCTAATTTTTGAAACTTTTTGTTTATTCTTCTCTTAATTCGTACATCTATAATTAAAATTCTATGATGGGTAGTCAAGATTTCTTCAAGTATAACTTTACAATCTATGCAGTACTTTTTATTTGATTTTCTTACTAAGAAGAAATTTATTTAAAAGTTTTCTTTCACTCTTGTACGTGATAAGGTGTTTTAACCACTTCTTAAAACAAGTATTTGTTATAGTAAAATTAAAAGCTAACAAAAAATCCAATATATTTTACTCTCTTCATTTTCTTCTTTTAACACATATTCTCCATATATTTTGAGGTATCCGGTCTCTAACCCAGCTATAGAGACCGGATACAAAAACAACAGGTCCGGCAGGATAGGATAAAGTAAAGATATGGATTATCCTATCCCACTTGAACACCAAACTGAAGATAGTAATAGGATAGGATATATTATCCTATCCTATTGGGCTTATCTGATGCCCCAAACGAGCCCTAATATCTTCTAGATTCACTTTTCACATAATTATTTAGATTCTCTCTTGAGAAACTTTTTTCTCTCAAAATTTTTTTTGAATCAAATCTTTTAGATTTTTCCAAAATGTTATCAATTTAAAAAATTACAATTATTAAATAATTATTCACTACCCTTTTATAATTAAATAATATATTATAAATTACTAAATAACTGTCGTCTCTGGACACTAAATCTTAACAACTCTTTGACACCAAATCCTCCTAAAGCTATATATATCGGTATAAATAATTTTTTTCTTATCGTGTCTTTGAAAAAATAGAAATTAATGAAGTGGAAATGAAACTTTTTTCCTTGTTTAGAAATTTATAAAATGAAGAGGGAAGACTCTCAAGGTATAAGTGGAAAGACCAACAATTTTGGAATTTTATGGCTTTAGATTGTCATTCATTACATGAGACTGCATTCAAGTTCAATATTCTTTTATTTTATTATTCATTTTCTTGAAATTGCCTCACAACAACCATTAACTTGTCCGAAGAATCATAAAAATTAAAATTTGTTAGATTCTATTCAATTTTTCAAAATTTACATAGATACAAATAGTTTGTAAAATTTACGTAGAAGAAAGATCATTGGATGATAAAACAATTACGCACATCAATGTCAGATAGTCCCTAATAGTACTAAAGCTATTTTATTTGATATTCAAAATTTAGGCATCACACAAGCTAACTTAGGATGGTTTGATGCCTTTTTAAGATATGTTCCATAAGGTTTGAGTGTGACGTTCTCGAAATTTGAGTTTTTAAATAAAGTAGACAAGAGAATGACAGATTATTTGTTATGTCAAGAACTATTTTAATTTAAAATTTAAATTAATAAATGAAAATTTATCAACAATCTATTAAATAATAATTTTATTATAATTTTTTATATGTCTCTTTTTACAAAAGTCTGTTTAAATTTATTTTTATTTTTTAAAAAAACTAATTTTTTTTAATGTATTGAAACAGAAGTTGGTAAGAATTAAACTCTTAATTACTTGGATATAGAAATTTTGATATCATTTTAATTCAATAGTTTAAATTATTAAATAAAAATTTATCAATAATTTTATTATAATATCTAACTCACTAATTTTTTGTTCGACGAAAGCCTAATGACTTGGCATAAAACAATATAAACTATTGAGGGTATAATATAAAATGACAAAATGATTAATCAATAGACTATTTATGAGTATGTTTAGTAAGTCAAATAAACTAACTTATAAATTTGTTTGATTAAATTAGAAGTGTTTGATAAACAAATTTATTTGAGTAATTTATAACTTTTTATCATACGCTACTTTAAGTAGTGTATAACTTTTAACTGATAGTTTTTATAATTTTATTCTTTTTTTATCTTTATTATTTTATTCAAATTCTAACACTATCCTATTTACAAGATGACATTATTTTTACTATGTTCGAGTAACATTCAAATTACATGTCCCATAATAAACTTTCAGATATTATTGATAGTGACATAAGAAATAAAAATTTAGAGGTATTTACTGGGATGAAAGAGATTCGCAATAATATTGTTAATTTATTGTGAGACTTTAAATGATATGTTTATTTTGTATTTTTTGAAATTATATAATGAAATATAATTACTAACAAAAAATAATAAATTTTATATAAGTATATTATTTTATGTTATTTTACATTTATCAGCTAATTCAATAGTTAATTTTATCAAATACTTCTAATTCAATAAATTAGTTTAATAAATTTTAGCTTTCAGCTAATTTTTAACTTTTCAACTAACTTATCAGTTATTTTTATCAAACATAACTTATATCTATTTCAACTCAAAAATTTGAAATCATTAAATAAAATTTATTAATTATTTTATTATAATCTCTAATTCATTAACTTTTTTTTTGAACGAAGGCCTAATAGCCTGATATAGAACAATATAAGCTATTGAGGGTATAATGCAAAAAAGACAAAAGGATTAAATGGGAGACTACCCATATTCAACTATGAAATACATCAACTTAAAAAAACCAAAAGTAATGTGACAAGATAAATAAAAAATAATACACTTCTAAAATATTAGTCTATCAAATTACAATTCAAATATAATAAAAATTTAATTTATATAATAATAAATAAAAAATATATTTATTTTATGAGAAATAACACCCCTCCTAACTTTTTCTGAAAATTAACTTTTTTCAATCTTTTTTTTATCTAAATGAGTATAAAATTGTATATATAGTCTTCTTTTTTCTATATTTAAATGCAGAATTATAATTATGAATTTAGAGTTGTAGATTTGAATATATAAGATGTAATATTTTGAAACTAAAAATAATAAAAGAAAGGAACATTTTTCCTAATAGAAACAAAAAACTATTCTGAAAAAGAGGAAATAACTTGTCTAGAGAACAAAATCACAAAGAGTACAAAAAATAGATAGAAAACAAACAAGAAATGGAAGAGGGGACAGCTATGGTAGCCCCCTCTCCAAAAAGCTCTCACTTATCTCTAACCCTCTCTCTCTCGGCCCTCCCTCAAATCGCAACTCATAACATCGTGCTTTCATTATCCTCTTCTTTTTGAGCCCCTAAGAGATTTTAAACTTTTTAATAAGAGAAAAAGACAGTTTAAACTTCTGTTCCAATGGATCCATAAAACTCGCCAGGGTAGCAGCAAACCAACAAGAGATAAACCACCTAGGCTATAAGACAAGGGGCCACCTTCAATCCATAATAGTGCACTTCGAGCCATGCAAAAGTTTTAGTTGAGGTATGCTAGATTCCACCAACTATATAAATAGAATTCAACCATACATGTCCTCTAATTATATCTTTCACATTATTTAATTATTCATTTCCTCCATTCTCTTTGTAATTTTTTTTTGGATTTTTTCTATATTTTATCTCTCAATTTTAAAACATACTTTTAAAGGTGTTTTATAGAATTTTTTTTTTGAATTCTTAAAAAATTAAACTTAAAAAAAATTAAATTTTAATGTTTAATTTCTAAATTTTAAAATATAATTTTCAAGAAATATAAATTCATAAAAATAATTTTTTACAAAAATTCCTACCAAATTTTTTTTACGTAAACAAGTGAAAATTTAAATTTTTCATATCTTATAAATTTTTTAAAATATAAAAAGACAATAATATAATTTATTTTCTTATCTTTTTTTCAATTTTTTTCATATTTTTTTTTCATTCCTCTCTCTTTTACATTTTCTCTCATTATCTTTCTCACTTTCTTATTATTTTCGTACTCATTTTCTGTCTCTCACTTTAACATAGGTAAAGACATTTGAAAAAAAAATACTAAAAATTTTAAAAAAATTCTTTTACAACCAAAAATAATAATAAACAATTTTCAGATAAATATTTAAAATCAAATAAATATATTTTATATATTCTTAATAATCATCATTTATAAAAATTATATTTCTCAAAAATTATAACTATCATGAATAAAAGATTTTATGGCGTACTAAACACCCTCTTAATATTCTTTCTCTTTGAAAAAAAAAAATCCTAATATTTAGTGTCTTAGAATTACATTTTTTTTATAGAACACAATATATATAGATGCCCTTGTTTAAAGGAAATCAAACTTAATGTGGTTTTATAGATATTATACTTTTTTGATCACTTGAAAACCTACTTAAACAAAATTTAAGGGAAATATACATATTAAAAATAAATCAATATCTTTATATGTCATTTTGATCTTTGAAAATACCAACATTTTCTCACTTTAGTCACTAAAAGTGTTACTTTTAAAATTTAGTCCTTCAAAAACTATCCTCTCTTCATTAACTCCATTAATAAATATTTAATAGATTTGTTTGATTGATTAAAGCAAAAACTTACCTAAACCACATCCCACTTATGTAAGCTTTTAGTTTAGCCAAAAAATTTATTAGATACCCTACCAATAGAGTGAATGTGAGAATATTTTTTAAGACAAAATAGTTTTTTAAAGACTAAATTCCAAAAATGAAACTTTAAGGGATCAAATTGAGAATGTGTATCCTTAGAAGATTAAAACATCTATTTACTCAGAATCAAATAAGAAATAAATAATAATAAAAAATGAAAGAAAGGGTTCGAATGGTACATGAACTTTCCTTTACGTGCATCAGCTACACAAGTATTTCCCCGTAATTTATGCTTCGCCTCCCCCTTCAATTACAAAAGTATATATGCCATATTTCAGGCTCCTATTTTCCATTCCCTTCTCCCCCTTAACAAAAAAGGAAACCAATAAGAGTACATTCATGAAAACAGCAAAAAGAACAGTGAGCTTGCTCTACAGTAATTCACAGAACGGTCCCTTCGGCTTCTAAAAGATTGTGGATGCAAAGGGGGCTGCAGTTTGCTAGAAAAGCTCACTCTTGCTTCAGAGCTCGGACTTTCTCTTTTAAATATTCAGCTTGAAGATTCTTCTCAAGATCAGAGAATGGGATAGAATTAATTCAAGGCACAAATAATAGAATTACTTAGGTACACGTGTAACAATATAGTGTCCCTTCTCAAGGTCATATACAGTCTTTAATTGTGGCTTTCTCCATTGCAGTACAAAGAATGCAGCCAGTACAATTAGAAAAAGAAATGCAAACATTGAGAAGTATGTAACTGATTCATTCCCAACAACCAGCCCTGTGTCCAGAGGTTCCAATTCTAAGGGTTCTGCCATTGTTTCAGTGATGAAAAATCCAAGTGTCCAGTCAACATGAATATTTCCCCTCTTGTTTCCGAATCCAACTCTGCAAATAATTATACCGATCATACTAAAACTCGGTGTCTCATTGGTTACTTTTCAAACACTCCACAAGATAATACAACAGTTTCATTTTCTACAAATCAAACAGTGCCTATATGTATTTTTGAGGTTTAATTACACTGTTTATCTCTATAGTTTCACCTCCTTTGCAAATTAGTCCTTGTACCTCAAAATTTTGTAACTGAGTCCTTAGTATTCAAATTTTGTAATTAGGTCCCCACTATGACAATCCATCACAAAATCTATCATAGATTGACGACAACCATCTAACTCAATTATAAGTATGCAACTAGCTAGAAAGGCACTCTTTACAGCTTCAAGGCTCATGTAGTATCAAGAATCTTGGCTAATGAGTCTGATGTACTGTCAACTTGAGTATCAAGTTACAAATTTGTCGACTTATTTGTGCTGGATTGCACAAGGATCCAATTACAAAATTGAAACTATTAAGAATTCAATTATAAAATTTTAAAATATAGTGACTAGTTTAAAAAGGGGATGAAACTATAAGGATCAATGGTGTAATTAGCCTAATTTCAATTACAAGTCACAAACAAATAGAACACAAGTCACATACAAATAGAACACAAAGGAAGATTTCAGCCTATAAAGCATAAACACTTTACAAAATGAGCCGTGTCCATGTTTGACATTTATTGAACACTTGTACTAAGACATGACAGGACTCTTCAAATTATAAATAGATACTTTAAATTTTAAAGTGTCAATGTCGTGTCATGTGTCAGTGTCCATGCTTCTTAAGAGTTTAGCTAATTGATTTAGTTGGAAACATAGTAGCCATACCTTTTCTCTTCCATAGGGATCCCAAAAACATCATGCAATAGTGCCACCATAAATGAAGAAGAGAAACAACACTTCGATAGATCCAGATCATCAATTTCATTGTGTTGATTTTTAAGATCATCCCAATTATCTCCACAATAATGTTGGCCTGCTGCCTCCAGTTCAGACAAAGAAGCCCTAGGAACCATCCCAAAAAACTGAAGGAAATTGAATTATGGGGAAATCACTAGTTTAACAACTGCATTAGTTTAGGACAGTGGTGTAAAAAGGAGAGAAAACTGAATAGATATGCTCTCCAATTAGACAAAAATTTAAAAGACTGGTGTTGAAGATAAGATATATTATTTAGGTGATTCAACTCAAGTATTTCCAATATTCTGCTTTTTCTTTCCACATTCTAGGTACCTTCAAAGAAATTTCCAGCTGTAGTTTTTAACATAAACTTTGAGCCAGAGTAATCACAGATATACACAGCCAGGCTGAGTGTGGTGTGTGCAAATTCAAAAACACAAGGCTCAGTTTCCGAATACCTAATATAATGTCCACATACATGCTTAGAAAATTATTCAAATCCACTACTAAATTTAGAATATTCATACGGAGAGACATGGTCCCATCAGAAGCCTCTGTAAGAAAGAGGTAGGCATGGGACTTTGTAATTGTGCTCCAATGATGAGCAATTCAAGCTGACGTATGGGCCTATGACACTACATCAATCCAGAAGCATTATAAGGTTCTTCAGTATAGGATTATTATTATTTTTTTTCTTTGGGTTAGCTTCAGTGTAGAATTACAGACCATCACATAGTTATACCATATCATGCGGGTGCATGGTGGGAAAGCATCTCTACCTTTCTCAATTTCAATTAAAAAATATTTCCTTAAACATAGCATACACACACTAATATTTCAACCATAGTCCCCCTCTCCTCTCCTCTAATTGTGAACGGCTATGCCAAGTAAACAGACACAGAAATCTATATCAAACATAGCATACATACACTAATATTTCAACAGAACTGGATTCTCAAACCAGCTTGAATTTTGTCCCAGATTGTAGCATTTGGCATTAGCAGTGTGTATATTTGTGTCTTAAGGTTGTGTTATATGGTCCAACAGCGCAAATTTAACCCTTAGACCAAACCTATATTAGGTCAAGTTTGACCCTTCATATAACAAGGCTTAGAGGCTTTTATATGTTCGCAAGAGCTTCACTTGTTGGCAATGCTAGTGTCAAGAATGGGCAACTCAGTCCACTTGATAGACATTCCTATACATACCTTATAAAATCCATGCATATAGAATATTTACCATTAAAAAAAGAAGTAATGTCACTGGCTACAAACCTCAGAAGTGTACAAGAAGTTTCCAGAAGGAACTTGCTCGCCTAATGACTCATAAAAGGATGATGTAATTTTACATGGCGGATGTAGGCATCTATCTGCATTAAGAGAAAACATCACGAGTAAATATTTTCTCTATAAAAGGTCATATAAATTAGGAAATAAGACATTATCTCTGAAGGAATAAGTACAGAAAACAACAAAACAACAATGCCAAAATAAAAGAGCTCTCCGATCTCATTTATGGTCAGTTATGGAACCTTCCCTGGCGAGAAAACACAGATCACCACAATGAAACCAGAAAGACTATTCAGTCCCATAGTAGTTGAAATGTAAGATCATAATCCTTGAAAATTCTAGCAATTTACATCAACTGTAGAGATTAAGGCTGTGTTTGTTTTGATGGAAAATGAGTTTCCAGAAATCAATTTCCATATTTTCTAAAGTTTGGAACAAAAAGAATACAAAGGTTGAAGCATCAGCTTGCAGCCACCACCAAGATTCAAGAGCATTTCTTTATTAGCTGGCTACAGTTGGCAACAAAGCAAAAGCAGTATAATAATGGAAAGATTTATTGGTCATACTAACCTTGTCATCTGTAGTTTGTATATCTCAGTGACAACTAAATATATCAATAAATATATTTTTGAATGTGAAAGTAAGGATATGGTCTTATACAAAGTTGACTATTGACAGAAGATCTATATCGCTTAGCCAATTAGTTTGGAATGAGGAAGATACATCCAACCAAAATCAACACAGATGCAGGACAAAGTTCAATTGATTTGTAAAGCAACATGTCATGTGAAACAAAACTTAGCGGGTAGCATAACTGATCAAATTTAGGCAAAAAGGATAGCTAAGATACTGATCATGGTAAAATATTAAAAGATGACCAAACCTTCTTTTCTCTTTAACAATGACTGAGCTTCAGATTTGCATGAAGAGAAATTTCCAGCTGGTTGGACAATTGGGAGGTTTATATCACTTGAATTAGAGTTCCAAACGTAACCTCTAGGAATGCAAGGATTATCAATATTTCTTCTGGTAGATATTGAAGCTGCATAAAAAAAAAAAAAGCACTCACGGAAATCATTCAACTCTACCATTTGATTCAAAGTAAAGGCTCATGAATGACATTTCTCGTCTAGGTCTTACACAAAGTATAATGCGAAAATATAATAAACAATAGTTATCTATTCTTATATTAAACCACAATGAACTCTTTCCTCCCCACATGCTAAGCCATCATCAACCACATGGACTCAACTCAAGTACCTAACTTTATATTAATAAAATATCTTTTTACTGAAGATACAACCAAAGCATGCCAAATCTATAGAAGTACAGATAGTGTCCCATAATCCTCCATGTATACAAGAGAGAAAATAAAAATTCTAGAAGTAGCTTTTGATTATATCAACAGACTTAGCCACAAAAATTATATAATGTATTGATGGGAACCTCCAATTCCTATTCAACTCCAGCCACAACGCAGTACATAAAACAGAAAAAAGATTGGTAACAATTACAGAGAGAACAGCCGCGAATGGGATAAACACAGCCTCACTCCCTTACAATATGCAGAAAAAGAAGATAACCGAAAAAAAGAGACACCAGATAAGGCCTGACTTTTGAGAGGTCAGGTTCTCTCCATTCCTCAGAAAATTCTCCTCCCCCCTAGGATCACGTGCCCAGCTTATAACTTGCCAGCCTCCACGTCAGAGGTAGTTACAGCTTCTATTTCTTTTTCTACCCCTCTTTTCTTTCTAGAATACACTCTAGTTCCTTGGCTACTCAGGCCTGGCCCAATGCCAGCATTTTTACCTCTCCTAGCGTATTTATTCACAATGGAGGGTCCATCATTACCCTCCCCAATGAGTTTCACCTTGTCTGTGGAATTGAGGAAATTGCAGATTAATGGTATCATAGCTCTCCCAAGTGCTCTCAAATTTGGGTAATCCCACCCACTTGACTAGTACCTCCACTTCTCCATTGGTGAGTCTGCAAGTTTTCAAAATGGTTTCTGGTTGTACCTGCAACTCAAGATCTTCTGTGAGGAAAGAGGGTATCTCTTTGTTGTAGTTGTTGGCTGGACACTCTTCTTAAGCTGAGATACATGAAACACCAAATGTATTTGGGATGTAGGCGGTAACTCTAAATGATAGGCTACTTCCCCATACTTTGCTGTGATCTTGCAGGGATTGTAAAACCTTGGGATGAGTTTTTCATTGGTTCTCTTGGGTAGAGTTCATAGCTTATATGATCTTAGCTTCAAATATACCCAATCCCCCACTTCAAATTGAACCTCTCTCCTGTGCTAGTCGGCTTGTGTTTTCATCCTCCCTTGTGCCTCCTCCAAATGAGTTTTTAATTCTTGGACTCGATTCCCAGCTTTACTCTGTTCATTCACCTCTTCCACTAGTGAGAAGCAATCCTCCATACGGAATAGAGTGGGTGGATTTATGTCATATATACATAGAATGTACGTTATACCACTATTTAGCCCATGTTACCCAATTACTCCACTGCTTTGGTTTGTCTCCCACGGAGCAATGAAGGTATGTCTTAAGAGTTCTATTTACCACCTTTGTCTGTCCTGGATGGTAACTTGAGCTATAGCTTAAAGTGGTTCTAGTTTGTCTAAACAATTTCTTCCAAAATTGACTAATAAAAACTCAATCTCGGTCTGACACAATTGATTTTGAAAATCCATGCAGTTGAATCACTTCCTTTATAAATTCTTCAACTACCTCTTTTGCTGAAAAAAGGGTGTGGGAGTGGTATGACATGTGCACACATGCTTAGCCTGTCCACTACTACCATTATATTGTCAAACTGGCGTGACTTAAGCAACTGTACGATGAAGTCCATGCTAATATCCTCTCATACTTGCTTGGGGATTGGCAGAGGCTGAATTAACCCTGCTGGACTCACGGCTTCATATTTATTCTTCTGGAAAACCTCGCATCTGGCTACAAACTCTTGAACATCTCGTTTCATCCCTTCCCAAGGCACATTCTCAGCTAACCTCTTATAGATGCAGAGATATCCGAAGTGGCCGCCTAGGGGTGAAGAATGAAACTCCGTAATCAGCTTCTGTATTCGGGTAAATCTCTTAGGAATAACCAATCGGTCATGAAAACTTAAGCACCCATTTCAAATTCAGTATTCAGCCAGGGGTTGTTGTCTTGTAATTATTTGTTGCTTAATCTCTGCTAGCCTATCAGCCTTTTATACCTCCTTATCCCAATCCTCTATTCCCTCATATTGCCACAGCAAAAAAGCTTTTAGCTTGAGGATTTCTCCTCTCCTAGAAAGAGCATAAGCCACTTTATTCCCTGCCTCTAGTTTGTATTGAATTTCGAACTGGTATCCCATGAGTTTTAATACCCATTTCTGTTAGTCAGGCTCAAATATTTTCTGCTCCAAAAGGAATTTGAGAGCTTTTTGATCTATTCGGATTATGAACTTGTGTACCATCAAGTAGTGTCTCCATTTTTTTACTGCAAACACTATGGCCATAAGTTCTCTCTCATATATTGAATTTTGCCAAGCCTGGTTCGAGAGAACTTGGCTGTAATAGGCAATAGTCCTCTTGTTCTGCATTAAAATTGTCCCAACACCAACTCCAAATGCATCAATGTCAAGCTCAAAAGGTTTGTTGAAGTCAGGCATAGCTAGTATAGATACCATAGTCATAGCCTTTTTTAGTGCTTCGAATGTTGTTTGAGCTTATTCACTCCATTTAAAAGCATTCTTCTTTAGAAGTGTAGTCAGGGGTGCAACAATCTTGCTATAATCTTTGACAAACTTGCAACAGTACCCTATAAGTCCCAAAAATCCCCCTAAAGCCTTTAAATCTTTTGGAATATGCCAATTTACCATGCTCTCAATCTTGTTGGGATCAGCCTGCACTCCCTCTGTTGAAATAATATGGCCAAGACACTCTAGCTTGTATTTCCCAAATGGGCACTTCTTGACATTTACGATGAGCTAGTTTCTCTAGAGAATTTCTAATGCTTTTCTCAAATGTAGGACATGAGTGGGCATATCAAGGCTATAAATTAGGATGACATAAAAAAATACTAGCACAAACTTTCTAAGATGCGACTTAAAGATGTCATTCATCAAGAATTAAAAAGTGCAGAGGATATTGATCAGTCCAAAAGGCATTACTATGAACTCATAGTACCCTTCAAGAGTGCAAAAAGTTGTCTTGGCTTTATCCTCTGGTCTAATGCGTATTTGGTGATACCCTAACTTAAGTCTAGCTTGGAAAAAACCCTAGCAGCACCTAACTCATCCAATAGCTCATCAATGGTTGGGATTAGAAACTTGTCTGGAATGGTAATTCTATTCAATGATTTGTAATCCACATAAAACCTCCAACTATTGTCTTTCTTCCATACTAATAAAACAAGGCTTGAATATAGGCTACTGCTTGGGCGAATAATTCTAGTTGCTGACATCTCCTTGACCAAGCATTCAATCTCAGTCTTTTGCAAGTGCGGGTATCCATAGGGACAGATATTTGAGGGTTGCTCTCCTTCCTTTATCAGTATGGCATGGTCCCAAGATTTGGTGGGTGGTAATCCTTCTAGGGGTCTATACATTGTTGCATAATCTGCTAGAAGGTACTAAATCCTCTCATCTAGTTGGTGGTCCTTGGTTTATTGGAGAGTGATCTCTCCAAATTCTATAAAAAATCCCTGTCCACCCTACTTGATGGATCGCAGCATTGTTTTGAGGGAAACCAAGGCTTTGGATAGCGTGGATGGCGCCGAATCACCCTTTAAGCAAATAGCTTCATTCCCCACCTTGAACTTTATAGTCAATAGCTTCTAATTTACCCTCACATCTCCCAGGGACTCTAACCACTCCACCCCCAAGATCATATTAGTTCCTCCTAAATCAAAGAGGTAAAAATCCTGCTAGACCCGAATGCCTTGCATCCATGCTCTTGCATACGCCTTCTCCATGGACTCAATAGCCATCTCCCACTGTGACTTCATAGCGATTAGTTTTGTCCATCGGTAATGACTGCTTCTCTACCAAGCTGGATGATACAAAGTTATGCGAAGCCCTATTGTCCACCATAATTATCACTTCCTCACCACAAACTTTTTCCATGAGTTTCATAGTTTTTCCCCTTATTATGCCCACTGCAGAATTCATAGACAAGGCCATCAACTCTATAGTACCTTTATCCTCCCCGTTTTCCTTGATTTTTTTTTCCTTTCCTTCATTTGCAGCTGTAGAAAGAATCAAGGCACGGAGTTGCTTATTTTTGCATCTATGGTTGGGTCCAAATTTTTCTTCATACTTGAAGCATAAACCCTGCTTTCTCTTCTTGTTGAATTCTTTGATCAGCTTGCGAAGCCATCCCGTGTTGTTGGACGTTGAGGCTACAATGCTTTGTTTCTTATCATTCACAGCGATTTCAAGGCTGCGAGTGGAGCTACTAATTGACACACTCCTAGGCGAGTCAAGTATAGCCGGTGTCTTGCTGGCACTAGGTCGAGGTATATTGCCCATCCATTTTGGGCTCTGCATTAGCTTGAAAGCCTTCCCAAACTTGTCCTCCCTCCACCTTTGCAACATAATTTCCTCTTTTCAATTTTCTAGGCCATATCCATCACTTCCAGCAACAATTGGGCCTTAGTCATCCTCAACTCAGCCCGGTGTCCTCTTTGAGCCTATTTTGAAAAGATCCTATTAACATTTCTTCAAGAGCCTCTTTCAAAAGAGTTGATAAGAGCTCAAATTGCTCCTTGTATTCGTTCAGGGTGTGTTCTTTCCGTAGTGCCATCAAAACTTCATACTTGTTACCCTGCTATGAGTGATGAAACTGCCAAATGAGTTCCCTCTTAAACTCACCCCAATTCTGAACCAGGTTCTTTGATTCTAACCATTGAAGCCAATTCAACGCCTTTCCTTCTAGGCACACTGCCATTGAGCCTGATTTGAAAAGCTCCTATTAACGTTTCTTTAGGAGCCTCCTTCAAAATAGTTGATAAGAGCTCAAACTACTTGTATTCGTTCAGGGTGTGTTCTTGCTGTAGCACCATCAAAACTTCATACTCGTTGCCCTACTGTGAGTGATGAAACCACCTAATGAGTTCCCTCTTGAACTCACCCCAATTTTGAACCGGGTTCCTTGATTCTAGCCATTGAAGCCAATTCAACGCCCTTCCTTCTAAGTACACTGCCATTGCCCCCATCTTCTCTTCCACCGAAATTCCATTAATGAAAAAATATCGCTCCACCCGAAACAGCCATCCAATCAATTCTTCACTGTGAAAACCAGTAACTCCAGCTTACGATATTTGTTGTGTTCTCTCTCACCCTTGGAACCATCACCCTTTGAGTTACATCCTCCAAGATTGGTCCTTGAATGCGAAGACCAGTTGCTTCCCCCCTCTTCCCCGACTCTTTTGTCTATGCAGCTGATAGCATCCTTTATTTCCATTACCCATTACTTCAAGTGATTGATATTGTCCTTGGCCAACACCATGTCTCATTCAATGTCATCCATTCTCCCCTCCATCCCGATATTCACCATTCCCCTGGTCTAACCGCTCTAATACCAAAGATGATGGGAACCGTCAATTCTTATTCAACTCCAGCCACAACACAATACATAAAACAGAAAAAGATCGGTAACAATTATAGAGAGAACAGCCATCAATGGGATAAACACAGCCTCACTCCCTTGCAATATGCAGAAAAAGATAATCGAAAAGAAGAGACACCAGATAAGGCCTGACTTTCGAGAGGTCGGGTTCTCTCCATTCCTCAGAAAATTCTCCTCCCCCAGCTTATAACTTGCCTGCCTCCACGTTAGAGGTAGTTACAGATTCTATGTCCTTTTCTACTCCCTTTTCTTTCTAGAATACACTCTAGTTCCTTTGCTACTCAGGCCTGGCCCAAGCCCAGCATTTTAACCTCTCCTAGTGTATTTATTCACAATGGGGGATCCATCATGTATACTTGCATAAAAAATTATATAGATGACCAACGAGGAAAAGAAATTTAGTTTCTCTATAAATTCAGTTGTTACATAATGGTATTGTTCTGAAAAGAAAAAGATTATTTGAAATTAAATGTTAGTACTGTTACCTACTTAATCTAGGAATTGCATACACAATTGTGCATCCACTATTCAAACTAACACTTCCATCAATTTGTCTGTGCAGTCTTCAATCCCCTTCTATCACTATATGGTTCATCCAATAAAAAAAAGTCTTTTACTCTTTGATATACATTGCATCCATGCCTTTCTTTTTTCTTTCTGCTATATAAATGTTTTGAGTTTATTGCTCATAAGGAAAATTGCTAGAGCAAATTACGTCACATCATCAGCTTCTAACAAGCAGGAAAAATTCCTACAGGATAAAACCATCTGACATGGAATGTCACTACAACTTGTAACTTCCATCAGTGCAATAAGCTTTCCTTCATCAGACAACCTTGTAGCCTCATCCGATCAGTGATGTCAATGCAAGAGAATTGCACCATTGATACTCATTCAATGCTCTTTTCAAATTGAAACTCCCCCATGAAACCAGCCAAGCAAACCAAAGTACAATTCTCCATGGTCCTGTGGAAAATATGGCATTATCACCTTTTCAACGAGTCAGATGCCACCTATTAATTTACTTCTAGGAGGGTTTACTTCTTTCGAATGACCTCATAAATACTCCTTATTTGTTTATTTTATCCTTTAACAAGTCCTCTACAGTAAAATTTCCAGGACCTAGGATCTCCTCATTCATGATCTTTTAAACAATTAATCAAGCCATGCTCAGCAAGAATGAGATTGAGAATCCATCATCCTCTAATATACTATCTCACTTAAGTTACTCCACCACCTGCTAATTGTATCAATTTCAGGCTTTAAGCCATATCAAAAGGCCACCAGCATCCAACTCAATCTTGCAAGACGCTAATACAACTGTATATCGAGCAACTATAAAAACACTGAACAGATAAAATTAATTTTTGTATAACACAGAAAATTGTAGTAGTCCGACTCAGTACTTACAAAACTGCAGCTTTCTATAATTCAGCAGCTCCTCCAATGATTTCCATGCTACATCCTGTTGAAGAATGTTGGTTAGGAAAGAACATAACACTGCTAACCTTACCAAGTGTAAGTGAACAAAGTTTAATTGGAATGAATATTTGATATCAATTGAAGATGACAGTGCACAAAAGAAAAGCAGACATACATTCAAGAATTATAATTTTATTAAAAAAACAACACATAAATTTAAAGTCCCAAAAAGAGTTCAGAAGATGCATGAGAAGCACATTAATGCAATCAATAATATCACCACTCAGATAATGTGTATATTATAACACGCTAACACACACCTATTTACTGTCCCAAAAAACAGATAGTCTTGAGAACAAGTGGGTTCAAGGGGATTTGGATATGTAGAATAGTTAGGGATCCTAGTCAATAAGGAGGATTCAGCTTTAGGAAGAATAAAGCACTTAAAAGCAAGCTTATAGATTAGAAAAGTAAAATGATTCCATGTCTACTACAAGGGAGGTAGGTTACAACCTTAAACGCAACCACATGAGAATAATTCCCTAGTGGCTAGCAATAACTCTCAGGTGGTGTGACGAGCAACAATAGCTGACGTGTAGTAAAGAGGGTCAATCTCTGGGAGCAACTGGGCAGCGTAACAGCACTTTCAATACAAGAAATTGTAGTTGTCTCTATGGAGTTATGAGGATCTATTTACAATGGAGAAGAGGTAGGTCAACATTTAGCACATGAAAGGGCATCATCAAGGGGTTTTACTTTACATTAAATGCATAGAAAGCATGTGTTACATATGAGGAGAAGCATTAAATGGCAAGGCACCAAGTTGACTTTTGTCATATCCAAAAAGTGGTGAAAGTAAATTGATAAGACAATTAGGGATCTTAAAAGGTGACTTCTCTTTCTAAAAGGGAAGGGAATGTCTGCAATATGGACAAAATTGGAGGCAAGCGGCAAAAGTATGCGATAGAACATAAAGGTATGGGTTTGACCGTTTGACAACTTAGAGAAAGAGAATTATCTTAGCCAATAAGGAGCCTCTTCTAGAGACTTAAACACTTACACCCAACTTACCTGAAGTGATCGTGGAGGTGAGCTCAACATTAAAGTGCCTTCACTCAAATCCTAGTTAGTCACTCCCATATACTATTTCCCAGGGGACAAGGGATAATGATGATCACTCCCTCACAGCAGTCTAAGTCTTTTCTGATCTAGGATGCTTTGAATGTCCTAAGCAGCCTTTGCCAAACTCTCTTGTGGAGGTCATCCTCAACCAAATTGACCTTGACAAGCTTTTTCTCCTGCTAGCATCCTGCTAGGCATGAGCTCCTAAGGTCATACCCTATCTCAAAGTTAGCCTTTGAACCTTACCAACTAGCAAAGTGAGATAATTCAGCCATTTGGGAGGTCTTCTCACCAAAGCATTGATTCTAAAGGCAATCTGGAAAGTCTGCTCACTGGAGAAGAAATCGCTAGGCATTCTAAGAGGTCTAAATGCCAAGGGATTAATCACTGGACACTCTGGGAGGTATACATAACAGAGGATGAATTGTTAGGTGTTCTCAGAGTTCTACTCACTAAAGAATAGATCACTAGATGCTCTGGGATGTCTACTCACCAAAGGATGGGCATTCAGGGTAACTCAGATGACCTTAGCTTGGCAGACAGGCCCTAGGCGGGTGCTTAGGGTAGCCTTAGCTACTGAAAGGCCGCTAAGTGAGAGCTCCTTCAATCTTCTCAGAGCAGGTGTTCTGGCTGTTCCTATAGCCGTAGTTTGGGTAAACTAAGGCTAGGAACATAGATAAATCATAAAACTCAATTTCTATGGTATCAGTTAACAGCAAGCACAAATTAAATAAACACACATTGTCCAACACTTTGAGAAACAGGTAATATAGTCTTATAAATTTAGAAAGAGCAGAGAGATACCTGACCAAATTGTGGCCAACTCCTAGTATAAAGATTGTAGGTAACTCCAGACAATTTAATAATCCGTGAAGACTGTACCAACTTTGCATCTAGCACTGCTGATGTAACCTACAAATTCCAGAATAAAGTTCAAAATGTATTAAGCGACTTTAAGAGAATAAACTCTGTTAAACAATTTTAATACACTGCAACACATGTCCCCCAACAATAATTCCCACTTTACCCTGACAAATTTGTCATGTATTAATTAAAAGAAAAGGTAAGATAAAAAAAGGAAGAAAAACCAAAATAGAAGCAAATCATACACATTTTCAAATTAAAAAAAAGCCACTATTTGTGATTTATAAGTCCTACATCACTTCAAACCGAGAACATGCCACAAGAAATAAGCTTAATAATCAAAATAATAATATATAAAAAACAATATCATGTGTTAATAGAATAATAGAACATGAGAAATCACCAAATGGCCTTGATTCAGAAATCCAGCAAAAAAATAGGTAAAAAAAGAAAAACAAAGGACAACTATTCTCATACCTCTGCAGCTCATAGGATATGCAATTCAAATAAAAGGGATATACAAGTCAAAAGCAATGGAAGTTCTACTTCTTATAGATATTATAATAAAACTATTTATGGGCCTTCACTCAATAGCTTATGCTTTTGAGTTGAAATAATTCTTGATATGATATCAAAGTCTCTATGCCCAAGTGGCAAATAATTTGATCCTTTTCAACCCCCATTCTCTTAATTAAAGGTTAAGTTTTAGCACTAGGTATGGTGAGCCTATGTTTTGTTCACACTTCAAGCCAACTTTCATGTGATAAGGCATGTTAGATATTATAATAAAACTATTCATGGACCTTCATATAATAGCTTAAGCTTTTGAGATGAAATAGTTATTGACATCTTCATTTCCCACCAAAACCAAATCTCTCGATCAAAAGCATAAAGCATCAAGACGTTCCACTCAATGTGGTAACTTGCCTCCTGACCACTTCAAAATGAACCAGTAAATAGTGCCAAATTCCAAATCTTCTTATGTTACCAAGAAATCATCAACTACCATAGGAGATTTCAAAACGTGTCTTCCAATTGCAAAATATTTGATCATTTTTTAAATTGCTGATGACCAAATTTAGCCCTTTCACAACACTATAGCTGTCATTTTTCTGAAGTTTCCTGCTAAGCAGATTATTCTAGTTTTAATATTTGGTACAACTGTCCCTTCAGAATCACAATCAAGAAAGCCACATTCATTAATCTTTTTAAGAAGACATCTTCACCAAAACCATGGGAAAAAAAAAGAATCATCTTGACCAAACAACTATTTACAAGCCCCAATAATCTTCTCCACCAAATTCCTTCTAGCCAGTCCTTCTGGATCCTGAGAGAAAATCTACAATTGCCTTGTTCAGATCTTTGACCCATCATATTAGAATGCTATTCATGAGAATTGAATGGTACATCCTATAAAAAGGTAAAAATTCATTGCAAAAGAAGAGATGTGCAAGAAAGGAGGACACCTTTTGCACTCCCCAACTTTGTTGCCCGTCATTTGAAGAAGTTTTTTTTTTCTCACCCTTAGAACCCAACATTTGCACATACTTCTTTAAGCCATACAATCCTCTGCTTTTGCCTCACCTCCAATATACTCAAGCTTTCAAATCAGCCTTTGGATTATTTTTCAAGTAAGTTCCCATGGTAGCTAAACCTCTATAATCATTTGAATTAATCTGCTCAATTTTCCCAAGACAATCTTTTTTTTCCGATTCAATTCCTGAAAAACAAGCCTATTTCATTTTCAGATCTCCTAAAGCTGTCAGTTTACTAGCTCAAATGTAGTCAGTAGACTCAGTACAACCAAAAAACTGATATCAACAGATCCATCTCTTCTTTCAATCCCATGCTTCCAAATGGAAAAGCTTTACCTCTACTCAACACCCCCTTCAACAGAGTTGGGAAATGATTGACGATGCTTGTGAAAGGAGACTCTCAGACACAGCTAAATATTTTCCTCACTATTAACAAACATTACTATAATCAATTCTACATACCAAAGGCAAATCTCAAACATTACACCAAGAAAAATAAATATATGAGCAAAAAAAAAAAAAAAATCAAACGGCAATAACTGATTTAGTCATTAAAAAAACCAATGGAAAAGCAATAGAACTGACTCTGCCCCTTCAGGGATATGAGTGGCTGCCAAGGAAACAAAAATAATATTGAAGCCTGTTTGAGTATCATAAAACAGGTATGCACACTTTGAGACTTCACTTCCACCAAAAATATTAGCACAAGAATTTTTTTTTAATAAAAATTGTGACAAGAATTTTGATAATCCAAAGAAATATAAAAATAAAGACAAAAACTTACAAGATCCAAGGCTACAATTATAAATTGAAACCAGCACCTCTATGTAAGAGCCAAACACCCCTGACCTAATAAACTTAATTCAGGACAAACTTCTACTAAAATGATTAGATCAGTATTTAATATTCTGATCATGATTCATGACCACTTGTTCCTAGTACAGAAAGACCCTTTTTTTATGGCCCACAACTTTGGCCTTAGGGCTCCTAAGAGAATCAAATTTGTCAAATAAGTTGATTATCAAATAAATGTAAGTTACAACAGATGTACAACATAAATCAACAACTACACATGTATTTATGAAGAAATGAGCAATAATGCACAAATGTAGATTCATTTATGTACATTAATTAAATTATAAAATAGTGAATGAAAAAACCTGCAAAGAAGCCCCACCAAGTTCAACTATTCCAGTGGTTTCTTGAGGTTCACGTCCCAAGTTTCCAAGAGCAAAATTTACAGCAACCCAAGAAGAGATACCTTGTTCTTCACCTGTATTTTAATTATAAACTTTGTCATTAAAATTAAGAATATCAACCCCTCTACCAAAGCTAACTGTAATCACTACAGAATAAAAAAAAATTATTTAGCCGTTTTGCCAAATTTGTTATACCAGACAGCAATAAATTAGATTGTCATATAATTTATATCTGCAACATCAACATGGCAAGTAAGTATAATAAATTACCAGCCTCTTCTCTTCTTTTCTCTTCCCACCTCTTCTGAGTTAAAAGAACATAAACCACTCAGTGACCCGTTTTTCTTTTTTCTATTTTTGCCCTTTTTAAAAGTTAAACAATTGAATACAGACACATGAGCAGAGGGACAGAAATTGACGCTTATAAGACTTAAGAAAATGCCAATTCCAAAAGCATACTTCACTATAACCACATAATATTAATTATAAAAGTTTCAAGTTGCACATATCTAAATAGTGTGGAATTTTTTAAATATAAATTCATGGAGAAGAGGACTTAGGATAGCCTACTTTTTTCCATCATTAAGAGTTACATATAAGAAGCATTGAGAATAACGGGATGTTTCCAAAGCTTGTTATGCCAAAGAAACTTGAGGCGTTATAAAAGCTTTTACTTTTAATCCACTACTAGTACTATGTACTTCCCAATAGCAGCAAAGCAGATAATTTAGCACAAATCAAGGTTTAGATATGTAAATAATGTAAATCAACAACTTCAGAAATTTTATTACATAACAATTTTGTAAGATCCAAGCACTTTTCAATGGCCAACAAAAACAAGATATCAATTCAATCTAATGAATATTTTCTTTTCCTTTTTTCTTTCTTTGTTAAAAAAAGTAAGAGTGCATTAAAACATGGCGAGGAGGCCCAACTTAATCACACAGAACAGTTACATAAAGTTTAAGCACCTAGGAAAGAAAACACAATTACTATATCATAAGAATCTAAAACTCCAAAAATAATAAAGAAGATCCAAAAGGTAAACAAGCAGCGCACTAATAAAACAAACAATTCACAAGTGATCTCTAGAACTCCTTCAAAGATTTAACCTTATTATTGACATTAGGTTCATTCCACTAAAGCCAAACAGTCGACCTAACACAGTACATAGAAAATTGCATAGTCCAGTGCACTCAGATAGACAACACCAAACACCACAGAACACAAAGCTACTGGGTAATGCAACAGTCAATGATCAGCCGTCTTGCCACCCATCTTATACAAAAACACCAATTAACCACGACCATAATGTGCTTCCTCAGTTTAACCAGGAGGAGTCTTATACGTGGTTCAAATTGATTTCAACGGATCTTAAGCACTGCAAATGTGATTGAGACAGAATTTTGGAATTGAAAACCAATAGCTAATAAGAGTATAGCTGTTTGCAAATGGTTTTCTCCTCGTTTATAGATGAAACTGAATAATGTAAATATTACCTGATATTCATTTTGAAACTGCACAAATTATATAATTAAAACTCAGTTTCCAATATTTTTGATATCATGATCTCAAAACAGTTACAGTTCCCATAAAATCTCACTGAATCAACCAAAAGTAGGGATCAAATTCAAATCACGAAAGAACCAAAACCAAACCTGGAATTACGCGCGCCCATTCATCCTTGAACAAAAACCCAGACGACCTCAGAACGTCTTTACAAGAGTCCAAAATCTTCTCCCTGACCTCGGCACTCAAACTCTCCAACTCCGCGGTGGCTATCAACTGCACCTTAGTGCTTCCCCACTCCTTCTTCGGGACCCGCTGTTTAGCAAACTCGACCAACTGCACAATGGAGGGCCCAGCACCATCTGGGTCCCCTGCAAAACCCATTAATCCAGGCCTAATCTTCATCGAGCTCGACCCAGCCTCGTCAAGGAATGGAATCCGACCCTCCCCGAGAAACTCGTAAACGTTAATTTTGGAATCCGAGGAGCCCACATTGATAGCAAGGCCAAAGAATGTAGATTTGGGCTCGGCGAATTTGGAGGAGTTGTGGATTTTTTGAGCAGTGGTGAACAGGTAGAAGAAGAAGGGGATGGTGAAGAGAAAGGCGACAAGGATGAGCCATTTGGTCGGTTGCCTGTTAGAATTCGGAGGAAGGTTTGGTGGCGAGGGAGACGAGTAGACGGAGATCATACGAGGGTGGAGTTGGGTACGGTGTGGTGGAATATAAGCAGCAGAAGACGACCTGGGCTGCAGATTCTTCTGGAAATCCATGGCTACAAAGAAGAACAGGGTATTGGGGTTTGAAAAGCTTTTACATTGTAAGAAGGGTTCGAGTTGGGTGAGCGAAGGAGACTACTTTGCTCTGATCTTCACAGATTCAGGTGTCGTAGACTATGAGCGAGTGGAAATTGCAAATTGTAGTTGTATATTCAAGGAGTTCAAATCAACGGCTCCCAAGAAGCCTAACAAGCAAAAGGCAAAAAGAGCTCCAGACGACGGCAATCGATCAATCCTGCAAAATGGGGCAAAAACTTCATTATATTTTTCCACCTATTTAAATGGTTATTCAGTCTTCCCGTGCCTATTGAAATATTGAGAAGGCCACATGTCCTCGTCATCATAAGACATTCTTTTTAGACATAATTAACAGAAACAATATAATGAGTATGTTTGACAAGTTATTTTAATTAATTTATAGTATATTTGACTAGTTTATAATTTTATTTGATTAAATTAAAGGTGTTTGATAAATAAACTTATTTGAGTAGCTTATAGCGTATTTTCATACACTACTTTGAGTAGCGTATAACTATTAGCTTATAACTTTTATAATTTTATCCTTATTATTTTATTTAAATTTTAATATTATCCTACTCATAATTTTTTATGCTATTTATTAATCTTTAGATTTCTTTTGGGTACTTTTCTTTTTCAAATACTAACGAAAATTTAGAGGCATCTACTGAGATGAAAGAGATTCGCAACAATATTGCTAATTTATTATGGAACGTTAGATGATATGTTTATTTTGTATTTTTTAGAATTAGAAAATGAAATGTAATTACTAACAAAAAATAATAAATTTTATATATGTCCTTTTATGTCATTTTACATTTATCAGTTAATTTATCAGTTATTTTTATCAAACACTTCTAATTCAATAAATTAATTTAACAGCTTTCAGCTTTCAGCTAAAAATTAGTTTATCAGCTTTCAGCTAACTTATCAGTTATTTTTACCAAATATAACCAATGTCAAAAAATACATACTCGCAATTTGGTGTTTAAACAGATCTAAAAAGTACTAACCTGATGTGAGGTAGATTTATTATCTCCTTGAAAAAGGTTATATTAAATTAATAGACTTAAATGAATTGTATGTTATTAAAAAATAAATTCGCATCCAAGTGCATTTTTAGAATCCAATGAAACTCAATCCAATTTTTCAGGCTTCATTTAATTAGTAACAATGGAAGGAATAAAAATAAAAATTTAAAATAAAATATTATCATTAAAATTATGTTTGATTTGATATAAAATAGAATAGAATTTATATTACTTTTTTATATTTAGTATGTTTTAAATAATGAAGGAGTAAAATAAAAATTTAATAAAAAGATCAAAATATCCTTAAAAAATAAAATTGTTAAAAATATTATATTGAGTTAAAAAAATTATTTAAAAATAATATAAATTAAATAATTATAATATAAAAAATTTAATAAAAATATTGATAATATTAATAAATAATTTAAATATTATTTATTTTATTTTATTTATTAATAAATAATTTATATTATTTATTTAAAAATAATATAAATTAAAAATAAAATAAATAGAATTAAACAAAGGCATCAACCCAAATTCTACCTTTCGAAACCTGCCTTCTCGATCCCATTATCTCTCCTTCTCAAAATTCATAATATCAAGGAATATATGATCAGGACGTTTTTGTCTTTTTCAAATTCATTCCCTTTCCTTCTCCAACTTTCCATTGCTTTTCAACGTGAATTTGCTTTCCAAAGGCAGTCCATATTCTTGAGAATGCTTAAATCTGACAACCAAATGCAATAAGTGGAGAAATAAGAATCTAAATTCTCATCCCCTCAGTTTAAGTTTGTAAACTAAATGGAGCGTTACATTTTTTTCTTCTCGAGACATCAATGCAACTAAACTCTTTCCTAATTCAATTTTTTTTTCTCACAACCCAACCCATCTCACTGTAGATGACATAAAATTTTGAATAATTTAAAATTTTAATAAGTGGCAGATGTTATACACTGAATTTGACCAATACTCTTTCCTATTGCTATGTGCCCTTAATGAAGGCCATGAAAATCTTCTTCTTACCCACTGAGGACTAACAAAATCATACGAGGAGACCCATCAACAATCTTTGAAATTAATTTGCCTTCATTCAAGTGAAACTCACATCATTGTAATTGTGTAGAAATTGATTACAACAACAAACTCATGGCTACGAGGGGTATCATGCTTTGTTACTTCAACTACTTCAAGGACCCTTAAAGGAGAAGTCTTTACATCATAGCGTGTACTATCCAACATCTATTAAAAGCTTTAATTCACAAATAAGTGTTGGTATCCATTGTTCTAGTTAGCATCGCTTGAACTCCCCCTCCTTAATCACGGTATACTCTAGATGATTATTCTTGTGAAGACATTATGATGAATATCTTCTCAAGAAAATACAAGACTATTTATTATTGGCATGGCTTCTTTCTTCTATATCTGACAGCTTTCTTACACATATGGTTGGTTGTGAATTTTCTTTTGCAAATGTGGGAGAAGTTAAAGAGTTTCTTTGCTTCCCAATCAAGAGCAAAGTAGAACAATACAAGTTGTAATTGCATAGGACAAATAAAGGTTCTCAATCTGTAAATGCCTATTTATTACATATAAAAAAATGGTGCATTCACTAGCTATTGTTGGTTCTCTAGTGTCTATTGAAGAACACATAAGAGCTATTTTTCGATTGGTTACCAAAAGAGTATAATGGTTTTATTACTTTCATAACCTTAGGGGTCATTTGGTGCACATGATAAATAGGGTAGGATAAGATATGCTATCCTATCTTGCTCTTATTTCATGTTTAGTGTGTCAGTAAGATAAGATAAAATTATCTTTCTTATTATCCTATCTTATTTCTCCATTAAAAATTATAACCCAGGGCTAGGTTACAACTAACTGGATAGGATAGAAATTTTTTTTTCTCACTCACCCTCAATCTCATTCATCGTTCTTCACCCTCGCGTTAGCTTCTCCCAGGCACATTCACCCTCGTAGTAGCTTTTCCCACCGTTGATCTCACTCTATCCTTCAACCGAGGTAAACTTCATTTTCTCTCTTTCTCCTTTTCAACTCTTCTTCACCATCGATCTATAATTGTTCTTCCTCCCTCACTGCAACTTCTTCCATCGTTAACCTCACTTTATCCTTCAGTCAAGGTAAGCTTCATTTTCGCTCGTCTTATTTTCACCTCTGCTTCCATTAACTACTTGTTTGATAAAGTCATATTCTATTTCATTTTTTGCTTCTACTATTTTTTTCATTCTTACAACATGCTTATTTTGTCAGTATATTCATTTCAATGTAAAATCTCATACTTGATTGCGAATTCTCGTAGTTTCTTGCTTTGTCCTTATTAGGTCACTAGAGTTCCACATTTATTTTGTTTTTCCATATTCTTTTTCAATTGGGGTCTTTGTTTTGGTTATGCCTCATCCTATGAGATATACGCTAGTTTTCCCTAAATTCCTCTGCTCTATGATCCATAAAAGGACATATGCTTATTGTATCCAAAAAATGGCATTTGTGAAACATGATCGGTGATTAACATTTTTTGCACTTTCATTTTCAAAACTAATAGTGCCAAATAATTCTTGAGAAAATTTATCACCATGAATGTTGGGTCTCTGTTACAATAAATGCCGGATTATGAATTAATTTTTCAGTAACTTCTTATCTTGGTAAAAAACCTGTCGTTTAGTCCTTTGCTTTTAGTTTCGATAGTGTTAAGATGTTGTGATGGTGAATTTGATCTATTTTGTGTAACTGAATAGTTCTAATTACGCAAGGGTTCCTACTACTTTATTCTTGTTATACTTGCTTGAAATGGGGAACATGAACAGTTGAGATGGTAATAGATGAAATATAGTTTAAAAGAAAAAATTGGCTTGATCCTAATTGAGGTGTGATTGTGGTGCTACATCTTGTTCTTTTTAGACGCTATTTTGTGATAATAAAATTTTGATTGTGTCATGGTGTTACCTTTTAAATATTGAATTAAGAGTGCTTTTTGTTTTTTCTTTTGGGTAATCAATGCTGATCATAGTTTGCCTGAAACTCTTTTTTTTTAAATTGAGAAGTTTAGCTACATGGTATTTACTGGTGATAAGTTTTTGTGATTAAATCTTGTTAACGGGTTTATTAAGATTTGGGCCATAGGGGTGCGTTAAGTTGGGTTGAATGCTAGGATGGATAAATATGGATACTTGAGGTTGTTTTAGTTGGATTATTTATACGCGGTAAATGATGGCTTTGTTGTGCTTCCCTAGTTTAACTATATGAATGATCTTGTTATTGGTGTACCTACTTGAGTTTTGGATAATGGATTATGAATTATATGCAAAAGTAGAGTTTGTTTGAAGAATAAATGATTGCATTCTCTAGAAGTTGTCAATGTTTCATTATTGACATTATGTTTTCCTTTTAAAATTTTATGAAGGTTTCAAGGCAGTGGTTTGGATTGCAGCGGTGATATAGAAGTGTCGTGAGCTAGAGCTAGCGAGGAAGCTTCTTTGGGTGGTATGTAAAACTAGAGTTTGTTTTAAGCCTCGACCTTTCTTTGGTCGAAGACAGTGTTCTTATGGCAAAGCTAGGTGCCTGATCTTAATTTTCCGAGCTTTGGGTCGTCACTCTTACTTCTGCAGTTACACAAGATTTTTCCAACATACTATTCTTTTGAAGGGGGTTGGTAGAAATTAAATACTATCCTACTCTTATCCAATCTTCTAACTTATTCATCCTTATCATATCTTGACCACCAAACAAGCCCTTGATGTTAGATTATTTAGCACAAGAAGAAAGAAGAGAGAAGTTCAAGAAAGATTGTTATCTGTTGCCTATGCAAGCTAATATGTCACAATAAATTTATGAGAGACAAAAGAAGCTATAATCAAAAATTTTCTTATAATGAAAATAATGGTGGCAGATTTAGTAACCAAAATGTCGAGAATAAAAGAAATTATAGAGGTTCCTTTAGAGGAAGATCTCAAGGGGGTAGACAAAATTGAGGCAAGAAACCTCAATGCAAGCTTTGAGGGGGAAAATGTTAGCATGGAATCAAATTGTTTTCATAGATTTGATCAACAATTTTATGGACTATCTTTTAATGGTCAAGGTCAAGGTTTTGCTAACCCAAAATTTTAGACCACCAACTAATATAGTAGTTATCATAAGGACTAGCATATTGAATTCTTCAACAAAACCTTTAGAATTTGTATTTGATCAATCTTGATTTCCATATTCAAGTGCTACAAACCATGTAATATAACATCCTTAAAATTTTAACTAAGTTAATTTGATATAGAAATTTTGCTAAAAAATATAGAAAGAAATATGTAAGGAAATGAGGGATTTATCAATAATAGAGTAAATAGTATTTTTTTTAGAATTAGGATGAAGTATAATAATCTTAATTAGCTTAAGAAAAATAATTTGTTAATATATATATATATATATATATATATATATATATATATATATATTAATAAGCAAGAAGGGAAAAACACATAGCATCAGGAAAAAAAAGATAAAAGAGAGATAAAATATCAGGAAGTCATGATAGTTTACGTAGGCATAGAGGCACAATTCATCGAGTTAGCCATTAAGGCATAGGGGCAACTCGGGGGTTAATAAATGGCAATAAGGATATTTGTTTTGGGCTTTCTCCTTTAGCTGGGTGAGTTACGAAAGTAGAGGAGAAATAGTAGAAGTGTAGAGAGAAGAAGAAGAGGAAGAAAAAGAGAAAGAAGAGAGAGGTTAGGGAGGAAATCTAAGTTCAAACTAGAAGGAGAAACATATAAGAAAGCTTCAAGGTAGTTTTATGGTGATTTTCATCTTTGGAAGTAAATGGAAATTTGATATGATGCATAGTTAGGAAAATCTTTTAACATTTCCATGAGTTTCTCTTTCTATATTCTCACAAAAAATTTTAAGTTTGAATGACTAAAGTAGCCATGAGTGAACATGTGTATGATCTATAGGTGTCATATTTATATTCTTGGCTAAAACCCTTGTTGATTACCTTTGGTCTTATGATTGGTTTTGGGTTGGTTGTGTTATCTTATGGGCTGAAAAGGTAGAGAGGTAGGTGTATATATCATGATAGAGTAAAGTTTAGGGGTTTTGAAGGTTTAAGGAAGGGAAAAATGGTTGGAAACATTGGATTTTCATATTACTAAGGCAAAATGGGGTAGCACGGGCATGCAGCACGGCAAAGCCATGGTGCATGCTGGCTTGGGAAAATCATGCCAGGACATAGAACATGGTCATGTCTTGGAACACAATCAGGCCTTGTTTTGTGTTGTTTCGTGCTATTTCATGAATTTTCACGGATTTTGAGCACGGTCGTGTCTTGAAACACGAGCAAGCCGTGTTGGAAGTTGAATTTTGAGTTAGAAGCAAGGTAATGAGGAAATTTTTTTGCATGCAAGTGATATTATAAAATAAGAGAATGTATGTTGAAGTAAGAGGATAGAATATGAACTCTTAATTAAGTATATACACACATGTATATAAGGTTACAAATTAAACATGGTTAATGAGGGAGTAGTAATGATATCAACAAAAAGATATATTAAAACATTTTATGTAGATGGTAAATGGAAACCTAAAAAATATGAAAATTTGATTCGATGTGTTTACAAGGAAGTCTTTGTAAAGAGGGGTAAGGTTAAATTATATTCCAAACCTATGAGCCATTTTCATTTGTGTCAAGAAGAGTACATGATATTATGAGTATAATTTTTATATTGCCTAATGTTCCATAGCATTTGTTTGTTTTTATTAAAATATGCTTATGTGTGATTTGAAATAGTGATGTGATATGCATTATTGTCTCTTATTAAATCTGTGACTATATTATCATGATACATTAGTAATTGAAAGAATTTTTATATCTGAACTTGGCTGGTTTTATGAAAAGAAAAAGAAAAGTGGGATGACCCTTGTTGTAGCAAGTTGATCTTATAAGGTTTCATAGCCTCCATATTAGTACCAAAATAGAGGATGCCCTATTCACAAATTTAGAACCATACGTCATGCCTGGATGATGTGTTGTAATCGCATCCAGAGGTGAGCCGATTGCTTATTTGACCCGACGATTGTGAGTCAAAGTTCACTTATTTTACCAAATAAGTAAATTAGCCAAGTAGGAAAGATAATCTTCGATATTGGATCGATGATGACCTATGCATATGCCTTATAATTTTTAATACATGCACTTTACGTAGCTTAGAATGCTTGTGAATGCTAGGTATACATTATAATATATGCATCAACATAATATCATGTCGATGGCTATACACACTTTGTAGCATATACAACTGGACATAATAAGATATTGAAAATACATATA
The DNA here is from genome assembly GCA_037074535.1 of Gleditsia sinensis. Taxonomy (NCBI): domain Eukaryota; kingdom Viridiplantae; phylum Streptophyta; class Magnoliopsida; order Fabales; family Fabaceae; genus Gleditsia; species Gleditsia sinensis. Next base: position 21,845,637 of record CM073472.1, read on the forward strand.
AATTATGATCACTATAAAATCTACTAGGAATTTCTATTCTCCTTACTATCTCTTATTATGTTCAGATTAGCAAAATATCATGCCTGTATATTTTATGACTCTGGTGTTCGTCATACATTGGGTCGAGTTACCATATCTGGGGCACATCCCCATTGTTCAGGAGTTGTTAATACTTCACTTATCTGAGTTTTTCGTACCCGGACCATGACTACCATCGGTAGCACTTAGGGAACTAGATGATTAGGATGGTCCTGCGTAGAAATTAAATACTTTTGTATTAGCTTAACCCCAGGAAAGATTTTCTTTTTGAATAGAGACTGAGTACTTACTAGTTTTTTGTGATACAGTTTGTACCCCGTTGATATAATTTGTTTATAAACATCTTCTTGCGAGGTTACTCTAATGTAATGGCTTATATGTCATCCTTAGTCTGATAATATAAATGAAAGTTTACTTTATTAGTTGTTGCTTTACTTTGATTAATTAAAAATTTAATTAGAAATTGAATTCCATCAGTAATACAGTTGAGATAAAACAAATGTAATAACGTCAAAAACGCCACAAGAAGCTTATACCTAGTAGTATAAAATTTTTTTGAGGTCATTACAAAGTTGGTATCAGAGCAAATCAATCCTAGATGGCCAATGGTAGTTGGCTATCTGTATCGATCTTATTAAATCTTGAGTATGCTAGTAGTTACATTTTGTAGGGGTTATAAGTGACTATGTACAAGTACAAAATTGCTAGTGTTTCTTATTTGTATACTTGAGTGATGTGATGATTACTGTTAAATATTTTCAACTAGCTATTGAACTTGATCACTTCAATGGTAACTTATTTTATGTGGTATAGTAACACATGGCATCACCCAAAAGAAATTTAGACAATAACATGTATGTAACCCTACAAGATTTGATTGCATCTATTCAAGAACAAATAATGACTACTAATATAATTCTGCATAAACTCCAAAGTAATAATAATGGAGGGAATGGAGGAGATAATGGGTCTATGAGAAATGGGAATGAATGGTCTAAATTCATGAAAGCAAGACCCCCTTCTTTTCAAGGAAAATATGACTTGATGGCCACTAAAAGATGGTTGTGAAAGTTAGAAACTATTTTCAATGTATTGGGCTGCACCGATGAACAAAAAGTGAATTTTGGAGTATATATGTTAAAAGATGAAGTAGAGCGCGGGTGGAGAAGGGCCAGAGAATTGTTAATCCATCTTGAGAGACAGATTAGTTGACATATGTTCCAAACAACTTTTCTAGATAATTATTTTCCCCATAGTGTAAGGGCAGAAAAGGAGATTGAATTTTTGCAACTTAGACAGAGCAATATAAAGATTAATTAGTATATTGCTCGGTTTGAAGAATTATCAAAAAAAATTTGTCTATTTGACACAAAATTTGGATGAGTCATGGAAGGCAATGAAATTTGAAGCAAATTTAAATCCTAAAATCAGAAGTGCAATTGTGACAATGGAGATTAATGAATTTGTACCAATGATTAACAAATATTGACTACTCGAGAAAAGTTTGAATGCAATAGAGGACGATAAGTAGGGGTGTAAGTAACCTGACATACTTGATTTAAACTGTATAGACCCGATAAAAAAAAGACACATTAGGTAAATTGTATCAGATTTTTGAATTAAAACGGATTTAAAAAAAAAATCAGTTATTATTAGTCAGGTGGGATTATATATCAAAACTTATTCCAACCTGTACCCAATCGACTATTACCGTAAGCCACATGATTTTATATGTCTCCTCACAGAACAATGCAAACCTTCTTATTTTTCCAACAACCTCTTTTTATGGGAAATGATATTTTTTTTATTCTATCCCACTAACCCTTCAGGTCTTCATGCGAAAGAGGTGACAATGCATTGAATGCAATGCTTTTTATCTTCCCAAAATCATGATGACTTTAATCTTTCCCTTTTCTTTGCTTGGACAATCTTTGAAAATGAAAAGTCTCCTTATTTTCTTCGTCGACAGACCAAAATGCAGCAACAGCAACTACACTATCTCTTCTTGAATATTGACGCCAATTCTTCACCATATGAACACCGTACTTGCTAGTCTCCACTTTGTCTTTGTCAATGGATTAGTTAGTGGCAATAGTAATGGCGCCACCTTTTCACAAATGTTGATAGGCTTTTTCAAGAGTGAAGTCACTAATTTTTTTTTTGGACCTGATTTCTTTTATTTCACTTTTGCCTCTTTCTTTTTCTCTTTGATTGCTTTATCGTTATTGATTTTGTATAAAAAACCTTTATTTTCCTACTATGATTTAGATTACATAACCTGACTTAAGATTATATAACCCATCTTAACCAGATTTCTTCGGTTCACCAAAGGCCACAGTTGAGTTCGAGTGAACATTTTGCAACCTGGTTGGTGTTTGGTTAAGTTGAGATTTTGCCTCAATCCAACCAAACTCGACCAACTTACACCTCTAAGGATAAGCAGAAACGAGTTACATGGAAAAAGGGTAAAGGATGATTAATATGAACATAAATGTTAAGGGAAAAGGTGATAGAGGAGGTAAGCGGCCAACAGTAATGGGTTCTCGACTACTCCAAATAGATTCTTTCCTAACTAAGGTTATAAATGTGGTCGTGTCCACAGAAATAGACCATGTTTAATAGATCAGGTTACATGTTTTAATTATGGATAAAAAGTACATTTCGCAAGGTACCCTTTGAATAAAGGAAAACAAACGGAGTAGATGCCACAGACTAGAGGCCAAGTCTTTACCTTATGTGGCAAAGAAGCAGCAAAATTGCCAAATATGATATAAGGTACATGTCACATTAACAATTTCTCTTTGCTTGTACTGTTTGATTTGGGTGATATCCATTCGTTTATATCTAATGAATATGTAAAGAAATTACAGTATCCTTTCTCCCACCTCCCCCATGATTTGTCTGTGACAACCCTTACATGAGAGAGAGTTAAAAATTCTTTTATATGTGTGAATTTTCTAATCATTATACATGAGAAGTCTTTTCAAGTAAATCTATTTTGTTTTCCATTGAATGAAATTGGTGTTATCTTGGGTTTAGATTGGTTATCTGCAAATTGAGTTTTGTTGAATTGTTATAGCAAAACCATTGAATTTCTAACTCCTCTTCCTTATGAAAATTTCAACATAAGTTTCTTGAATGCCAATCAATTTGAAAAGGTGATGGAAAGTGGAAAGTTGGGCTATGTTCTTTTGTCTTCTTCAAATTTAGAAGTTGCATGGGAACTTAGTCAGATTCCCGTAGTCTGCAAGTTTTTAGAAGTATTTCCATAAAAAAATTTTGAGTTGCCACTAGAAAGGGAAATCGAGTTCTCCATTGATTTAGTACCCAGATTGGACTTATTTCTATGCCACCATATCATATGTCTTCAATAAAGCTGAAAGAGATTAAAAAATAACAAAAAGAGTTATTAGAAAAGCAGTTCATTAGAATAAGTGTACTACCATGAGGAGCTCCGTTATTGTTTGTGAAAAAGAATGATGGAAGATTGAGACTGTATATAGACTATTAGCAATTGAACAAAGTAACTATTAAAAACAAATATCCTCTCTATAGAATATACATTTTATTAGATCAGTTGAAGGGAGTCACAATCTTTTCGAAGATAGATTTACGATCAGGACACCACCAGATTTAAATCAAGAAGGAAGATATATCTAAAACTACTTTTAGAACCCAATACCAATATTATGAATTTCTAGTAATGTCGTTTGGATTGACTAATACATATACAATTTTTATTGACTACACGAACTACATTTTAAGCTTTATTTGGACCATTTTGTGGTAGTCTTCATTAATGATATTATGGTGTATTCCAGAAATGAGGTGGAACATAAACAACATCTCAAAATAGTGTTGCAGGTGTTGAAAGAGAAGATATTGTTTGTAAAACTAGATAAATGCGAATTTTGGTTAAAAGAGGTGAAATTCTTAGGGCATGTTATTTTTAATGAAGAGGTAGTTGTAAATCCTAATAAAATTGAAGCTGTGGTTAATTAGGAAAGACCTAAAACCGTGACTGAGGTCAGGAGTTTCCTTGAATTAACTGGGTATTATCAGTTATTCATTTAGGGATTTTCTCAAATAGTCTTACCCTTAACTAGCGTGACTAGAAAGGGAAATCCATTCAAATGGACCCAAACTTGTGAAAATAGCTTTTAAGAGTTAAAAAATAAGTTGACAACTCCTTCCGTGTTAATAATCCTTTATCCTTCTAGACAATTTGAAGTGTTTTGTGATGCATCTAAGAAATGCTTGGGTTGTATTTTAATGCAAGACATAAGGATAGTTGCTTATGCTTCAAGACAACTTAGACCTTATAAAGAGAATTATTCTACTCATGACCTAGAATTGACTGCAATAGTCTTTGCTTTGAAAATTTGGAGACATTATTTATACGAAACAACTTTTGAGATCTATAGTGATCATAAAAGTTTAAAGTATCTCTTTGATAAGAAAGAACTCAATATGAGACAACGAAAATAGATGGAGTTTCTTAATAAATTATAAGTTTGAATTAAAATACCATCTTGGAAAGACAAATGTTATAGCTGATACTTTGAGCAAAAAATCATTACATCTGAGTTGGTTGATGATAGATGAAATGAAATTGATTGAGAATTTTAGAGACTTTAAGCTCACAGTTGTAATAACAAAAAATAAGGTGATGGTGAGTGGGTTACATGTAGAATGTGATCTAAGGACTCAAATTAAAGAAGCCCAGAAAAAAATGAATTTTTACAAAAACATAAACACCAAGAAAATTTTTCCACTTTGGAAGATGAAATTTTCATGTATCTAGGTCGAATGTGTGTTCCTCAGAATGAGAAAATGAGAAACAATATTTTAGAGGAGGCTCATCAAAGCAAGTACGCTATCTGTTCCAAAATCACCAAAATATACCAGGATCTAAAACAAGTATTTTGGTGGCCAAGAATGAAAAGAGATATTCCTGAGTTTGTAGTAAAGTGTTTGACTTGCTAAAAGATAAAGATAGAACATCAGAGACCACAAGAATTACTTCAACCTTTTGAAATTTCATATTGGGAATGGGATAGCATATTCATAGATTTTGTTGTTGGTTTACCAAAAACCTCAACCGAATTATATGCTATTTAGGTGATAGTTGACAGATTGACCAAATTTACACACTTTTTTGCCCATAAAAATAAGTTTTTCATCAGATAAACTGGTCCAGCTATACGTGTAAGAGATTGTCCAATTACATGCAATTCCTTCCAATGTTGTGTCAAATAAAGATCTCAAGTTTACCTCTAAATTTTGGAGATCATTCCAAAAAGCTTTTGGCGCTAAATTACACTTAAGCACAGTCTATCATCCTCAGACTGATGGTCAGACAAAGATGATGATTCATACTTTGGAAGATATGTTAAGTGTATGTATAATGGAACAAGGTTAAGAATGGGATAAATATCTATCATTAATGGAATTTGAGTACAATAATAGTTATCATTCGAGTATTGGTATGTCATCATACGAAGCATTAGATGGTAGAAAATATATATCTCTCTTGCGTTGGTTTAAGGTAGGGGAAAGAAAGCTGTTAGGCCCTAATTTGGTACAACAAACTTTTGAACAAATTTGATGATCTAAGACAAAATGTGTACAGCTCAGAGTTGATAGAAGAGTTATCATGATTAAAAGAGGAAACCTCAAGAATTTAATGAAGGAGATCATGTGTTCTTGAAGATTTCTCCTACTACTAGTGTTGGCAAAACTCTAAAAGTGAAGAACTTGATCCCTTTCTTAGGTCCCTACCTGATTCTTAAGAAGATCGGTTCATCAACATATCAGATTGCGTTACCACCTGAATTATCTAATCATTATGATGTCATACATGTATTTCAATTACGAAAATATCTTTCAGACTCTTCCCATATTATAAAAGAAAAACCAGTATAGGTGAAAGAAAATCTATCTTACTAACCATAATCTATAGCTATTGTTGATACAAAGGTGAAATAACTAAGAAATAAGACCATCTCATTGGTTAAAGTATTTTGGTAAGGACTGACTTCAAAAAAAGCTACATGGGAAATGGAAGATACTATGAGAAAGAAATATCTATACTTGTTTAAATAAGGTAATTTTCAAATTTTGAGGACACAAATGTTTTTACGAGGGAGAATTGTAACATCTTTAAATTTTTAACTAACTTAATTTGATATAGAAATTTATCAATAATAGAGTAAATAGTATATATATATTTTTTAGAATTAGCATGAAGTATAATTAACTTAAGAAAAATAATTTGTTATATATATATATATATATATATATATATATATATATAAATAACCAAGAAGGAAAAAACGCATAGCATCAGCAAAAAAAAAAGATAAAAGAGAGATAAAATATCAAAGAAGTTATGACAGTTTACATAGGCATAGAGGAGCAATTCATCAAGTTAAACATTAAGGCATAAGGGGTAACTCAGGGTTTAATAAATGACAATAAGGATATTTGTTTTGGGTTTTCTCCTTTAGCTGGGTGAGTCAGGAAGCAAAGAAAAGCAGCAGAGAGAAGAAGAAGAGGAAAGAAAAGAGAAAGAAGAGAGAAGCTAGGGAGGAAATCTGAGTTCAAACTAGAAGGAGAAACATCTAAGAAAGCTTCAAGGTAGGTTTATGGTGATTTTTATCTTTGGAAGTAAATGGAAATTTAATATGATGCATAGTTAGGAAAATCTTCTAACATTTCCATAAGTTTCTCTTTCTATATTCTAACAGAAGATTTTGAGTTTGAATGACTAAAGTAGCCATGAGTGAAGGTGTGTATGATATATAGGTATCATATTTATATTCTTGGCTAACCCCTTTGTTGATTACTTTTGGTCTTATGATTGGTTTTGGGTTGGTTATGTTATCTTATAGGCTAAAAAGGTAGGGATGTAGGTGTATATATATTATGATGGAGTAAATTTTAGGGGTTTTAAGCATTTAAGGAAGGGGAAAATGGTTGAAAAAATTGAATTTTTGGGTTACAGAGGCAAATGGGGTAGCACAGTCGTGTTGCATAACACGACTAAGCCGTGTTGCGTGCATGCTTGGGAAAATTATGCCAGGACATAGAACATGGCCGTGTCCTGAAACAAGGTCGGGCCGTCTTCTGTGTTATTTTGTGCTATTTCACTAATTTTCACGAATTTCAAGCATGGTTGTGTCCTAAAATATAGGTAAGCCGTGTTAGAGGATAAATTTTGAGTTAGAAGCAAGGTAATGAGAAATTTTTTTTGCATGCAAGTGATATTATAAAATAAGAGAATGTATGTTGAAGTAAGAGGATAAAATATGAACTCTTAATTAAGTATATGTATACACATATATATAAGGTCACAAATTAAATATGGTTAATAAGGGAGTAGTAATGATATAAACAAAAAGATATAGGAAAATATTTTATATAGATGGTAAGTAGAAATTTAAAAGTATGAAAATTCAATTGTGTTTATAAGAAAATCTTTGTAAAGAGGGGCAATGTTAAACTATATTCCAAACGTATGAGCCATTTTCATTTGTGGCACGAATAGTACATGATATTATGAATATAATTTTTATATTGCCTAATGTTCCATAGCATTTGTTTGATTTTACTAAAATATGCTTATGTATAATTTTAAATAGTGATGTGATATGCATTATTGTCTCTTATTAAATCTATGATTATACTATCATGATACATTAGTAATTGAAAAAACTTTTATATCTAAACTTGACTGCATTTATAAGTAAAAAAAAAGTGGGATGACCATTGTTGTAGCGAGTTGACCCGATAAGGTCTCATAGCCTTCGTATTGGTACCAAAATTGAGGATGCCTTATTCATATATTGAGAAATATATGCTATGCCTGGATGATGTGTTGTAATCACATCCAAGGGTGAGCTGATTGCTCATTTGACCTGACGACTGTGAGTCAAAGTTCACTTATTTTACCAAATCAGTAAATTAGCCAAGTAAGAAAGATAATCTTCGATATTGGATCAATGATGACCTATGCAAATGCCTCATAATTTTTAATACATGCACTTGACTTAGCTTAGAATGCTTGTGAATGCTAGGTATACATTATAATATATGCATCAACATAATATCATGCCAATGGCTATACACACTCTATAACAGTTGGACATGATAAGATATTGAAAATACATATAAATCATGATCACTATAAAATCTATTAGAAATTTCTATTCTCATTATTATATCTTATTATGTTCAGATTAGCAAAATATCATGCGTGTATATTTTATGACTTTGGTGTTCGTCATACATTAAGTCAAGCTGCCTTATCTGGGGCACATCCCCATTGTTTAGGAGTTGTATGTACTCCACTTATCTAGGTACCATCAACACTGCTGGTAGCACCTGGGGAACCAAATGATTATGATGGTTTCGTGTAGAAATTAAATACTTTTGTATTAGTTTAACCCTAGGAAAGATTTTCTTTTTGAATAGATACCGGGTATTTGCCAACTTTTTGTGATACAATTTATACCTTATCGATATGATCTGTGTAAAAACATCTTCCTAAGAGGTTACTTTGATCTAATGGCTTAGATGTCGTCCTTAATCTAATAATATGAATGAAAGTTTACTTTACTAGTGGTTGCTTTACTTTGATTAGTTAAAAAATTAATTAGAAATTGAATTCCGTCAGTAATACATTTGAGATAAAAGAAAATGTAATGACATTAGAAACATCATAGAAAGCTCATACCTAGTAGTATAAAAAATTTTCTAAGGTCATTACATATAACACATGATTTTTCAAATCTGTAGGCTAAAGTGGAGTATAATGGTTCTAAACAAGTTCATATTAGGAATAGGAATGTTTGGTCATTAAACATATTGGTCAAAATAAGTTTCCATCTTCATTAAATTCTAAATATTTAGTATTTAATAACTTGCTGCATGTTCCTCGTATCACTAAGAACCTCTTAAGTGTCTCACAATTTGCAATAGATAATCTTGTCTACTTTGAGTTTCACCATAATTTTTGCCTTGTTCAATCACAAGGTTCCAAGGAAACTCTACCACAATGGGTGGTTAAGAATGGATTCTATTTCTCTGACAATCTAAACTTGACCCCTAATCTTCCAATATCAATTATACTTTAAAGAATTTAAACACTAATGTTCTTACTACATCATCTTGTAATCTTACTACTTTGCTTCCTTTACAATTATGGCATAGTGGGTTAGGACATTCTTCTAATAAAATTTTAGAAGTTGCTTTGAATTCTTGTAAAATTCCAAATTCAAATAAATATACATTTGAAGTCTATAAATCTTTTTATTTGGACAAATAGCATAAGTTTCCTTTTGTCTCATCTATCACTCAACATATAGAGCCTTTTTGCTAGTTTATTTTGATGTTTAGGGGCCAGCTCCAATGCATTCTCCTAATGGTTATAGATACTACTTTAACTTTATTGATACATGTGCCAAATTTATATATATTTACCTACTTAAAAACAAGTCAGAAACTTTTAAGGCTTTCTTAAATTTCAAGTCCACAGTGGAATTGCAATTTGGTTGTAAACTTCTAGAATTAGACTGGGGAGGTCAATTTAGAGTATTTTACACAAGCTAAGTTGTCCTTATACACAATACAAAATGGTATGGCGAAGAGAAAACATAGACATGTGATAAAAATAGGTTGATACTTGTTGGCATCTTCTTCTATTCCTTCTAAATATTGGTGTGAAGCTTTCTTAATACCATATTTCTCATTAATATAATTTATCAAAACATATTTTGAATAATAACTCTCCTTTTGAGTTGCTTTATAAAACCAAGCTAGATTACCCATATTTGAGACTTTTTTAGGTCTCGTTTGGTTATTGGCAAAAGAAAAAATAAGAATGAAAATTGAGAATAAAATAGAATCATATTATTAAAATTATGTTTGGTACAACATATAAAAGAATATAATTTTCATTATTTTCCTACGTTTGATATGTCTTAAATAATGGAGGAATGAAATAGAAAACTAGCAAAAAGACAAAAATACACTTGAAAAATAAAATTATTAAAATAAAATTATTTTGACATAAAAATTTATTTAAAATGATATAAATAATTAGTAATATAAAAATTTTATTAAAAATATTAATGATATTAAAAATAGTTTAAATATTATTTATTTTATTTTATTTATCAATAATAAATAGCTTGTAATTTGTGAAGAAAATAATACAAAACTATTTTTTCCTTTATTCTTCCTTCTAATTTTTAAATTCTTTGAGGATTGTGTTTTTTAGTTTTTTAATATTTATGAATCTCTTTGCAAGCAACCACTTCAACAAGCCACAGAAAGTTCCCCGCAAGCTTTTTATAATTTATTTATTTTTTGGAAACAAATATTTTTGTTGCCTGTATAATGAAAAATATTTTGATTCTCTAAAAATAAATTTTTATTATACATGATAACATGAAAAAATTATTATGATTTTTGAGTCCTCTTGTATTATTTTGTAAATCTTAAATTCTAAATTAATTGTATTCATATCAAAAAATGGGCATGATAGACAATTTCAAAATGAGAAGGGTATTTTAATCATTTCAAAACTCATTCCATTCCATCCACACTTTTTCATCACTTTTGAGAGTCATTCTACAGTCATATACACAAGGCAAACTACATTCTTGGGTCTTACATTATGCCATCCAAACGTCATATCTAATGGAATGGGAATCTAGATTCTCATTCCATCAATTTAAATGAATGTACCAAAGAGGACCTTTGTGTGCATGCTATCCATATATCAAGCTATTTAATAGTCATAAGTTGGAGTACAAATCAACAAAGTGTATTTTCCTAGAAAGGTTTTAGGTGTATAGATACCAAAGGAAAGGTTTATGTGTCAAGGATTTTTTATGAGAACTTGTTTCCTTTTAAGACCAGTGAATTTAATTTTTTTGTATCATTTAATTTACAATATATAATACCATGATATCTCTCGGCCATTCCTATTGTTATTCCTAATATTTTTAATGAATTTGTAATAGATTAACCTAAAGGTATTATAGCAATACCTACAATAGATCCTGTACCTACAAATATGCTTCCAAATTTTGCTCCATTAAATTTATTAGTTCTATCTCATAATGGCCACACTATGATAACCAAGTCAAAAATTGGTATTTTCAAGCCTAAATTTTTCATGCAACACTAGAGCCCACTTTTTTTCACAAGATGTTCTATCTTAATCTCGTTAAAGAGATGCTATGATGATTGAGTTCCAAGCTTTGCTAAACAATAATACATAGGCCCTAGTGGATTTGCCAGAAGAAAGATAACCAATATGCTGCAAATGGATGTAGAAGGTGAAAGAGAATCCAAATGGATCTATACTGAATTCCAAGGAAGGATGGCTGCAAATGGGTATCGCTAACAATCTGAATTTGGCTATCAAGAGACTTTTAGCCTTGTAGTTAAGCTAACTACTGTTAGGGTCATCATCAGCTTGGCCTTAGTAAGAGATTGGCTCATCTACAAGTTATATGTCAACAACGCTTTTCTAAATGGTAATTTATGAGAGTAAATTTGCATGCTACAACCCCTTATGTTTGCTAAAGAATGTAGCAATAAGCAAGAAACTAAATTTCATTTTGATGTACTGTTTCGGTAACTTAAAAAATAAAAATGTTTTGGAAACATTCGAAAATTTCTTAGAAATGAAAATATTTGAAGAAACGTTTCAAATAATTTTAAACAATATTTTTAAAAAAATTTAAAGAATTTTAACATAATATTAATAGTATATATATATATATATATATATATATATATATATATATATATATAATTAGATAACATAGTATTAAATAATAACATTACCATTCAAATAACATTGATATAATTAATGTTCATAAAATTTAGTAACATTTGACATATCTAAAACTTAATACAAATTACATATTATACTCAAAGTCTCAAATTATACAATACAATATCAACAATGATTATTAGAAAGTTTAAATCAATTAAAAGTAGAATATCTGGGAGGTAAATATCCAAAACTTGGATATAATCTAAGAGAAAATTGATAATGCCTCTGCACATTGTCACAATAATCAATCCAAATCATGTGATAACAGTAAAAATTATCATATTCCCTCTTAAATTTTTTTTAAATCTTCTATATTGTATGCTGGAGGACGCCAACCAACCTGTAAAAATGATAAGATAAGCCATATCCCAAAGTTGCTATATAATTATATGCAAAGGATGATGAATTATATTCTTAATTCTGACCACATGTCGAAGATGATGAATAATGACTAAATCCATGACCAAGAGACTCATATCTACTGGTGTTAAGTGAAGAAAAATTAGAAGTCAATTGTTGAACATCTTGCATTTCAACATCATCATCACTTGCTCTGTTATAATTAGAAGGTTTGTAACCATGATCTTGATATTCAGTGCAATACTAAAACTCTTGTTCTAATGTGATAATCATATGACTCATTTCACTAATTCTATCAGTAGTTGTGACATTTTCACCACCATCACCTGTATTTGTGTCAATATCAATTTTTTTTCTAATTCATCATCAATATCAACGGTAGTTAAAAATCGAAGATGTGTTGATCTAGTCATCAAATTTTTAAACTCCTCATCAATAGTTATTCTATTTGTAATTGCCGTAAATTTTAAAAAAATTCTAATTAAAGGAAATTTTGAATAAAAGAGAGAAATTTGAAAATGGAGATAAGAACCATTGAAAATATGTTCATTAACTACATAGGTTAAAGAATTACAAAGAAAATATGAGAATTTACGTTTCGGGACCTAAAATGCAATTTCTCAAAAGTTTCAGGGTCAAAATGTAAATAAAGAAAATTTGTAAGGACCTCCTTCTAAAAGTGAATTTTTGCAGAAAGATCCTCTGGAATATTTTAAGGGCCTCAACCACTCAAGAAGTTGATCATTTTCAAATTTTTTTCTCTCTCTTCAAAATTTTCTCTCCCGAAACCCTCAAACTTCTCTCTAAAATTTCTCCACCTCCGGACCTCGAATTTCGACACCACCACCACCAATGGACTCAGGACAAAGAGTTCTACAAATCCATTTGATTGGTTTCTGTAAAATTGGCCGGAAATTGGTTGAAAAATTGAAGAAAAAATCGCCTAAAAAAGTAATATCCGAAACTCCTATCTATGGTTTTCAAATGCAAAAACTAACACCGTAGATTGATAGGATCTCAAATTTTAGGATGATCCACCCTTGTACAAACCCCCACGGGCCAGTTCTCCTTCGGCAAGTGAAGCCCACGCGCAGCTCCTCCTGGTGGCGCATGTAGCACGTGTAACCAGACTCTGTCGCTTTGACCGAGCTCTCAGATGCCAAATTTCGCAAATCTAGAGTCATTTTTAAGATTTTTGGACCTTTTGAACTCAATTTTGGGGTCTATTTTGCCAAAATAGAATCAGAAACATGAATTTTAGGGTTGTCCAACTTGGTACCATAACTTTGTGAGTAAATGATTCTTCCTATGGCTTGCCCTATACTCTTCTTAATCTTTAAGCATGTATATGATTATGTTTATGAGATATTTACACTTTTACATGTTTCTGAAATGTATTAAAATCATCTGAATTGTTTACAATTTGAAATATAGTTCAAAAAGAGTATAGTTTTGAAACTGAATTTCTGAACCCATGGTATATCTGATTTCACATGTATTTTTCATTGAATGGTGAAATGAATACTTATGCACATGTCATTGGTCTATAAAGCTATATGATTGCCTGGAGAAAGGACTTGTATATGTGATAAACCCTGAATGGGTAACTTATGACAAATGAGCTGTATTGAAATTAAGATTTTGAATTATTTTGGAAACTCTGTTTTGAATAATATAGAATATGTGCATATGATAATTTTGTGGAGGAATCCTATTAGAAACACTGTCTGTTAACATCAGGTGATGTTAGCCTTAGTACACCTTGATACCTCAGCTAACAGGGGTAGTGCTAGCCTCGTGCGAGGACCAACACACGGTATGATATGTAATGGAGAGCGGAATGCCTTCTATTTAGGCGAGATGCTTGATATATAAGATGTGATTTGTCTTCCCTTACTTTGTGCTTGGGGTATTACCCATATTAGAATCTCTTCGCGTGTCCTCTTGAATGGTGGTGGGACAAACCTTGGTTGAGATGCTAAATATAGGCAAATCCTACACCAACAAAGTACGGAAGGGGTTGAACTCTGATACGATGGTTTTGATATGAGATCTTTCTAATATTTTTAATGCATACCACTGTTTAATTTATGATCATATTGTATCATATATGGATATAGATATTTGAATTTATTTGAACTAAGAATATTTGAAAGTGCGGGTCTCATATGGATGTACTTCTAAACTGTAAATTTTGATATGATAAATTTTAACTAATGAGTACATCCATATGTTGATCTGAGAGGTCATAAGAGGTATTATCTGCTCACTAAATTGTCAAACTCACTACACGATATTTTCACATTTTCAGATAAAGATACAAAAGTTAGCCCTATAACTATGTGATCAGTTAGGTGTTATATTCTCTAAGTGAGCCTTCATTGTTTCCAAGGCTCAAAATGTTTAAATGTTATGTCATTGTAATCTAGAGTATGTTCTGAACGCCATAGGCAGGATACCTGCTTCTATTGTAATATTGTTAAGAGTGTAGTTTTGGCATGTATAATTAACTATACTGAAAACTTGTAAACGTATGATGTTTTTTCGAATATGTGATTTTGTAAAGCCATATGTAAATAATAAGGTAAAAGTTAACTGTTAGTTATGTTTTTCACGTTTCATTAAATTGGGGCGTGACACTATCTGGTTGAGTAGTTTGTGAGTCTAATTATCGATTAACAAATGTAGCCAAATAACTATTTGGTCTAATATTTCTAGTATTTTCATCCAATTCATCTAATAATGCATCACCAGGATCATCCAACCATTTTGAAAGGCCATAATCTTCTTCAAAAATTGTAGTTAAATCAATTACTCTGAACTCAACATGAATTATGATCCTTCATAATATGCTTCAATTTCAATCGCATATTATATTGTGCAAAAACAAGCTTTTCAAGTTTATCATAATTCAAACGATTACACACTTTTGTGTGAATAAATGAAAATATACTCCAATTTCTTTCACACCTACTAGATGAAATTTTTTGTGACAATACTTTCATTGCAATTATTTTAAAATTTGGAGCATCAATACCATGCATAAGCCACCATTCAGCTAGAAAATAAAGAAAAGTGGTATATGTTAGTTAGTAATATATTAAAGTTCTTCTATATACATATGATATTTTTTTAGTGCTATAATAAGTCAAACCTGGATCTGTTTTATCTCTTCCTTTGATAGCCAATTTATCAAAAAATTCATACATAGCATCTCGATATATTTTTACCTACATGAAAAATATAGTGCGAATAATTATTATAGTTCTTATCACAAACAAAAAAAATAAAGAAAAAAATTTAAATACTTCATTTAGTGCATAAGAAGTTTTAGTTGAGTTAGGCTCTAATTTAGAAATCAGATGCTCAAGCCCTTTCAACAAATCTTCTCGAGATCTAAGATTTTCAGAGTATTGATATGATAGATTCAAATAGTATCCTTTGTTTTCATGCATAAATAAAGAATAAAATGATAATTAGTATAGTTAAAAATGAAATAAATAAGTATATATTGCCAAAATAACAAATATAAATGTATAGTCAAATATTTCATTTTATACATGCCATATGAATATCACTTATTATTTGTTTATATTAACGACGGTCAATGACATCAAGATAATTTTTGCATAATGATGAGTGAGTTTTATAACCATAAATTAGACACTTTTATCTTATCTTTTTGTCATATTTAAGTATTTATTTTTCGTACTTATCTTTAATTTTTTGCATCTTTTACAAATGGAGAGAAAAATAAAAAATGGACTCAATTGAAGGAATCAAAGTTAAATTGTGATTATTTGGGAATGATGTTTATAAATCAAACAAATAAAATAAATTTATTGAGGATGACTGAGTAAGAAGAATTATCTTTTTGACTCTTGAGACGCATCCTAATGAATATATACATCAATTCAATCTTGATTTATAACCATATTTCTAAAAGAATTGAAACATAAAAATTTAATGCAGAACATCCAATGTTAAAAATCTGTTTGCTGCTTGCTTTTCAACTTGATTTTATTACAGTATTTTGGCTGTATCTCAAAATATATATATAAAATACATACGAAATTTGGTGGATGAATAGTTGACACAATTTCATACAATTTTCATATTTATGTGGCCAGCAAATTCAGACATCCAAAATAGTCAAAATTGGGTTAGAAAATAATATGTTTACTGTTGTAGTCTAGCACAACCTTATTGTAGTATTTAGGCCTTATTATAGAAAATACATATTCAATGCATACTAAATATAATGGGTGAGTATTTGACACAATTTTTTTACAACTTTTATGTTCAAGTGTTCAGCAAATTCAGACATTAAAAGGGACAAAATTTGACTAGAAGAGACAATATTTACTGTTGCAGTCCAACCTAACCTTGTTATAGTATTTTGGACATAATTCACAAATTAGGTATCAATTTGTCCAAATTTTATATGGTTGGAAAAATAATGAAAATATCTACAACTTTTATGTTGATGGGATTAGTAGATTCTGTAACATCTCTAATTTCGTTTCTTTTATTAATAAAGGTACATAAATATTTAATTAAGAAAATAAAATTTATTAGACAATTTTTAGATATCTAAGGAAATATAATCCTTAGAAATTTTTTACCTTCTGTGTATGCATAGAAAATATTTCTAACATTAAGGGAATAAGTAAAGAGAGAAAACCTAATAGAAAAAATTGGAAATAACATATTAAAGATAGGCGAAATTCTTTAGTAAGGAAGATAAATTTTTGTGAAGTAAGTAAAGGTCTTAAAATTTTAAAACGATTGAATTAAGGTAATTTTTCCTACTTCAAGAGTTAGAAATTTCTAAGTTTAACATTTCCACCCATAAATTGGGCTTTCACTTATGAACACTTTATATAGAGTTTTTCCACTTCACATAAGTTTCTAACAAGCCCGTTGGATAGCCCAAGCAAGAAATAAAACATAAACTTGGACTAAGATATAAAAGTTGGACCAATAGCCCAAAAATTATGAAAATGTGACCAAACTCTCCATGAAAGGTAGAATTTTAGCCAAAACAAAGGAAATAGTGAAGAATGAACCTAAATCCAAGAGAGAAAAATAAGAATCATGTGAGAAAATAGTAGTGTAATAATAATCAAGATTATATCATATGGTATTAAGACAAAACATCTATATCCTATATTCATAATTTCAGCAAGTTGGTAATAATACATGGTATTAGGACAAAACATCTATATCCTACATTCATAATTTCAACAAGTAGGTAATAACATATGGCATTATGACAAAACATCCTTATTCTACACAAATAATTTCAGCAAAAAAAGGGAGATTCAAGAGCTGAAAATTTGCCACCTAAAAAGGCAAACTTATCACACTTGAGTGAGACAAAAGAAAAAGGAAATGAATCCCTAAATCAAAGGGATCTTGTCCCTTGTATTAAGAACATTTTATCATGATTTTTAAAATACAAATCTCCTTTTGCTATGCATATCTTAACTAAAGGAGAGGAAGACAAGAACATGAGTTGTCTTTCTCAAAAAAAAAACCAATTGCATCCTAATTGTGATAAAGTAGACCCATAATTATGAGAGGTGAACAACTTGATAGTTTATTTAAGCAAAACCCACCCTTATAACATTATAATTTCATCCAAGTGAGGGAGAGGAAAAGTAAAAGCAAGGTAGAGTGAGGAAATGAGAGAAAAAGAGGAGAAGAGAGGAAGAAAGAAGTAGGAGAAGTCTAAAGGACTAAGTACTCAAGGTAAGTTAGTTTAATCTTCGTTTGAATTCATATTTTCTCTTCATTCTTGGTGTTCAAAACTCACCCTCCTTTTCTTATTTAAGTTGCTAGAAAAGTTAAGGGAATGGAGGAATTTTACCACTTCCTTCAAGAGGAAACAAGAAAAAGAATTCACTAAGTGAGCTAGGGAGATCTTTAAGTAGGTTTAACAATATCTTTTTTTGAAAAAAAGTTTTGAAATTTGTAATATTTATATGGGATTTTGATCTTAGAACTTTGATGAAATTTACAATATTTTCTATTTTGATAATTGGCCATGGATGTTGCTATATCATGTTACATGTTGATCTTGCAAGTGATGGATGTTTTGAATACTTTGGTTGGTATAGAAAGTTCTGCATAGATATGGCTATGGGTGGCAAAACATTAGGGCTTTAATGCTGCTGTTATGTATATTAGAATATGGTAAAAATGGATGGAAGATGGTTAGACTAGTAAATTAAGTATGGCCTTAAACACCTAGGAGAAAACTAGGAGAAATTTCTATTGAGAAATACCCTTAGTAATGCATGATTTGATTCTATTTTTCTTTTGAAGTGAATAATGTAATATTTTAAATTAAGTAAGAAATATAATTAAATGTTGATATGAGTAATTCTAGGGTTAGGTAGAAATTTAGAAGAAAGATGGAAGATGAGTTAACAAAAGGATGAACTAGAACTTTAGGAAAGGCTAGATTAAAAAAACTAAATTTCGGAGTAACAAGGGAAGCTTCTGCTTTTGAAATTCTGAGAAGAATTGGTTAGGAATTAATAGAAATGGTTAACATAAAAAATATAGATATATGTTTCATAAATTTTTAACCACTAAAATTACCCAATTTGAAGTTTAATGAGGGAGATATGGTTCGATTAGTAAACAGAGGTCAAAAAATAATTAACAAGAGAAGAATCTGTTAGGTAAGTTTCTGTGTTTGAATTTCTAAAAAAAATCTATAGGGAACTAAAATAAATAGTTAACATGAAATATATACATATATATATATATATATATATATATATATATATATATATATATGTCTCAAAAATTTTTAGCCACTGAAATCATTCAATTTAGAATCCATATTAGGAAGATATGGTTAAATTAATAAGCAGTGGTCAGAAACTGGTTAACTAGGAAAGAATCTGTTAAGTATGCTTCTGTGTTTGAATTTTTGGGTTAAATATGTAAGAAATTAAAGAAAATTGTTAACTTAATAAATATAGATATATGTCTCATGGATCTATAAGTTTTGAAATCACTTAATTTGGATTTCATATGAGGGAGATATGGCTGATTAATGAGTAGAGGTCTGAATCAGTTTAGAATTCAAGGTGGTAAATGTAAGCATTTTTGTTTTTAATTTTATGAGAATAATTTGTAAGGAATCTAAAGAAATGATAAAATTGAAAGTTGTAGATAAGTGTCTTATTTTTTTATAGGTTTTGGAATCACCTCAATTAAAGTTTGTATGAGGGAGATATGGTTGAATAAGTGAGGAAAGGTCACAGAGCACGCCTAGGCCATGTTCTAGGTTGCTTTAGCACGGGCAGGCCATGCTCAGAGCTATTTTTAAGTATGTTTGAAGTATTTTTCAAGCATGACAATGTCTTGAAACATGATCAGGCCGTGTTGAGAGTTGGTAAAATTTATCTTTAACATTTTTCAATCCTAAATGAATCTCATTAACTATAGGGTAATAATAAAAATCAAATTGGAGAAGAATACCCTATAAAATTTGTGAGAACATGTGTTGAAAATGATATAAGTAAAAGGAAAGTAACTAGAGGCCAAGCATAAAGAAAAAGAAAAGATGAAAATAATATTATTAAAAAAAGAAAAATCGTATAAATGAAAATAATAAATATTAGTGTATGCCCTAGCCATTACCATTGCATGAACTCCTTACCATCTTAAGTGTATAATTTTGACATGGAAATATTTTATAAAGTGACATTTAAAAATAGTTATGATTATGACATGATTTCATTTTATCAATAATTTTTTGTAGTGATTATGCTTTGATGATAAATTATGGCATGTGAGTATAATGAACATACTTGTTATTCAAATCATATTTTTAGCTATTAATGTGAAAAGAAAAGAAAAAAAAGAGACAAGCACGGTCACATGGCGATCCGTATGGTGCACCAGTAGGGGACGCCCTACTAACGACTATGATTATGTTAATAAAAAAAGAAAGAAGAAGTGTATCATGTCAAGCGGAGCGAGAAAAGCCCGTATCGAAGAGTAGAAAGTACTTACCCTGATCGGGGTAGATTGATATGTAAATAAGTTGATAACCTTCATATGATATTCTGAAAATAGTTATTCATGCCATACATGTTATTACTATACAATTTTCATGTACATAAATAAAGTGCATTCATGTGACCTAAGATATTTGCTATAGCTTATACATATAAATATGACATGATGAGCTATATTGATGATAATTATAATTTATTGTTGAACCTACTGGAATTTAATTTTCACTATATTTCCATATCATGTTAAGAAGACTAAATATGCAGATATTTTCTATGACCGGCTTTTAGTGTACGTTGGGTCGAGTTGGCTAAGATTCTGGTGAAGGTGCAACCACCCGCACCCGTATCTCTGGAATTGGTCAATATGGATGAATAAGATGTAGACATATATGTGTTTGATTTTTGTACGAATGTTTTTAATTAATGATGTGTATGTAAACTCAGACTTGTATTAGTGTTAATGGTATACCATAAACCTTAATTATACTTAATTAATTTAATTGAATGTTATTATGAGTTAAATAGTTATAAGTAAAGAGGTAATAACTTTGTGGAATTTTAAATATATAAATATATATATACATATATACATATGTGTATATATATATATACACATATGTATATATATATATATATATATATATATATATGTATATATACATATATATATATATATATATACATATATATATATATATATATATATATACATATGTATATGTATATATGTATATATGTATATGTATATATGTATATATATATATACATATACATATGTAGATATATATATATATATATACATATATATATATATATATATATATATATATATATATATGTATATATATATATATGTATATATATATATATATATATCTACATATGTATATGTATATATATATATACATATATACATATACATATATACATATATACATATACATATGTATATATATATATATATATGTGTGTGTGTGTGTGTGTGTGTGTGTGTGTGTGTAAAAAAGATGGAGTTGTTACAGATTCGGTGGCTATCAAAGAGAAATCTCATGATTACTTTCGGTGCACATGATGCAACACAACTTGTCAACTTTAATACAATTTGCTACCTATCATTTTTGTCACCTACTCTCCTTATTGTGTCTATAAATAAAGACATCTTATAAACTAGAGATGGAAGAGAAAGGCTGGAGAGTGAACTTGGAAAAGTTTTGTTAGAGTTCTAAGTACTCGTAATGTTTTTCTCTCTTTAGACATTTTGTATTTTTACTTTCTTTCATAATATTATCATGCTTCTTCATCTTTTATTTTGCTTTCTTACTTTGATTATGGAGAACTAATCTCCTAATACTAAGGTGAAAGAGTGAAACTCTCGATATAAAAATAATAATTTTATCTAACTCTTAATTTCAATATTTATATTTAATATTGTATTTATCTTCTTATTTATTTTCTTGTTATTTTCTTTTTTAGATGATGGCTTTGTTGTCCTTATGTTATTTATTTTTTTGTTATTTTCTTTCTTAGAGGATGATTTTGTCGCCCCTCTATTATTTTTTTTTCTTAGAGGATGATTTTGTTACCCCTCTATTATTTATTTTCTTATTTTTTTAAAGGATGACTTTATCGGCTCTCAGTTATTTATTTTCTTGTTATTTTTTTAAAGGGTGACTTTGTTGCCCCTCTATTGTTATTTTATTATTATTTTATTTCTTAATGGCTGGTTTTACAATCTATTTTATATTATTATTATTGACTCCACCACCTATCAGTTATTATGTTTTTCTTTCTTTTACATCTTTTTATTTTTAATTTTATAAGTGTAAATTTTCATACATTGTAGACAATTTTTGACATAATAAATACTTGAATCATTCTTAATTTATTATAGAAAATATAATGATTGACACTGTATATACTTGAATCTATTTTACAAAAGCTATTTTATTATTAGTAATACAATACAAAGAAGGCAACTACACTTCATATGTAAACCAAAGTGAGTTTAAGATAACATATCTTTCGAATGAAACCTCATTTATGTGAGAATTCTATTTGAGTAATAAAAGAGTTAAAATTTATTTTTATTTGATATACCAAGAGTGGATCTCCTAATTTTAACATGTTTCTTTACTTTTAATACATTGCTATTTAATTTTAGTATGTTATTTCTTACATACTTTACTCAAAATTCTTCTCACAAAAGAAAATCTTGGCAATTAGGTTAGAAATATTTATTTTAGATTTGAATTAGGTTTTCTCTCAATTGGTAATCCTTGTGGGATCGATCTAGCATATCACTAAATCTATACTCCAATAAATTTGTATGCTTGCGAGTTTTAATTAAAACAACAACACATGATTTATGATCCATTGCTTGAATTGTTGATCTTACCTTACACATTGCTACAAAAACATATAACATTATGGCTTGCTTTTCTCCATCAACTATCTTTAGAACCTTACCAATTGACATATGTGCATCAACAATTTTCTTCACATTCTTTTTAAAATTTTGATCTAATATGGTGGTATGGACTCATGTTCCAATTGAATCTTTATTAGTAGAACTTTTAGACCATTCATTTGAAGCTACCATTTTTTGTAGCCCATTTTTGTGCTCCAAGAGACTTGCAAGAGCAATATAATTGGTTGCAAACTGTGTTTGAGCTAGTATAATCAACTTTCCTGTGCAATGGGTTCTCATCATATGAAGAACTTTAAAATGATTATAAATAAAGTTGGTATACATTTTAGCATCTTTTAAAACCTTCTGAACTTTTTAAAATTTTTCAAAATCATGTAATATTAGATCGAGAAAATGAGTAGCACAAGAAGTCCAATACAAATGTGGTCTTCTCTGCATCAATAACTCACCAGCCTTCTTGTATGCAGATACATTATCTGTAATGATTTATACAACATTAGTTTCACCAACCTCTTTAACCACTTGATTTATCAAGTTAAAAATCTATTTGGCATTTTTTTCTCTTCCACTTGCATTAATTGACTCGTGAAAGATTATTCTCCTACCACAATAAATTAAAAAGTTTATGATTACCAAATGAGTGGTAGATTACCAACCATCACACATAATTATGATACCATAAGTTTCCCATTGCTTCTTAAATTCTTCTATATATTATTTTATCTCTTCTATTTCATCATCAAGAATTATGTCACCAATTTCGTAAGGAGTTGAACCTTTTACTCCAACACCTGCACGAGCAATTTTATCAATCATGATATCATAAAATAAACTTTGAGCTTTGTTAAGTTGGATATTTTGATAAATATAAAATTTACCAATTGCTTGCTTTACTGACTTTACCCACTTTTTATGATTCCACAAATAGTTCAGTTTTTATTGATACACACCTCGTTGGCGATATATTGAAGGATCAATTTCTTTTTTGCTTAGACCTTTTTCTTTTTTCTTGCCAAAAATTTTTTTTGTAGACTTTTTTACACTTTCACTACAAAAGAAATGTCTTTTTTCTTTCTTTGAAATTGGCTGAAAATAATCAGATTTATGTCTTCTTCTTACCCTGTGTATCTCTTTAATAGATATTTTCTTTTGCATATTCTAACTTCTCTTTTTTTTAATTGTCATATCATTGTATGAATCCTTAGATGATATCTCTTAAATGCTAACTCTTTTTTTAACTCCACCCATTATATTTTCTCTTATTTTAGTTCTTATAGTACTGAATTGTTCATTCTCTTTCTATTTGCCTTTTAAAAGTTATCTCATTGTATTAGCAATTTCTCTAGAGAATTGTTCACATCTCTTAACATTTATATAACCCCCAGCTAGGTGTTACTTCAATCGAGTTACACCACCACTCTTCATTATTTTGTGACAAAAATTGTATTGTACATGTTGTCTATTTTCACCCACCATTTCTCTATAGGTACAACCAGGATATATTATTTTCTTCTTTTTTCTCTTTAGGATTTTCCTTTATTATTATTGTTTTTCTCTTACATTAACTCAAATCTGTATTCATAAAATCATAATACAAATATGTAAATAGAAAAATAAACTCTATATCCTAATATCAGTATTAAATATTATTCATATATGTATATGTAAACAAAATGTTATTATGTATATACTATAAATAGGAACTATATATACTATATATAAATAATATTAAAAAAATTTAATATAAATAAACAAAAAAATTAACATCATGAACACAATAACCTTTTTTCCATTTAAACATGCAAAATATAGAATAAAATATTTGAAGAAAAGTTATTTCTAAACACAAATTAAATTCAACATCCATTTACGTATTTAAATAAATGTATAAAAATCAATGATAATACAAAATTAAAAATGTTATGAAAATTTAAAATAAAATTAACTATTAAATAATTAAAACAAATATATAGGCATATATTTGGATAAATTATTCAAATATATGCATGTAGGGAAAATAAATGTGCAAATAAAATGGTAAATTATTGAAGTGATTATATTTAAGTCTAAATGATTACATTTTAATTTTTATTAAATTTAAATGTAATTATATACAATTTATAAATAAATTTATTATAAATATTCTTAGTAAAAATTTTAAATGAATAAGTAGAGAGTGAATGACCAAAAGCCTATTGCAATTTATGTTTTATAATAATTATATAACTAAAAAATAATATAAAATTAATTAGGAGGCTAAAATAATATTTTATATTTTATTATTTTCAAATATTTTTTTAAATAAAAATAAATTAACAAAAAAATACAAAGTAATAACTGTATTAAAAATATATTATTATTTTTTGTTGAAAAAATGTAAATATTCTTAATTAAAATATTTTTTAAATAATTACTAATAGATGAGTAAAAAATTAAATTAAAAAAATATTATACATAAAGATTAAGTTTTACCTATGTTGGGATAGTCAAAAATTTTAAATATTAAAATATTATGTTCATTATAATAAAGGTATTAATTGTTTTTGTTAAATCAAAATTTATTTTTTACTTATTCACACTTTTACAATCATAATTGCTAAGAAAGATTAAAAGAAGATTTAGGAAGACTAGCTACAATTATATTTTTTATTTTTTTAAAATTTTTTATCCTTAAAATATATTAAAAAAATTTAAATAATCATTATTTAAAAAAATATATTGATAGTTTAATTTAAAAATGTAAAATTTCTTAATTTAGCTTTTATTTTTAATATAATATTTTATTTATTTACTCAAAATTTAAATAAGGGTTTTAAATAATTATAATAAAAAAATAAATTCAAAATATTATTTAGATAAGATATTAAAAAAACAAATTGAGGTCAAATTGCTTTGGCCTTTGAGATTCATTCCAATGAAAGATATTTATTATTAAAATATTTATTTTAAGTTCTCAAAGCCATTAAATGATGCAAAACTTTTGACTTTCTATATGAGAAAGTGAGAACTAAGAAGCCTCCAAAAGACGCAGAGGCAGAAAGAACTAAAAGACACAAAAATAAAACAAGAAAGACCAAAACTAAGAAAAGTCGACTCTGAAAGACAAATAGCAGAGGAGAAGAGAAAAAATATGTTTGGCGAGTGATAGCTTTGTCGTCTTTGTGGGTATATTTTATATCTCTCCTCATGTATGGTTTGCTTCTTGAGCTCAAGCACCAGTGGCATTTGTTCAGTTTGTTCTTACAGACTACAAACTTGTAGCTCTACAATAGATACTTGAATTTGCTGATTAGGACTTGAGAGTAGGAAGAAATTTAAATTGCAAAAAGTTAGCTTTTTTTTCCTCTAGAGTTTTAATATGCGATGATTTGATATGATGATTTGAGGCATTTTTGGCATTTTGTTTTCGACTTTGTAAAATTTGAAAAATCTCTATAAATTCAAAGATTTAGATTCCTGACTTTATCGATTTTATTTTTTGCATCTTTGTCATTTTTTAGATTTATTTTGAACATTTCTACTGAAATTGAATCATTTCAGTTCATTTATGCCACAAACAAACAATTTCCACCAAAATGGTGAAATTTCTCAAATAATATGTTAATTTGTTTCAGTGCTTTTTAAAATTGAAAAATTTCGATCGTTTCCACCGAGACGATACTATATTTAATTTCTTGGCAATAAGGTTTGTAAGATCCAAAAAACTTTACATGGCCTTAAGTAAGCCCTCAGGGCTTAGTTTGAGAAGTTGCACAAACTTTGTACTCCTTTGGTTTTGTTTCTATTAAATGTGACTGATAGATGTTTGTAAGAACAACTACCTAATCCACCATACCGGCCTTGGTATATATGGATGATATTTTGGTAATAGGTAGTGATAATAAAAAATACAGCTTCTAATAAGAAAGTTTAATTCAACATTTGAACTAAAAGACCTAGAATTACTACGCTACTTCCTGGGAATTCAAGTTCAAAGAACTATTAATGGGGGCATTCATCGTACACAGAATGAATAAATCATAGACTTGTTGAAAAACGCTGAGATGTAGGCTACTAAGCCAATAAGCATACCAATGGCCTCTGGTACAAAGTTGTCAATAGCAAGTGATGGCCTACTCCTAATCCATAGATTTATAAGTCCGTGGTAGTGGCATTATCACTAGACTAGAGATATCCTACAATGTAAGTAAGTTATACCAATTTATGCATAAACCACTTGAAGTACACTAGAGAACAGCTAAGAGAACCCTTAGATACCTTGTAGGAACTTTCAGCTTTAGCCTACATACCAATAAGGCTCAATCCCTTGATTTGCATGCTTATTGTGATGTAGATTGGGGGTCAGATGTTAAATGACAAATGATTAATTGCAGTGTGTTTTTCTTCAACCTAACTTGGTTTCATGTAGTTCAAAGAAACATGTTTCTTGATCTAGAACAGAGATTGAATACAAAAGTTTAGCTGCTATGGTAGCAGAAAAAACTTGGTTACAATCTCTCCTTAGTGAGCTCAAAGTCTACATGACAAAATTCCTTGCCATTATTCACTATGATAGCCTTAGCACAGTTCTTTTGACTCAATCCTTTCCTACACTTTAGAACCAAGAATATGGAATTAGATTTCAATATTTTTTGTGTGGCAATTGAATGAAAGACTAATCCCCTTCAAGCTGAGAGCATGACAAGTAAAGCTCTTTTTGGCGTCTTTAGAAATTGAACCTTTACTATTTTCTAGGGTTCAATCAGTCACTACCATTACCAACCAACGTTGGGTTACGTCTCTATTTTTAGAAAAAAAGTGGCAAAAAAACTTGTTAGTGTAAAAAATGCATCAACAACAGGTCAAGTAGCTAATGTCTTGGTGAAGGTTACGAGTAACTCATTTTTCCTTGATATGATATCCAAACTCACTTTAGTTGATGCAAATACTAGAGTTTGCAATTAGTGGCAAAGGCACGAGTATATGAAGGGGGCACATGCCCCTTCAATTTAAAATTTTATATATGTTCATTTTTTAAGTAAAATTTGTTAAATATGTTTAAATATATGTAAAGGCCCCTCAAATTTATATTTGACTTCTATAAAATAAACTATATCAAAATTTATTTAATGGCTCACTTTTAAATTTATATTTGATACATTTTAAAATAAATTTTTTATTATTCAATTTATTTTAAATTTATATTTGACTTGTTATAAAATAAATTGTTTATTATTAAATTTATATTTATCTTATTTTTAAATTTATATTGTGTCTTTCTTTTATTAAATTATAATATACACATTTTAAAATTCAAAACACATTATTCCACAGTATATTCTCTGGTACGATTCACTATTTAACTTTCCTCACTCATTTTGTTGCATCATATCTATTGCTGTACCTCCCTAATCTCAGCGTGCTGCGTGCGGCCACTATTTACAGGGTTGTGGTGGTTAGAAGCATCATATGATTATGAAAAAAAAGAAAAAGAAAGAAAGAGCTTCCAACTGTGTATTTAGTTAGTTACAAAGTTTGTTATAATTCAGTTTTGTCACAGAAACTATAAATATAGCATGCATTCTGTAACACAGACCAAGAAGAAAATAATACCGATCATTCTCATTCAGTTCAATGTCTCCAAAATTTGGAAGTTGGACAATTTTGTCTCTCAACTTTTAATTGGAATACATTCAACCCCTCATGTTATTAATTATTAATTGTAATCAAAAAATGAAAATTATATTCAAAATTATCATACTTAGATTATGAGTTAACATGCTAACTCAATAAATAAAAATTTCACCTTTATTTATTATATTATTTAATTAAATTTTATTTTATTAAATTTATATAAAAATAAAATCATGCCAACTCATCATCAAAATATAATGATTTAAATTATTACTCATGATCAGTACGATAGACTAAATACGTTTAATTTAATGATTAAGGAATCAAAATCATTCGGCTCCCAAATATATTGGGGGACCAAAATCTGTTGGCCCAATTTGGGACCAACTTTGTCAAAAGGGACTGTAGGGACCAAAGTTGGCTCCCAAATATATCGCTGCAGGCCATTAGCTATCGTTTCTCCGTGATGACTTATAGATTTAGATTGAAAAAATATTTCATTTATACTATTAAATGCTTATAATATAATATTATTTAATAATTATAATTAGTTTACTAAAAATTTTAATGTAAAAGCTATTTTAAATGTTCAATTGATATACCATAAAATAAAATTTACTAAATACCACATTATTTATTCAATAATTTTTTTAATCAATCACACATAAAAGATTTAATAAAATAAAAAATTGCTTGCCATCTTAAACCCTGGTCCTTTTTAAATATGCTTTGAGTAATAGGTATAAGTAAGGAGGAAAGATCTAGAAGATTTATAAGTTTGTAGTTATGTGGGATTCAGGGATTTCTCTTCTTTCATTTTCTTCCTCCTTTTTCTATTTGCTTATCTGGTATATTCCAAGTATTGAATAGTTTTGGATTCGGACGTTAAAAGTTATATTTTTTCAAATTCGGTTTCAATATGATAATCAGACTTCGCAGAGGCAGAATCTGGACATAGTTGATAACAGCACAAAATATTAATAATAATATCTGTGATGTCAACAAAGAAAAATGGAAACAGAGGCATCATCCAATTCAATTCATCGATTCAAATGAACAAAAGCGCCAGAAGAAAAATCAGCAAACCATTTCGCTATCTGGTCCCCGAAAAAGAGATACTAACATTTCAGATTATAAAAAAAAATATTATAATACAACACATCAAACGACTTAGCTCTGCGGAAAGCTAACAACGATCCGATGGCCAGTAAGGGCAAGCCATCAATCAATCTTGTACAGCAAAGGAACCAGAGGGGACATTGAAACTGGAAGAACTATGAGAAGCAAATAATGATGGCTTCACAATTACAAACAGCAGCAAGAGCCAAACAATCTCACATGGGCGACAACATAATCTTTTTCTGCTCTCTTCCCCAAATTCCTGTAGTTTTTGCTCAAAGACCCTTTTGTTTTCTTTTATTTATTTATTTTTGGCTTTCACCAATAATGACTGGGACCACATCCTCTTGCTCCTCAACATGACACTTTGGACACATCTTTGCTTGATCTGTTGTATTTCATGTGACTTCTAACAAGTTGACCTGCAGCAATGGCAGACATCAGCGACAGCTCTCCTGCTAAGACTGACCCAGCAACAATGGTGGCCAAGAGTCTTGAGTTTGATCCTGGGGAATCCTTGCTCGCACCCTTCACACCAAGCAAATTCAAGCAAGCAGACTGAGATGCCAGCTGAGTCCCACCTCCAACCGTGCCCACCTAAGTGGACCACAAATAACATAAAACCTTAGTAATTGAATTGACAAATTAACCAACTAAAAATTTAAAACTAAATTAACAGGAGACTAAATCACCTCAATGGAAGGCATAGTCACTGAAATATGAAGGTCTCTCCCATCATTGATGGCTTCCATCATGGTTATGCAATGAGAACTCTCAACATTTTGCGCTGGATCTTGACCAGTGGCTATAAAAATGGCAGAAACAATGTTGCTGGCATGAGCATTATATCCACCAAGAGCGCCAGCAACAGCAGAGCCAGCAAGGTTTTTGAGCATGTTAAGCTCCACCAAGGCAGCCACACTGGTCTTCAATACCTTCTTAACCACTTCTTCTTTAATAATTGCTTCACAAACAACCGACTTGCCACGTCCCTCAATCCAATTTACAGCAGCAGGTTTCTTGTCCGAACAATAATTTCCTAAAGAATATAGTCAAAACATAACCACTGCGTTTTAGGTCTAATAATTTCTACATGATAATGTCCTTAGTATATAAATCAAATAATTGAAATAAGAGA
This sequence comes from Gleditsia sinensis, assembly GCA_037074535.1. Taxonomy (NCBI): domain Eukaryota; kingdom Viridiplantae; phylum Streptophyta; class Magnoliopsida; order Fabales; family Fabaceae; genus Gleditsia; species Gleditsia sinensis. The sequence goes on from CM073472.1 coordinate 21,876,230, forward strand.
ATATATGACTTTTTTTCCTTTTAAAAAAAAAAGACAATGAAAGGATGCAAGTGAACTAGAACTAACTGTGCCACATGACAGAAATAAATGCTAATACAAAGGAGGACTACAATGAGATATATACAAAGAAGTTGGTTATGAATCGGAAGAATGATGTCACGTTATTAGGTTGTTGCATTCAAATTCATAGTTAATCAACAAATAGATAAAATAAAATATCTATTAAAAAAATTAAAATTCAGTACATGTGACATGCCAGTATATCAACCTAAACAATTCTTTAGAAAAATAAATTATCCTGAATGTTAAAGAGATTGGTCAGATTGAGCATGCCAATAGAAGAAGTCAAGCTCGTATTAAAATTCAAATTGACAATTATAACAAACATAATACAGGTTAATCTCAGAAAACATAATCAAACTTCAAGAATAACACAGTGATATGGCACAAATTATTGATTGAAATCAGCTAACTACTCCAAAGTGGTAAGAAAAAAATAGAGCATGTCATGAAAGGAACTGGACCACTTCCATAACAGATACAAGTACATAATTGAAGAGAGAAAGAAAGAGACAATGTGTGATGGGATACACCAAATTCTATATTTGCATCCAACAGCATAAGCGACATCATGCATGCTTGCTAAAGATCTAGCTGGAAGTTCTTAGAACCAGAAGTGGGAAAGGGCAAGTAGTTTACCAGAGAGGCCAATAACATCCATGTCCGGGAAATCATTTTGAAGAAAATCAAGAACATTCTGCACGCCTTTGGAAACCATGTTCATCCCCATTGCATCACCTGTGCTGCAGCTGAATCTCATATAAAGGTTCTTCCCAGCCATAGAACAATGAATACTTTGAAGCCTAGCAAATCTACTAGACCTGCACCAACAGAAATCAACATCAAAATTCAATAGTTAAAAATCTCCCTAAGTAAATTCTTTAGAATGTTCTTGATTCTTTCTCCCGAAGAAATCGAGATTCTTGTTCTCTATACCTCATTTTCTTCACTTTCCGTGATGTTCAGACATAAATCGAACTTTAGAAGCATAACTACAGTGTTAAAACTCACCAAACATTACCCCAAAAAAAAAAATTAAAAATAGAACAAACGTCTTTACTCAGAAAAATCAATCAAAGTCAAAATTGATAAGAAATGAAACGCATACGCATTACAAAACTCTGCACACAATTAAATAAAATACGACATAAATTAAAAAGTTTAATAGAGTAGTTTCGAAACTAACCTATTAAAAACGACAGCCAAGGTATCAAAATTGAGAGGATCTTCCAAGAAAAACTTCAACTCCGAAGCCCTTTTGGCTGTGGCGAACCTTACAACAGGTGCCCTGGTCATCCCATCCCTCAACACTATGCTGGTCGCCCCACCACAGGCATAAATGGCTTTACAGCCTCTGTTAGCGCTGGCTACCAGACACCCTTCAGTGGTCGCCATTGGTACCGTATACTCGAACCCATCAAGCAACAAGGGCCCAGCGACTCCCACAGGAATCTGTACATAACCCACCGGCATTTCACAGCACTGCCCTAAAATCGAATCGTAATCAAACCCATCCAAAGGTAAACCCTGAAGAGATCTCCCAGTCATTATCTGCAAGGCCTCGCGTCGAATAGCCGCCGCACGCTTACAGTCACCGAGCTTGGACTCGAGTGAATACGATGGGGTTGTCCCATCCAGCACGGATTCGACAATCTTTTCATCTTCCTCGGAAGAAATAGACGAAATCAAGGGCTCGGCATCAACCAATTCAGGAATCGGCTGATCAATGACGAATTCACGGCGGTGGCAGTGGTGCGAACAAGATTCGGCATCAGCGTCGGCCTCATCCTCAAGGTCCCAAACATCGTGGGAGGCACGCGCGATGAAGGACTGTACGAAATCAATGCCGAAGAAGCCCAGTAAATAAATGAAGGAAGCAATAAGGGACACAATGGCGGCGATCTCAGAAAAGGTAACAACATGAAGCGGGGTGGAGTTCCTGATCTTGTCACGCCAGCGGTGGAGAAGATAATAGGCAACAGAGAAGAAGAGCGTGAAGAAAATGGCATTGGTTAAGTATAACGGCAGGGGGAGGGCATCGGAGGCTTTAGGGGGAGGAGATGGAAATCGACGGCTGCCGTTGACGACGGAGGAAGGCTTTTTGAGGTGGTGAGGAGGATGAAGGGACGAAGCAGCGCGGTCATGAGATGTCGCCCGACAGGAAGGATTGTGGTGGCGCCGGCTATGTATATCCATGGCCGGTTCCGGCAAGGAGGAAAGAAAGAAAAAGAGAGAGAAATGGAGAATGAGAAGTGAATATGCGTTGCGATTTGCGAAGCGTCGAAGGGCAGCGAAGGTTTCGGATTTGGGGGTCAAGATATAAAGGGTTGAGCTCGAACTTAATCGATGTGTGTGGAAAGCGCGGGGCTCGTGCTTACACGTGCGATGTGGGGACACGAACTGTGGCACTCGTCACAGGCTCACAGCTCATTCTTACATTGCCAAATTCCGTTCACCACGTGCTATTGGCCCTCTGTCACCGTTTCAAAATTTAACTTTATTTTTGTCAACTTTTTGAGCTCATGACGAGAAATGAGTACCAACACGCGTTGGCACGCAAAAGTCTAGTCCTAGCATATTAATCTGGAGCAAATTTATTTGGGAGAAAAATATTTGTTTTGGTGATCTCATATTATTAGAAGATTAGCTTTTTAACTTTCAATTGAAAGAATATCTTCATGAGAAAAAATGATAATAATAAATGAGAAAATATATTTTATTTTCTTAAATTATAGTTTAATTATAATTTAAAAATAATAATTTCAAAATATAACAAAATTATTTTCCAATCTTTCACAAAGTGAAAATAAAATATATTGACTTACACCAATAACTTATTGATAAACCATTGTTAAGAGAATTTATTTATCATAATAGAATTTAAAAAAAAATTAGTTTTACAATATTAATAGAGTATATAAGGATACTTTAAAAATTCAAAAACATATTAACTCATAAATTTATAATTTAAATAATAAATAAATTTAAATTTAATGGTTGAAATATTTTTGTAACATCAACAATTTAAACTTATAAAAAAAATATATACAAAAAATAATAATTTCATACGTTAAGTGATATTATTCTTATATTAAAAGAATATAAAAGTATATAATTTTAAATCGTCTCATTTTCATATTGTGATATCTTGCCTTAAATAATAAATAAATTTAAGTTTAATAATTAAAGAATCTCTAAAATATAAATAATTTTGAGCCTATGAAAAAATATTTGTAAAAATAACAGATTTAATTCAAATAAAATTAATTTTATGTATATAAAAAAGGAGAGGACATGAAATAAAAAAAAAATAGATCTCTAATACAATATAAATAAATAAATTAACTGTATGCTCTCGGGGGTTTATTTGGAAAAACTGTGATTTTTTAATGTTGCCCTGATAAAATTGTTATTTCAATTCTATAAAAAAAAAAACATAGTTGATAAATATTGTATAAAAATCTCTTTTAAAAATAAAATTGATTGATACGATGTTTAATTTGATAATAATTTTTAAAAATTATTATAAATATGTGAAATGATCGTCACAGCCACTGCACATTATATACTTAAAAAAAATTATTTTAAACTACTAAAAAACTTGAAGATAATATTATTATTCATGATTAATAATTATTTAATATAATAAATATTTTTTCATAATTTATATTAAATTAAAAATTATTCACGGTGTATCCTTTAATAAAAATTTAAACGAGGTAAAAAAAATATTTTAAATAAATTAGATTGAGTTTACAAATTCATATAACTGAATTTTTAAAATATTTTGGAGTTAATTTGTATGAATAAAGCGTATTTTTTAAAGAATTTTTTGAAACTCTATCTAACTGACTCAATTCAATGTAATTAAACTTTTTTAAATAATTTAAAATTATGATCGAATATTAATTTTTTTTTAATTTGAATATTGTTTAGTTAAATTAAATAAATCAAATAACCCAGCCAATATTTATCTTTAATTATAAAAACTTCTCAATATTTTAAATTTAAATTTATTTACTGTTTAACTAACAAGTTGGTTGGTTGTCATTTTAAATTCTAGATGTTTCTTTTCAATTTCTTTTAGAATGATTAGTTTTAATTTTTAACTTATCAATGAAATAATTAATTTGTTTAAAAATTTTTAACTTACAACTATTTATTTACCAAAAAAGTGTTTCAATTTATAATCCTTGACTACTTATAATCGTTGTGAATATTGAAGACTTTTGAATTGACCGGTGACTTGTGAGTATTGAAGAATTTTGAATTGACTAAGTCACATTTTTGTATTATTTAGACCTTCACCTCGTTGAATTACATTATATTAATTTTAATTCTTTATATTTTTTTTCATTTTTTAATGTTTTAAATTATTTTTTATATATTAAATAAAAAATTAAATTATAAGTTAAAATTAAATTTATTTAAATTTTTTACGCTAAAATTTTTATAAGTTAAATTATTATAATATAAATCTCTCACTCGGAAAGAATACTAGAAATTCTCTTTTTATTGTGGGTTCCGGGTTATTTGTGCGTTCACAGAATAGGCAAGACCTGTTAAGTTATTAATTTAATTTGATAAAAATTGAGTTAAAAAATTAATATTTAAATTTAATTAAAATATTGTGTGATGTTAGATAATATTAATCCAGTCAAGATTAAATGAGATATTTGGTATGTAGTAAAAAAATTTATTTTTTAAAATAATAATGATTAAAAATATATAAAATATGTTTGGTTAATTTTAAATATTTATTTGAAATTTTTTTATTATTAGGTTTAGTTATAATAAATTTTTTTAAAAAAAATTAGTATTTTTTTTAAAATGTTCTTATTCATATTAAGGTGAGATAGAGATAGAGATAGACAAAAAAAATTATAAAAAAAATAAAAGAGAAAGATAAATAAGAGAAAAAATATAAAAGAAATAAATGAGAGAAATAAAAGATAAAGTGATAAAATATAAGATATTATTGTCTTTTTATATTTAAATTTTTTTTTATAATATGAAAATTTTAAATTTTTAGTCATTACATAAATTTTTTTTATTAAAATTTAAAAATTAAATATGAGAATTTAATTTTTAAAAATTCACAAAAATTATTTTTACTAAACACCTTCAAAAAAGAATTTTAAAAAAATTATTCAATCAGTCCGTTTAAATTAAAAAAAAAAATTACACAGACTCAATTAACCGAATCAGTCCAAAGTCATTTTTTTAATTGAATTTAAAGTTTAATCGAATGAGCACTCGTATAGAAATAGACCGGCAAGTCTATGGACTATATTTGAAAGTGCAATTTTTATAATATATTTTTATTTGCCAAAGGAATTCTTTAGTTGCTAGATTTGATCTTCTGACTTTTGAACTACGAAACCCCCCTGAAATTTGCGAGTGGGAGAATCAAATATAGACAAACACAAATAATTAAATAATTATTTATTTTTAACCATTAAATGGATTGAGATGGATTGTCTCCTGTCGTAAGATAATTGACAAATTGATCGTTTAAGACAAAATTTTAGTCTCTTTAATTTATAAATAGATTATATTTTAATTTTTTAAATTTTTAATTAAATAAATAAAATTTTAAAAGCATTAAATTTTTTGTATATTATTAGTCTTTAAAAAAACTTATATACAGTAAATTTGATATTTTTAAATACTAGTAAAATAATTAAATACACTAAATTGATAATTTTAGATAATAATTTATATATTTAAAAAAATTTAAAGACTAAAATGAAATAAATTTATAAATTCATAAACTAAATTATAAATATACTCTATGTTTAACCTCTTATAAACAGAGTTAAGAATTTAGTGAAAAAAAAGAGGGCTAAGAATTAGGTGGATCAACCTCTGAAAAAATTTACTTCAAATATAAAATAATTTATTTGTAATTATTTATTAATTACGCCAAATATCTCAATTAAACATAAATAGTAAAAATAAATTAACAATATTTTATTAATTCTCAAAAAAAAGATTTATTAAATCACTGTGTGGATAAATAAAGTTACTTTATTTAAATAAATTTTTATTTAATTTTATTTTAATATATTAATAAAAAATTTCAGAGAAATACAATTTTTCTAAAACCACTGGAACCATATTAACTTAAAAACGAATCTCTTATTGAAAAAATAGTACAAAAATTAATGTTAGGCTTTATATAATTTTTTTTTCAATCTATAACAAATAGTGCATATCAATCACAGTAGTCTCTAAACCTACACAACGATAACTTCAAGCTCAAATTATCACTATAGTTCTCTATATATAATAGATTTGATGTTGGGTGCTTTGTCACGTATTAAAGTGTGACAAAGTAAGAATTAGTCATGTCTAATAATTTGTTCCATACCTAATATAAATCTTAACAAAACTAGAGATGTTAGGCTTCTTATAAATATTGAGATAGAAATAGATTTTCTCTTCATTACAAGTTAGAGCATCTCCAATGCGGTGGGTGCTTAAATGGGCCCCACAGTTACTTTTTAAATAAAATATGCATTTTACATTTAAGCATAGTTGCTTATTGAAGCAATGGTGCTTAAATTTTCATGCCACTCTGGACAAAAGTCCAGGATGTGTTAAAATAAGCAACTCCAGCAGGAGTTAAGCAACCCCCGCTGAAAATGGCCTTACAATTCAAATTATTATTTTTATTCTATGTTTTAAATTATTATTACAAGTTACATTTTCTCTATATATAATGTTTCGGTATCTAAACACATGATTTTGAATTGCAACAAAGCGAGAAAGAGTGTATCCACAATTTGTCCCATACCTAATATGAATCTTAACAAAATTAGCTATCTTAAGCTTTTAATGAATCTTAAAATGAAAATATATTATGTTTCTATTATAAGTTACAACTCAAATTATTATCATAATTCTCTATTATAAATTTATTGTTCAATATTTGACCGCGTATAATTTTAGAGTGCGACCAAACAAGAAAAAGTCATGTCCAATAATTTGTCCCATACCTAATGTGAATCCTAGCAAAATTAAATATGTTAGGCTTTCTCATATATTTTAATATAGAGACACATTATGTCATTATCACAAGTTATATCTCAAATTATATTTACAATTTTTTATTATAAATTTAATATTTGGTATTTGATTACATATGACTTTAAAGTGTGACTTAATTGAGAAAGAGTTGTGTCTAACTATTTATTCCATACTTAATATGAATAACGCATTCCATCATCGTTGCTCCATTCATCAATATCTATATAATCTTTCCTTCGCTCTACATGGTCCTACAATTTAAACTTTAGAAAGGAGGCCTACACTTGAAGTAAGTGTCTGGGACCCATCTTTAGTTCCCCAAATTTCAGTCACTTTGTCGTCTGTCCAGCACATTGCCCTTTTTGGACCAGAAAAGAAATTTGAGATGGCGGGCAAAACGAAAAGACATAGGAGTTTCGTGTGCTATATATATAATAAAATTAATTAATAAAAATTTATGAATTAAAATATATTTATATTTAATTAATTTATAAATTTATTTAATTAAATTAAAATTATTTAATAAATAAATTTATTTAAATAATTTAAACTAATTAAAAATTTATAAATTATACGTTATTTTAATGTATAATTTATAAATTTTTAGTTAATTTATAAATTTAAAATTAATTTATAAATTATTTTTATTAAATATAATTTTATTTAATAACATTTCTCAAAATTATATTAAAATTTGTAAGAACAAAAACATGAGTAAGAACATCTCCTATTATAATAATCAATTAATAATTTGCTTTGTAAAATGAAAATTTAGAAAAAGAAACAAAGATGTAGAGTCTGATTATTTTTTCTGTTATAAAAATAAATTTTTAATTTTATTTGTTTTTATAATAAAAAAATTTGTCTAAAAATTATTTTTTATTATTATTTTACAGATAAATTCTAAAAATAAATTATTTTTAAAACAAAAAATAGAAATAAGATAAATTTATTTTTATTTTATTTTCAACACACAAAAAATCAAAAATAATATTCTTTAAAAAAATAATTTATCAAACAACTTTTTTTTTTACTTTTTTTTTATAGAATAATTTTTAAATGTAATTTTAAAAAAAAGTTTAAAAATAAAAAAAAATTAAACAAACCCGTAATTTTTGTGAGAATCACGTACATTGTTGAAAATAATCTCAAGAATATCTTTTCAAGAAAACGAAAAAAAGAAGCTGACTACAACGACTTATTAGAGGATTTCTTAAAAGGAATCTTGGCAGTCTTGCATATAAAAAAACTTATTAGATGGTTAACTTCTATTCTCGGTAACCATCAACGTGTGATTATGTATGTATGGTTTGTTCTTTAATTAAATGTTTAGTTTTTTCAACAACAAAAAATAATTGCAGTATTTTTGTATGTCATGTGACATTTCAAACTGCTTACTTGATATTAAATTATCACTTTTTTTCTTCTTGACTTTATATGTATTTCAGAAAATTTTGCAGACAAAAGGAACCATTCCCGGACCGTCTCCTCTGCACATGGATGAATATTCATGGTAGGGTTCATCTTGTCATGGTGTGTTGCACATTTGGCTTAAGTCAAATACAAAGACTTAAATTTACACGCGAGAAGGTCTGCAAAAATGAATAGAAAGCTTGCATTTTTATCGTGACTTTTAGAAAACAAAGTAATCGCTCTCTTCTCTTGAATCACCTCTATGCATAAAATTCAATGCCATTTACTTTTTCATCCTATCATGCAAGCTTTTGGAGAAAAACACAACACATGGTCAGAAATTTACAAGGCAACGTGAATTGTGAAATGTTTTGAATACTTTGAATGAAAGAGTTTGAGGGTAGAGTGATACACGGGTGAGAAAAATATTAAAAGATATTTTAAATCTATTTGAGGTATAAGTTTTTGGAATATTTCTTTGCTCCAGTTCTTTGATTTGGTCGTGATCTCACTCTTAGAGTTGATTATATTTCTTCTCCTTCGGCCAACACTGCTTCGATATAAAAAAGGAATAGACAACCGAAATATATTTACAAACCCTTATAGTATCACTAATTCTTTATAGTACACTACAAGAAAAACATGATTTATCGGCAGTTTTTTAGTGACTTTAACGATAATTTTAACCGTCGTTAAAATTTTTAATGACGGTTACAAAAATTATCATAAAATGGATGATTTAACGATGTTTTTGAGAATCGTAGGTAATCCGTCGTTAAACTATACTTAACGACGGTTTTAGAATCGTCGTTAATTTTTTTTTGTGACGGTGTTTTAGCTGCGATTTTTTAGTGATGGATCAAAACCGCCGCTAAACCTATCTTTTGCTTTAGCGATGGTTTAAAAACTGTCGCTAGACACTTTTTTTTTTTTTAGAACAAAATCAAATAGTCAATCCTTCAACCATAGACAGAGATTAGACTACACCTACTTTTCGCTTATAGATTGCCAGTTTATTTTTATTTTTAATTTTAATTTTAATATTTTTTAATATTTTTATAATTGTATTTACAATAATAATAATATTTATAAAAGAAAAATTTAACAATAAAAAATTGACTAAAATTTAGAATTAAAACTGATATTTAAATAGAGAGAAGATGAGGGAGAAGTATTATTCACAAAAACTTGCATCATTGTTGCTTCTTCGTGGAAAAAATAGAGACAAAATAAAGAGAGAAACATTCTTCACAACAAATCCAATAACACAATCGAAAGGAGAAATCTTTTCTAAATGAAAAATAATAGAGGAAAGATGAGGGTGAAAAATGAAGGGAAAGATGTGCGGGATATATAAAAAAATTAGAGTATTTAACGACGGTTTTTTAAAAACGATCGTTATTTAGCGACGGTTTTCTAAAAACTGTCGTTAAAAACGTGCCAAAATTAACATTCAAATAATAATTTTTAGCGACGATTTTTAGAAAACCGTCGCTAAAAACTGATAGATTTAAAATATGAGCAGAAATAACATTTTTTAGCGACAATTTTTAAAAATCATCGTTAAAAGTTGACGATTTTAAAAAATAGCAAAAATTAACAAACTTAACGATGGTTATTTAAAAAACCGTCGTTAAATTTATTTAGCGACGATTTTTTTAAGAACTGTCGCTAAATAACCACAGTTTTAAAAACTGTTGTTATTTTATATTTTAGGGACGATTTTTTTTAACCGTCGTTAAAACTTATTTTTGTTGTAGTGGTATTTGATTTTGTCGAAACCAAAATATTTATAAAGGAATATCTCTTTGCCCTAATCAAGCCCTTGGGCATACCAAAGCTTTTATAAGAGAATTACTAGGAATGTACTGTTATGAAATAAAATAGATTGAATATGAAATTGTGTACAGAAACATGTATAATCACACTTTTTTTTAAATTATATTTGTTCCCACTATATTTGCTGCAAGGTATACTCTGAAGAGTTATCTTAAACACTCAAAAATTGACAGACAGCAACTTTTAGAATTTTTCCTGAAGAACAATTTAAAATTTTTAGAGAAAACAATGAAAGAAAATAAATGCATTTTTTTTGGATTGATTTTTCGCTCTGCCATATCATTTATTTATAATAAAATTCTGTACAGATATGTCTCTTCTATAGAGTTATGATTTTTCTGAAAAGTTGTAACTTTTTGTATAAGTTATGACTTTTTTGAAAAGTTATATCCTTTGAAATTTAATTTTAAAAAATTGTTGGATTTATTTAAAAAATTCGTATTAAAAAAAATCATTGGATTTGATAAGTTATGACTTTTTTGAAAAGTCATATATTTTGAAATTTAATTTAAAAGAAAATTGTTGGATCTGACTCAATCTAACATGGACGTACATGCCAAGTATTAAGTGTTAAGTGCATTTAAAATATAAATATATTTATTTATTTGTATTTTTTTCCAAATTTTTATTTAATATGCGGTGTGATAATTAATTTATAAAATTTAAATTTTTTTATAATAATTCAATATAGCATTTAAAACTTTCCATCACACACATATTCTTTTTAAATTAATTATTTTCTCTAGCATGTACGAATTATTCAATCGTATTTTTCAAAACCATATTAGATTTTTTACCAGCAGAAATATGAATAAGAGCATCTCCTATTATAATAATTAACCAGTTAACAATTTACTTCACGAGACAAAACATCAGAGGAAGAAATAAAGATGTGATTTTTGTGGGAAGCATATACATTGGAAATAGTCTCAAAAATATCTTTTTGAGGAAAATCAAAAATTTTTATTGTCAAGAAATTTTTATAGTATTTCTTGTTTTAAATTATTTGAGAATATTACAGATAGATTGTTAATTTCTACTCTCCTTAACCATCAATATGTGATTATATATGTATGGTTTGTTTTTTTAATTAAATGTTTAGGTTTTTTTTTTAAAAAGTCTCTTTCTTATTTTTATCTTTTGAATTTAAAATAATAGTTAAAAAAGGTGAACTCGATAAACTCCAATACATTCATTAAAAGGGGGAAAAAGAAAGCTTTACAGAGGTGCACAATCTATGTTTTTTTATTCTGTTTCAAATTATATGGAGCCCTTAACGGGGGAAGAGAGAGCATGAATAAATGAAAGATGAACATTTATTGTACGAGGCAAAGCACTACGTATGGGTACATACTTAGATTGGCCAAAATATTTTTTGAGGGTGTTTATCTTAATAACTGTTTTTTCTGTAAGTTCAATCTCCTAATATTATAATAGAAACTTTTCAATCGTTAAATTTAAATTTATTTATTATTTGAATTTGTAATTACTAAAATATTTTTTTCTTGAAATATAATGCGATTTTTTATTTTGTCTTTAAATTTTTATTTGATCCAATTTTGTTTCTAATATTTCAAAAGAGATTTAATGTTATTTTTTTTAATTTGACACTAATAAATTTATTGACAAAAAAATACTAATGCAGTATTTTTGTATGTTTGTGACATTGAATTACTAATTTCTTTTTTTCTGCTTATTGACTTTATATGTATTTCAAAGATAAAAGGAACCACTTTTTCCCACACCCTCACTTGCCCCACTCTGCACATGCATGAATATTAATGGTGGGTTTCATCTTGTCATGGCGCATTTGGTTACGTCAAATATAAAGACTTAAATTTAACACCGCAAGAAGGCATGCAAATGAATAGAAAGAAAGCTTGCATTTTTATCGTGACTTTTAGAAAACAAAGTAGCCACCCCTATCGAATCACCTCTTTGCATAAAATTCAATGCCATTTACTTTTTCATTCTATCATGCAAACTTTTAGAAAAAAAAAAAAACACAACACATGATCACAAAGTTACGAGACACGTGAAGTGTTGTAAGTACTAATTTGAATGAAAGAGTTTGCGTGTGATGTATTGTTTGATAAAAATACAGTTCATATCTCACAAAGACGTGAATTCGAATTTTGTTGTTGATGTGAAGATCTTGTTAGTAGATAATTTGTAAATATTTTTGTAAGCGCTCTTTGAATCGAAAGATCTATTCTGAGTTTGTTGAATCCCCAAGACTTAATTTACCTAAACTTTTTTGTACCAAAAAAAAAATAAGTGCTAAGTCACTGTGAAGTGTTTGTTATTTTTGTTGTAAAATATAAAGTAAAAGTTAAATTATATTAATTTTTGTATCTATTATTTTATCTTCTTATTATTTGTTGTCGGTCAATTCTAATAGACCTCATTCTTGGATTGATTTCATATTCTTGGTAAAGAGCCTTCTGCAATATTTTCTTGTCTAGATAATCAAAATCCTTTTCTCTTTTTCTTTTCTTTGAATTTCTTCTACTCTCTCTTTCTCCTTTCTTTCTTTGTTATTTTTTGACTACTAACAATATCATTTACCTAATCAAATGAAAGACTAATTTTTTAAGAACCGAAAGTACAACAAATACAGCTATCCTTAAGTTGATATCCCCGAAAACTAAACCTTTACTGCTTCTTGAAGTTGTATATTTTATTATATGTGGTGTCTATGGTAAGATTTATCAGCCTATTCTCATTTCAAGCCATCTTAATTTGTTCCTAAGATTTCTCCTTAATTTTTGTTTCCTTGGACCCACAAACAATTTTCTTTCTCCTTTTTTGTTTTGAGAGAGGATAAGGCAGCTTTCTTTTCTTATTTGAAATTATGATTTCTTTTTCTCTGGTTTATCCCTAAAAATAATTTCTTTTCTTATTTATTAGCCCACCTTTAGTTGATATCCCCAAAAATGAAACCTTTATTGCTTCTTGAAGTTGTATATTTTACTATATTTAGTGTCTACAGTCAGATTTATCACCCTATTCTCATTTCAAGCCATCTTAATTTGTTCTTCATGATTTCTCCTTAATTTTAGTTTCCTTTGACCCACAAATTTTTTTCTGTAATAGTGAATTGGATCTGTTATTTTGATTTTCTTTCTTCTTTTTTGTTTTGGGAGAGTATAAGGCGGCATTCTTGTCTTATTTAAGGATAAAAAATAAAAGACAAAATCGGATAAAATAAAATATAAAATATAAAATATAAAATATAAAATAAAAACTCTCAAATTTTAAGGACAAAAAATATTTGAATCTATTTATATATTTCTAGCTCGTAAAGAATTATTTTATAAATTTTTTAGTCTTAATGGAAATAGCTTACTTTTGATGGGAGAGGGAGATAAATTAATAGAGGAATATATAAGTGGATCCAAATAATATTTAATTGTAATAATAAAATAAAATAGGTAAACAACTTGAATGTAAAAGCAAAAAAAATTTTATTAGGTTTTGGGATATCTTAGAGTTTTCTATTCAAAATTTTATGTTGCAAGCCTTCCAACAGCTTCTGGGGTTTCTTTCTTCCTTACGCTTCTCTCTCTAGTGTCGTTGCTTTGTTGGTTGGGAGGGCGTTGTTGCAATGGTAGTCCTTTCCCCCGTTTGATTTTTGTCTTTTTTAGTTTGTTTGTTTTTGTTCTTTTCAGAGTTTCTTTTATTCTTTATATAAGTTAGTTGTGATGATTTTTTATATTCTAAAAATGGTTATGCTATGATCACTTTTTTAGTGATTCAGTCGTTGTTGGCTTTCTATTTAATAGATATAAAATTGTTATATAATTTTATTTTTGTGATTATACCAGTAATACTTAATAAGTTAATTAGTTAGTGTCAAATATAAATTTAGTATTAAATAAAAAATATAATAAGTGATAAATACTAATTGAAACTTGTTGGAACGACTATAGATAATTTTATATATTTAAAAAATATAAAAATTGAGAGTTTTTTTAAAAGATAATATTTTATATAAAATATACATATTTTTAAACAACAAAAAATCTCTAAAGTTATAAAATTATATATTTAGACTAAAAACTGTATTCTTGAACGCTTTTTGATTCTTTTACCTTTCTTACTCCTCGCTGAAGTGAATCCCTCCTACTCTTTTTTTTTTTCAACCAAATGAATTTAGTTGGGTGTGTTTTATGCACACACAAAAAAAAGAACTTTCTAATTCCCACAATAAAATCACAATATCTTTCAATATCTTTTTTTGTTTTTTCAATCAGAAAAAGGAATTTTTTTCTCTTTCCAAATGCCCATTCTCTATTTTTTTTCGTTAAATTATTTTGCAACTCTACTCTAGTTCAATTTAATTTTTTTTAAAAGTTGAATTAACCCAATTGACGTTAATTTAAAGTTTTTAAATAATTTAAAATTTCAATCAATGACGAACATTAATTTTTTAGTCAGAATATTATTTGGTTGGATTAAATTTATAGTTCAACCAAAATAAACTCAACCAATGCTTCCATGTAGCCCACCCTAGTTTTTTCAGTGCAAAAAAGAAAAATCTATGCTTAGGAGGTGGCACAAAAAGTAGATATCAACATTGCAAACATAATAAAATTTAAATAATACTTAAATGTTTTGAGAAATTCAAAATAGAAATTCTAATTTATTTATTTAACTATAGATTATTGCATTACATCAGAAACTTGGGAAGTTCAACTTGTTGCAGTATTCTCAGGGCTTGCTATCAGAGTCTGATTTAACTTCTTCACCTTCTTTTGCTTTCTCTGCTGCCTCTAGATTTTCAACCTTTGATACATGGAACATTGCCAAATGGATGTCTCCTGGCAAAGATGAAGAAAGAACTTAAGCTGCTAAAGAGGTAACTTCATATAATTATTAAACAATTCAAGGAATATTCTGCTATTCTTGTGTACAACATGTCTTTGCTATTAATAACAAACACACACAATATTTTTAAATGACATTAAGACACTTCTTATTTTGTGGTGCGTTGTTAATTCTACAAAAATGATATGGTTTTACACGTTGACATCACACAATTCATTTTTTTTTTGTTACTTTCATGTACGACATGTTTTCGATATTAGTAACAAACACAATGCAATATTTTCAAATTACATTAAGACACTTTATATTTTGTGATCCGTTGTCTATTCTACAAAAGTGATATGATTTCATTTTGAAATCACACAATTCATTTTCTTTTGCTATTCTTGTGTACAACATATTTTCAATACTAGTAACAAACACGACACAACATTCTCAAATTGCATTTAAGACACCTCGTATTATGCAAACAAAAGGAAGCACTTTTTCCGGCACCTTCCCTTGCCCCCCTTTGCACATGGATGAATATTAATGGTGGGGTTCATCCTGTCATGGTGGCTTGCACATTTGGTTAAGTCAAATATAAAGACTTAAATTTAACACCGCAAGAAGTTATGCAAATGAATCGAAAGCTTGCATTTTTATCGTGACTTTGGGAAAACAAAGTAGCCACTCTCTTAAATCATCTCTATGCTTAATATTCAAAACGTAAATAGCTTGCAAGAGCAAGCTTTTGTAGAAGAACACAACATATCCTCGAAAACTTACAAGGTAAAGTGAAGTGTCAGGAGTACTTTGAATAAAAGAGTTTGAGTGTTATGTGATATAGCTTGCAAGAGCAAGCTTTTTCTCATCCGTACATCGTAGAGAGGCGTACGGAAGAGAACAATATTAAGATGATATTTTTGGTGTAAGCTACTTGAATGTAATCAAATTATTTTTGTATTTTTTATTTATTTTTGTTAGTGAAAATTTATTTATTATTTTTGTCGATAAACTTAAGCTAAAGGCCATACATTATTTTATCTTCTTATTATTTTTTCTCATTAATTTCTTGGTTGCTTCCTACAATTCCAATACATTTCACTCTTGTGGTCATATTCTTGGCAAAGACCCTTCTATAATATTTTTTTTCCTAGATAATTACAACCCTTTTCTTTTCCTAAAATTTTCTCTGCTTTTTCTCCTTCCTTTCCTTCTTTTTTATTTTTTCATTAAGAGTATTGTTCACTCAATTAGATGGAAAACTTATTTTCCTTGAACTGGGATTACAATGGATAAAGCTCTCCCTAAGTTGGTATCTCCAAAATTCAAAATTTTATTGCTTCCCGAAGTCCTCTATTTCACTATATTTGGTGTCTACTGTAAAATTTATCAGTTAATTGAATATAAAATAAAAAATATGAAAGAAAAATTTTAATGGCCAAATGTCACATAAAGCAATTTGAAATGTCACGTGACATAAAAAAAGAAGCTATATTTATATTTTTTTTATGTTCATGGCTCAATTTATAAAATGATTGGCTTAACCCAGTTTGAGGATGTATATAACTTGACAATTTGTTAAAAAAAATTGCATCATTTGGATTAATTCAAAATAAGTACTTTAAACATATTGTAAATGAGCCAAGAAAGAAGATGAAATAGAAAAGTAACAAATGAACAAAATTTTTTCTGAATATTATTGAAGTTAAGTTACAAGGATGAAAGCCGGTATATATATACACTGGCTTAATGATATGTGCGAAAAATAGGAAAACGTAACGGAATAACTAACTTAAACCTAATATGATATGTGCTTAGTCTGTTGACCCATTGAACCATTAAAATATAAGTCCAATACCCCCCTCAAGCTGGATGTGGAGACAATCCAAGCTTGTGTAATAGTTGGTGAAGTCGTGGGTTAGGCAGATGTTTAGTGAAGATGTCTGCAAGCTGATGTTGAGTGGGCAAGTGGGATACATATATGAGACCATTGATGAGTTGTTCACGTACATAATGGCAATCAATGTTTATGAGTTTGGTACGTTCGTGAAAAATAGGATTACGGGCGATATGAACAGTAGCCATGTTGTCACATTTGATGGGAACTGGAGTAATGTTAACAACTCCAAGTTCATGCATTAATCTTGTTAACCAAGCTAACTCCGTAGTTACTCTCCGCATGGATCGATATTCTGTTTCGGCAGATGAAAGTGAAACTGTGGTTTGCTTCTTTGACTTCCAGGAGATAGGACTTCCTCCAAAAGTGATGAAAAAACCACTAACGAATTTTCGAGATAAGGGACAAGCTGCCCAATCCGAGTCACAATAAGCTAGGAGTTTCATGTCCGAACTAGAGTTCATTAAGATTCCTTAGACTGGGAACGAATGGAGATATTGGAGAACATGTATAGCAGCCTTAAGATGAGCAGAGCAAGGATGTTGGTTGAATTGGCTTAGATATTGTATAGTGTAGGCAATGTCAGGTCAAGTGTGGATAAGGAAGTTGAGCTTGCCAATAAGTCTTCTGTATACAGATGGATCAGGTAGAGGATCTTGCATGTCATGGATTAACAATAAGTTTTGTGCAAATGGGCCAGCAACTTGTGGTAATTTATGTATGTTGAATTCCTCACAAAGTTCAGAAGTGTACTTAGCTTGGCTGATTAATGCACAATGTTTAGTTTTGTTAATTTCAAATCCAAGAAAGTAATGAAGCTCACCAAGGTCTTTGATCTTGAACTTTTCATTGAGATATTGTTTAATAGACTGAACTTTAAGCATATTATTATCAGTGATAAGCAGATCATCGACGTAAATAGCGATGATGATAATAAAACTTGAGGTATGCTTTATGAATAGAGAATAATCATTTTTAGAATGCTTGTAACCTCGATGAAGCAAAGTGGTGGAGAGTTTTGCATACCACTGACGCGAAGCCTGCTTTAATCCATATAGAGATTTTTGTAGTTTGCAAACAAGTGAAGTATCGGATACGTGAAAACCTTGAGGAACCTTCATATAGATATCTTCATCTAGGTCGCCATGAAGAAACGCATTGTTGACGTCTAACTGGAACATGTTCCAACCATTTTTAATTGCAAGGGAAATGATTGATCTGACTGTAGTGAACTTAACAACAGGAGAGAAGGTTTCATTGTAATCTTCTTCTTTTTGAGTAAAACCTCGAACCACCAACCTGGCTTTGTAACGCTCAACTGATCCATCGGCTTTCCTCTTGATTTTGTATACCCACTTATAACTGATAGCCTTTTTTCCTTTTGGTAACTTCACCAATGTCCAGGTATTATTTGCTTCTAATGCATCAAACTCTTTTTTCATTACTTCTTGCCATAATACATTTTCTGCAGCTTGTTTGTAACTTCGTGGCTCAGAGTCATTGAAAATATTTGAGATATAATCTTGTCTAAAAACATTAAAACATACAGACTTTTGAGCAAGACAAACATTTGTAATAGTATGTGAACAATGATTATCTTTAACATGTTTAACATTTGAAGGAACAGAAAAACCATACACATAATCATTAAGGTGGGAAGGTGGTTTCGAAAACCTAGTTGAACGTTTAATATTACCATTGTTATTTTCAAAGATAATGGGCTAGGAGTTTGCGGGAGAAACATGAGGATGGGAATTTTCAGAAGAAACATGAGGTTGTGAGTCAAAAGAGTAAGGATATTCATAAAAAGAATTAGAATCAGATATTAAAGATTCAGGTAATGGCAAAGGACATGATGATGTCAGGGAACAACATGTTGGCTTATCTTTAAAAGGAAATATGGTTTCATAAAAAATAACATCACGTGAAACTATTATCTTATTAGTTTGGAGATGAAGAATTTTATATGCTTTCTTGCCGAATGGATAACCCAGGAAAACACCAGGAAAAGCTCTAGGCATGAATTTATCCCTTCTGCTGGAAGTAGTAGATGCAAAACAGAGACAACCAAATGATTTCAGATGAGAAAGTGATGGAGGATGTTTGAAGAGTTTTTCATAAGGAGATTGATTGTTGAGCACTTTGGACGACATCCTATTTATGAGATAGGTTGTTGTGAGAATACAATCACCCCAATACTTGATGGGAAGTTCAGATTGAAATAACAATGCTCGGGAGACTTCAAGAAGATGTTTGTGTATTCTCTCAACAACACTATTTTGCTGTGGTATATATGGACAAGATGTATGATGTATTATCCCTAAAGATGAAAGGAATGCGCGAGCATCATTGCTATTGCCAAGTTTAGGTGCATTATCAGTACAGATGACTTTGATTGGCATTTGAAATTGAGTTTGTATCAAATGTATGAAAGATTTGAGAGCAGGGAATGCTGAGGATTTGGTGGGAAGCAGATGAAGCCAAGTGTTTCTACTGAAGTCATCAACAATAGTTAAGAAATATGATTGCCCTATATATGTTGATGTTTTGTATGGTCCCTATACGTCTACATGCAAAAGATCAAAGGGTGAACTTGTTGAAATATGAATGGAAGGAAAGGGAGCCTGTGTTGCCTGGATTGAGAACAAATAAAACATGGTCCAATGTCTTTATTATTATATTTCAGAAGATCAATAGGTAACAGATGAAGTTTGTATACAGGCATATGACCCATACGTAAATGCCATAATGAGATAATATTATTTTTACAATGCAAATCATTATTAATATTGCAAGATACATGAGAAGACAGATTAAAATCAGAAGTTTCGACATGAGATTGTTGTAGCAGATAAAGGTTGCCATTTCTTTTACCAAGGATCACTTCCTTCTTCATGGAAGGGATCTGTACGTGGCAAAAATCATTAGAAAATGATAACATTGATATTCTGAAATGAGTTTGGAAACTGAAATTAAATTAAATCTAAATGACTGGATGTAAAGAACATTGGATAATGTAATATGAGGTGATATAATTACTGTCCCAGTGGAACGAACTGTGATATTTTCACCATTAGATAGTGTGATGGAATGCAGAACTTGTAAATCAAAAATATTAGAAAAAAATGGCTTTATCAAAGCACATGTGATCAGACGCCCCTGTGTCTATGATCCAAAAGTGCACTCTGTTTTGGCTAGAAGAGGAAGTTTCAGATACTACATTACCTGCAAAACTTGCTGCAACTAACATATTAGGCATTGATTCTGTATCAAATTGCTTTAGTTGACTCAAAATAGCCATTATTTGGTTATACTGTTCCGAGGAAATCTGAGGAGCAGTACTAGTGATCTCAGGATTCACATTATCGATTGGCTCGATATGAACAGACTTTGAGAATTTCTTTGGTTTTTGAAATTTAAAATCTGTAGGATAACCATGTAACTTGTAACATTTATCTTTATTATGACCTGGCTTCTTGCAATAATTGCAAATGAGAGAAGCTTTTCTATTTTGATCAAATTTCTGTTGATAATTCATGCGAGAATTTCTATCAATATTAACATTCATAGCCACATTATCGTTAATAAAAGAGGATACATGTGCCGAAACTTCCTTCTGTTTTTCTTCATGTACAAGCATAGCATATGCTTGATTAAGATTTGGAAGAGGAGATATCATGAGTATATGACCCCTAACTGGTGAAAAAGAATCATTAAGCTCCATAAGAAACTGAAATAATTTTCGATCCTCAAGAAACTTATCAAGAACTTTCGTAGCACCACATGAACAACTCGGCAAAGTTTGAAGAGCTCTTAGCTCATCCCAGACTCTTTTGATCTTGGTGTAATGGGTAGATATGTTATTTGGACCTTGAGCAATTGAAAACAACTCTTTCTGAGCTTGATAAATAAGCGTGCCATTTGCTTGTTCAAAACATTCAACAAGCTCTTTCCACATCTCATGTGTAGTGGACACGTAGATAACACTTTTTGTGATTTCTTTGTTTAAAGAATTAAGGATCCAGCTTATTACCATATGATTGCATCGATTCCATGCCACAAGTAGAGGAGAATTAGATTGAGGCTTTGCAACTTCACCATTTACAATACCTAACTTGTTTTTCGCAGAGAGAGCAATCTCAATAGCTCTCTTCCAAGCGTGAAAGCCATTTCCATCAAACTGTTTTAAAACTAGAACAATTCCAAGATTATCAGATGAATGCAAGAACAACAAATTTGAAGAATCAAGAACCAAATTTTTAGAGACTCCATTAGAGAAGTTTGCAGAAGGCATAGACTGGCTTGCCATTATATCCGAAAAAAAAAAATCAAGATTTAGAAATAAACTGATAGCATCAAATATCTTAAAGCTCTTATACCATGTAAATGAGCCAAGAAAGAAGATGAAATAGAGAAGTAACAAATGAACAAAATTTTCTCAGAATATTATTGAAGTTAAGTTACACGGATGAAAGCCGGTATATATATACACTGTCTTAATGATATGTGCGAAAAACATGAAAACGTAACGGAATAACTAACCTAAACCTAATATGATATGTGCTTAGTCTTATGACCCGTTGAACCATTAAAATATAAGTCCAATACATATTATATTTTGTTAAAAAATCATATTCACATGAGTGGGTTGGATACAATTTTTAAAATCAGCTCAAATCGAATATTGACCTCCATATTTCTTAGGTTGTTGCATTGTTTTGATTATACTGAATGTTTCCTCTAGAATACTCGAGAAGCTGAAAGAGAGTTTGTGAGCTAAAATCAAGCCTAGTCTGCATTCTAAAATACCAAAATTAAACCACAGCCAACTAACTAAGCTTGATTTTCAAATCAGAGTAAAATGAAAAAAATAATAAATGGGAGAGAAACTACTTGGATGACTTTGACAGTGGTTCATGGTGGCTTTCTTCTCCACTTTGCTGCATTTTCTCCCTTAACCGGAATGCTCAGTTTTTATTTTTTCATTGATGGTCAGTTACTCTTCTTTTATTCTTTTGATTATTTTCCCTTTTTTACTACTTGCCGAAGTGAAGACCCTCCTACTCTTTTTTTTTTTCCAACCAAACGAGTTCAGTTGGGTGTGTTTTCTTTCTAAAAAATCAAAAAAAAGTACATTTTAATTCTAACAATAGAACCACAATATCTTTCAAATTTTTTTTCTTTTTACTTTTGCAATCAGAGAAAAGCAGTTTTTTTTTTCTCTTTAAAAAAGGGCCCTTAATTTTTTTTCTTTTTTTCGTAAAGCTTCATTGCCTCAGTTTTTTTTTCTCTCAAACTTGAATTAACTTGACCGACCTAAACCTAAATATTTTGAGTGATTCAAAATTTTATTCAATGACAAATATTTTTTTTAATTTAAATATTATTCAATTCAATTGAATTTATAGTTTAATCTATCCAAATCCAATCGATACTTACCTCTAGCCTAGCTTATTTGATAATGTTTGTTTTTTCAGTATAGAAAACAAAAATCTCTGCTTAGTAGGTGGCACAGAAAGTAGACATCAAAATTGCATACATAATAAACTTTAAATAATACGTAAATGTTTTGAGAAATTCAGAACAAAAATCTCTTCTTTTTTCCAACCAAATGAGTTTAATTGGGTGTGTTCTGTCCAAAAACAAAAAAATTAATTCCCATTTCCCACAATATCTTTTTTTGCTTTTTCAATCAGAAAAAGGAACTTTTTTTCTCTTTCAAAAATGCCCCTTCTCTATTTTTTTTCATAAAAGTTTTTTTTCACTCTACTCTAATTCAATCTAATTTGTTTTAAACTCGAATCAACTAAACTGACCTTAATTTAAAATTTTTGAATAATTCAAAATTTTAATTAATGAAAAATATTAATTTTTTAGTCTTAATATTAATTGTTTAAATTGAATTTGTAGTTCAACCCAAATAAACCCAACCAATGTTCCCCTATAGCCAGCCAAGTTTTTTCAGTGTAAAAAACAAAAATCGCTGATTAGAATGTGGCACAAAAAGTATATATCAACATTACATACATAATAAAATTTAAATAATACTTGAATATTTTGAGAAATTCAAAACAGAAATTTCAATTTATTTATTTAACTATACATTATTGCTTTACATCAGAAACTTAATTTGGAAGTTCAACTTGTTGCAGTATTCTCAAGCTTGCTATTAGAATCTGATTTAACTTCTTCACCCTCTTCTGCTGCCTCTAGATTTTCAACCTTTGATACACGGAACATAGCCAAATGGGTGTCCCCTGGCAAAGATGAAGAAATAACTTAAGCTGCTAAAGAGGTAACTTCATACAGTTATTAAACGATTCAAGAAACCTTCTAAAAACGCCTCGCTGCATTTTAATTATGGTGTTTGTATCTTATGCATCTTCAAGAATGGACACAACGAAATTGCATGAATAGTAAACAAATTCAAACAGTGAAATAAATTTCTATGAAATTACTCTATTAAATCAATAAAACTAAACATAAAGTAGCATATTTTTTTTCTAGTAAAAATTAGGTATCTCTAAAAATATTATTGTGAAACTAATTTCTCTTAATCTTAAAGCGATTATAGTTTTCAATCTTTTTAACAATGGCATCTTTTAAAATTTGAACTTTTAATCTCCTTTTAAGGTCATAAGTGACTTACTACTCCAACTAGTTGTTAGTAATATAGCATATTTATAGAGTCTTAATTAGTATTTTTCATCGCATAAAGAAACGTTAAAAATATCAAAAATATAAATTAATTAAAAATAGACAAAAAATTTAAAACAACTTAAAACAAGGGTTTAAGTTTTGAGCCTTGAAATGGGCTCAACAAAGTAAATCCAATTGTGGTAGCCACCGGTTCAAAACAAGTTTACCGTTGATATTTTGGAAGCTCCATAACTCTAAATGAATCAAAAGCTATGGGTCTTTGAAGTCAAAAAACTTGTAGGTTGCATATTTGGACCTATCATTCTAATATAAGAACTCATTCGCTACGCATTTTACCTTAAAAATTATTTTACGTTATTTATATTTTGTGGTGCGTTGTCTATTCTACAAAAATGATATGGTTTCACACTTTGACATCACACAATTCATTTTCTTCTGCTATTCTCATGTACGACATATCTTCAATACTAGTAACAAACACGACGTAATATTTTAAATTGCATTTAAGACACTTCGTACTATGTAAACAAAAGAAGCACTTTTTCCCGCACCTTCCCTTGCCCCCCTTTGCACATGGATGAATATTAATGGTGGGGTTCATCCTGTCATGGTGGCTTGCACTCAAATATAAAGACTTAAATTTAACACCGCAAGAAGGTATGCAAATGAATAGAAAGCTTGCATTTTTATTGTGACTTTACCTTCTAAAAACCTTCTAAAATATCAAAATTAAACCACAACTAACTAACTAGCTAGGCCTGACTTTCAAATCAGAGTAAAACGAAGAAAATAAATGAGAGAGAAACTACTTGGATAAAGTTTACTGTGGTTCATGGTGGCTTTCTTCTCCTCTTTGTTGCGTTTTCTCCATTAACCGAAATGCTCAGTTTTTGTTTCTTCATTGATGGTCGGTTATTCTTTTGATTCTTTTCTCCCAACCAAATGACTTTAGTTCGGTGTGTTTTCTTTTTAAAAAGAAAAAGCAATAAACTTTTTAATAGAATCAATATATCTTTCAATGTTTTTTTTTTTGCCTTCTCAATAAGAAAAAAGCAGCTTTTTTTTTTCTCTTTAAAAAATGCCCCCTTCGCTTTGTTATTTTATTTCTTCGTAAAACTTCATTGCTACTCTACTCTAATTCAATCTTTTTTTCTTTTTAAACTTGAATCAATCCGAGTGTCTTTAATCTAAAATTTTTGAGTGATTCAAAATTTTAGTCGATGATAAATATTAATTTTTTAATTTAAAATTATTCAATTCAATTTTATTTATGATTCAATTCAATTAAATTCAATTGATACTGAGACCAGCGTGTTAGATAATGTTAGTTTTTTGGATATAGAAAAAAAAAATCTTTGCTTAGAAGGTGGCACAGAAAATAGATATCAAAATTACATACATAATAAAATTTAAATAATATTTAAATATTTTGAGAAATTTAAAACAGAAAATTTAATTTATTAATTTAACTATACATTATTGCATTACATTACAAACTTTGGAAGTTCAACATGCTTTAGTATACTTAGACTTGCTATTAGAGTCTGATTTAACTTCTTCACCTTCGTTTGCA
Source organism: Gleditsia sinensis (assembly GCA_037074535.1). NCBI lineage: Eukaryota > Viridiplantae > Streptophyta > Magnoliopsida > Fabales > Fabaceae > Gleditsia > Gleditsia sinensis. Next base: position 21,901,519 of record CM073472.1, read on the forward strand.
AATATGTGATATATATTTGGATTGGCCAAAATATTTTTTTAAAGAACATAACTATTTTTTATATATTTTGAGTATAATTATCTTTTTATAAGTTTAATTTCTTGATCAGATTATAAAATAATTTCAACTGATGAATTTAAATATATTTACTATTTAAGTCATGAATGTGTGAATATTAATATTAATATTAATATATATATATATATATATATATATATATATATATATATTTATATATTTTAAAATTTTTAATCTTTTTATTAAAATTTTATTTTCTCTGATTTTATTTCTAATATTTCAAAATAGATTTAATGTTACTTTTTTTTAACACCGTTAAATTTATTGACAAAAAAAAATACTAATATAGTATTTTTGTATGTCATGTGACATTCAAACTACCTATGTGACATTATATTATCAATTTTTATTTTTTATTTTTTATCTCGAATATGGACTTTATATGTATTTCAGAAAATTTTGTAGACCAGAAGAATTTTTTTCCCCTTTACTTGCCCCAGTCTGCACATGGATGAATATTGTTGGTCGGTTCCGTCATGTTATCTCTGGCCCGTAAATTTGGCTAAGTTAATAATGAAGGTGTAGGTCCGGTTTAATTGTTCGATAAAAAAAAAAAAAAGAGGTGAAAATTGAGAATAGAGTATAATGAAATAAAATTTTATTATAAAAATTGTGTTTAATATGATATTAAAAAAAGATAAAAAAATTTAAAAAATTAAAATAATATTATTTTAATTAAAAAAATTATTTTAAATATTATAAATGAAAAATAAAATAAATTATTAATAATATAAAATTTAAAATTAAATTTTGTTAAACAATATTTGAAATTTTAATTTGAATATATATATATATATATATATATTAATTATAATTTTAAAATATAAAAAAAGTATTTTCTAATTTTAAAATATATTAACTCACACTAAAAGTGTGCTTATAAACTAGTCATTCTCCAAAATAAGATACAAGTTTAATTTTTAAAACATGTATTTATTTAGAGGACTTTTTTTCATAATAGAATTTGAGAGAGATTAATTTTACAGTACTAATAATTTATAAGAATAATTTGAGAAACTAACAAACATATTAAATCATAAATTTGTTATTTAAGTAATAAATAAATTTAAATTTAACAGTTCAGAGTTTTTTGTAATATCAAGAATTTAAATCCACAAAAAAAAAATTGTAAAAAATAGTAATTCTAATATCTTAAATAATATTATTTTTATGAAAAAACTGAGAAAATTTTAAATCACCATAGAACGTCACATTTACATATTGTGACCTACTAACTTAACTTTCCTTCGTAAATTTTACTCTCTCTCTCTCTCTCTTTTTCACTTAACAGAAATTAAATTAAAAAAATTATAAAATTGAAGTGATTTTTTTGAAGATTGAAGGAGATTGAATATTAATGGTACATAATTTTATAAAGATATGAAAAAATGAAGGCAAAAATTTTCATGCAAGCATTAAAATAAAAGACTACATGCTGCTCACTTATAATTAGATACCTTCTTCTCTCTTTGTCTCTCAATATTTTTTTAATTATTTTTATAGTTTTCACTTTAAAATAAAGATAATAAAAAAAAGTAATATCACGAGAATGAAAGGAGAGAATACGAATATGACAAAAATATTATGACTTGTGGAAGAAAATAATTTGATATTAAATGTGATATGATGCTACTTTTATCTATTTTTAAATTGTCAATTGTTTCATTTTTCAAATTGATTTGATACTTTTTTCGAAACAACTCGAAATAAAAATATTTCCATAAAAAAAATTTGAAAACAATTTGAAACAAAAGTATTTTCATCGAAACAATTCGAAATAAGAGTATTTTCACCAAAATATAAGTATTTCTATCGAAACAAGAGTATTTTTACCAAAACATTTTGCAACAAAGTAAATTTCTTAATAAACGCTTTGTTTTGTTTCGATAATTTTGTTTTGTGTTGATGACTCCAAAAGTAGAAACATTTCGGTCGTTCCGATGAAAAAAAAAGGAAATTTGAAAACAACTCGAAATAAGAATATTTCCATAAAAAAATCGAAAGAAATTCGAAACAAAAGTATTTTCATCGAAACAATTCGAAATAAGAGTATTTTCACCAAAACAAAAGTATTTCCATCGAAATAAGAGTATTTCTACCAAAATATTTTGCAACAAACTAAATTTCTTAACAAACGCTTTGTTTCGTTTCAATAATTTCGTTTTGTGTTGATAACTCCAAAAACGGAAACATTTCGATCGTTTCGATGAAAAAAAAAGAAAATTTAGTTTATTTTGCTCATACTATATATATTTTTTAAACGTAAACATCCACAAACTTATTTATTTAGAAAGTTCTATTTTTTTCTCTTTTTGTTTTTTTTAACTCCTTCCATCCACCTTTGAACCATAGCATTTCAAATGATCATTATTGTGAGTGAAATATAAAGATTTGAAATAGTTTTGTTTAAAAACTAGATAATAATATAGGTGTACAAGAAAAAATAAATATAGGCTCAAAATGGGTTACTAGTGATGGCATAATGTATAGATTGGTTTGAAAGACTCAAACGATTCTAACAATGTCTAATCCATTTCTTGAATGTAGAGTAGTCTAATATTTCGCCTCAAGTGACAATAAAACAAGTTTTAGAGTTTTATGAGATCACTAGTTATATTTGAATCACATAAACTTTCTCTAAATAACAAAGAGTCAAATATAAAAGATTAAGTACTCATGATATTAGGAATCTCAAGTAAAACATAAGTCACAATAGAGTGTAGGTTCGCACATATTGTCACGCCCCTACTTTAGGAACGCGAATAACACTACTGTTCGATAACTTTATCTTTATTTATTTACAATTAACGTCATATTATGACATAACAAGATAATATTATACGTTGAAAAATCTCAACATAATTAATTATACATGTCAAGTCTACACTTATCAGTTTTACAGCGGAAACAAAGATCCTGCCTGTGGCGTTCAGAGCAACTCTAGAGTACATTTATATTACAATTTAAACACTGAGAGTCCAGAAACAATTTAAGCTCACCACAGAAGTACGACACCTAGTCGATCAAGATGCTGTAGGAACAAATTCTGGGTCTTTATCTGTAAAACATATAAACCATGTGTAGTGAGTTTTACAACTTAGTGAGCAGATAATATCTCATATGACCTCTTAGGTCAACATATGGATGTACTCTTTATTTTTAAACTTATCACATTGAAAATCACAATTCAGAATTTCATCTATATGAGACCCGCATTTCAAAATTATCTCTGTTCAAATTCATATTCATAAGTAATGCTATAAGTACGTTAATAAAATCATGATATACATCAATATAATTCATGTGAAAATATTTGGAGGATCCCATATCAGAACCACCATATCAGAGTTTGACCATTTCCGTACTTTGGTAGTATAGGATTTGCCTAAACTCAGCATCCCGCTGAGGTTTGTCCTACTACCATTCAAGAGGACATGCGAAGGGACTCTATATGGGTATTTCTTAAGCACACAGCAAGGGAAGGCAAATCATAAATCATAAAACTGGCATCTCGCCTATATATAAGAGGCATTCCGCTTTCCTCCACATATCATCTCCCATGTATTGACCATCACATGAAGCTAGCACCACCCCTTCCTAGCTGAGGCAATCAAGGTGCACCAGAGCTAACGTCACCTGTTGTTAGCAGACAGTGTTTCCAATAGAATTCCTCCACAGAAAATATCATATGCATATATGCCAAATAATTCAGTATAAAATTCTCAATATAATATAGACTTTCAGTCTCTATATATTCATCTGTCAAAACTTCCCATTCAGGGGAATCATGTATACATGCCTATATCCGAGTCAAACATATCACTGTATGAATCAATATCATATGCATAACATATATCCTTTGTCATATAATGAGAAATACATTTAAAAATCACATGTTCAATGTATTTAAAAATTCATTTCAAAAGTCACTCTTCTTGAACCATATATCATATTTCAATCGTTTCAGATATTCTAAACCATTTCAAGAACATATAAAAGTATAAATAACTTGTAAACATGCTCATTTATCAATGTAAAGTTCAAGAAGAGTAAAAACAAACTATAAGAAGAATCATCTACTCACAAGATAAAGGCTCCAGATTGGATAGCCCTAAAATGTACTTTTCCAATCTCAATTTGATCAAATATACCTCGAAAATATATCCGGAGGCTCCAAAAATAAATAAAAAACAATTTTGGAAACTTGGTCACTATTCACCGCTAAAAAATACTATTCACTTGTTGAAAAACATTATTCACCTGCGCAGAAATCATTATTCACGACGAACAAAAAGTTGTCAGATGGTCGAAAATATACATATCTTAAGGTTTATCTAACTTTTGAATCCATCTACGGTGTCAGAATTTCAATTAGAGGTCTCTAAGTAAGAGTTTCAGAATTTAATTTTTTCTGATATTTTATACTTCAGATCTACGGCGATTCAACGGTTGATTTGAAAATTTGATTGGTCAAAACCGTAGTACTCTTCGTCCTGAATCCAGTAACACCTTCAGTTTTGAGATCGGAAGTCAATAGGCACTTCAAATTTAGAGAAAAAATTGAAAGTTACTATTTACTCACTATTTATCCATTTCAAAGTTTCAGAAAATTCGAGTGCCTCGCCGTTGTCTCCCCCTTCCCTTTATTTTTCTTTTTTTTTTTTTATAATAATAATAATAATTTAATAATATGATTTTATTTCATATATATTCATATAAATTCTGTTTTTCATCCTAAAATATCCAAAAAATATCTAAAAATTTCTATTCTCATAAACCTTTAGTTAAACTCTTAAATCATGATTTTTCTTGATAAAAATCGTAATAAAACAAATTTCAAAATAAATATCTTTATTCATATTAAAAGAAAGAATATTTCTAAAAATACAATAAAAATTCATTAGAGGCCAATATAATTATTTTAAGCAAAACAATAATTATTTTACTTAAAAGTCTACTTATTTTTAGCAAAATATAATCATTTTAAAAAAAATATTTATTTATAGCAAAATACTATCATTTAAAAATAAAAATTACGCCCCAAGACGTAAATTCTCATATTTTCTTTGTACTTCTTTAACCCATGTAGTAAATATACATATTTTCTACGGTTCTTATCCCCATTTTCGAAATTATCTCTTTTATTCTAAATTTTCTTTAATTGAAATTTTTGTTAAATTTAACGGTTATTACACATACCACTCAGAACTCGTCTATTTTCTAAAGGTTACAATCATTTTAAACCATTTTCATCATTGGTGTTAATTTTGTCTAATTCCAAAACATCAGTTTTTTTTTTTTTGAAATCTAGGTGTTGAAACTTATATAGAGATAGGAGGTTAGGCACCCACATCTTTTTTTATGAAGAATAAACACAAAAAAAACAACAAAGATTGAAAGAGATATTACCTGGAAGGAGATATAGGAAAAGATGAACCTGTAGTAAATTAAACAGAAAATAAAAATTTATTCAATTAAATAAAAGGTGTTACAGATGAAGATCAAAGACTAATTTGTGCTTTTTGCGGTTGTCTGCCGTCCAATCTATTTGAGTTGTAGTTGGATCAGGAATATAAACAAATGCTTGTAATGCATCAATCAACTCATCAGCATTTAAAATCGAGATAAAAATTCGTCGTGTTGAGTGTGAGATAAACATTTGTTCTACAACTTGATCAAGAAAAGACAACAAATCATTAAAAAAATGGTTAACATTTAATAAACCTATTGATTTATGATGAATATTTAGTTATACCTAAGAGACTACTTAAAAATTTTCCTATAAAGTACCAAAATCATATGGAAAGACAATGAAGGCATCAACATTGCTCATTATTTTAGTAATACGCTTATGCATGAAAGACACCCTAAATTCTTCTCAAATTGTTTTTCTTATAATATTTGATACAGTTAGAGCTGTAGGAATAATACCTAGAACTTAGCATCCTCCTACATATGTAGATGCAGACTTACTCCCTATTAACCCTTGACAACCTCCACCATATACTAAATATATTTTTCTCTTGGCTAGTACTATACCCAAAATTTGTGCTGCTATCACATATTCTCCATCTTTTTCAAGATTATAACCACAAAAGACACAAATATTTTGAAATTGATGAAATACGGTTCCCTCCATATCTGCACTCACCTTAACTTTGAGTATGAAATGAAGATAATAAAGTGTGCATTTATAGAACTCAAATAAGGGCATATTTACAGTAGCTATGTGAATAAGATGACAACATAATTACAATAACCATGTGAGTAGGTTGGTGGATGTCAGCTAAATTAAAGGTGAAAAATTTTAAAATGACGATAGATATGCATATGTATAGTAGTTGTAATTGTGGCTTACATTTTCTTTTGGTTTTACGTCCAGTAATGGCTTAAACACCCTCTACAAATCAATTATATGCTTTCCATTCAATTTTCTTAAAAATTGGCAAACAGGGTCATTTAGCATCAAATTCCCAAGACTATATCGCTTTTGTTCTTTTTTAAAATAGGGCCATAAACCAACAATCTCAATATGCACATATCCATTAGGATGTGTCTCAAGAAATGTTGGATGAAAGTCATCATCCAATGACTCCTTACTCAAGCCATCTTTCATGAATTTTATTTTATCTTCTCTATTTACATGAACCCATCTCAAAGAAAGGCAACGTGTGTTGTAAGTTTTATGTCAACATTTGTAGCAGACATTCATTTTTTTAGTTCTACGCTTTTTAGCTAAACTGTTTTTTCCTAGGCCAGGCATGTAAGAAATGAAACTATTTGTAGACTTACTTGCTAATCGTACCCTAGCTTCAATTAGCCAACGAATATAAGTAGGTAATCCCATGTTCATCATCAACCTTAATCTTTCAACTTGTATTTCATAAATTTTCATCAATGCATTGAGTGGAAGAGAAGAAAAATAATTTTTCAAATTTGAAAATATGTCTTCTATTCTCAATTGAAACTTTTTCTTTTGAAGAAAGAACAAAAGCAACAAAAATAAGAAAAAAAACAGCAATTCAAAAGAAGATAGCAATGAGGAAACAAAATAATGCAAACTAAATAAAGAAAGATCTCAACTAAATAGCGTACATAGCAAATTCTGATAAAGGAAGAAAATCAATCATCGTAGACAGGATCACCCAAAAGTGTCTCCTTTATCTCTGAGTTATATAATTCCAAAAATGATTTCAATATTTAGCCATTGACTTTAAACAAATCACCAGTTTTGAGATTTTCAATCTCTACTGCACCATGTGGATAAACATTACGAATAATGAATGGTCTTAACCACCGAGAACGTAATTTTCCTAAAAATAAATGCAAATGAGAGTTATATAAAATAACATTTTAACCTACATTAAATGATTTTCTTAAAATATTTTTGTTATGAAAAACTTTTCATTTGATCTTTATACAATTTTGCATTTTCATATACATTATTCCTTATTTCTTATAGTTCATTGAGTTGAAACTTCCTGTGGGAAACTGTTTTGCCAAGAGCAAAGTTAAATTATTTGATGGCCCAATAAGCTTTATGTTCTAATTCAATAGGTAAATGACAGGCCTTGCCATATACAAGTCGATAAAGAGACATTTCAATAGGGGTTTTAAAAGCAGTATGATAAGCCCATAAAGCATTAGAAAGTTTCAAAGACCAATCTTTCTTACTTAGGTTAATTGTTTTTTCTAAAATGTTTTTAATTTTCCTATTTGAAATCTCAACTTGACCACTAATCTGAGGATGGTGTAGGATAGAAACTTTGTGTGTGATGCTATATTTTCTCATTAACTGCTCAAAATACCTATTATAAAAATGTTTCTTTCCATCACTAATGATAGTCTGTAGTGTGCCAAACCTCAAAAAAATGTTTTCTCTCAAGAATTTTACCACAATCTTGTGATTATTTATTTTACATACAAAAGCCTCTACTCATTTTGACATATAATTCACAGTAACAAAGATGTATAAATTACCAAAAGAATTAGAAAAATGACCCATGAAATTAATTCCCCATACATCAAATATCTCAACAATAAGAATAGAAATCAAAGACATCATATTCCTATGTGATATATTACTCAATTTTTTACAACGCTCACAAGAACTACAATACAAATGGGCATCTTTAAACAGTGATGACCAATAGAAGCTACATTATAAAACTTTTGCAGTAATCTTTTTAGTATTAAAATGACCTCCACAAGTATGATCATGACAAAAAGAAATAACACTATATTGCTCGCTCTCAGGAACACATCTTCGAATTATTTAATTAGGAAAATACTTAAATAAGTATGGATCTTACCAAAAGAATTTCTTTACTTCAGCTAAAAGTTTTACCCAATTATACTTACTCCAATGTGTAGGCATTTGACATATAACAAGATAATTAGCAATGTCAGCAAACAAAAGTAACTGAGAAATAGACATAAGTTATTCATTTGGAAATGTGTCTCTGATAAACAAGTTATTGTCACTCGATTCAATTATCAGTCCAGACAAGTGATCAGCTACAACATTTTTAGATTCTTTCTTATCCCGAATTTTTAAATCAAATTCTTGCAACAGCAAAATTTATCTAATCAAATGCGTTTTAGTATCTTTTTAGAAAGAAAATACTTAAGTGCAGTATAATCTGTAAAAATTACAATCTTAAATCCTAATAAATAAGATCTAAATTTGTTTAAAGAAAATACCACAGCTAGTAACTCTTTTTCTGTTGTACAATAATTCAATTGAGTATCATTAAGAGTTTTACTAGCATAGTATATCACATAAAGAAACTTTTCCAGACGTTGACTCAAGACAACTCCAATTGCATAATCAGAGGCATAATACATGATTTCAAATGAAAGATTCCAATTGGGTGGTCTAATGATGGGTGCAAAGGTGAGTAGGGATTTGAGCTTCTCAAAAGCTTTAAACATTTTTCATCAAAGATAAAAAGCACATCTTTGGTAAGCAAATTACACAAAGTCTTAAAAATTTTGCTAAAATTTGTGATGAATCTGCGATAAAACATTGCATGGACTAAAAAAAACATACCTTTTTCATTGTCTGAAGAGGTGGAAGATTAAAAGTTAATTCAATTTTGACTTTATCTACCTTAATCCCCTGATTTGACACAATATGTTCCAAAACAATTCATTTTTTTAACCATGAAATAACATTTTTTCTAATTCAAAACAAGATTTTTTTCTTTACACCTAATTAAGATCAATTTTAAGTGGTGTAGACATTCATCAAAACTAAAACCATGCATAGAAAAATTATCCATGAATACTTTCAGAATTTGTTCTACCATGTCAGAAAATATACTTATCATGCAACGCTGAAATATAGCAGGTACATTGCACAATCCAAATGACATTTGATGATAGGCAAAGGTTTTGAAAGGACAAGTGAATGTAGTTTTCTCTTGATCTTCAGGTAGAATTAGAATTTGATTGTAACTAGAATATCCATCAAGAAAATAATAATATGCATGTCTAGCCAACCTCTCTAGCATTTGGTCTATAAAAGAAATTAAAAAATGGTCTTTCATTGTAACAACATTCAACTTGTAATAGTCAATACAAACACGCCACCCAGTGTGTACTCTAGAGAAAATTAATTCATTATCCTCATTTTTATCTATAGCAATGTCAGACTTCTTAGGGACTACTTGGATAAGATTGACCCATGCACTATCAGAAATCGGGTAAATGACACCTATATCAAGAAGTTTAATCACTTCAGTTCTTACAACTTTCTTTCATGTTTAAATTCAGACGTCTTTGTGGCTTTCTTGATGTTTTGGAATTGTCCTCCAAATGTATCATGTGCATGCAAATTGATGAACTAATATGTTTAATGTCTACTATTGTCCACCTTATGGCATCACTATACTCGCTGAAGACTTTTATGAATCCAATTTCCTGTTCTCTATCTAAGTCAAATTCTATAATAACAAGTAAGGTCTCAGAAGGTCCTAGAAACACATATTTCAGAGAATTTGACAAAAGTTTTAACTCTACCTGGAGAAGTTTCTCTATGGATGGTAATAGGATATACTCAGAAAATGTAAGTGTCCCTATTTTGACTTTCTATTCATTAGTATCCATCAATGGAGTAGTCTCTAACAAAAAATTTATTACATTGATCAAACAGTCCTCATCTATGTCCATGTTGAAGTGAGCCAAACATTTTTCTAAAGGGTCACCATAAAAAGAACTTAAAAATGAGTCATAAACTATACTCTCAATCATGTTAATATCACATAAATCAGCAGAGTCCATAGGTTGACAAGAGACATTAAAAACATTTAGTTCTACAGTCTTATTTCTAAAAGATAGATTCAAAATTTTATTTCGACAATTAATTATTGCATTGGATATTGCAAGAAATGGTCTACCCAAAATGACTAGAATTTGTGTCTCTGTATTCTCAATAGATTCAATGTCAAGAACAATGAAATCTACTGGAAAGTAGAATTTATCAACCTTAATGAACACATCCTCTATGATACTTCTAGGAATTTTTGTGGACCTATCTGTTAGCTGAAGCATCACCGGTGTAGGTTTTAACTTTTCTAACCCAAATTTCTCATACATAGAGTAAGGCAATAATATCATCACCTATAACACAAAAAATTGTAAGACAACCAGGATCTTTGTACTTGATAGGAGTTTTTTTGTTGAATTATGGAGCTCACTTGTTCAATCAAAAATGCTTTCTTTGGAACATTGATTTTCATTTTCACCGTACAAAGATCTTTCAAAAATTTTGAGTAAGCAGGTACTTGTTTGATAACATCGAGAAAAGAGATGTTAATGCTAACTTGCTTAAACACCTTTAAAATGTCGCTATATTGAGTACCTTTCTTATTTGTCTTAAATTTTTGTGGGAATAAAACTTTAGGGGTATAAGTAATAGGTTCACTTTTATTCTCACTTGAGTTATTAATTTGTTGTTCATGTTTGATTTTGTCCTTTAGTTTTTTGCATGTGAACATAATTATCAATAACCTTTCTTGATCTAAGGGTCGTTATAGACTTCACTTTCTCATTAGGATTTGTTGATTATCCTACTTCAAATTAACCTTTAAGATTCAGATAGAGATTCTAAGGATTTTCAAATTTCTCCCTCATTCAATTGTAAAATTCTCACACCATGCATGCTTTGGATTATTTAACAGTTTGATGAAATTAAACTATCATAGAAATATTTCACCAATCTCTAAGTTTTAAAACCATGATGAGGACGTTTTAAAATAAAATCATTAAATCTTTTATAATATTCAAAAAATTGTTCACCCTCTTTTGGACAAAAATCTAAAATTTCTCTCTTAACGACATCAGTTTTAGACATGAAATTTTATTTTTCCAGAAACTTATTTATGAATTGGTTTCAACTAGTAATAGTTTTTGTAGGAAGGGATTTCAATCAAGTTTTAACTTTATCTTCTAATGAAAATGGTAACATTCTAAGTTTAATTGACTCATCATTGAAATTTTGAAAGTGAAATGTTGAACAAATTTCAAGAAATTCCTTCACATGCAAGTATGGATCTTCTCTTTACAAATTGTAAAATGATAGTAAAAGTTGGAGTATGACTAGTTTGAGTTCAAAGTGAGTTGCAGTAGTTTGTGCCAAACTATGCAAGATGGAGTATTGACTATGCTAAGTGAGAAGTACTCCATAAGAGTATTCTCATGCACAACTTGTTCTTCTATTTTTTATGGTGTTTCAACAAAGTCTAATGTTCCAAATTTAAAATCAATGGGAGATCCTAAACTTTTTCTAACCAAACGATGATCTTTATCATGTTTCTAAGCATGTATAAACTAAAATAAAAATTATAAACAAATATTTCTAATAGCATACAACACAGTTACAAAAGAGAATAATTTTACAACTTAATAACATATGTATACAATGTTAACTACAAGTAACAAAATGTAAATACAACAAAAAGAATAAAAAAATCATAAAATTATGCAACAAATACATTTTTTTTTACCTTTTTATTTTGAGTGTTAGTAATAGTGGGTGATATTCAATTAGTGGATCCCCAAGAAAGTGTGGAGGAGTCACAATAATCTCATTTAAAATCCATACTCCCTAAAATTTTTTATTCTTGTTTTCAGAATCAACTAATTTTACACATCCAAATTACCATACAAATTTTTAATAAATACATTTTTCACAAAAAAAAATTTCTATACAAAGAATAAATAAATATTTTAAATAATAATTAGTGGAAGAATTATACTTACTTGGATCTAATTAGCTTTTCCATCAGAATCTTTGGCAACGGTGCCAAAAATTTGTTGTTTTAATTAAAACTCGCAATCATACGAATCTATTGGAGTGTAAATTTAGTGATATGCGATATCGATTCCACAAGGATTTTCAATTGAGAGAAAATCTAATTTAGATCTAAAATAAATATTTTTAACTTAGTTTCCAAGATTTTTTTTGTGAGAAAAATTTTGAGCAAAGTATGCAAGAAATAAAATACTGAAATTAAATAAGAATATATTCAAAGCAAAGAAACATACTAAGGTTAGTGGATTCACTCTTGGTATATCAAATAAAAATAAATTTTAACTTTTTTATTACTCAAATAAAATCCTCACATAAATGAGTTTTCGTTTGGAAGATATGTTACCTCAAACTCATTTTTATTTACATATGATGTGTATTTATCTTCTTTTTATTGTATTACTAATAATAAAACGACTCTTGTAAAATAGATTTAAGTATACATTGTGCCAATTATTATATTGTCCACAATAAATCAAGAATGATTTGAGCATTTATTGTGTCAAAAATTATCTATAATATATCAATATTCACACTTTACAAAATTTTAAAAAAAAAGATGTACAAAGAAGAAAATCATAACAACTGATTGGTTAAAGAGTCAATAATAATAATATAAAGTAGACCGTAAAACCAACAATTACAAAATAAAATAACAAGAAAATAAATAATAGAGGGGCAGAAAATAAATAACAGAGGGACAACAAAGCCATCCTCTAAGAAAGAAAATAAAAAACAAATAACAGAGAGGCGATAAAATCATCCTATAAGAAATAATTAACATAAGTAAATAAATAAGAAGATAAATACAACATCAAATATAAATATTAAAATTAAGAGTTAGATAAATTATTATTTTCATACTAAGAGTTTGACCCTTTTACTTTAACATTATGAGGTTAGCTCTCTATAATCAAGATAAGAAATAAAATTGAAAGTTGAAAAAGCATAATAATATTATGAAAGAAAGTAAAGATACAAAATGTCTAAAGAGAGAAAAATATTACAAGCACTTAAAATTTCAACAAAACTTTCTCAAACTCACTCTCTAGCCTTTTCTCCTCCCTCTCTACCTTATAAGATCTTTCTATTTATAGATGCAACAAAGGGGGTAGGTGACAAAAATGGTGGGTAGCAAATTGTACTATAGTTGACAAGTTGTATTGCATTATGATCATTAAAAGTAATCGTGAGATATTTCCTTTATATCCAACGAGTTTGCTGATCTTATCAACATAAACATTGTATATATTTTCATTATATTTCCATTCATATAAGGTGGAGAAAATTTGGCCACGTATTTTGTGATTTATAGCCAAAATACTATATCAAGATCAGGCTATACTGCAACAACAAATATGATCTTTTTTAGCCAAAATTTGTCCCTTTTAATATTTGAATTTGCTGATTACTTGAACATAAAAGTTGTAAAAAAATGTATATACTATTCACCTATCAAATTTTGTATGTATTTTTTGAAATAGGGTTCAAATACTACAGTAAGGTTGGGTTGAACTGTAACAGTAAACATATTCTTTTCTTGCCCAATTTTGACTCTTTAGATGTTTGATTTTGCTAATCATATAAACATGAAAGTTGTATGAAATTGTGTTAACTATTCATTTATCAAATTTTGTACATAATATATACATATTTGCAGAGATACGGCCAAAACACTACAATAAGATCAAATTGAAAAGCAAGCAGCAAACAATTTTTTAGCATTGGGTGTTTTGCCTTGAATTTTTATGTTTCAATTCTTTTAAAAATGTGGTCATAAATCAAGATTAAATTGATACATATATCCATGAGGATACGTGTCAGGAGTCAAAAAGATAATGGTTCTTACTTATTCATTCTCAATGAATTTATTTTGTCTACTTGATTTATTGACATAATTCTTAAAGAACCACAATTTAACTTTTATTCATCCAATTAAGTAAATTTTCTATTCTTCTTTCCATTTGTAAAAAATATACAACACTAAAGACAAATAAGGGAGACAAATACTTAATTAAGGTAAAAAGATAAGATAAAAATATTTAATTTATGAGTATAACACTCACTCATCACTTCCTTTCTTCCATCAAAACTATATTCAAATGTTTTAAAAAAATTTATAAATTTAAAAAACATTTTTTCAAATATGTATCTAAACGCTAAATAACTTAATTTAAAAAGAACTTATAGTATAAAAGATTTTTACATAAGGCATTATTCTTTAAGTGTTTAAATAAGTTGTTTATCCAAAGAGGACCTTAGTCATTGTTGGCTTTCTATTTAATAGATATAATTGTTACATAATTCTATTTTTGTGATTATACCAGTTATATTTAGTAAGTTAAGTTAGTGTCAAATATAAATTTAGTATTAAATAAAAAATATAATAAGTGATAACTACTAATTGAAACTTGTTGGAACGACTTTAGATAATTTTATATATTTAAAAAATATAAAAATTGAGAGTTTTTTAAAAGATAATAATTTATATAAAATATACATATTTTTAAACAACAAAAAATCTTTAAAGTTATAAAATTATATATTTAGACTAAAAATTGTATTCTTGAACGCTTTAAATGCCCATTCTCTATTTTTTTTCATAAAATTATTTTGCAACTCTAATCTTGTAATAGCCTAAATAAATGAAAACCCTGAATTAAAGAAAAATTCTGAATAAAAATGAGAATTATAAAAATAGAGATAAGTACCATTGAAAAAAATATGTTTATTTATCATATGAGTTGAAGAATTATAAAGATAATATGAGGATTTATGTTTTGGGGTCAAAATATAATTTTATATAAGTTTAGGAGTCAAAATGTAAATAATTTTTTTTTGCAAGGGCGTCACTCAAAAGTTAAAAATTTGCAAAATGGTCCCTTTGATATTTTTTTAAGCCTCTGCCACACAAAAAGTTAGAAAAATCAAGATTTTTCTCTCTCTCTCTTTACTTTTTTTCTCCCGAAACTCTAAAATTTCTCTTTAGAATTCTAGCATTTCCAAACCTCGGATTTCGACACCACCACCGTCAACAGATTCAAAACGATGAGAACTATTAATCTGTCTGATTGATTTCTAGAATTTTTACCGGAGATTTATTGAAAAGTGAAGGAGAAACTCTAGGAAGGTATGTTCTAAAATTCATACTTAGAGTTTTCAAATTAAAAATCTGACACCATAAATGGATTCATGAGGTAAAAAAAACTTTAAGATATGAAATTTTTTAGCCATCTAACAACTTTTGTGCATCATGAACAGTGAATCCAACAGACATAAACAGTGATTCCGACCGTAAATAGTACTCCCACAGTTGAGAATATTCGACTTAGAACCTTAGTTCTGTGAGTAGATAATTCTTTTTATGACTTACCTTATATTCTTCTTGAACTTTAAATGTATAATTGATTTTGTTTACAAGTTATTTATACTGTTACATATCTTTGAAATAGATTAAATTACCTGATTTATTTGCTAATTAGCATATTGTTCAAAAAAAGTATAGTTTTGTATAATGATTTTAAAACCATTAAACATGTGATTTTACATACATTTTCTCAACAGTATAGAAAGTGAATATTTTATGCACGTAGTATTAATTTGTAAAGTTATAAGATTGCCTTGAAAAAAGGGCATGTATATGTGATGAACCCTGATTGAGAAGTTTATGACAAATAAGCTATACTGAGATTGAAATTTTGTAATATACTGAAAGCTCTGATTGAAATGACATGACATATATGTAAATATGATTTTTGGAAGAATTCTTTTAAAAACATTGTTTGCTAACAGCAGGCAATGTTAGTCTTAGTGCACTTTGATACTTCAGCTAGCAGGGGTTGTGTTGGCCTTGTGTGACGGCCAACACATGGGATATGATATGTGAAGGAGAGCGAGATGCTTTCTATCTGAGCGAGATGCCGGCTATATAATATATGATTTGTGCTTCCTTACTATATGCTTGAAAAAAATTTCATATTATAGTCCATTTGCGTGTCCTCTTGAATGGTGGTAGGACAAACATTAGTTGGGATGCTAAGTATAGGCAAATCCTACACCACCAAAGTACGGAAGGGTTTGAACTCTAATATGGAATCATTTTAATGTTTTCATGTGAAATATTTTGATGCATAACAATATTTGAATAATGATCATATCTTATTGTATATGATTTTGGATATATGAATGTGATTTGAACCGAAAATATTTGAAATTCGGGTCCCATATAGATGTACCTCTGAACAGTAATTTTCTATGTGATAAAATTTGAATTATAAGTACATTCATATGTTGACCTAAGAGGTCATAGGAAGTATTATCTGTTCACCGGGTTGTCAAACTCACTACACGATATTTACATTTTTTTTAGATAAGGATACAGAGTTTAGTCCTGCAGCTACGTGATCAATTAGGGGTCATACTATCTAAGAGAGCATATGTTACTTCCAAGACTTACAGTGTTTAAAACATTATGTAATTGTAATCTAGAGTATACTCTGAACGCCACAGGCAGAATTTCTACTTCTGTTGTAATATTGATAAGTGTAGACTTAACATGTATATTTGGCTATATTGGAAACTTATGAACATATGTTTTACTTCTATTATGTGATATACTTGAAGCATGTATGCAATAATATAAGGATAAAGTTATCTGTTATTCATATCAATCACGTTCTATTAAATTGGGGCATGACAACTCTAATTCAATTTATTTATTTTTTAAATTTGAATTAACCCAATTGACCTTAATTTAAAATTTTTAAATAATTTAAAATTTCAATCAATGACGAACATTAAATTTTTAGTTGAAATATTATTTAGTTGGATTGAATTTGTAATTCAACCCAAACAAACCCAACCAATGCTTCCATGTAGCCCAGCCTAGTTTTTTTAGTGCGAAAAACCAAGGAACTAAATTTTCTTTCTTTTCCATTGAAACGACCGAAAAGTTTCCGTTTCCTAAGTCACCGACACGAAACAGAGTTATCGAAACGAAACGAAGTGTTTGTTAAGAAATTATGCTATTTTGATTAAAATTACTATGTTTCGGAATATTTCGGTAGAAATACTCTTGTTTCAATGAAAATTTCAGTAGAAATACTCTTATTTCGACTTGTTTCGATAGAAATACTCTTGTTTTGAATTATTTCGATGGAAATACTCTTATTTCGACTTATTTCAATAGAAAAGTACTAAACTAATTAAAAAAAAAATTGAAAATCTAAAAGTAAGTAAAAGTAGTATCATATCACATCCAACACTAAGTTATTTTCTTTTACAAGTCACAACATCTTTATTAATTTCATACTCTCTTCCTTTATTTTCATGACATTATTTTCTTTCATTATCTACATTTTAAAGAGGAAACTACAAAAATGATGAAAAGAGAGATTTAAAGACAAAGAGAGAGGAAGATACCTAAAGATAGAGATAAAATCATGGTTGAGAGAGAGAGACTTAAATACAAATGTTATGAAAGAGTTAAGAAGAAGATAGAGAGACGGATGTAAGAGAGAAATTATTGTTGAATGTTGTTAAAATTTGAATTGTAATCCCTATTGTAGTAGCATATTTATTTACTATTCAATTATAGACATTAATTTGAATTAATTTTAATATAATTTTATATATCTATATCATTAATATTATCTTAAAATCTTTTAAAATTAAAAAAATATTATTTAAAATTATTTGAAACGTTTTTTAAAATTTTTTTCATTTTTTCGAAATTTCTGAAATATTTTGAAATGTTTTCGTTTTTAGAGTCACCAAAACGGTACTTCGAAACGAAATTTAATACCTTGCGAAAAACAAAAATCTATGCTTAGAAGGTAAGTAGATATCAACATTGCAAACATAATAAAATTTAAATAATACTTAAATGTTTTGAGAAATTCAAAACAAAAAATTTAATTAATTTATTTAACTATACATTATTGCATTACATCAGAAACTTGGAAAGTTCAACTTGTTGCAGTATTCTCAGGGCTTGCTATCAGAGTATGATTTAACTTCTTCACCTTCTTTTGCTTTCTCTGCTGTCTCTAGATTTTCAACTTTTGATACACAGAACATTGCCAAATAGGTGTCTCCTGGCAAAGATGAAGAAAGAACTTAAGCTGCTAAAGAGGTAACTTCATATAATTATTAGAAAATTCTCAGAATCTTCTGCTATTCTTGTGTACGATATGTCTTTGCTATTAATAACAAACACGACACAATATTTTTAAATTGCATTAAAACACTTCGTATTTTGTGGTGTGTTATTATTCTACAAAAGTGATATGATTTTACACTTTGACATCACACAATTTATTTTCTTCTAGTATTTTCATGTACCATATGTCTTCAATATTAGTAACAAACACGGCACAACATTTTCAAATTGCATTAAGACACTTTGTATTTTGTGGTGCGTTGTCCATTCTACAAAAGTGATATGATTTCACATTTTGATATCACACAAATTTTTTGTTGTTGCTATTCTCATGTATAACATGTCTTCAATACTAGTAACAAACACAAGACAAGATTTTCAAATTGCATTTAAAACACTTCGTATTATGCAAACAAAAGGAAGCGCGTTTTCCCGCACCCTCCCTTGCCCCCCTTTGCACATGGATGAATATTAATGGTGGGGTTCATCCTGTCATGGTGGCTTGCACATTTGGTTAAATCAAATATAAAGACTTAAATTTAACACCGCAAGAAGGTAAGCAAATGAATAGAAAGCTAGCATTTTTATCATGACTTTGGGAAAACAAAGTTACAAGATAAAGTGTCAGGAGTACTTTGAATAAAAGAGTTTGAGTGTTATGATATAGCCAAGGAACTAAATTTCCTTTCTTTTCCATCGAAACGACCGAAACGTTTCCGTTTCCTGAGTCACCGATGCGAAACGGAGTTATCGAAACGAAACGAAGTGTTTGTTAAGGAATTATGTTATTTCAATTAAAATTGCTATATTTTGAAATGTTTCGGTAGAAATACTCTTGTTTTAATGGAAATTTTGGTGAAAATACTCTTATTTCGAGTTGTTTCAATAGAAATACTCTTGTTTCAAGTTATTTCGAGTTATTTCGATTGAAATACTCTTGTTTCGAATTATTTCGATGGAAATACTCTTGTTTCAATGGAAATTTTGGTGAAAATACTCTTATTTCGAGTTGTTTCAATAGAAATACTCTTGTTTCGAGTTATTTCGATGGAAATACTCTTATTTCGAGTTATTTCGATGGAAATACTCTTGTTTCGAATTATTTCGATGGAAATACTCTTGTTTCGATGAAAAAGTACTAAACTAATTTGAAAAATAGAAAAATTGACAATATAAAAGTAGATGAAAATAGCATTATATCATATCTAACACTAAGTTACTTTCTCTCATAAGTCACAACACTTTTATTAACTTCATACTCTCCCATTTATTCTTATGACATTATTTTCCTTCATTATCTTTATTTTAAAGAGGAAAC
This sequence comes from Gleditsia sinensis, assembly GCA_037074535.1. Lineage (NCBI taxonomy): Eukaryota > Viridiplantae > Streptophyta > Magnoliopsida > Fabales > Fabaceae > Gleditsia > Gleditsia sinensis. The sequence continues at coordinate 21,921,388 of CM073472.1, forward strand.
TACAAAAATGATACAAAGAGATATTGAAAGGTAAAGAGAGAGAAATAGACCTAAAGATAGAGATAGAATTATGGTCGACAGAGAAAGAGACTTAAATATAAATATCACGAAAGAGTTAAGAAGAAGATGAAGAGATAGATGCAATAGAGAGATTGTTGTTGAATACTATTAGGATTTGAGTTGAAGTCCCTACTGTAGTAGTATGTTTACTTACTATTCAATTATAGACATTAATTCAAATTAATTTTAATATAATTTTATATATCTATATCATTAATATTATGTTAAAATTTTTTAAAATTAAAAAAAAATATTATTTGAAATTATTTGAAACGTTTCTTAAAAAATCTTCCGTTTCCTCGAAATTTCCGAAACGTTTCGAAATGTTTCCATTTTTAGAGTCACCGAAACGGTACCTCGAAACGAAATTTAGTACCTTGGATATAGCTTGCAAGAGCAAGTTTTTTTCTCATCCGTACATTGTAGAGCAGCGTACGGGTGAAAAAAATATTAAGAGATCTTTTTGGTGTATTTAAGGTGTAATGGTCGGTTACTCTTTTTTATTCTTTTATTCTTTTCCCAACCAAATGCTTTTGTTGGGTGTGTTTTCTTTTTAAAAAGAAAAAGAAAAACTTTTTAATAGAATCAATATCTTTCAATTTTTTTTTTTGCCTTAAAAAAGCAGCTTTTTTTCTTTTTCGAAAATGCCCCCTTCTCTTTGTTATTTTATTTCTTCGCAAAACTTCATTGCTATTTTACTTTAACTCAGTCTTTTTTTTCTTAAATTTAAATCAATTTGATTGACTTTAACTCAATTATTTTGAGTGATTTGAAATTTCAATTAATAATAAATATTAATTTTTTAATTTAAATATTATTCAGTCTAATTAAATGTATGATTCAATCCAAACAAATCTAATGAATAATTACATCTAGCCCGGCATGTTTGATAATGTTAGTTTTTTCGGTATAGGAAACAAAAATCTCTGCTTAGAAGACGGCACAGAAAGCGGATATAAAAATTGAATACATATTAAAATTTAAATAATACTTAAATGCTTTGAGAAATTCAAAACTGTTATAAAATCATCTATTATTGTGGATGTCCATTTGATTTCTCAACTCCCAAAATATGAATATTATTAAATCCATTATTATTATGAGTGTCTTTTTATTTTCCCAACTTCTAAAGCCATTGAATATTATTTATGCTCCTTGGCTTTTGGGTTATCCTCCTTTATGATTGTATGCCTATAAATATAGGCTTGTATGAAGCAATAAGGGTATGAAGGACATCTTTTTCTCTGTGTTATTCCTCTCTAATTGTCTTTACATTATATTTTCTCCTTGTGTAAATTTTATTTACAACACGTTATCAGCACGAGTTTGCTCTTGGCTATTCGTTTTCAAATCACAAGGAAGAGATCTATTGTGTCTCCAATGCTATTAGAGTATTTGAAGTTGTTGGAACTACAATTTCAAGGTGATTCAAATATATTTTTCATGTCTTCTTTTAGAAGAAAAATAGAGTTGGTAATATATATTTGAGTTTGTGGGATAATCTTGTTTGAGAGGAATTTTCGTTATCATGCATTTTCGAAAGGTATGTGATTTTGTTTTTATTTGACATTGCATTTGCTTATGTGAAAAATGAATTTGGTGATATAAATTTCTATTATGATTCATATAATTTAGTATGGATGTTTCATGAATGTATTATGATTCATATAATTTGGTATGACTGTTTCATGAAAAGTGTTGTTCACAAAAGAAATTTAAAAAGAAAAATAGTATTTTACAGGGACATCCATATGTGCTAAAATAAACTTTCTTGTGGTTAGTCCTTGCAATTAATTTAGCATAATTGTGTTGCCCATGTTGGGATAATTTTTCTAATATATTATAGTTCATAGATGTGTAATCAGCGTTGAAACACTTGTGGATATTGGTAAATTATTCATGCTTGATGGTGCTGCATAACAAAATGAGAATTATCATTTTTGGATCAACTCATGTTAATAAGGATTGTTAATTATGTTTTTATTTAATCCTTTATCTACATAAATGCCTTGAAAGTTGTTTTAGTGTAATTATTCTTGAAAATACCATAGATGGATTTTTTTTTTTTTATGGTTTATCAATGTTTTCATCTTATCCAAGATAGTGAGAAATTTGTAGAAATATCATAAAAAGTTTGTAGAAATATCATAAAAAGTTCTTGGAAGACCAATAATTCTCTTATGGGTTGGCTTGAATGAGAATTATAACCACTAGAAATTTAATTTTGTTTGTAAATTCTAAATTGAGACATGTGCATTTTGTATGAGCCAGGGCCATCTAAAAATTTGTGATTAAAATATGTGTCTTGATAGCTAGAATCCTTATTCATGGATTTGGATATATTTATAACCCTTATGTTAATTATTTAATTAACAACTTTGACTGATGAGTTTAAAGATCATCATATAATGATTTACAATTCTTGATATTCTTCAAAGCATTTCTTGAGGCATTGTTTAGACCTTAGAAACCTTATAATGTTAGAATTTATATTTATTAACTTTGAGGTCATTGCCATCTTTTAGTTTATTATGATATTGTCCATTTATTATATTTTAAAGTAAAAGTGATGTATCTTTTAAGTTGGTAACTTGAAGGCTAACATTGGCCTTAGAGTATTAAGAAGATATTTCTAACTATGCTCTTATTTGCATTTTAAATAGGTTGGATGATCTATTAATTGACTTTATATTTATTCATGAGATTTGATGGACAATTGCCTACTTTATTAAATAATTTGTGAAATGTGAAACTCTTCTTGACATTCACTTTATCTCTTTCTAAATTAACTAGAACTTATGTTATGGTTATTTATCACTTGCATCAATATAGTGCTATCTTATACCATCCATTTTATAATGTGTCTAGTTACTTGAAAAATGATTCTTTTAATGCACTGTTCACATTTTTGCAAATTGCTTAAGTTAAGTCTCATATACAAAAAGAAGTATTTGCGAACATGCAACAATAAACCAGAAGTTTATTGATCACTATTTGATATGATCGGTCGAGACATTTTGGATCAATAATAATGCGGAAAATTATTGAAAATTCACATAGACACCTATTGAAAAACCTGAAGATTTTTCAATCTAAGGAATTGTCATGTATTGTTTGTTCTCAAGGCAAATTTGGTTATTAAACTATCACTAGCTAAAGTTGGAACTGAATCTCCAACATTTTTGAAACATATATATGGTGATATATATGGACCTATTCATCGTAAATGTGGGTCATTTAGACATTTTATGGTATTAATAGACACATCCAGTAGATGGTCTCATGTGTGCTTGCTATTAACTTGTAATCTAGTGTTTGCAAGATTACTTGCTCAAATAATTTGATTAAGAGCACAATTTACAAATTATACAATTAAATCCATTTGCCTTGATAATGCTGGTGAATTTTCTTCACAAACTTTCAATTACTATTGTATGTCGATTAGCATAAATGTAGAATATTATGTAGCTCATGTTCATACACAAAATAGGTTAGCTAATGCTCATGTTCATACACAAAATGGGTTAGCTAAATTATTTATTAAACAATTTTAATTAATGGCTAAACCCTTGCTTATGAGAATAAAACTCACTGTTTCTATTTGGAGACATGCAATTTTATATGCAGCAGTGCTAGTACACATCAAACTAACAAGTTATCATAAATATTTTCCTTTACAATTGGCTCATAATCATAAGTTAAATATTTCTCATATTAGATTTTTTGGGTGTGCGGTATATGTTTTAATAGCCCCACCGCAATGTATTAAGATGGGTCTTCAAAGGAGATTATGAATATATGTTGGATATAATTCTCTTTCTATTATAAGATATCTTGAGCCAATGACAGGAGATGTATTTACGGCATGTTTTGCCGATTGTCATTTTGATGATTTAGTCTTCCCAACATTAGGGGGAGAAAATGAAAAACAGCTGGTCAAAGAAATTACATGGAATGCTTTGAACCTCACACAAAACAATATGAACTTGAAGTTCAAAAGATAATTCACTTACATAGAATAGAAAATCAACTGCCAGATGTATTTACTGACCTAAAGAGAGTGACAGAGTCACATATACCAGCTGTAAATACTCATGTATGGATTGATATCCCTGAAGGACAATCCGTTAGTGAAATCACTAGCAAGTCTAAAGCACGTCGAAGGGTGATAGACCAATCGGTTTAAAAGATAAAAATCCCCGTAAAAGGAAAGAAATAATTATTCAATATCAGTCTATTAAAGAAATGGATGCTCTTGAAGAGACTAGAGACATAACAAACAAAGTACTTCCAGAAGAAGTTCAGCTCTTGAAGAGCTAGAGACATAACAAACAAAGTACTTCTAGAAGAAGTTCAGGTACCTGAAATTATTGAAATTGATGAAATTGTTGAAATTGATGAAGTTGATGAAAATGAAGAGATCTCAATAGATTATGTATCTACGGGGAAACGATTAAATAGAAAAGAAACAGTTGTCGACAACATTTTTGTATATGTAGAAGCGCTTAATATTTTGAATGATAATGATGATTATAAATTTACATCTGTCGACGAGTGTCGACGTAGATGTGATTAGTCAAAATGGAAAGACGCAATTCCAGCAGAATTGAATTCACTTAAAAATTGTGAGATAGTTCAAACACCTGAAGGTGTAATACCCATTGGGTACAAATGAATATTTGTATGAGAAAAATAAAATTGTGAGGTACAAAGCACGGCTTGTTGCAAAAAGATTTTCACAAAGACTTGGAAATTGATTATAATTTCACATATTCTCTTGTGGTAGAAGCAATTATATTTCATTATCTCATTAGTCTGGCAGTATATAAAAACTTGATATGCGTCTTATGGATATTGTTATAGCTTATTTATATGGCTTACTTGATAGTGACATATATATGAAAATTCCAGAAGAATTTAAGATGCCTGAAGCATATAATTCAAAATCCCGGGATAAATTACAAAGATTTTTATATGAATTAAAACAGTCTGGACGAATGTGATATAACCGTCTCAGTGAATATTTGTTAAATCATGGTCATAAGAATGACCATATATGTCCATGTGTTTTTATAAAGAAAGAAAATTCAGGATTTGATATTATCATGGTGTATGTTGATAATTTGAATATTATTGAAACTCCTGAAGAGATTATAAAGGCAGTAAAGTGTTTAAAGAAAGAGTTTGAAATGAAATATCTTGAAAAAACAATTTTCCTATATTACAATTTTATTATTTGAGAAATAAAATTTTTATTTGTCAATCAACTTATATAGAAAAAGTCTTAAAAGAATTTTATATGGACAAAGAAAATCCATTTAGTATCACAATGATAATATGTTTTCGACCTCAATATGATAATAAAGAAGTTCTTGGTCCTGAAGTACCATATCTTAGTGCAATTGATGCACTGATATATATTGCTAATAATACACTACCTGATATAGTTTTTGCTATCAGCTTATTAACTAGAATTAGCTCTTGTCCAATATGAAGACATTGGAATAGAATTAAATATGTCTTTCGATATCTCCGAGATACTATTGATATGGGATTGCTATATGCAAATGGATCTAGACCATAACTCATTGGTTATGCAGATGCTGGATGTTTATCTGATCCACATATAGTCCGATCTTAAACATGATATTTATTTATATGTGGTGACGTACAACAAATTCATTCAAGTGATAATTTGACAGATTTATTTACCAAAGTCTTACCTACTTCAGCATTTGAAAGACTAGTATATAAAATTGGGATGTATCGACTCAGAGATATTCAATGATACTGAAAACAGGAGGAGTATACAAGGAATGATGTACTCTTTTTCCTTCACTAGGGTTTTTTCCCACTGAGTTTTTTTTTAGTAAGGTTTTAATGAGGCATATTCCTTGTAAAATGGACATCCAAGGAGGAGTGTTATAAAATCATCTATTATTGTGGATGTCCATTTGATTTCTCAACTCCCAAAATATGAATATTATTAAATTCATTATTATTATGAGTGTCTTTTTATTTTCCCAACTTCTAAAGCCATTGAATATTATTTATGCTTCTTGGCTTTTGGGTTATCCTCCTTTATGATTGTATGCCTATAAATATAGGCTTGTATGAAGCAATAAGGGTATGAAGGACATCTTTTTCTCTATGTGTTATTCCTCTCTAATTGTCTTTACATTATATTTTCTCCTTGTGTAAATTTTATTTACAACAAAAACAGAAAATTTTATTTATTAATTTAACTATCCATTATTGTATTACACAAGAAACTTTGGAGGTAACTTCTTCAACTTCGTTCGCAAATATGTGATATATATTTAGATTGGCCAAAATTTTTTTTGCAAGGAACATAAGGATTTGTTTAGAAATTGTTTTCAAAACAATTTTTTCATTTTATGAAAACTAAAAAATTTGTTTATGGTGTTGTTTTTATAAATTATTTTTAAAAACTGTTTTGAAAAAGTGTAACTCAAAAAATAATTTAAAAAAAATACTATTTTTTTATTTTTGTGCAAAATTGTTTTTAATTATTTAAAAAAGTAAAAAGAACTATATAAAATTGTAAATAAGTTATCAAAATTAATCATCATGCCATCATGCAAATCATACTATTATTTTTTTTAAACATTATTTTTAAAATTTACAACCAAATTTTTTTTTTATTTTTTATTTCTAAAAAACAGTTTTTAACATTATTTTCAAAAAAATATTTTTTAAAAAAAGTAAAACAAAAATATTTAAAAATACTTCCAAACAAATCCTAAGAATTTTTATATTTTTTTAGTATAATGTTTTTTATAAATTTGATCTCTTTAGAATACAAAAATTTAACAACTACTAAATTTAAATATATTTACTATTTAATTTATGAATGCGTGAATATTAAGATATTTTTTCTTTAAAATTTAATGCGTGTTTTAATTTTTTTTATCATAATTTTATTTGATCTGATTTTATTTATAATATTTCAAAATAGATTGAATGTTACTTTTTTTAATATCGTTGAATTTATTGACAAAAAAAATACTAATATAGTATTTTTGTATGTCATGTGACATTCCAAACTATGTGACATTATCTTTTCTCCAATATTGACTTTATATGTATTTCAGAAAATTTTGCAGACCAAAAGAATTCTTTTTCCCGCACCTTTACTTGCCTCATTCTGTACATGGATTAATATTAAGCGCACGGATCCTCTGCTGTGCACCACAGAGGATCCTGGTCCAAATATTAATGGTCGGTTCCGTCATGTTATCCGTGGCCCGTAAATTTAGCTAAGTTAATAATGAAGGCGTAGGTTCAGTTTAATTGTTGGTAACAAAAAAATAATTTAAAAATAGAATAAAATAAAATAAAATAAAATATTATTATTAAAATTATATTTATTATAATAAAAAAATAGATAAAAAATAAAAAATATATTTGAAGAATAAAATTATTAAAATATTATTATTTTAACTTTAAAAATTTATTTTAAATATTTTAAATATAAAATAAAATAAATTATTAATAATATAAAAAATTGAATTAAATTTTATTATACAGTATTAAAAAATTTAATTTAAATATATATATTTTAATTATAATTTTAAAATATAACAAAAGTATTTTTAAATTTTTTACTAAGTAAAAATAAAATATATATAACACCCCTTAAGATTTAATAATTTTTATTTATGTATGAATTATTAAAAGAAATAAAGGAGTAGGGATGAAATTGAAAAGTTTTAAAGATAAAAATAAAAATTTATTAATATTTTTAGGGTCAAATTGTAATTTTCTAAATGTTTAGGGGTCAAAATATAAATAATAAAATTTACAAAAACTTCCTCCAATAATTAACAAATTGTCAAATAGTCCCTCCATCATTTATTAAGAAAAAAGAAAATTTTTTTTTTTTGCAAAACGATGATAAATAGTATTTTTCTCTCTAGATTTAGAGTATTTTAGAGCATTCGATCTAAAAATTAAGGATACTACTGGATTCAGGATGAAAAGTACTACGATATTGGCTAAATAATTTTTCAAATCGGTTGTAGAATCGTCGTAAATCGGAAGTAAAAAATTTTGAGAAAAAATAAACTCTAAAACTAATATTTAGAGACTTTAAATTAAAAATCTGACACCGTACATAGATTCAAGAAATAGATAAACTATATGATATGAAATTTTATAATCATCTGACAACTTTTAGTGTCATGAACAATAATTTTGACTTGTGTGAATAGTGATTCTAAACTGTGTGAACAGTAATTTCGACTGACGTGAACAATATTTTCAGTCATAAATAATGACCATCGGTTGACCGAACTCTTGGAGTCAATTCTTAAATTTTTAGACCCTCTGGACTCGATTTTGAGATTTGTTTGATCAAATTTGAATTGAAAAAGTGCATTTTAAAGTTATCCAATCTGGAACCTTACTCTGTGAGTAGATAATTCTTTCTATGAATTACCATATATTTTTCTTAAACTTTAAATGTATAATTGGTTATATTTACAAGTTATTTATATTTTTATATGTATCTAAAATAGATTAAATTATAATATTTGTTTACTATCTGACATATAGTTCAAGAAGAGCTTAGTTTTAAAAGTGGATTTTTGAACTCATTGAATATGTGATTCTAAATGTATTTCTCATCATATGGTAAAGAAAATATATTGCGCACGTGCCATTGATATATAAAGCTATAAGATTGTTTTGGAAAAATGCATGTATATATGATAACCCTGATTGAAAAGTTTCTGACAGATGAATTGTACTGAGACTGAAAATTCTGAATTATACTGAAATATCTATTTTGAATGATATGGCATATGTGCAAATATGATTTCTGTGGAGGAATCCTATTGGAAATAATATTTGCTAACAGCAAGTGATATTAGCCCTAGTGCACCTTGATACTTCAGCTAGCAGGGGTGGTGCTAGTCTTATGTGACAGCCCACACACGGAATATGATATGTGAAGGAGAGTAGGATGTCTCTTATCTGGATGAGATGCCTACTATATAATATATCATTTGCCCTCCCTTACTATATGTTTAAAAAATGCCCATATTAGAGTCACTTCGTGTGTCTTCTTGAATGGTGATAGGGCAAACCTTAACTGAGATGTTAAGTTTAGGCAAATCCTACACCACCAAAGTACGAAACAGCTTGAACTCTGATATGGTGGTTCTGATATGAGATCCTCCTAATATTTTCATATGAAATATTTTGATACATAACAATATTTGTTTAATGATTATACAGTACAGTATATGGTTTTGGATATCTGAATATTCTTTGATTTAAGAATATTTGAAATACGAGTTTCATATGGATGTACTTTCAAATTGTAATTTTCTACGTGATAAATTTTAAAATATGATTATATCCATATGTTGACCTAATAGGTCATAGAAGGTATTATCTGCTCACTGAATTGTTAAACTCACTACGTGGTATTTTCATATTTTTTAGATAAGAATACAAAATTTGGTCATTTCTCTTTAGATAGGTGATCAACTAGGTGACATATTCTCTGATAAGCCTATTTTATTTTCAGGGTTCATAGATTTTGATTTTGATTTTACTTATACTCTAGAGTATACTCTAAACGCTACAGGTAGGATCCTTACTTCTGTTGTTACTTTGATATTTATAAATTTGATATGTATATTGTGTTTACTTGAGAGAACCTATATGTATCTGTTTTCATAATGAATGCTTGTATTATACTTATTTAGTAAAGATCTGTTCGTAAAGTATGTGTTTCACGTGCCCTTAAAAGTAGGGGCATGACAAGTTGGTATTAGAACAATAGTTTTTCCTATGGTATAATGAAGCAAGGATTCTATAATAGGACTTTGAGTATGTATATGTAACTATGGACATATTTATACTCACGGTGCTATTGTAGAATTCTATAGGGTGTCATCCTTTTCTTTCTTCTAAATCTTATCCTTAGGTATGTGATGCATAAGTATCGATGCGTATATCCTAGATGGTGCCTCTTGAGTGTGGACTACCAATTCAGTTTTTGAACTCGTTTTGATGAACAATGATAAAGAAAACTCACTCGGGTGCAAAAAAAAAAGAATTAACTGTAAATAAGAAGATTTAATCCAAACATAAAAGTAATGGCTTGTTTGGATGTCAAGAAAGTTTGAATTAGTTGTTTGATTTGCTTATGTGAAACAATACGATGAATAGCTAATATAATATTAATAATGGGTTATGGTGTGATTGAAGTTGTTAACTCCAAGATAATGGTTTGTAATAAAGTGAGTGTTTTAGAAATAAATACAAATCTCTTTTTGAATGTATGAGTTGAAACTTGCACATATAATTGAAATTTACAAGTTGTGGGGTGGTTTGAATTTGAGAACAAGGAATCTATAAAGATAATGTTTTCAATAATAGAGTTTGTTGATATAAAGGATTCGAAGACAGTTTGGTTTTCAATAATATTATGTACAAGCATTATAAGAAATGAAGGTTTGCCCATGAAAATTTAAAATTTGAGGTATGCAAAATGGGTAATTCATGTGAAAGACTCTTGGATAGATATAAGTTTTTCATGATTGATTGTTAAGACATTGCATAAGCATGTTAAATAATAAAGTCAAAATGGGTTGACTTTGTTTAAGTGTTTTTCAAGTGTGTTCTAACTGATATAGTATGAAGATGTCATCAATAACATAAAAGGTTAGTAAATGAGTTGCAAGTAGTAAACAATTAGTAAAAACATGTACCCAGTAATTTAATTTCAGTTTTAGCAGCCCATAAATTATTATAAGAAGATATGTTAATATAAAGTATACTAATGTAGATCAGGTTCCAGTTATTAAAAAATTTCCTGATGTGTTCCTAAAAGAATTTCCTAGATTATCCCGAAACGAGAAATAAAATTTGATATTGATTGATTTCCTAAAACCCAACTAGTATTTATATCCCTATATAAAATGATATTGACTGAACTTAAGAAATTAAAAAAAAATTGAGTTGAGATCTGGATATTATCAATTAAGGATAAGGGAAGAGAATATTCTGAAAACAGCTTTTAGGACTTAGTATGAGCACTATGAGTTTTTAGTGATATCATTTGGTTTGACAAATGCCCCAAATGCATTTATGGACTTTATGAATAGACTACTTAAGCCATTATTGGATCAACTTCTTATTGTATTTATTAATGATATACTAGTATATTCTAAGTTCAAATTATCATAAGCAATATTTGTGGATAATTTTACAAACTCAAAGGGAACATTAGCTATATGCTAAGCATTTAAAATGTGAATTCTGACTTACTTATGTTATTTTCTTAAGGCATGTAGTTAACAAGTATAGTATTCAAGTAGATCTTAAGAAAGTTGAAGCGGTACAGTAATGGTCATGTCCTACTACAGTTACAGATGAAGATCTAAGTCCAATTTACGCTTTTTGCGGTTGTCAGCCGTCCAATCTATTTGAGCTATGGTTGGATCAAGTACATGAATAAACGCTTATAAAGCATCAATCAACTCATCACCATTGGAAGCTGATATGAGAATTCGTCGTGCTAAGTGTGAGATAAAATTTTGTTCCACAACTTGATTAAGAAAATATAAAAAACTATCAAAGAAGTTATTAACATTTAACAAATCTATCAGTTTATAATGCATATTCAGTTGTGCCTAAGAGACTATTTGAAAAATTTTCTTTAAAGTACAAAAACCACTTGGTAAGACAATGAAGGCATCAACATTGCTCATCATTCTAGTCATACGCTTATGCATGGAAGCTACCCTAAATTCTTTCCCAATTATTTTTCTTATGATGTTGGATGCAGCTAGAACTGTAGAAATAATACTTAGTACTTGACATCCTCCTACATGTGCAGTTGTAGACAAGCACCCCATTAACCCACGGTTACCTTCACGATAGACTAAATGAATTTTTTTTACCAGCACCATACCCAAATTTTGTACTACTTTCACATACTCTCCATCTTTTCTAGGACTGGAATCACAAAAGATATTTCACAACTGACGAAATGCGGTTCTCTCCATAACTACACTCACCCTAACTTTGAGTATGAAGGTAAAGATACTAATGTGTGCATTTTTAGAACTCAGAGAAGGGCATACTTATGATAGCTATGCAAATAGGCTGAGTATAATTAGAACAGCTATGTGAGTGATTGGTGGATATCAGATAAATTAAAGGTGAAAATTTCAAAAATGACGACACGTGCATATGTACAATAATTGTGATTGTGGATTATATTAAGTACATAATGAGAATAAGGTTAAGATATCACCAGAAATTTTTCTTTTCTTTGTCGTCTTTGATGAATCATTGATGTCTTGATTCTTATAGGGAAGTTGTAGGTGATAGGCATCATTGTAAAAAAAAAAGAATGAAAATACAAACCAGTTAATTGTTGAAGATGAACAATTAAATGATTTATCTTATTTTCTCAATGTTTTTGCCATTCAACTATTGATATTATTAAATCGACTAACTATTTTGAGAATTTTTAATTTGGACTGATTTATTTTACAATTGATTGATTACATCTGTTTTGAAGCAACCAACTACATCCTACCAGTTAACTACATGCTCTGTGTTCTTCACAAATTTTTATAAGTTCAGAAATATTTATTTTTCATGTGCTATTTTTCTACCGAATAACATTAACTTTGAATTAGATTTTGGCACATATATTCAAAACTTACAGCCACCGATTTTTTCCAAAATAGCAATTAGGATTTGTTTACATCTTTTCAAGAATTACATCCACCGATTTTAATTTTCTTTCAATGCTTTGTCCAAATTTTGACTTTTAATTTTGGCACCATACTCCATTAAGTATTTCTCTTTTCTGCCGCATCATCCTTGATTAATGATTGACATTAAATGTAAGGTTCCTTTACCTTATTACAATGAGAGTTAATTTCTTTTCTTTGAAACTCTGTTATTATGATATCCAAGTGGTTAATAAGTTAAAGTAATGGAGATTTTGATAGGATTTATCTACCAAAGAACGTACTTGGAAAAAAAAATTTATATTAAGCATGTATAACTATGTAAGTTGGTAGACTATGTGCAAATTAGGAAGAATAATGAATTTATAGTATATACTGATTGAGTACTAAGTGTGGAGGACTCCCAAATTTATCTAACGTAGCTGAGTAGAGAAAATAGATTTTAAAAGAAGCCATAGATTTTGAATATTGATGGGATATATTAAAATCTGAAAGAATTGTACTTGCATTATGGTAAAAAGAAGATACAAGTAAAATGTCACGTCTCATTTTAAGGAAACGTGAATACACCATTAACAGATAACTTTACCCTTATATATTTGAATGCGGCTTCACATTACCACATATTTGAAAAATATCATACGATACAAGTTTTCAGAATAGCTAATTATACATGCCAAAGTTACACTTAACAATATTACAATAGAAGTAGAGATCCTGCTTGTGGCGTTCAGAGTATACTCTAGATTACAATGACATAACATTAAACATTTCGAGCCTTGGAAACAACGAAGGCTCACCCAGATAATATAACACCTAATTGTTCACGTAGCTGCAGGGCCAATCTCTGTATCTTTATTTGAAAAATGTGAAAATATCGTGTAGTGAGTTTAACAACTCAGTGAGTAAATAAAATCCCTTATAACCTCTCAGATCATCATATAGATGTACTCATTAATTAAAATTTATCATATCAGAAAATTTATAGTTCAGAAGTGCATCTATATGGGACCCACATTTTCAAATATTTTCAATTCAAATCAGTTCAAATATCTGTATCCATATATGATACAATATAATCATTAATCAAATAGTGATATGCATTAAAAAAATTTCTTATAAAAATGTTAGGAGGACTCTATATCAGAGTTTAACCCTTTCCGTATTTCGCTGGTGTAAGATTTGCCTATACATAGCATCTCAACAAAGATTTTTCCTACCACCATTCAAGAGGACATGCGAAGGGACTCTAATATAGGTATTTTCCAAGCACACAGTAAGGGAAGGCAAATCAAATATCATATAGTTGGCATCTCACCCAAATAGGAGGCATCCCGCTCTTTATCATATATCATATCCCGTGTGTTGGCCCTCACACGAGGTTAGCACCATCCCCTGTTAGCTAGGTTATCAAAGTGCACCAGAACTAACATCACCTGCTGTTAGTAGACAATATTTCTAATATGATTCCTCCACAAAGTTATCATATGCACTTATTCTATAATATTCAAAACAGAACTTTCAGAATAATTCAGAATCTCAATTTCAAGACAGCTCATCTGTCATAAATTACTCATTCATGGTTTGTCACATATGCAAGCTCTTTCTCAAGGCAATCATATAACTTTATAAATCAATGCCATATGCATAAGTATTCATTTCACCATTCAATGAAAAATATATAAGAAATCAGCTATACCATGGTTTCAGAAAACTAGTTTCAAACTATACTTTTCTTGAACTATATTTTAAATTGTAGACAATTTCAGATAATTTTGATGCATTTTAGAAACATATAGAAGTATAACTATCTCATAAATATAATCATATACATGCTCAAAGATCAAGAAGAATATAGGGCAAGTCATAAGAAGAATTAACTACTCACAAAATTAGGGTACCAAGTTGGACAATCCCAAAACTCACGTTTCTGGTCTGAATTTGGTAAAATAAACTCCAAAATTGAGTCTGGAAGGTCCCAAAACCTTGAAAATAATTTTGGATTTTCGAAATTTGATCTTCGAGAACTTGGTCAACGCAAACAGATCCGATTTCATACGTTGCACGTGCCACTAAGGGAAGCTACGCGTGGGCTTCACTCGCCGAGAAAGAATCGACGCATGGGGGAGCGTGCGGTGGTGGATGATCCTAAAAGTTGAGATCTTAAGTTTTCAACACCTTTCGGATCAATCTACAATGTTAATTTTTGCGTTTGAGAACCACAAATAGGAGTTTCAGATATTACTTTTTTCGGCAATTTTTTCTTCAATTTTCTGGCCAATCTCTGGCCAATTTTCTAGAAACCAATCAGATAGATTTGTAGAACTCTTCGTCCTGAGTCCGTTGGTGGTGGTGGTGTCAAACTTCGAGGTCTGGAAGCAAAGAAATCTTAGAGAGAAATTTGAGGGTTTCGAAAGAGAAAATTCCGAAGACAGAGAGAGAAAATTCCATATTTTTCCTCCTTTGAGTGGCTGAGGCTCTTAAAATATCACAGGGGACCTTTTTGCAAAAATTTAATTTTAAAGGGTTGTCCTTGCAAATTTTTCTTATTTACATTTCAACCCCGAAACTTTTAAGAAATTGTATTTTGACCCCGAAACGTAAATTCTCATATTTCCTTTGTATTTCTTTAATCCATGTAATAAATAAACATTTTCAACGGTTCTTATCTCTATTTCCAAAATTCTCTATTTTATTCAAAAAATTTCTTAATAAGAATTTTTTCTTAAATTTACGGTTATTACATAAAATATTTTTCGTTGTTTGGTATGTCAGCAAGTAAAAAAAAATTGAATATATTATTTCAAGAAAGCTATTTAAGAACCTTTAGGATCTTAATTAGATTATATTATAGTTGGTAGTAAATTTAAATGATATGTTTACGCATTAGAAGTTATGTTTCATGTATCTTTATATAATTTTGATGAAAGTTGAGAAAATTTATTTATTCTTAGTTGAACTTACCTATATTAGTAATAATCAAGCCAATATACAAATGACACCATTTGAGATTTTACATGAAACATTGTAGGTCTCCTAATCGGTGGGTAAGTTGAGTAAAGTTAAGTTTTTGGAATCTAATTTGTAATAACATGCAATAGATATAATATGATTAATTTAAATTGATGATGTTAATTTGGAAAGCATACTTCAAGTATATATCTTCGAGTTTAGTGGGAGATCTCTTAACAGAATTTGTCTATAATAAAGTGATATTGGATGATTTAAAGTCTTATGTAAAATATGTTACAAACTTTCTGTTAAATGATTCAGTGGAGTCAGAATTATTGTAAGATGGCGTTGATAAAATGAAATTGATTAAAAAAAATAATACAAGCAATTCAATACATGTCAAAAGACTATAAGGACAATGATATTGAGCACTAGAAATTATTAGTTGATAACCAATTATTCTTAAAAGACTCACCCATGAAAGAGGTAATGAGGTTTCAAAAGAAGGAAAAAGGTTAAATTCTAATATATAGACTCTTTTGAAATCTTGAATAAAGTAATTATATTAGTATATCGCCTAGCTTTACCATCAGGTTTAAGTGATGTTGATACAATTTTTCTTCCATCAATACTAAGGAAGTACCTATCAAATTATTTTCATGTTATCTAATTTTAAAAAAATTAATTGGATAAGAATTTGATTTAATTATGAGAAAAAATTGATGTTTATTGTTGATCAATAAGTGAAAAACTTATGGTTGAAGGAAATCCCTATAGTTAAGGTTATATGGCAAAATACTCAAGTGAAGAGACTTCTTAGAAAGTAAAGATGATATACAAAAGAGATATCAACAATAGTTTGTGTAATGAGGTTAATAATTGTAATATATGTATAGGCTTCATTCCCTACTTCTAATAGGATGATTTAAAATTCATGGACCAAATTTCTTAAGGAAAAAATAATGTAACACCCCTAAGACTTAGTAATTTTCATTTATGTATGGATTATTAAAAAAAATAAAAGAGTATGGATGAAATTGAAAGGTTTTAAAGATGAAAATAAAAATTTATTAATATTTTTGAGGTCAAATTGTAATTTCTTAAAAATTTAGGAATCAAAATGTAAATAATAAAATTTGCAAGGACTTCCTCCAATACTTAGCAAATTGTCAAATGGTCCCTTCATCATTTATTAAAAAACATAATTTTTTTTTCTGTAAAACGGTGATGAATAGTATTTCTCTCTAAATCTGAAATACTTTCGAACATCCGATCTAAAAACTAAGGGTACCATTAGATTCAAGACGAAAAATACTACGATATTGACCGAATAATTTTTTAAATCGACCATAGAATCGTCGTAAATCGAAAGTAAAAAATTTTAGAAAAAGGTAAACTCTGAAACTATTATTTAGAAACCTCAAATTGAAAATCTGATACCATAGATAGATTTAGGAGATAAATAAACTACATGATATGAAATTTTATAATTATCTGACAACTTTTGGTATTGTAAACAATAACTTCAACCGGTGTGAATAGTGATTTCGACTGATGTGAACAATTTTTTCGGACATGAACAGTGACCAGCAGTTGATCGGCATTGATTGAACTCTTAAAGTTATTTCTTAAATTTTTGGACCCTTTGGACTCGATTTTGAGTTCTATTTAGCTAAATTTAGATTGAAAATGTGCATTTTAGGACTATCCAACCTGGAGTCTTACCTTGTGAGTAAATAATTCTATCTATAATTTACCCTAAGAGAAATGGAAATAGAAATGAAATGAAATAAAATGAAATGCTGTGATTAAAATTACGTTTGGTACGACATATAAAGGAATAAAATCTATGTTACTTTTTTACGCTTGGTAGGCCATAAATAATGAAGGAATAGAATAAAAAATTGACAAAAAGACAGAAATATCTTTGAAGAATTAAATTATTAAAATAATACTATTTTGATCAAATAAATTATTTTAAAATGTTATAAATGAAAAATAAAATAATTAATTAATAATTTAAAATTTTGAACCAAATTTTATAAAATAATAATAATAATAATAATAATATTAATAAAAAGCTTAAAAATATTTTTTTTATTTTAATAATATTAACAAAAGCACACAATATATAGAGCACACAATATACAGGAGGAATAGATGATGAACATGCTGGACCAATGGACAACAAACAGAGAAATAGAGGAGCTGGACCAATGGTGAGGGCTAGAAGCAAAACCACTCCCAATCCTATTCTAGCAGGGATAAAAGATAGCACATTGGAATCCCAAAATATAATTCCCCATAAAATGGTTGGATCAATCTAATGCTGGACCAACGAAAAACTCAAAAACAAAGGAGCAAACGGAAATTCATTCCTTTCTCAGTGACTCTGTGCAACAGAAAGGAGGAGTTTAAAGGAAGAAATAATAAAAGGCTAAAATAGTCTTTTCAAATGCTATTCCATTTTTTTCTTAGCGTTTCCATCACTTTTTGGAGTTAGAACCGTCTCCCATTCAAAAAGTAATATAAATTGCATGCTTCATTCCATTCTGTCAACCTAGCAAATTATATGATGGAATAGAAATCTAAATTTTCATTCCTTCAAGTAAACTCAGGCTATCAAATGGGCCGTATTTGGTTTTGCAGAAACCACAATATTCATGAAGGAATGTCTCTTTACCTTAATCAAGTCCTAGGCCTACCAAAGAATTAATGGGAATGCAAGAGTTATGTAATAACCGTAAAATTTAACGAAAATTCCAATTAAAGGAAATTTAGAATAAAATAGAGAATTTTAACAATAGAGATAAGAACCGTAGAAAATATGTATATTTATTACATGGATTAAAGAATTTAAAAAAATATATGAGAATTTATGTTTTGGCGCGCTATAAGCAAATATATTTTTATTTGCTTAAAAATGGTTATGATTTGTTAAAAGTAAGTGGACTTTTAAGTAAAAGAAGTATTGTGTTACTTAAAATAATTATACCGACCTCTATTGAATTTTTATGGTATTTTTAGAAATATTCTTTCTTTTAATATGAATAAAGATATTTGTTTAGAAATTTATTTTATCATGATTTTTATCAAGAAAAATCATGATTTAAGAGTTTAACTAAAGGTTTATGAGAAAGGAAATTTTTAAAAAAAATTTTGGGATATTTTATGATGAAAAACGGAATTTATATAAATTTTTATAAAAGAAAATCATATTATTAATTATTTAAGAATTATTATTATATTTAAAAAAAAAATATTGTAGCATTTTACTGTAGCACCAGCATATATTTGCAGCATCCCGTATCCAGAGAAGGGGAAAAAAAAGGTGCAGAAGTTTTTTTTTTCCATTTTCCTTTTCGATGTTCAAACCCTCATATCTGGAGCTACGGACCTCCGATTGACGAACCGTCTGGACCGTTGGACTCGTGACAACGAGTACTTCAAAACCCACCGATCAATTTCGCCGGAAATTCGCCGGAAAGTCACTGGAAAATCGCGTGAATAGTACCTCCAAAGGTAAAACTCCGTCCAATTGCGTTTTAGGCTTCGTTTTTACCGAAATTCTTCCCGTAGATAGTCTTAGAATTAGTTTCTATGCTCGAATATAGGGTTTTTAGGTTTCGGCATGAATAGTATTTTCCGGCGAGTGAATAGTGTTTTCCGGCATGAATAGTGACGTTTAGAATTTATCTAATTTTCATATTATGTCTATATTTTCTAAGTTGTTGAGCCACCACGAGGTGAAATTCTCGTTGTTGGACTTCTAGTACGGTGAGTGGGTTTTTCATACTATAGCGCATGTTTTATGAATTCAGTTTATAATTCTCTCGTATGATTTTAACTAGTTGGAATGTATGCTAAGTTGTTTTACCGCTTTGAAAACTAATATGTTCCAACCATGTTAGAAATTATAAATTTCAATCCTAGTTGAACCCTAGGTATGCAGGGCAAACATCTAGACTGATAATTCTCCATTTGAGTTAGATTTATAGAAATGCGAACTTAGTCATAGAAATGAACTAAGTTGGCCATGAAATGATTTGATGCATGATGAGCATTTATGCGACGTCTACGGACGATCTATGTTTAAAATGATTTGATGCATGATGAGCATCTATACGACGTCTACGGATGATCTATGTTTAAAAGGAAAGTTTATGATGATAAAGGTCTCCATGGGAATACATGGATGAAACATATTTTTGAACGGAATTTTATGCATGAAAAGAGTTAGATGGAGAATTATAACTTTATTATAATGTTATTGAAATGTTTTACTTTAAACGCTTTGAATAGCATATTTTCAAATGTTTTCTATTGGAGGAACCCTTTTAGATCACTGTTAGCTAGCCGCAGGTAGTGCTAGCCCTGGTGCACCATGATCATGTTAAGGCTTCGGCCTAGGATACTGTGACGGGCATATGACTGCCTAAGACACAGGGAAATTTAGGGTGGACTTATGTCTACGCCTACAGTGATTACCCTACCCTTGCTGTGTGCTTGGGGGAGATGATAGATCTGTCAGGAAAGACCTCCAATAAACTGATGCATTTTTCTTAAAGATTAAATATTTCTAAACAAGCTCATTCATCATTGTTATTGCATAAATATCTTCATGTATTACTTACCATGCATAATTGATTTGCTTACGGTTATTGATTTAATCATGTTTTATCTTTTGAATTGTTTAGCATTCTTTCAATAAATTATGGTTAAATGCTTAATGTTTCTATTGTTATCTTTACATTTGGATTTCAATTATTAAACCCATTGCGAAACACTCGTGCTTGGTTTGCCCTGTTTCTGTTATAGTGTGATTTACTCATTCACTGAGATGTGGTAATCTCACCCCTCTTTTGTTTCCTCCCCACAGATAGTCAAAGAGACTTTGATCCAGCTACAACTTCGTAGGAGGCTGAAGATAGTATTGGTGAGCCCTAGTTTGGGCAAGGCTCTTTTGTCTTGTTTATTTAGTTTAGTTATGTCT
Organism: Gleditsia sinensis; assembly: GCA_037074535.1. Classification (NCBI taxonomy): domain Eukaryota; kingdom Viridiplantae; phylum Streptophyta; class Magnoliopsida; order Fabales; family Fabaceae; genus Gleditsia; species Gleditsia sinensis. The sequence continues at coordinate 21,942,136 of CM073472.1, forward strand.
AGAGTATCTCCATGAACATACAGGCAGGATCCTCGCTTCTTGCGTATTTTGATGTGTTGTTTGAAAAATGGTTTTATATTTTACAATAATGTTGGTATTATGAGGCCTTGGGCCAAGTTGAATCACATGAATATTATGAGGCCATGGGCCAAGTTGAATCAGAATGTTGGATTCATGAGATATCATGAGATATATATATATATATATATATATATATATATATATATATATATATATATATATATATACATATATACAGTATTTTCTGATATTGGATGTGGCATATGTGGCCAGTTATATTTATTATGTACTCTGGATTGTGTGCTGGATGTTTGTGCATGCTATGTGTTAGGCTTGCGGCTAGGGGGAAACCCTTATATCGTGCCGGTCATGTGTTCCATCATTTGGGGCCGTGACAAGTTACTCCGTCACATTTCTCAAAATTATATTAGGTTTTTGAGGAACAAAAACATGAATCAGAACATCTCTTATAATAATAACCAATTAACAATGTGCAGAGTAGGATGAAAGATCAGAAAAAGAAACAAAGATGTGATTTTTGTGTGAAGTCCATGCATTGTTGGAAACAACCTCAATAATACTTTTTTTTAAAGAAAATGAGAAAAGAAGCTGACTACAACTACTTGTTAGAAGATTCCTTAAAATGAATCTTGGTAGTCTAGCATCAAGAATCTCGGCTTAAACTGTTTATAGGCTTGTACTAATTATCACTTAACATATAAATTTTCGAAGATGATCACTAATATGTGTGGACTAAATCCGTTACATAGAGACATTATTTGCTTGTCAAGAAATTTTTATTTTGTTTTAAATTTTATGAGAATATAGATAGACCATCAACATGTGATTATGTATGTATGATTTGTTCTTTAATTAAATGTTTATTTTTTTCAAAAAAAATTCTTTCCCATTTTTATCTTTTTAAATTTAAAATAACAGTTAAAAAAAAAGGTTAACTCAACAAACTCCAATACATTCATTAAAAGAAAACAAAAACCTTTCCACGGGTGGCAATCTTGTTTGTTATTCTGTTTCACAATATATGGAGGCCTTAACGCGGGAGGAGAGAAGAAATAAATGAAAGAGGAACACGTATCGTACGAGTCAAAGAACTCAATATGGGTATATATTTAGGTTGCCCAAAATATTTTTTTAGCCACAAGAGTATTTTTATAATTTTTGAGTATAAAATTATTTATTTAAAATATTGAAATTGTCTAAATAAACATTTTTTTTATAGGTTTAATCTCTTAACATTACAAAAAAAATTTAACCGCTGAATTTAAGCATATTTATTATTTGAATTTTAAGTTTATGAGTGATAAAATAATTTTTTTTTGTTTTTAAGATTTAATGCAAGTTTTGATTTTGTTGTTAAAATTTTATTGGAGCCGACTTTATCTCTAATATTTCAATAAGTAAGCATTTAATTTATTGATAACATATCAAAATTTACACATACAAAAAATTAAAAAGTTATTATCTGTTTGTTTAAATAAAACAATTTGTTTAATTAAATTAAATATGTGATAGCTTTTAAATTTTTTTATTTGTATAAATTTCAATTTATGATCGATAAATTAAATATTTACTTTATTTTAAAAGAAATTTAATGTTACTTTTTTTAATACCATTAAATTTACTAACCCAAAAAATTACTAATGCAGCACTTTTGTATGTGTGTGACATTTCAAACTGCTTACACATTAAATTACATATTGTTTTCATCTTTTTTTCTTCTTATTGACTTTATATGTATCTCAGAAAGTTTTGCAGACGAAGGGGACCACTTTTTACCGCACCTTTACTCCCACGCCCCCCCCCCCCCCCCGGCCCCCCCTCCCTTCCGCACATGGATGAATATTAATGGCAGGGTTCGTCTTGTCACGGTGGCTTGCACATTTGCCCAAGTCAAATGTAAGGACTTAAATTTGACACGCAAAAACTTCATTTATTCACAAGAAGGTATGCAAATTGAATTGAAAGCTTGCATTTTTATCGTGACTTCTAGAAAACAAAGTAGTCACTCTCTTGACCTCTATGCATAACACGCAATGCCGTTTTCTTTTTCATTCTATCATGCAAGCTTTTAGAGAAAAACACACCACATGGTCAAGTGTTGTCAGTACTTTGAATGAAAGCGTTTGCGTGCACAGTGACATATGGGTGAGAAAAATATTAAAAGATATTTTGAATGTATTTAAAGTGTAAATTATTCGTAAATATAGTCATACCACTTTGATATTGTCTATTTATTTTTATTAATAAAAATTTGTTTGTCATCTTTATTATTAGACGTAAAATAAAAGTCGAACTATTATTATTTTATTTTTTTCTTAGATTTTTCTCTACTCTCTCTCCCTCTTTTCTTCTTTTTATTTTTATTTTTTTATTAAGAGTATCGTTCACAATTAGATGAAAATTTTATTTTCTTTGAACCGGGATTACAACGGATAAAGCTCTCCCTAAGTTACTATTTCCAAAAATCAATTTTTTATTTCTTCCTGAAGTCATCTATTTCACTATATTTGGTGTTTACAATAAAATTTATTAGTCAACTAAATATAAAAGAAAAATTTTAATGGCCAAATGTCACATAAAGCAATCTGGAATGTCAACGTGGATGTAGATATTTGGAATGTCACATAAAATGCTACGTAATTATTTTTTGGTTCATTTAAGGGTGTGAATAATTTGATAATCCGTTCAAACCCAATTAAATTTGTTAAAAAAAGTGTATCGATTGAATTAATTCAAATTACGAGGTTTAAACATATTTTATTTTGTTAAAAAATCATATTTATATGGGTGGATTGAATGCAATTTTTAGAGTCCGCTCAAACCGAATATTGACATTAATATTTTTTAGGTTGTTGTGTTGTTTTGATTACACTAGTCCGTGACCTAAACTCGAGCCTTGTCTGGCATTCTAAAATACTAAAATTAAACCACAATCAACTAATTAAGCTTGATTTTCAAATCAGAGTAAAATGAAGAAAATAATAAATGGGAGGGAAACTACTTGGATGACTTTGACAGTGGTTCATGGTGGCTTTCTTCTCCACTTTGCTGTATTTTCTCCCTTAATCGGAATGCTCAGTTTTTATTTCTTCATTGATGGTCGGTTGCTCTTCTTTTATTTTTTTTATTCTTTCCCCTTTTTTACTACTCGCTGAAGTGAAGACTAACTCTTTTTTTAAAAAAAAAAAAAAAAATATTTCCAACCAAATGAGTTCAGCTAAAAAGGAAAAAAAAAAAGAACTTTTTAATTTTAACAATAGAATCACAATATCTTTCAATATTTTTTTTTTAACTTTTTCAATTAAAAAAAGCAGCTTTTTTTTTCTCTTTAAAAAATGGCCCTTGGTTGTTTATTTCTTTGCTTCATTGCCTCTGTACTCTAACTCAGTCTATTTTTTTTTTTCAAACTTAAATTAACTTGATTGACTTTAACCTAACTATTTTGAATGATTCAAAATTTCATTCGATGATAAATGCTAATTTTTTAATCTAAATATTATTCAGTACCTTTATCCAACATATTTGATAATGTTTGTTTTTTCAGTATAGAAAACAAAAATCTTTGCTTATAAGGTGGCACAGAAAGCAAACATCAAAATTGCATACACAATAAAATTTAAATAATACTTAAATGTTCTGAGAAATTCAAAACAGAAAATTTAATTTATTTATTTAACTATACATTATTGCATTACATAAAAAAAAAACTTTGGAAGTTCAACTTGTTTCAGTATTCTCAGGCTTGCTATCAGAGTCTGATTTAACTTCTTCACCTTCTTCTGCTTTCTCTGCTGCCTCTAGATTTTCAACCTTTGATACACGGAACATGGCCAAATGGGTGTCCCCTGGCAAAGATGAAGAAAGAACTTAAGCTGCTAAAGAGGTAACTTCATATAATTATTCAACGATACACAAAATCTTCTGAAAAGGCCTCACAACGTTTTAATTATGGTGTTTGTATTTTATGCATCTTCAAGAATGGACAATACGAAATCGCGTGGATAGTAAACAAATTCAAACAGTAAAATAAATTTCTATGAAATTGCTCTATCAAATCAATAAAACTAAACAAAAAGTAGCATTTTTTTCAGTAAAAACTAAGTATCTCTACAAATATTATTGTGAGACTAATTTTTCTGAGTCTTAGAACGATTATAATTTTCAATCCTCTCTACAATGTCATCTTTTTAAGATTATAAGTCACTTACTACTCCAACTAACTAGTTGTTAATAATATAACCTATTTATAGGGTCTTGATTAGTATTCTTAATGGTACAAAGAAACGTTAAAAATAACAAAAATAAAAATGAATTAAAGTTAGACGAAAAATCTGAAACAGCTTAAAACAAGGGCTAAGTTTTGAGCTTTGCAATGGGCTCAACCAAGTAAATCCGATTGTGGCAGCAACCAGTTTAAAACAAGTTTAGTGCAAGCTCTATAACTCTGAATGAGTCAAAAACTATGGGTCTTTGAAGTCAAAATGCTTGTAAAGGACCTATAGGGTACACGGTTGGACTTATCATTCTAATTTAAGAACTCATTAGCTACGCATTTTACATCAAGAACTATTTTATGTTATTTGTTTATGGACAATCTACCATTTCAAACTCTCCTTCGGATCATGTTGAATTCTAATGTCTAATTGTTGCAATATTCACAGCTATTCTCATGTACTAGTAACAAACACGACACAACATTTTCAAATTGCATTAAAACACTTCGTATTTTGTTGTGCGTTGTCTATGATCTACAAAAGTGATATGGTTTCACACCTTGTCATTGCACAATTCATTTTCTTCTGATTTTTTCTATCAAGTTTTTCAAAATTTACTTAAAGTTGTTGCTTGACATTGATATAGCCCTTTGCTCGCTTACTTTGTTGCACCTATTAGATTGATTTCAGGTTTGCTTCAAGAATCTCTTCAAAATAAGCATAAATTATTTTGACTTTTTCCATGTTTCCTCCAAAAGATATCAATGAAAGAGTAAGTTAGCAATCTGATCTCTAAATTTATAGTCTCATGTAACTTTAATCAATGAAATTATTAATTCGTTACACATTAGTTATTTTGCTAGAGACTAATATGTAACAAATTTAATATTTTTAAGAACTAAAACTCAGAAATTAAAACTAAGTAGGTCTGTAGATCCAAAGATCGAATTGTTAATTTACTCTAAATTAAACATTTGCTTTATGCAATTTAAATCTGAGCATATCATACCACATAATTCATACACATTGCGTGCACTCAATGGCATCCATTAGAAAAGCAAAAGTGAATGAGATCAGATCATATTCTGAAGATGTGAATAGCATTAAGAGTTTCCAACTATTGAAACGAGTTCTAATATTTTTAATATTGTATGTTTGATCAAATATTCTCTATTGTTCCCTTCAAATCTACCATGTCATAGAATATTGAAACACACTTCAATAGTTTGATTTTGACTCGGCTCATTAGAGGTATTTTACTATTTATATATATATATATATATATATATATATATATATATATATATATATATATATATAAAGTTTAATCAATGTAAAGAATTTTGGATTTCTACCAAATTAACGCAAGCTTGTTGACTTCAAGTGAGGAGAAATTATACCTTGGACTGAAATTCAATTATAAGAATGGACTGAGTCAAAATCAAACTCTACCATTGGTTAGATCGGTTTTTGACATGTCAATGGACCGATCAACCTAGAATCTTAAGCTATTATGACTCCAAAAGACTGGTTTGATATCTTTGAGAATGACTTTATGAAAGATACACAATATTTTATTTAAACTAAATTACATTCACCTCCCCTAAGATTTATGAAAATTATATCTACACTTCCTTTAGTTTCAAATTAAGAAAAGAACCTCCTCTTAAGACTCCAAAAAGACTGGTTTGATATCTTTGACAATGACTTTATGAAAGATGCACAATATTTTATTTAAACCAAATTACATTCACCTCCCCTAAGATTTATGAAAACTATATCTACACTTCCTTTAGTTTCAAATTAAGAAAAGAACCTCCTCTTAAGACTCCAAAAGACTGGTTTGATATCTTTGACAATGACTTTATGAAAGATGCACAATATTTTATTTAAACCAAATTACATTCACCTCCCCTAAGATTTATGAAAACTATATCTACACTTCCTTTAGTTTCAAATTAAGAAAAGAACCTCCTCTTAAGTTTATAAATCCTACACTCACACCCTTTCAAGTTTTAAAGAAATTACACTATCCTCTCTTATTTTAAGTTTTCATAAGCCTTGCTTTGATATTTTGATGATTTGTAGTGCATTAAATTAGGCTATTCATGAGTTTTTAAAAGAAAAATTGCATAAAATATAAGTTTCATAAACAATTTTGTAAATAAAGAGACGATTTTAGTATAAATTGAAAAAAGAAGGGTTGTGACTGTAAATTTCAAAAACCTAAAGGGAAGTGAATATAAGTTACTTTTTTACTTTTGTTTGGACTTTAATTAGCCTAGCATCCATAGAAAATAAAGACCATGATGTCTTTTTTATTCTTATACATCATTTTTATCCATCTTATATTAGATTGTGCTTTGGATAAACTACGGTAAATTCTATTTGTGCTACCATAACTAGTCAATGAAGAAAGTGGCATTCTAATCATATACTGAAGTTTCACAAAAGATTTACAAAGAGGGAGCTAAAGAAACTAGGTCCACAAGATATGGGCCTTGATCTGTTATAGAGTAACGAGTGCAGATGTGTCTATAGATACCTCGGGAAAGTTTCTTCCCAAGGGATGCTTCTAAATGACACAAGTGTTAAGGATTGTTTCAACCTAAAAACTTAAATTGTTAATTGAAGGCCTAACACACCCTCTCATGCAAAAGTCCTTTAGGCTTGATCCACTATACCTTGTGTTGAAATTTTAATTTGATTATGAAGAATGGGGTGATAATAATTGAACTTCAGACCATTTAGACATTAGAAGCTCTAATACCATACCATGTCAATGACTATTTTAACTCAAAAGCATAAGCTATGAAGTGAAGGTCTACGACTGATTTTATGAATATCTTAAAAGAAATAGTATTTATCCACCTTTATCTATAGCCTTAATTAAAGTTTCTCCCATAACAAAAATATCATTACAGTGTCCCTCTAATGTACATATTTATTGTAAAGAACACTCCGCTGTTTAAAATTGTTGTTAAACTTGATGTCCTTCTAGCAGGGTGAAAGCTGATTTTGCTACATTAAGACATAGAGCAAAACTAGAGGTTAGAGGAGACTTTTGATTGTGTAGGGGGAAGACATTTTTGTCATCAACACGTGTGACACGTATGACAGGAAGGACATTAGGTTTTAATGACAATTTTGGATGGCGGAGTGCTTCTTGCAATAAATATGTACATTGAGGGGACATTACAACAATTTTTATACTAGGAGGTAAATTGCAATTGAGGTATAGATGAGACTAGATAAGTGTTATTTCTCCTAAATTCTTAACAATAAGCTCAATAATGTATTAAATAATGCTAGAGATTTAGATTTAGAAAACCAGCTGCTAAATGTTAGATATACCATGAAAATTGAAATTACAGCCGTTATACAATAAACCATTCTTGGGTAAGCTTGCCTAACAGTTTAAAATTTTGGGTTAACTCATTAACCCTAACCCTGTCCCTGGTTTCCAGTAGTTGCTTATAGGATGTCAATTCCACCCAATTTAACAATTAAAGTTTCAATATAAACTTGTATGCAATTTCAGTACTAGGCGGTTGAGAGTTTTTATGTTGTCTACATTTCAAACCCAGCATAAGTTTTGGCAGAATTTTGTTGAGTTTGAGTAGTATGGTAGACTTTTAAGATTCCTTAACTATTAAAGTTTTTTTTTCTTGTACTAGCACGAGTATCCCCGCACCTTTGGGTGTAAGACAATTCTTGCTTACAATACTGAAATTTTCATTCTTTACAAGTGTTTTTCTGCAGGTTCAAACTCTTAATAATCATTAAACTCAAGTTTATTTACTACTTGAATCACAAACTTATGGAGAAGAATTGATAGAACTTTTTCCAAAGATAAAGGGAAAGAACTAAATAGAGAGAAATATGTTTGAGAGGGTACCAAATGTAATACAACTTCCAGAAGATAGAGTGGCAACAACTCCAGGTCTTAGCCTCTTGTCATCAATGAATGTTCCATTGGTGCTATCCAAATCTGTGACCAGAAGATTCCCTTCTTTCTTCTGAATGTGTGCATGCAGACCAGAAACTGAAAGTTTAAAGATCATTTTGACAATTAGGTAATGTGCCTTTGTTAATTATGACTTTCTATTAAAACTCATAAGACAAATGTCCTTCACTATGAAGCACAGTCACAGTTATTTAAAGGCATGTCAAACACCAATACTATCATGACACATTGTTGATACTTGTTTGATATGCGTTAGTACATATCAAAATTAGTTCTTTTTTTTTTTGGGCTTGGGCACACACTATACATAGCTTGAACATAGTTAACCTCATCTTGATGATATAATAAAAGTTATTTGCTAAATTTTTACGGTTTGATGTGTCAACGTATTCATGCTTGTGTCGTGTTTGTGCTTCATAGGTCCTCTACAATCTTAATACATTTAAGGGTAAATTATATTCTTTCTTCAAAAAAAGAGTGAACTACATTCACCTTTTTGAGGTTTGTGAAAATTACATTCACAGTCCCTTCAAATTGAGACAAGAACCTCCTCAAAAATTTATAAAATCTACACTTATACTCTCTCAAGTTTTAAGAAAAACTATATTAATATCTTTTATTTTAAGTTTTTATAAGTATTAATTTGATCTTTTAATGATTTGTATTGCATTGAATTAGACTATTAATAAGTTTTTAGGATAAAAAAATGTATAAAGTATAAGTTTCATAAACAATTTTGTGAATGAAGTAGAGATTTTTGTATAAATTGAAACAAGTGCGAATACAGATTTTAAAAACTTAAAAAAAAGAAGTAAATATAATTTATTCTGCATTTAATGAAAACAGGTGATTATTCTGAAACTTTTACGATCACAAATTAGATTTATTCTTGTAGGAATACTGAGTATAAAAGTCAAAATACACATAGAATTTATCATCTGGAACTTCATAATACCTGTTGCAACCGGAATTACCAGATCAGCTTTATCTGGAACACGTCCAACAGTCACCTCACTCTGGATAATGTCCAAAAGAAGCCAGTTAATCTGAAGCATACCGAACCACACAGAATATTATTGATGACAACATTACTTACAGAAGCAATTTCATATGCACCTGGCATCTCAACCTTGTAGCCAATGTGCCTTGAATCACCATCTCCTATCAAATTACAAACATGTTGATAGATTATGCTTCCAATGCAATAAAACACCCTGTAAATATTAAGACTTAAAAGAGAATAACAACTGAGAACTTCCTTCTTTGTAAACTACAAAGGATGAAAGGATTGAGTGATTATCTACTTATCTAGTAATTTAAGAGAAGAAAGTAACTAAACAAAAGGTGAATTACATGCACTTTGTCTGAAGTTTTTGAAACATACACTCACACCTCCTCTAGTTCCAACTTATATTAGATCCTTTCTTGAAGTTTATAAAACTTACACTCACAAAATATTGTACTAACTTCTTTTATTTAAATTTTCTTAAGTATTAATTTAGTCTTTTTAGTGATTTCTGCTCATTGAATTAGCCTATTACATGCACTTTGCCTGAAATTTTTGAAACATACCCTCACACCTCCTCCAGTTCCAATTTATACCTGATCCTTTCTTGAAGTTTATAAAACTTACACTCACAAAATATTGTACTAACTTCTTTTATTTAAATTTTCATAGGTAATAATTTAGTCTTTTTAGTGATTTCTGTTGCATTGAATTAGCCTATTAGGAGTTTCTTTAAGCTCTGATAACAAGCATGTTAAAGAGGGGAGGTTTCCATATAATTAAAACTGTTTAAAAAAATTTAGAGAAGGTGTAAGTAACTTACACAAAAACAAATTGCACTACAGTTCAAAAACATGGAATGTATCAAGTTTCGTAGTGCGGCAGAAGCTTCATTTAAAAAAATAGTGGGGAAGGAAAAAGGAAATGATGTTCTTATATATATTTATCTAAATTAGCAATTCCCTAAACTAGCAGAATCAGTAAATGAAAGGGGCAGAGTTTAAGCAGTTTATGGATTCGCAAGGCTTTTCAGTTTTCACCTATCAACCAGCCAGCATCACTTGTAGATTTGTTTGACTCTCAATTCTACATTCTTATTACTGCTAAGTTTGTTGGCAATAAAAATGAAAGTTAGGACCAAGACCGAGTATAATTTCACGTTCTTTATTATTATTATTATTATTTTGTTAGCACAGATATCTCTGCAGCACTGAGGCTGCCCCTATCCACAAATATTTTTTTGTGACATCGAACTCTTGAGAGGTCCCCCAACCACTGGACTCAAGTCTACTTATCATTTGAGACACAATCTTGTAGGTATTTCATGTTCTTTATGGTTTGGTGACATCAGTTTGTTTGTAAAATCAGAAAGGCTTGCAATGCCACAAGAATTTGTTGATCAGTAATCGGCCCTCTCTTGTCCTAGACACAATACAATAGTAAGTATGGCTCATTGCAAGGTTATAACCAGTTTTTAAAAGCACTAAATCATCTAATTGAAACTTTATGGTTTAATGCAAAAATCTGTATAATACTCTACACTTTTGACTCAAACTCTATTAAGCATGAGAAAGCAATAGAAGAATGTCAAAAGACTTGTGAACTTGTAGCTTCTTCGAGGATAGAAAGATGATGTATAAGATCAAAAGAGAAAATAATCCATCCACTGTCAAGAACTATTTCAATTCAAAATTTTAAATTATAGAATGAAGACCACGAATAGTTTTTACCATAATATCTAACACACCTCACATGAAAGTTTTTTAGGTTTGAAGTATAAACAAAACACAAATCCACCATATCTTGTACTAAAACTTAATTTTTAATTAAGAGAATGAGTTCAGCAATGATCGAACTCTTTACTATTTGATCATAAAAACTCGAATAATATGTTATAAATTATTTAAATTCAAAAGTTTAAACTGTTGAATAAAAGTCTAAAATAATTTTTATTATAATTTCTCACAATCTTTGAACAGCCATCCAAGCACGAGATATAAAGTTAGGTCGCTTCATTCTACTATTGCATCTACAGCATAATTACCCATTATACACCATAGACTAGGAGTTTATACTCAAAACAGAAGCATAGACTGATATTTTGCATTCAAAGTACCATTTATGTCTTTCAATTGCAAGGCAAGCTTTCATCTCTAAGCATGTGATCCAAGAATGTGCACTAGTTTTTTGCTGCATTTCATTGGTGGACTTAGTGACATAGGACAGGAATGGAAATAAAAAGGAAATAACAAAATCTCCAATAAAATCAATTCAATATAATATACCTTAAGAAGAGGAAATTTTCCTAAATGACTATCATTCCTACACAAGAAATCCCAATGAAACTCAAATAAGAAATCCTACTAGTATACTACTATACGATAAGATATTCCTAAGCTCAAACAACTTTACTGATAATCCGTCATATATTGACAATTAACCCTAAACTACTCCAATTATCCAATCACAAATTCCTAAATCCCAAACAATAATTACATCATAAATCAAGATATTAATTTTTTTTTTGCTCCTCTCATCCTATATTATTCTCCACTATTGAAAAAATTTCATCCTCAAATTTTGAAATGAGAAAGGAAGAAGTCGTAGGCAATGGTGACGGTGGTGCCAGTCTTGGATAACAAACGACCTATACGAGAGGCCTCAAAAGAAAGCCCTGAATAAATTAGGAGGTACTTGTCTTGGTTAGATTGGTTTGTGCTGCGTCTTAGATTGGTTAAGTATTAAAAGATCCTGGGATATATAACAACATCAACAACTAATCCTTTTTTTACTAAGTGGAGTCGGCTACATAAATTAAACGACACTACAGTGGCCTATACATCAATAGATAAATTATTAACTATTAAATCATTTTTAATAGTTTCACACATTATTTTCTTTGACTTTCCTCTACCTCTAATTATCGGACTATTTTTCATCTAATCTACTTTTTTTACTAAGATTTCTGTCATTTTCTTCACAATAAGTGCTACCCAAACCTTCTCTCTAATGCACTCATTTTTAATCATATCTCTCTTGGTGTGTCCACACATCCAACGCAATATTCTCATCTTAACAATATTGAATTTATTTTCATATTGTCTTTTTACCGTCCAACATTCAGTACTATACAATATAGTAGATCTTATAACCGTACGGTAAAATTTTTTTTTAATTGTGTCTTTTTATCACAAATAAAATTCAAAATTTTCCTCCATTTTATCCATCCTACTTGAATCTTATGGTTTACGTTGTCTTTTACTTCGTCATCATTTTATATAATAGATTCAAAATATTTAAAACTTGTAACTTGTTAACTTTAATATATGATCTCCAAATTTTACATCTAAATTCGTATTTTTACTAAAAATATATTTCATATATTCTGTTTTATTTTTACTTATACGAAAACTATGTATTTCTAAAATTTGTCTCCACGACCTAAATTCATATTTATTTACTCTTTCGATTCATCAACTAAGATTATATCATCTGCAAAAATCATACATTGAGACCTTAAAACTTGTATATGTTCAGTAACTGCGTCTAAAATAAATAAGAGTAAATTACAATCATTTCTTCTAAAATTTATAAAAATTACACTTACATCTTTTTTGAATTTTAAATTGAGACAAAAATCTTGCTGAAATTCGTAAAATCTACACTTACACACCTTCGAATTTTAAAAACCTACATTAACCTAAGTTTTCATATACATTAGTTTGATATTTTAATTAATTGTATTACATTAAATTAAAGTATTTGTAACCATAAGAAACACGGATAGTACTACGACGCAATATAGATAAGGTGACAACAAGATATTTAATTTTTGCATACAAATTTAAATTATCATGTCGTATTTAATATAAGCATTTGACCCATATTAAACACGTATCAATAATTCATAAAAGACTACAAATCCATAAAGTGTAAGTAAATTTTGCTAATGTTTTCATATAAATTGATATTGGAAGGGGTGCCTTTTTCCCATGTTAATGACGTCCACTCTCCTATCGTCACAGCATTTCAATTTTCCACCCAAGATAAATTGGTCTGGACTAATGTTATAGTAAGATTTAGCTCCATCTCAGGATCTTTTAACATAGAATGCAGGAACACCCAGTTACAGGGCCCCACTCCTTAACAATTTTTAAGAATAAAAACATCATCGTCTCAAAACAAAGACTTATTAAGGTTTACTTCTAGAGAGGATTGATAATTCTTAGGAAGATGTAACTGACCAACTGGTACAAGAAGCCATCTTTCTGCAGCATCGGTTGAAGGGGTTTCAGCTTCTGAAGCATATATAGCGCCCAGGCTGCTCTTTTCCTTCGCTTTGGATCTAACACCTGGCTTTAGCTGCGTGAGAAAGCACTTGGGCAAATGAGGAGTTGCTGAATTGAAGGCTACTGAAGAGGCATTGGAGTGAAAGAAGAGAGGTGAGAGAGAGGCAGAAGAGGGTTGAGACTGTGGAATCTTAGCCAGGAGAAGAGATTGGAGTTGGACAACGGTTTCCATTTGTGCAAGAAATTGCTACCTCTGTGAGCAGAAACTAGCTGTTTGCTCATGAGGGTGGACTGGGTTGGGGGTGGTGGTCCTACCGGCGAAAGGGTAAAGAACAAATTTTGATGTTGCTGTGCAATTGTGGGACATGAATTGCACGATGTGGCAACCTTTTAATGCTTTGACAAGGGATTGGATAGATTACCATATCTTCAAATGGACGGTGTCCCTTGCGCGCGCAGTTGATAATGTGGGAATTAGCTTCCCAATTTTTGGAAGCGTTTGTTATTGCTTTTCTTACGTAGTGTCATAAAATAATGGTTAAGAAATGATATACATTTTAATTAATTACCCAAAGAATTAACTCACTTCATGCCCCATTTTTTAGTACTAGTTTGGTTTCATGGACTGATATAATAGAACATATCAATTCAACAACCCTCTTTCAGGGTATTTTGGTATAGGCAAAAATTTTATTTTTTAAAATTATAATTTATAAAAATAATAATTTTTACAAATGTATAAAATATATTTGATTAATTTTTAAAATTATTAAAAAAAATTAAATATATTTTTTACAAATATTTATTTCTGTATTTAATTCTATTTAATTTTTTAAGAATTTTTGTACATATTTTTATCTATTTTTTTAATTTTTTTTTGTTTATTTTAAAAAATAATAATAAAATAAATTATTGTTAATAATTTATTAAATTTACATTAATTTTAAAATTATTAAAAAATATTGACAATTAAATTTATTTATAAAATTTTTTACATAAAATATTAAAAAATAAAATAGTTATTTCACTTTTGATAAAAAAAAATTTACCTCAACGGGAATCACCTATTCTCACAGCCCTTCATAATAATTTTTTAATGAGAATTTATATTTAAAAATTATATTTAAAAATTATTTTTAAAAATTAAATTTTTTTATAATTATAATTTTTATTTTGATACTAAATAAAACAATCTTCAATTCTTAGATTAAAATTTTCATAAATTTAAAAAATTTCTCCTACTAAATGCCCCTTAATAGATCTCTTAAATCGTTCAATAAGTTGATTCATCTTTTTTTCTGAACTAACCAAGTTGAACTAATTTAAATAATATTGGTTTAAAACCTCACCATAGATATATACGTTTTTTGACTTCACACCGTCTTTTACATCAACTTTGTTTTTGTGAGGGTTGGTTTGGTTTTACCGTCTTCTGTCAATGAAAATGAAAAATAGATATAAAAATGTGTTTGAATAATTTTTGCTGTTTTCAATTTTAAAAAATGAAGCCTATATTTCTGAAAATTTTGAAAACAATAAATTAATGTTCTTAGCATTTTTACATTCTTGCAATTAATCCAAAGAAACAAACAAAAGAATAAAATATAAAAAACGTGAATGTACAGTGTTGAAGCTTAGTAGGACAAGGGGATCAGTGAAAATGAAAATAAAGTAAAATTTAAAAGTAAACACCTTGTTAAAAAAATTAAAAATAGAAATTAAAAATTACTGTTAGAAATAAAAATAGAAAATATTTTATAAAAGCAAACACACCCTTAAACTTTTTTTTTGAATTCCCTTCCACTAGCAACATGAACACAGGTTGGTCGGATCTCAACAGCCTCGATCCAGATTGGCCTCGTTTGCAATGTTCTCATCAGTAAACACGTCCTATAATATACTTAAAAAAACGTATTAATTATTAGAAAACACAATGAAAAAGTATAATAATAAGTGAAAATTTTGATGTAAAGGTTAATTATTCAAAAAATAAATTTAATAAATATAGAAACTTGTCTCTTGCATTTCAAATTTCATGAATATGAAAACAAATAGTTCAAACATAACTTTGTGTGCTTGATTAGTTTGTTTCTTTTTTTTTTAATTAAAAATATTTTTTAAAATAAAGTAAAAATTAAAAAATTAAAAGACAATTTTAGTTTTATCAAAAAAATAATTTACCATGAATATTAAAAATATCATAATTATTGAAAAATAAATTTAAAATAAATTATTATTTATATTCATTCATGTCAATTTAATTTAAAAATAAAGATGATTAAATTTTTAACTTGGAAAAATAAAAATAAATTTGAAAAATGAAAAAAAAAATTTGATGCATACAAAAAATTGTATAAACTTACATTTCATTTGTTACGTAGATTTGAGGTGATGGATTGAGACATAAAATACAAATTATTTAATACGAAGAAGAATACATTGTTATTGAAAATGGAAACAGTTAGAGAGCGAAAAAAAAATTGAAATGATGTTCTTTTTTTATTATTATTAAACAGACAATACAATTTTAAAAAAAAAATTACAAAAAATCTTTTGTTGTACGTAAAAAAATAAATAAATATTTTTTAAATAAATTAAAAAAATTAAAAAAATATTATTTATTATTAATAAATAAAATAAATTATTTTTAAAAATATTAATATTTTTAATAAACTTTTTATATTACAAATTATTTTTTTATTTATATTATTTTTAAATAAATTTTTAAGTTAAAATAATTTTATTTTAATAATTTTATTTTTAAAAAATATTTTTATTTTTTTATCAATTTTTTATTATATTTTTACATTATCCATAATATACTAACGTAAAAAAGTAATAAAGACATCAATCCTCTCTCCTCTGCTTCCTGGTCATCCTTTTTGGCAATGCAATACTAAGATCCAAACGAAAATGTGGTAGTCATGCAATCCAGGAGCCACTTGGTTAAGTGGTATTACAATACTATTATCCGGCGCAAGTACAGGATACAGGATACAGTAATTTTTTCAAAACAAAATATACAGGTACCGCAATATAAACTACATAAATAAAAAAACATTATATAATATAGAACAATTCTTACAATAATGAGCTTTTCTATAATATAAATCCAAGTTTCTTAGCATAATCTCAAAATTCACTTAACTTTATTAAATATGAATCAAAGCTATAATTGTCAACATTATGCATGCAAATTTGAATACAATTTATTACAGTTGCATTAGTAAAAATCATTTCAAATCTCTGACGTTCAAAGTTTGTAATTGCATATACAATTTATCCAATATGTATTCTAATTAAAATTTCAAAAAAAGAAAAATACATGACACATATTTCAGTAATATATCCAAAGAGTATCGGCGCCGGGTATCTAGAAGTACCATGCTTCATAACATCACACCAAGCAAGCATCTTCACTATACAAATTGAATATTTTGCACGTGGTACATCAAAACATCTTAATGAACCTATTAACTTTTACAAACATGAAAACTTGAGTTAGAAAACAGAGAAAAGAGGAAACTGGAGAAGATAATGATCGGCAATCCAAATGTCTACTTCCAAAGTATAGCCAGTGTTAGAAGCTGCAGATGAGACCATTTTCAATAACTAGTTTCCACAAACAGCAAACAAACCGTTGCTGAGATTTACATTAAAAAAAAAAAATCCTGCACAGTTTCTAGTTCAACTGTTTTTTAAGACAACTTTCCATCACAACATGGCAAAGTTGGACAGGAGGATTTTCCTCTCCATCACCTTTTTCTTTCTAACGCACCCACTCTTCTTTTCTTTTTCTTTTTTTTTCTAGCATGATGAGTGACCACCTGCATTTGCAAAACAATCAGATAGATACAAGTGCCTGAAAACTATATTAGATTCTCTGCCTGACCCTCCGACCATTTGTATCACCGCCATCTGAAAGTTGGGCCCACACGCTCCGAGATTTCCCCCCTGAACTGCAGCAATCATCGTCACACCCTGCAATTGTCTTCAAGATCTCTGACTGTAGCCATGGGCATTTCTCTTTCATACACTCAAATCCATCTGACCTCATGACAGCTGCAACAGAAGTCCAAAAAAGAATCACCATACTAAAAACGTGAAAAGTTGCAAGTAAAAGAAAATTAGAATTTTCTATGCTAGGAGTCAAAAATTTACTTCTTGTAAGTCACAAGTATATACAATAGAAATGACTTGCTATGTTTCTAATGGATTCAGAAATTTCACAACATTAATTATGACTCTAACTAAAATCTCATTACCGTAACTTCACATGTGGATTTTGAACCAAAGCAACCAAAAAATATTTATTAGTCAAATAATAAGAGATTCTTAGTTCTAAAACTGGATAAGAATCATCATGCACCTGCTTTTAAGTTTTGATATTGCAAATCCCTTTCCAAATCAATTTCCTCCATGGAGAACCCAGAATTGTTTATATATACAATGAGGCATCACTTAATTACTCTTTGAACAAAGAATTAACTAGAACCTTACTTGCGCCACAACCCTAAATGCTGCAGTCAAACCATAGTTATAATTTAGTTTCACTTACTCTCTCCCCCTTTTATTATGGCCCAAAAGAACTGATATTGCTTGATCAATACCACTGGGAATTAGACCACCAGGGGACTAAAGCTGGCCAGCCAATCTACATTTTGGTAGAAGTTTATGAAGAGAAAGTGGTATGCACACAAAGGGAGGAAACAATAATGTTGCAAAATCAAAACAAAAGAAAAAGAAAGACAAACAATTAAACATATCAATACAAATCCCACTCCAATCACTGACTACCTGTCAAAGTCAACCAGTTCAAAAATCATTAGTCAAGCACCATAATAAAGCCAAATACACAATCCTATTAGATGAGCTAAAGGGAGATAAACTATTGTTTCAAAATTCTAGCATTAGACTCTGAAAAGAAATATTTTACAATTTTGGAAGATGAATGAGGAATGAAAACAAGATTTGCAAGAAAAAAAAAAGATGCCATCCCAGGTCCAAAGGCTTTCACTTTTATATCTTTCGAAAAGGTAGGCCTTATCTAGCAAACCAGGAGAAGACAACATATCAAAAAGTTTCCTATCATTAAGGTCACTGAAAAGGCCAAGATATAGCAGAAACTTGCATGGTATGAAATTGAGAAGGAACTGATGCAATGTAGACAAACAATAGAAACATCGTAAGGCAATTAAAAATAGGAAATTCCCCTATCTACATGCACTCCCAATCAAAACATGAAAACCATCGCAAGCTTTGGATTTCAACAAGGTGATGGAGAATAAATAAATCTGAGAGATGAACTTCCAAAGGCTACCATGAGTAGCAGTAGCACTAACCCCATATTTACTACCCCACTTATTTTATGTAGATCATGTGCTACTAATGTCATCCCAATAAGGCTTCAACTCTGAAACTCAAGCTCTCACCACCCTTTCCCTACCTTTCTCTCCCTTTGTCCTCCAATCTGCAATCTGATTTCACAACTCTGAGTTCAGTCTCTCCCTCTTTAGACATTCTAGACCTATATTAACATATGAACACACATTTATGGGTTATGGTCAAAGAATGTTTGTGTAAAGCCCGCTACCCTTACACCCGCTACCCTTACACCATCAGAAAGCTTCCACACGGGCATGTT
This sequence comes from Gleditsia sinensis, assembly GCA_037074535.1. NCBI lineage: Eukaryota > Viridiplantae > Streptophyta > Magnoliopsida > Fabales > Fabaceae > Gleditsia > Gleditsia sinensis. The sequence continues at coordinate 21,961,298 of CM073472.1, forward strand.
TTCACCAATCTAACTGTTGAATTAGATGTCTTTACAATGCCACTCTAGCATACCAAATTTCATTTAAATTATAAGCTGTAAGCTATTATATCAACTAGCCAGAATTTATTTGCATTTGGAAACATTATGCCTCCTTCATGTGACATAAGAAAAACGTAATAGCACATAGGAAGCTCAAATACCATAAACTCAGTGCCAATTATGTATCTGAGATGGACAAGTAAAGAATACAGCCATATGTGTGTCCAAGGTGAATCCCATTCAATATTAAATGATGTTTTGGCAAAAGTTCAGACGACTGACAATGCTTGAAGACTTCATAAGATTTCACACATGAAAATACAGCTCAGGTATGGAGAGGATGTGGCACATAATAGCATGGACACTTCGCTTGTGTCAGACACTCTATGGACACAGACATGCCTCAAACACGTTTAGGACATGTGTCCCGTGTCCAACTCTAAATAAAACAAACTGGACATAATTTTGAATGTGTCCAACAATTTTTTTGGACATAAAATGTCCAGCTTTTCATTTGAGCTAATACTCGATCAGTTTTATCGTCTCTATCTCTTCTCTTCTGTCAAGCTATTGCACCGTCCTCCTCTTTGCTTTTGCAAGTCGTTGGTCACCAATAACCTATTTCCAATTGCCAGCCTTCTATCTCCATCACCGATCGTGCAGCTATCATCTATTGTTCGTGACTCCATTGAAGCTCTCAAGTTTCTTCTCATTATGCTATGTTTCATTTTGGGTTGAGATGCTTCATGCTTTGTTTCATAATGAATATTTGATGCTTTGCTTTTCGTGACTCCATTGAAACTTGACTCTTTGATGCTTTGTTTCATTCTCTTGCTTTTTTTTATTTTTTTTTTGGTCATCTAATGGATGCAGTGATGCTCTGCTCTTAACTTCTTATGCATTTACTTGTGGCTTCTTTCTGTTTTCTAGCCTTCTATGTTGTTCATGCACAGTTCTTTATGAATTCTATTGTTTATGGTTTTTTTGGCCAACCTTTATGAATTTTTCTTGGGTCTTCAAAATGTCTTCACAATTCTACTTCTATATCATTTGATCAGTTCAAAAAGAGAAAAAGTTTTTGGTCAATTCCTTTCAGATATTCTGTATGTTAGTACTGAAAAATGTAAGTGTTTTTGAAGAATTTAACTAAATATTATCTTTAAAAAAATTTCTGGTGATTGTGTATGTTTTGAGAATGGGGTGCCAATTGCTTCTATGATGGACTAGTAGGAAACAGGAAACACAATAGGCACTCAGGAAATTGCTTTTTTCTTATAGGCCATAGCATTTACATGATTTACTTAACATGCAACTAATTTGTTGAAGATTGAAGGATGTGACTGGCCCTGGGTGATTTTAAGTACTTGAAGGATTAAGTTGGAAATTTTGTGATATATGAGAAACAAATTGAAACTTTACAGGCATATCTGCTGTTAATGCTTACTGTTTGGCGTCTGATGGAAATATGACAAAGGTGAATGGAAAATTGGAAATATATTGTTCTCTTATTTGTATCATCATCATCATCATCATGATGTTACAAATAAGAGAGACATTATTTATGTAATATAGTTTCTAATTTTCTTTTTATTTTATTTTATTTAGGATCACATAAAGTTTTGGTAATGTAAATAGTGATGAATATAATGTACAAATAGATGACTACAAACTTTCGTGAAAATTTGTTACAAAAGGGGAAAAGGAAAAAAGGGTGGAGGAAATGTTCCTTTTACATGCAACTACTGCAAAAATGATTATAAAGGTATTTATTCTAGAGTTAAGGCTCGCTTATTAAAGCTACAAGGGATTAGTATAGAGCCATGCAATAAAGCTTTTAAAAAAGATCTTGCTAACATAAAAAAATTAGAAGATGATAATTGTGAAAGAAATCTAGCATACATGCCAAAAAAAGTTCTATTGCCACCATCTAATAATGCATTAAGAATTGGTTCATCTAGTAGCAACAATTTGCCATTCAATTCATTTAGAGTTAGGAGTTTTCGCTTTTGAACTAAAAGAAGAGAAGGTGTAGAAGAAAACCCTTTTGAGAAAGCATATTATAACCAAGAAAAAGATGAATTAAGAGTCAATATTGCCAAGATGTTCTATTCAGGGAGCCTCCCATTCTATCTTATTAAGAATCCTTATTTCGTGAATTCCTTCACTTATGCTTAAAACCATAATGTGTTACCATTATTTGTAATGGATGGTTGGATCTACAAAAACAGCTTCTTATTAATTTTTATGTTGGTGACAGAAAGTGATTTTATATTCATAAAAGTCATTAATTGTGAAGGTGAATACAAAAACAAAGAGTTCATAACAAATACTATTCTCAACGTAATTAGATAAGTGAGAGCAGAAAATGTTGTTCAAGTCATCACTAATAATACTCTAGTTTGTAAAGTTGTAAGAGTTCTTATAGAGATGGAGTATCCTCATATCTTTTGTACTACTTGTATGGTCCATACATTAAATTTAGTTTTGAAGAGCATTTGCAATGTGAAAAATAAAGAGGGTAGTGAAATTGCTTTTAATAAACTTGTTTGGATAAGAGAAATAGTTAATGATGCTATAATGATAAAGAATTTTATTATGAATCACACTATGAGGTTGGCTATTTTTAGTGAGTTTTTTTATAAATTACTTGTCATTGCTGATACTTGATTTACTTCTATTATTATTATGTTGAAGAGATTTACACTTGTAAAACATGGCTTACAAACAGTGGTGATTAATGAGAATGGAACCTTTATAAAAAGGATGATGTGGGAAAAGCTCAATTTGTGAAGGAGAAAGTTTTCAATGATGTGTGGTAGGACAAAATTTATTTTATACTTTATTTCACATCTCTTATTTATAATATGTTGAGAATGGCAAATACCAATAAAGTTAGTCTTCACAAAATATATGAAGGGTGGGATAGTATGATTGAGGAAGTGAAGAAGGCAATATTTCACCATGATGACAAGCTTAATTATGAGAATGGCAATATTTCACATCTCTTTAATGTGGTATATGATATATTGGTGCATAGGTGAACTAAAAGCAATACACCTCTTCATTTCTTAGGTAATCTTATTCTTATTTTTTGTTAAGTTTTGTTTTCTAACTACAATATGTTAATAATAATAATATGTTGTTTTAATTCTCTTTATAGATACTATAGTCAATCTTGGTTGACTGAAACTCTTAATAGAGTCCCTCTACACAAAGATAGAGAGATAACAAGAGAGAGAATAAAGTGTTTGAAGAGAATTTTTTGAAGTCCCAATGACTTAAAAACGGTTTATGTAAAATATGTGAAATTCTCTACTTGTTTATAAGATTTTGCTAAATCAGACTCTATTGATCAAAGAAGGGACATAGAGCCACATTATTGATAGACAATTCATAGTCACTCCACTCTACTCTACTCCACTTCTTCAAAGCTTGCTTTTAATCTTGTTGGATAACCATTTTTCTCCTCCTATTGTGAGAAAAATTGGAGCACATACTCATTCATTCACTCATTGAGGAGGAACAAGTTGACACAAAAACATGCTCAAGATTTAATTTCTGTTTATAACAATCTTCGGCTTTTGTCAACGAAGAGTCCACAATATATGCAAGGTGATACCAAGATGTGAGATATTGGAGGATATTGTTTTGATTATGTGTTGAATGATATTGGAGTTTTATCAGCTGCAAATCTATTTTTGGATGAATTACAATTAGAAAGAGTTCTTTTCACATATGAAGGGAATGAAAACAATGGTGGTGATGAAGAATACATTGAAGAAGAATGAATATTGATTGTATTATAAATTTATAACAATTTGTTGGCGCAACGGTAAGGTTGCTGCCTTGTGACCTGGAGGTCACAGGTTCGATTCCTGGAAATAGCCTCTCTGCTTGCAGGGGTAAGGCTGCGTACATCTACCCTCCCTAGACCCCACCAGGTGGGAGCCTCGTGCACTGGGCCGCCTTTTTTTTTTAAGTTGTATAGTGAGTTGTAATTATTTCTATGTTACTGTTTTATGGTTCTATTTATATATATATATATATATATATATATATATATATATATAATTTTTGGTTTTTAATTCACGTGTCATGTCCTATATTTTTTAAAAATTTACATGTCCCGTGTCTATGTCCATATTGTGTCCCATGCCCATGTCCGTGCCTCATAGGCTCAGATATATTTACCAAAACAAAAAAGGAACAGCTTAGTTATGATGAGGGTACAGAAGTCTTAAAAACTTGTCTTTATCCATTTTATTTGCTCCAGAGAAGTAGCAAGTGTCAGCTTTTAGTTATAGAAGAACCTCATTCTACATCATAATATGAAAGAGTCAGAGCTCTGCATTTAAAACACTCATCTGGCATTCCCATGCCAATAATAGACCTCAGAGATAGAGAGAGATGTACCCTTCCTTAACTGGGAGTGGCAGTACCATTTACATACATAGACATAAAGAGGGAGCTTCCATGGGTCTTAAAATTCCAAAAGGCATAGCAATAACATAGAATAATTTGAAAGACAAGAAGGTAATCCACCAATAACATTACAGATAATGATAGAGGAAGAGACCAAAACATATGTATGAGATACCATAAATGGAATAATGCTAATAGACACATTTAGAAAATAGAAGGACAATATATCAATTAGCCAATTTAGTTTGGTCTCAACAAATTAAAGTTTCTAAATGCTTATTTGCATTACAGTGGGCTGTTTCTAAAAGTTTCACACATGCTATCATTGCCACTCATCATTCGAAATTGGTACATCAGAGACAGAACCAGCAATCAGTCCAAGTGGACATTGCTCCAAGCAGCCATGATATTAGTTATCTCATGAATTGTATAATCTCACAGCTACATGGTTAGATAGAAAGGTTGTGAAGGACAAACACCAGAATGTAAATTTGCATTGATTTGTCTTTATGTATTGGGAACTTTAAATTTCTTCAGGAATAGTAGTATCTGCCTGTTTTTCTTTAGTATCAAGTTCTGTATAGACTGTTAATGTTACCAACTGTTTAATCAGCAATGAATGGCTGCATACAGTCCCATTGTTTTTTTATCACTATCATGAGTTGCAACTTGCTATAAAAATACCAGTCTTTATGCTTGCTTAATTGCTTTCCAAGTGTAACAAGTGGTGCAAACAATGCTAACTGGATATACCTGCTAGATTTTGAGCAGCAAATTTCAGGCAAAGAGCTTTTAACTCTGTGGCATGGCAATGATCAGCCACGGCTAAAATGTCAGCTACAGAACTCACACAGATGTCCTTACATAGACGAGATTCACACATCAGTCTAAGCCTCTCCAATCCATACTTGTCTGCTGCAGCTAACAACTTTGCTGTCAATGTCTCAGACACCAGGAATTCACTAGTTGAGGTTGATGGAACCATGTCCACCTCTTCTGTGAGGGTATCTCTATAGATAAAGTGCAGCATGGCCTGTCAAAGAAAAGAAAATTAGAAATTAGCAAAAACCCACAATAACCAAAAGTAAAACACAGCCACCATAATCAAATTCCTAACCATGATTAATTCTAATTAGTAAAGAAAGAAAAGGTAAAGGTAGCAAATAAACAAGATATGAAGTTTCTACCTTAAAAACCTTAGGTTCTAAATCTGTTACAAAAATCTCCTGTGTATCCTCATCTGAACCATCAAAAAATCTAGACCGAAATTTTGGGGATCTAGCAGCCAACACCAATTTATGAGCAGGGAACTTTTCCCCAGCTACATTGAAAGTAACATCTGAACCTTCCATATTTTCCAATAGCATGCCAAAGTGTGCTCCAATGTCAGATTCTGGAACCTTAATCATATGAAGTCGTGGATAATCTATGGCTGAAACCACAACCCCTACTGTACAGTTGATTTTCAAGCAATCATCCTTGAGGTAATCAGAGGTTTCAAGCAAAGACCGTCTAAAAAACCGCTTGTATCCCCTAAAAAAGCAAAGACATGAAAGAAAAAAGTGCCACAAATGTCAAAACTCAAAACAACAATGTACTTTAATATTTCTCTCATCCAATATCCGTAGGGACCCAGAGAGATAAAGGAGGATAAACAAAAGGAAAAGAGAGGAGCATTAAAACTAACAAAAATAAAAATCCTTTTGCATTTTAAGACTTTTGTTTCATAAGATAATGATTCTCTTTGTGTACACAACAATACAACAAGACGTAACGTACTAGCTGACCAGTGTAAAGTCTTAATGGGTAATTTTGGAGGGCTTGATCAAGTATAGGTTTTGTAGGATTTATAAGAAAATGTTGTAGATCACAAGAAAACAGACCATCATATGTATACAAAAAAAAAATTCAGGTAACTTAACTCCATTTAAGTAACCATGCATGTCAAGAACTAAGATGTTAGGAGAAGATCCATGAATGGTTTATATATAGATCTTTAACATGCCCCCTCATATGGAAGTTCTTTGAGCTTGAAGCATGGACAAAGCACATGCCCACCATACCTCGTGCAAATAAATTTTCATTGGGCGAACAAGGCCAACAAGAATCAAACTCATAACAACTTGGCTAAGAAGGCCTCTAGTACCATGTTTAGGAATTAGGATCATTTCATCATAAACACTTAAGCTGTTAAGAGAAGATCCATCGATGGTTTTATGTATGTCTTAACATTCCATAACATAAAAATTAGCAATTATTAAAGATCATATTTCAAATGTTAGAACTTAGAAGAAATTCATCACCACAGCAAATTTAATTCTAAAAACAAAAACAAAAACAAAAAAAGATGTCGAAAATAGGCCAAACCATCCATATCAATTTATGTGCTAACTGATAACTACCATATTCAAAACAATCCCGAGTTTACACTAGAAGGAAATATGTAAGGGATTCCCAAAACACTGGAAATATCTCTTAGTAGAAGCATCCCCTATTTTGCAACATGTATAATCCCTTTGGCCTGTTCCAGTATCTATTAGATGAATGGAAAGTCTTCAAGTAAATATACAAATGGAATTGCAAGGTCCTAATCTCAAATTTCATCAGAAGTGGACGATACTCAAAAACCAATATGCCAAATGTTTTGGTTTCTAAACATTTTACGTTAAGGACTTTTAACTAGAGGATATTCAGTGAAGTGGTTATGCAGATTACCAGTAAACAGAATCATATAAAGAGAAGGATAGTATTTTTAATGTATGAGGTTCAAAAGGCTGAGTGAATACCTTAAGCAGTTATAGGAACTCGGGGCATGGAAGATGGTTGAATTACATGGAATTTTTCAACTTCTAAAAGATCAGAGAAGTTAAAATAGTGAAAGAGGCGCAATTTCGAGTTTTCTAGGTTTCTCAATGGTTCACAAAAGCACTTACTTTCAAAGTTAATTTTGCAATTTCTAAAACTCTATGATGCAAAAACAATATCTTATTAGAAATGGTTACACAAGGACTAAGGTTTAAGATTTTGCAACCCATGTTGACTTGTATCTTGCTTATAGAACTATCTAAATCAACAACTAAACTTTTTTCCACTAGGTGGGGTATTGAACTATCTGAATCAAAACCAACAAAAAAAATGTAGCACAAACAGAGCCATAAAATCAAAGCAAGGCACATCCCATAATTAGGCAAGGAGAAAACCTCTAGATAAACGAATAAGTATCTAATTCAAGGAGGAACAGACTGCAGTTTCCAGATCCACCCATCACCCTTTAGTTCCAACATAAATGAATAAGTATCTAGTTCAATGTCCAACAGCTATGCTTATCCAGATACAGTAAAAGCCACACAAAAAAATTCCAGACACTATGCTTATTAATCTGATCACATTGTTAATGTTTCCTACCTCAGGCACACCAACTAGCAGTTGTTGGTCCTTCAGAGCAAGAAAAAAAAACTAAAAGCCTCAACTAATGTAAAGGGTGTTGGTAAAACCAAATGAGCTTTATGTTTGATTGTCAAGTAAGTAAGGTGCAGCCTTTTTCTCTCTTCTCATGTCTTAAATAGTATAAGGAGTGGGAGAGAAGAAAAGTACTAGTTCCTGTAAAGAATAAAAGAAAGAGAGAGAATGCCTTGAAAAGCCTTGATATATTGGGAGGCTTGTGCTACATATATTTATTGTAGAGTAAATTTTGTTTATCTTGAGATACAACCAATGTGGGACTTATACAACAACAACTAAGTATTTTTCTACTAGGTGGGGGTGTTGAAATAGTTAGATTGTATAAGTCCCACCCCCCCCCCCCCAATGTGGGACTTATACAATCTAATTATTTCAACACCCCCCCCTCAAGTTGAGGCATATTCAAGCTTTAGCTTGTTACAAATTAAACCCAATTGAAGAGAAAAACATCAAACTCAAGTAGAAGTACTCAATAATAGAAACTAGCTAATATTAGAAACTAATCAGCTCCATTTATGAAAATTTTCTAGCATCATGTTGACATTTTGGACAAAAGGCCTAAAAGATGATCTGGAATAAAGAACATGGATTCGAAAATGGTTGGAACACACAAAAAAGTTACCACATACCAATAGGGAAGATCACCATGTAGGCCAGAGAAGAGAGCACTGGTTAAATGTAGGTAAAGAGCATTGTTGGTTGCATGCACAGGAGTTAGAGCAACTGGAGTGACATAAACAGAGAAAGGCACTGCTAGCATGACGAACAGCGGAAAGAGTGGCTAAAGTGACATGCAGCCAGAGAAAGATGCCACTGGTATAATGCACAGCAAGAAGAGAATGGCTAGAGGTAGCCAGAAAAATGATTGGAGAACTACTAAAAAACTACTAGAGAAGTCGCCAGAAAATTGTCTGCCAAAATGGTAGTCAGACATCCAAAGGAGAAGAGGGGTTGGAGCTCCTTCAAAGAAGTGGTTGGGGTTCTAGCCCTAAAATCTGCACAACAAGGCTTATGCTTCTCTCCCCTCAATCTAATACCATGTAAAGAATAAAAGAAAGAGAGAGAATGCTTTGAAAAGCCTTGATATCTTGGGAGGCTTGTGTTACATATATTTATAATAGAGTGAAGGTTGTTTATCTTGAGATACAACTGTTGCGGGACTTATATAGTCTAACTATTTCAACACTTTCCAATATCAACAGTGAGTTCACAGTATCACTCAGAGGACATTACTTAAAGTGACAAACAAAAGGCAGCTGCTCTTCCGCTGAAAGCAATATTCCATGCCAATATATGATGATAATTTTAAAAGGAGGAACAAAAATTGTACATTGCTGTGCAAGAGACACAAAATTGTCAATCAAACTTTTCATCTTTATCGTGCTGCTCAAGATTCTGGAAGTTATTTTTCTCCTATTCGTGCACTAAGTCATGCTAAAGTCAGTTTTGGGTCACAAGTTAAAAGGAGAAAACTGAAAGCCAAAATGTTGGGAGTGGGGAACCTTTCTTCTTATATGCAGAATTTTGGCTCAAATTTGGTGATTACACTCAACAACAGATTTTCAAGAGGTTTAAGGGCTCATTTTGACATTTCTTCTACAAATTGAATCACTATTTTTTTTCTTCACAAGGACCGTGATGGATTTCAACATAGTTTGACTGCAGAATGAAACTTTTTCCCTTAATTTATTTCCCACTTCTGTCCTTCGTGTGATGTTATATATCTATTGCCTATACAAAGATTAATCTGCTATATGTAAACAGTTATAATAACAAGCAAAGTGGGTAATGTGCTTGGAGCTCCCAATCTAATTCTAGTAGATCTGAACTGAATTAACACTAAACCTATCCCTCTTGTGTACCAAGTTAAACGCCTTTCTAAAGAATATTTCATTCATAAATAAAACCCAGTTTTTGAAAGCCCAACATATATAATGCTATTACAACATTGTTATCACATTAGCATCTTCCGAACTCATTCCAAGTTAGTTGGCATAACTATAGCTACCCTCCTCCTTTTAAATTATACACTAAGCTCTCAAATTATTTGCATATTTCCAGCTAATGAATCATCTAAAAGTAAATAAATTTTGCAACTATACAACTTGATAACTGACAAGGTATAGATCTACATCAAAAGCAAAATATCATCAAGAAACTATGAAGCACGGACACTTCGTTCTAAGCCGTGTCGACGTGTCGGACACTCTACGGACACGACACTCCTCGGACACTCTTGGGACACCCGTGTCCGACGCGTGTCCCGTGTCCAACTTTCTAAAAAAAAAATATTAAAAAAAAAACTCGTGTCGGACACTTTTTTGAACGTGTCCGACACTTATTTCAGACATTTTAGACACGTATCCTACATCCCTTTTAGATTTTTATTTGAAGTTAGAACCCAAAACCAACGATCATAGCTTGTATCTTGGTCATCGCAACATGTCTTCCATTGAAATTGGGTCCCTATCATCCATCGTAACTTGCATCTAAATCATTGCAACTCTATTGTTTGTTTTTGTTGACCATAGAGTAAGTTCCTCTATTTTCTCTTATTGGATTTGTCTCTGTGTGTGGCTATTTGCATATTCTTTTTCAACAAGCCTTCGAAGTTTGTTTTTACGCAAGCATATATACCTATTCGAAAGTTTGCTTTTGGGTTTCAAGATTTTTTACTGAGGAAAAGGAAACCAAATTCTTCTAATTTTTGTATTGTCTCTTAATGTTTTACATAATCGCAATAGCAAAGAGCTGAGATAGCTTTTGTTTATGGTGAGGGAGTTGAATTATAATAATACACATAATTTTTTCTAGAGTTGCTCTCTTGCTTTTATTCTTTGTTATTATTGTATGTGCACATAATTTTTGCATTCTTTGTTATTTTTTGTTCTTGTTAATGTTGAAATTTTATCGGTTACAAATTTATCTTTGTATAATTTAGAATTAGAAAGTTCTTTTCACAAACGAAGAAAATAAAAATAATAGCATTGATAAATAATATATTGAAGGAGAATGAATGTTGATTGTATTATAAATTTATAATAATTTTTTTGGTAATAAGTTGTAAAGTGAGTTATAAATATTATTGTTTTCTAGTACTATATATATATATATATATATATATATAATTTTTATTTTTTAATTTACGTGTCTTCAACGTGTCGTGTCCTATATTTTTTTAAAATTCACGTGTCACGTGTCCGTGTCCGTGTCGTGTCCCGTGTCCGTGTCCGTGTCCGTGCTTCATAGTCAAGAAATAAACAATTTCATTCAAACACGACTACTATAAAAGCTCCTAGAGTATCCTTTAACAAGCATCATGCAACTGCGTGCAATTGATGCATATGATATGACCAACTGGAAAATTTGCACCATTTACATATAGAGGCAGACTAAATGATTGTGATTCCCGGATTTTCTCCCTTTTGGTTTATCTTTCACCAGTGAGTGAAAAATATAATACGAAGCACTGAAAGCGATGGGGTTTATGTAGCTAATATTGTTATATTTACAAGACTATAAAAATGACACCTTTCTTGCCTTTTACAGAAGTTAGTTTCTGGAAAAATCTGGACATCCCTCTACTTTTCAGGATAGCAATTCAAAGGTAATGCCAAGTAAAATCATAATAACAATACTTTATCCAAATTATAACATTATAAAGATTAAAAAATGAGAAGTCAATGAAACCCTACCACATGCTACCCTTATACTTGAGTGTATATGGACCGCTCTCAAGGGACCGATCAAAATGGCTGTGAACCTTGTGCTTCTCTTGCCCACTTTGATCCACAAGCGTGAGCTCAAACAGTGCCCTTACATCGGTGCCTTCGCTCGCCAAAGCGATGAAAACCGAAACGTACGCTGAATTGTCCTCGGGGTTCTTGCCGTCGGGGTAGAAATAAATCGCCCAAAGATATCCTCCAACCGTAAACACATCGCTCGCAATGTGCTTCCCAACTCCCATCCCTTTCGCCAAAGAATACCCTTGAATCACGAACTTGTGCGACCCGTTCACCGTCTCCGTCACCGACCTCGAGCTCGTCGGCGGCACCAGGGGGCTCTTCTCCGGCGTCACAGTCGCGGCCATGAGGTCGGCTTTACCGGAATTCGAAATTCATACGCAACGGAAACGAATTCGCGGGAAAAAAATTACGAAGCTATAGAATTTGGAATAAAAAGTTCGCTTCTTACTCTCTCTATACTCTGCGAAACGGAAAAAGGAAGGAGAAGCGAAGCGTTTGGTTTTTGTCGGAAAAGGACGACGGCGCAGGGTGCGTCGCAATCCAGATTGTTCTTTGAGATTAGATTGGTCGGCACCGGGGGCTGTGAAATGTCGGAAATGACCCTATGTGATAGAAAATGAAATGTCCGTACAGAATCTTTGACGTGGCAGTATTCTATTGGTCCGTGAGATGCGTTACAGCTTCTTATATTGTGGGTTCGTACAGAATCAGTTTAAGTTCTGGAAGTGAGAGGGTCGTTTACTTACCGTTACGTTTGTTTTGGTTGTGTGACCGAGTTTAAGAAGTCATTTAAGAGCATTGGGATTTTACTGCCGAGTTTAGTTAGTATGTGTCTCGCACCAAGTACTTACTATGGAATTGAAAAAAAAAAAAATACTCATTTCTTAAAAAAAGCAAATTGTGTTTTTGATATTTTTTAACACAATAAGTAGCGGACTTTATTTTTTTGTTATGAAAAAATTAAGTAATTAAATTTTCTTTTTTTAGTAAAATAGAATGAGGAATGAGGAAGTAGCAAGTAAGGTTACATTTGCTTTGCTTGTTTACTATTTTTATTTTCCTTGAAAACAGAATATATAATTGAAATGTGTTTAATAGAATTTGAACAAAATTTAAAAATATTTACTAAGAACAGAGGGAAAACAAAATTAACATTTTCAATATTTTTAAAAATAATCAGTGATTTTTTGTAATTTTAAAAGAGAGTTTATCATAATTATAAAATAAAATCAAAATAATATCATAATTATAAAAGATTAAACTCAAAAATCAAATAATATTTATAGTCATCTATATTAATTTGATTTAAAAATAAATATAAACAAATTTTTATTTTCACAAAATAAATATATTTTCTAAATAATATAAATTTGAAAATAAAAATAAATTTAAAAAAATAGAGAATAAAAATTAAAAATATTTTCTCAAATTAAACACACATAATATTCTTTAGGCAAAGACATTATCATTGAAATGAAAAAAAATGCTTTTATCTTAAATATTAAATGATATTGTCCAAAAATATTAACTCAAGTGTCACTTCTTTAATCATAAAAATGTTAAATGGTGTTCACAATAAATATTAGGTACTGTGACACTTCTAAAAGAATTGTTTTATCGTAACAAAGTCTAAAAAAAATTAATCTTATAGTATTAATGGCTTATAGAAATACCTTAAAAAAATTAGATGGTGTTTATATATGGGAATTCAAATTTCCACTCTACCTCCTTGTGTAACATCCTTGAAAACAAACTGTTAATTGATATAATTTCCAAATTTCATACACATTGATTCAATTAATCTATTTTTTTCCCTATTTATTTAATTTTTTTGTTTTATACTTCATTGTTTATTAAAAATAAAAATAAAAAATTTATGCGTGGAAGAAAAATAGAGTACAAGACTTTTTTGTCTACTATTTTAAAAATTAAGTTAGTTATTAAGCTAAATTAATTTTATTTATTATAAATCAAATTTTATCATGCAAAATTTTTGTCTTTTATATATCAAAAATTAATAATAAACTATTTTAATTTGAGTTTGTTATATTTAACTAAATTTAAATAAAATATATAAATTTTAATATTTTCTATTTAGTTAAAATTTATTTTCAAATTATTATGCAATATAATTCAGAAACTATTAATATTTTTTAAAAATGAGAGGTTTATGTCATGCCCCAACTTAATGAAATGTGAATAACATAACTAACAGATAACTTTTTTTTTATTATTTACATATGACTTCGCAATATCACATATTCAGAATAACATCATACATTTACAAGTTTCCAGTATAGCAAATTATACAAGTCAAAGCTACATTTAACAATATTACAGCAAAAATAAAGATCCTGCCCGTGGCGTTCAGAGCAACTCTAAATTACAATAACACAATATTTTAAACATTTCGAGTTTTGGAAACAACGAAGGCTCACCCAGATGGTATAATACCTAGCTGATCACGTCGCTGCAGGACTAACCTCTGTATCTTTATCTGAAAAATGTGAAAATATCGTGTAGAGAGTTTGATAACTCAGTGAGCAGATAATACCTCATATGACCTCTCAGATCCACATATGGATGTACTCATTAGTTAACATTTATCATATCAAAATTTACAGTTCAAAAGTATATCCATTGAAAACTCGCATTTTCAAATATTCTCGGTTCAAATCTTTTCAAATATCTGTATCCCATATATGATACAATATGATCATAAATCAACTGGTAGTATGCCTTAAAAACATTTCTTATAAAAATCTTAGGAGGATTCCATATCAGAACTACCATATCAAAGTTCAATCCTCTTCTATACTTTGTTGGTGTAAGATTTGCCTATACTTAACATCTCAGCCAAGGTTTGCCCTACTACCATTTAAGAGGACACGCGAAGAGACTCTAATATGGGCAATTTTCCAAGCACAAAGTAAGGGAGGACAAATCACATCTCATATAACTGGCATCTCGCCCATATAGGAGGTATTTCACTCTTCTTCATATGTCATCTCTCGTGTGTTGGCCCTCACACGATACTAGCACCACCTTTTGCTAACTGAGGCAATCAAGGTGCATCAGGGCTAACATCATTTGCTGTTAGCAGACAATGTTTCCAATAGAATTCCTCCATAAAACCATAATCTCGTATATTCCATATTAATCAAAACAGAGGTACTATTATAATACAACATTTTCATTTTCAGTATATTTCTTTGTCAAAACTTCTCAATCAGGGAAATCACGTATACATACCCATATCCAAGGCAAACATATCACTGTATAAATCAATATCATATACATAATATATTTTCTTTGCCATATAATGAAAAATACATTTAAAAAACACATGTTCAATATGTTTCAAAATTCATTTTAAAAGTTATACTCTTCTTGAACTATATATCATATTGCAACCGTTTCAGATATTTTAAACCATTTCAGGAACATATAAAAATATAAATAACTTGTAAACATATTCATTTATCAATTTAAAATTCAAGAAGTGTAAAAACAAATCATAGAAAGAATTATCTACTCACAGGGTAAAGGTCCCAGATTAGACAGCCTTAGTATGCACTTTTTCAATCTCAATTTGATCAAATATACTTTAAAATGTGTCCGAAGGGTCCAAAAATCTAGAAAATGACTCTAAAATCGTGTAATTTGACCTCCGGGAGCTTGGTCAACACTGGTCAACCATTAGATACTATTTACAGTTGAAAAATATTATTCATCACTGGAAAATACTATTCACTGCTGGAATTCACTATTTATCGCCACACAAAAAGTTGTCAGATGACCGAAAAGAATTCATATCCTAAAGTTTATATAATTTCTGAATCTATCTATAGTGTCAGATTTCTAATTTGAGGTCTCTAAGTAAGTTTCAGAGTTTACCTTTTTCTGAAAGTTTCTAATTTCGATATGCAGCGATTCAACAGCTGATTTGAAAAATTAATTAATTAAAATCGTAGTATTTTCCGTCTTAAATTCAGTGGTACTCTTAGTTTTGAGATTAGAATAAGCACTCCAAATCTACAGAGAAAATATGAATATATTATTCATACTATTTACTATTCATTCTCTTCCTCTACTTTCATCTTTCTGTATTCCGTCTCCCCCTCCCCCTTTTCTTTATTCTTTATAATAATAATAATTATTATAATTATTTAATAATTAAATAATAAAATTTTATTTTATATATATTCATATAAATATCGTTTTTCATCTTAAAATATTTCAAAAATTTCTAAAAATTTACATTTTCATAAACCTTTAGTTAAACTCTTAAATCATGGCTTTTTTTGGTAAAAATCTTAATAAAAAAACATTACAAAATAAATATATTTATACATAATAAAAGAAAGAATATTTTTAAAAATAAAACAAAAATTTATTAAAGGCCAATATAATTATTTTAAGTAAAATAATAATTACTTTAATTAAAAGTATACTTATTTTTAGCATAACATAATCATTTTTAAACAAATAAAATATATTTATTTATAGCAAAATATTATTATTTAAAAATAAAAATTACAGGATATTACGTTCTTCCCTCTTAAGAAATTACATTTTGACTTCCAAACGTAAATTCTCATATTTTCTTTATAATTCTTTAACAAATGTAGTAAATAAATATATTTTTTACAATTTTTATCTCCATTATTAAAATCTTCTCTTTTATTCAAAATTTTTTTTAATTAGAATTTTTTTTAAATTTACGGTTATTACAGTTTATAAGAATGACTTTATATACATTCAACGCAAATATGATAGTACAAGTATTTTTTAAACTAAAAACTAATAATGTCAGTATTACTTTTTTTTTAATTTGAAATTATGTATAAATTTTTTCTATACAAATTTATTTTTAACAAAAATATTGTATGGGAAAGGGGGAGGAAGCAGTTAAAGCTACATATGTTAAAGCCTCACACATTTGTGTCAAGAAGATAACAGTTGAGTCAGGGCTCTTGGGCTGTTTATTTTATATAAAGTTATAACAAAATCTTTACGTGTAGTGTACTGTTAAATTTGACTTGCATTGATTTATTTCTTTTTATTTATTAAAATTTTTAATTATTTATTGCATTAAATATATTAAAAAATAATATGTAAATATTTTTGAGTCAAATAATTTTTGAAGAAATTTTTTTGAAAAAGTAAATTAGCTAAATATATTTTATTAATTTTTCTGAATAAATTAACCAAACGAATGTTTTGTTTATTATTCTTCAAAACTGTGTTTAAACATTGTTTCATAAAACTATTTAAAATAATAATAAAACAAAAACAAAACCAAATACGCCCTAGATTACTTCTTTGTTACAAGACAGAAGTAAACAAAAATGACCAAACATTTATCTTCCAATATCTTCTTTATTCTAATTCCCAAATAAAAAATTTAAGGTTTTTCTATTTATAATATTGGACTTTGTACCTACTCGGCTCGAAAAACATATCCCTCAAAGTTGGCCCAATTCAGCACAAGAAGAATGCTGAAAAATACTGACTCAAATGAAACAATTAAAGGCCCTCTTTAAAACAATGACTCTGCGCAGATCTAGCTCATCTCACAACTCATGTTTCCTTTTTCTTTTTGAGAAAACTATTCTATTATCTTATGATTAATATATTTATTATGTAATTTTTTTATTTTAAAAAATATACACAAATTTTTTTAAGAACTAAAAATATAAAATAAAAACTTCTCTTCTCTCTTGATTAATATATTTATTACACTATCATCCCTTATATTATACAAAATGTATATGAAAATATCTTTTAAAGATAAAAACATGCTATTAAATCCAAATGTCTAAAAAATATTTTATAAAAGAGAAAAAATAATAAATTAGCACGTTCACAAATTTTATTTTTATTTCATTATTTTCTAATATCAATTATTCCTTTTCAAAATAATTATAAAGTGGTTTGAGCTATCAAAATACATATTTCATTAGCTTAAAAACTTAGTTAAAATTAAGAAGAAAAAGAAAATTTTGAAAAAAATGATCTTTTGTTTATTTATTTATTTATTATCTTTTTATATAAAAATTATTTAAAAATAATCTTTTATTTATTTACTTAATATCTTTTATATAAAAATTATTTAAAATATTTAAGAAAAGTTACATAATACTAATTTTTTAAAAAAGAGATTCATTTATATTTTTATAATAAAAAGAAAAATTGTATAATAAAAATATTAATTAAGAGAAAAAATAATAATTTACTCTCACTCTCAATGTAGTTTCGTGTTTATTTTTATAGTAAAAGAGAAAGCAATATAATAAAAGTATTAATTAGAGGTGTATTTTACTCTTATTGTTAAAAGAGATTTATATTTTTTTTTTATAAAAAAGAAAGTGTGTGCAATAAATATATTAATAAAAAAAGAATAATTTACTCTCTCTCTCTCTCTATCACAGATCACCACGATTAAGCTAGGACTTTCATTAAATGTGTGCCTTGCATCTTCCATATTACCATGCACACACTACAATATCAAGTTTTAACTACAAGTGCTCTACGCCGCTACAGCCTTTGCTAGGATTTCTTTACTTCAACATGTAGAAGCTTGATGATTCCATTTCACCGCGTCTTTGTCTCCTGTATGCAGTTTTGATCAGGCTCCGGTGTTGTGAGGAAGAGGAGGATGAGCCCTTGGAGATTTATTTTTTGCTTTCTAAGACAGATTGCGAGTAGTGAAGAACAACATTTATGATAATTTTTTCTCAGATAAGTCTATTTTCTTCTTAGTACAATACAGGGTATGTCAGATATTTCAATTAGTGACCCATTTGTTTTTTGATATGTATATTTATTTATTTAAATATAATCATAAACTAATAATAATTATCACTTAATGATAATTATGATCTAATAATAATTAAGTGCTAAAATCATATTAATCAATAAAAGAGATATTTTCGATTGACGATACATGTTGATGGTATATGTATATTAAAGGACCCTATATAAAAAATTGGTCTTCTCTTTGCATATTACGTGATAGTTTTCTATCATTTAAGAAACGTGTGTCAAACCTAAAGGGGTAAAAAAAGAGAAACACAGTTCATTTGAAATCTCTCATCTACAATATATTTATTTTTAAGAAAATATCATGGATTAATATATGTCTCCATTCAATTTCTATTTTGAGAGAATAATCAAGTTATAAGATCATAAGGCATAAGGGGTTATTAAAAATTAGGGTTTTGATTTACATAAATTATTGAACAACTTACATATGGTATTAGAGCTTTTGGTTTTAGAACTTATGATTTTCCATTCAAGATTATTGTTTCTCCTTTTGAAAGATGAATGATCATGAAATTGTATTTTCCGCATAAATAAGTTTCTTTGGCAATTTATGTTTCTTTTTATGTAAGGTTTACAATCATGCTTTCTTAAAATTTTGGTAGTGTTAATAGCCCTTTTCCAAGACATTATTGTCACGCAAGACCGCAAATGTTGTGAACAACACGTCCTTTGATTTTATGAACTATGACTCAATTGAGGAATTGGCATTTTAAGATCTTGAATTATATTGTTCTGCTGTGTCTCTTGATTTGATGGCTTTTCGCTTGATTTGATTTTTTTTATTTACGATAATACATTATACAATTTCACACTTTGACTGATGCAATTATATATGAGTTGTTGCAATTATAATTCGTGGATTTGTAAAAGAAGTTTTTTTTCCAAAAAAAAAAATTATTAGCACCTCAACAAAATCAAGGTTGTATGATAAAATTACAGACACTGAAGTTCTTGACTATATATTTTAGAATTGTATTATATATGATCATTGTTTGAAAGTATGTTCACAATTTTAAAATTATATTACGTAGGATTTGTTAGTTGCCAAAGTGGTCGAATCATTAAAAAAAAATAGTTCTAAGTTGCAAAATGGTTTTATTTTTCAATTACTCATAAATTTTGATGCTTATAAATGACATAATGATGGTTTTTTTATGGGTGTGTTGAAGTTTATTGGCTACAAAATATTCAAGGATCGTCCAAAGGTTAGCCAGTAAGTTTTTTAGTCAAGAACATGAATGTGGATAATTAATATACTTTATATTGATTTGCTTAGTATATCCAAAGATAACACACATGTTAAATTAGAATATATATATATATATATATATATATATATATATATATATATATATAATTACCAATTATGTGAGATTAAATTAAGCATAAATTATGTTTATTGTTGTGCATTGTTGGATCACCCAAAGGTGGACTTTAATGTACATTTATTAGTGATATTATCTGAATCTGAGTTATGCATTTAAATTATGACTCAAAGTATTAATATATGAGCATTTTATTTGTTTCTGTATTAGTTTCTGCTTCTCTTCATTTGTAAACTTTGTCTATATTAAAGTACAATATGCTTAATTTCTCTTAGTGGCATGAAGATGTCTAATTTCACTTAGGTGTTTTGGATATTGATTTACCACTCCTAACTAATAAGCGTGCTGCTCTTACTAATTCAAGCAGCACAGAATAGAGGTCTCTCTATAAGGCTTAGGAAAGATCAAATAGACTAAACCTAATGTTTATGCGAATCATAGCAGGAAACAACATTAAGTCTATAATTCTCAAAACTAAAAGTGCAAAGGAATACATGAGGTTTGTATAAGAGAGCTTCCAGTTTGATATTGTTAAGTTATTGGTTGGGTCACTAATGAGTAAATTGGTGACTGTAAAATTTAATGGTTCATGTACTATACATAAATATGTCGTTGAGATGACAAGTATAGTAGTAAAACTGAAGTCCATGGGAATGGAGATGAATGAAAACTTCCTTGTACAGTTCATTTTGAACTTCTTGCCTTTTAAGTATGTCATGTTTCAAATGAGTTATAACACCATTAAAGATAAATGAAATGTGCATGGGTTACAAAATATGCTCATTCAATAGGAAGGCAGGCTATAAGAAATAATGAATTCATTCAATTAATCTCATGAGCCAACAAAGAGCTGGAAAGAAACATGTAAAGAAGAATGAAAAGGGTAAGTAAGGACTACATAAAGTTAATGAGTCGTCTGCCCTAATCCACAAGAAGAAACAAAAGATTGATAAGGGTCATTTCTGTAAAAAAATTTGGATACTATCAAAAAGATTACCCTAAATACAAGGCATATTTCGAAAAGAAAGGTAAGTCTGGTGTTTTTGTATGTTTCGAATCAAATCTAACAAAAGTTCCTTGTAATACTTGGTGGATTAATTCTGGTTATACCACTTATATTTCTAATAGGATGCAGGGATTTCTTACAATCCAAACCATAAATTCAAATGAAAAGTTTGTCTTTACGGGGAATCAAGTCAAAGCTCCAATTAAAGTCATTGGGACCTTCTGTTTGATTTTAGATACCAAACATCATTTAGATCTTTTTAAGACTTCTTATGTTTCTAGAAATTTATTCTTTGTCTAAACTTGATACAGCTAGATACTGTTTTAAATTTAGGAATGGATGTTTCAGTTTATTCAAATATAATCATCTCATTTGTTCTGGTATTTTATTTGATGGTTTGTACAAATTAAAGTTTGATAACCTTTTTATTGAGACTCTTCTAACATTGCATCATAATGTTGGTACTAAACGTGAGATAATTAATGAAATTTCAGCTTAGTTGTGGCATAGAAATTTGGGTCACATATCCAAAGAAAGAATAATGAGATTGGTAAAGAATGAAAATCTTCCAGGTTTGAATTTTACTAATCTTGGCATATGTATGGATTATAGTAAAGGAAAACATACAAAACACACAATTAAGAAAGTAGCTACAAAAAGCACACAGCTTCTTAAACTTATATACACTGATATATATAGGCCTTTTGATGTTCCATCTTTTTGTTTAAAAAAGTATTTTATCACCTTTATTGATGACTTTTTACATCATGTCTATGTCTGTTTGTTGCATGAGAAATCTTAATCAGAGGATGTCTTAGAGGTGTTTGTCATGGGGAAAGAAAAATAATTAGACAAAAAAGTGAAAGTTGTCAAGTTTGACGGAAGTGGCAAATATTAGGGAAAATATGACGAAACTAGACAATGTCTTAATCCATTTGCCAAATTCCTTTTAAAAACATAGCATATGTGCTCAATACACAATGCCAAGAATACCAGAACAAAATGGTGTTACAAAAAGGTGTAATCGTACTCTAATGGATATAGTTAGTAGTATGTTGAGTTTTTCTCCTTCACCCTCATCGTTGTGGATGCATGCTTTAAGAACTGCCATATACTTGTTAAACATAGTTACTATTAAGGCTGTTTCAAAGACTCTTTTTGAATTGTGGACATTAAAGAAACTTAGTTTAAGGCACCTACATGTTTAGAGTTGCTCGACAGAAGTAAAAATTTATAATACACATGAAAAGAAACTGGATTTAAGAACAATTAGTGATTTTTTTCATTGGTTATTTGGAAAAATTGAAAGGACATAGATTTTATTGTCCTAATTATATTATAGGAATTGTTGAAACTAGAAATGCTAGGTTAATTAAAAATGATGAAGTTAGTGAAAGTGTAGAACCACAAAAAGTGAAAATCCAAGAAGTTAAGGTGCAAGTTCATTTACCTAAAACTTCTTAGGATATTGTTATTCCTATAGTTATAGAACAGTTTAACAACTTACAAGAATAACAAATAATTGATGAAACACTCCATAATGAAGTTGTTACTAATAAACCTATAATAGATGAACCACATGGAATAGCAGCATTAAGAAGATCTCAAAGGCAAATGCGATTTGCTATTTCTAATGATTATGTGGTCTATCTACAAGAGCCAGAATTTGAATTTGAAGTAGATGATGATCTGGTTTTATTTTCACAAGCCATGGAAAGTGCTAATAACACTAAATGGTTAAATGTTATGCAAGAAAAGTTAATATCAATGAATCATAATGAAATTTGAGATCTTGTTGAATTACTTGAAGGTTGTAAAAAAGTCGAGTGTAAATGGATCTTTAAGATTAAACACGACTCAAATGACAATGTCAAAAGATTGAAGGTTAGGATTGTTGCCAAAGGTTTTACTCAGAAAGATGGTTGACTATAAAGAGATATTTTCTCATGTATCTAAAAAGGATTCATTTAAAATTATTATGGCAATAGTAACTCATTATGATTTAGAGTTATATCAAATGGCTGTGAAAATTACTTTTTTAAATAAGAATATAGAGGTAGATGTTTATATGGATCAATCGGAATGTTTTCCAATAAAAGGAAAGGAGCACATGGTGTGTAAATTTAAGAAGTTAATATACGAACTTAAGTAAATCTCCTAGCAATGGTATCTTAAATTCAATGATACCATCACTTCCTTTGGATTTAAAGAAAACATTGTTGATCAATACATATATCTGAAGGTCAATGGGAGCAAGTTTATATTTCTAATTATGTATGTTGATGATATCTTGTTAGCTATAAATGATCTTGGCTTGTTACATGAGACTAATAAATTTCTCTCTATGAACTTTAAAATGAAAGGTATAGGTGAACTATCCTATGTGATAGAAATTGAAATAATCCATAACAGGTCACAATAAATGTTATGACTGTCTTAAAAAGTATATATTAATAAATTTTTAGAGAGATTTAAGATGAAAAAGTTCTCTGCAAGTATGGTTTTAATTCAGAAAGTAAATAAATTCAATCTTATACAATTATCAAAGAATGAATTGGAATGCACAAAAATGGAAAGAATTCCTTATGAATCTATTGTTGGGAGCTTGATGTATGCTCATACTTGTACCATGCCATACATCAATTTTGTTGTTGAGATGCTAGGCAGGTATCAAAGTAATTCTGGATTGAATCATTGAAAAGCTGCAAAGAAAGTACTAAAGTAATTGTAAGGAACAAATGATTATATGCTCACTTATTGGAAGTCTAATCACCTTGAGATGATTGTATATTCAAATTTAGATTATGTTGGATATGTTGATACAAAAAAAATTTACATTTGGCTATTTGTTCCTTCTAGCAGGAGGAGCAATCTCATGAAAGAGTGCGAAGCAGTCTGCCATTGCTGTATATACTATGGAAGCTGAGTTTGTGGCATACTTGAAGCCACCATTCATGGTTTATGGTTGTGAAATTTTATTTTAGAGCTTGAAATTGTCGATAGTATTGCCAAGGCATTGAAAATTTACTGTAATAATTATGCAGCAATATTCTTTTCAAAAAAAGACAAGTATTTAAATGGTGCTAAACATATGGAAGTGAAATATTTTGCCATTAAAGAAGAAGTTCAAAAACAAAAAGTGTCAATTGAGCACATTAACATCAACTTTATGATTACGAATCCATTAACGAAAGGATTGCCACCAAAGACATTTAATGAACATGTTGAAAGAATGAGTATTATTGAGTACCATTATTGAGATTATGATAAAGTTTTATGCTCTTCATGTTTTGACACTCTGAACTCATTTATTTGTTATTTCTGATTTATTTATACATCATGTTACTTATTATATATATATATATATATATATATATATATATATATATATATATATATATATATAATGTGAATGTTAACAGAATTTGTCTTCGACGAATATATTATTGTTGGACCATTATGTTATCCTCGTTATAGGTTATGTTAAATATAGAATTAATATTGTGATACATAGAAGGGACTATGTTGAACTAATGACATACAACCACTATGATCCTTATTAATTTTTGCTTAATGATGATTTATGATGTGACTAATTTAAGAAAGAATTTAGCTAATATATGTGCATTATATTCTATTTTAACCTGTGAAGTTGAATAACGTCACATGGACAAGTGGAAGAATGTTAGATATTTCAATTAATGGCCCACATGTTTTAGATATGTATATTTATTTATTTATTTAAATATAATCATAACTTAAATGATAATTATGACTTAGTGATAATTATGAATCAATGATAATTATCACTTAATGATAATTATGATATAATAATGATTAAGTGCTAAAATCCTATTAGTTAATAAGAGAAGTATTTTCTATAGACGACACATGTTGATAGTACATGTATATTAAAGGATCCTATATAAGAAATTGGTCATCTCTCTACCTATGATATGATAATTTTCTGTCCATCAAAAAACATGCATCAAACCTAAAGGGGTAAAAAGAGAAAAATACAGTTCATTTGAGATCTCTCATCTGCAATAGATTTATTTTTTAGAAAATCATCATGAATCAAGGTATGTCTCCATTCAAATACTATTTTGTGAGAATCATAAAGTTTTAAGATCATAGAGTATAATGAGTTGTTCAAAATTAGGGTTTTGATTTGCATAAATTATTGAACAACTTACAGGGTATTCCAAAAGACTTTAGGATCAAGGAACTCAGAGAAATTTTTTTAAATATTATTCCACGATATTCTAGAGATGCTCAAAATTGTGAGAAACAGCCCGTGGAATTACAAGAATCAAGTGCTAGTGATTAAACCACAGCAAAAGAGTATGGATCCATTGGGTGTTGATTTTTCAAAAGTTGATTTTTGGGTTCAACTTTGAGAAATTCCTAATTACTGTTGATATATTAAAATGGGGAGCAAGCTCGGCAACATAGTTTCAAAAGAGTCATGGTGGAAGTGGATTCAAGAGTGTTAGTGGAGTTGATTCGCAACGGCTTGCTCTATCCTGGTTAATGCTGTGAAAGAGCTGCCTGAGAGAAGCTGGATAATGAGGATTTCACGTGTTTTTTAGGAAGCTAATTAGGTAGTAGACTGGTTGGATAGATTTTTTTATCAAGTAGCTTATGGACCAACATTTATACAAACGAGAATTTAAAGAGTTGTCACATGTCCATTTAAATTTAATTTTTTTTAACTAAATTAAGTACAAGTGACAGCTTTTTAGATACCTACCAG
Source organism: Gleditsia sinensis (assembly GCA_037074535.1). NCBI lineage: Eukaryota > Viridiplantae > Streptophyta > Magnoliopsida > Fabales > Fabaceae > Gleditsia > Gleditsia sinensis. Next base: position 21,986,864 of record CM073472.1, read on the forward strand.
TATAAATTTTTTATTTTATTTTTATATAGCCTGTATTGAATTTAAAACACTTGAATAAATAATCATAAAATTATATATGTATTTTAAGCATACATGAAGCTTGATATGTTCAAGTGTCTACGTCAAGACCAAGTATTCTTCTCCTTATCGTCTAGACCATACTTTCTTATATGAAAAAGCAAATTACTCAATAGATTAGAGAGGAAATTTGGCTTTTTTTTTTATATTTATTTATGGGTTGATAGTTATTCACTCATTATGGATAGTTACTTTTTGACTTTGTATTAATTTATAACATTTATTGGGTTAAAACCTAACAACTCAATAGTTCACTTATTAATATATTTTAAATTTATATTATTGGACTAACATTCCACTTGCTTTATTAAATTAAAATACTCCAATCAATTAAACTCAACAATTTTAACAAAATTGTGCTCATAAGTTGTAGGTGAGCTTTGTGGTTCTAGAATCACCACCTTAAGGTTGTGGCTATTTGCTACTTGAGGATCTTAAGGGGTTAAGCTTCCTTATAAACATTTCAGATTAAGTTGTTTATTGGCTTTTTCTCCTCTGTGTGTGTGAACTAGAGGTGAGCATAAACTGAGTAACCCGAATTAATCCGCCTAATTCTAACGAAAAATAATTATTTCGGATTGATTAAATCGAGTTGATAGATTTAATTGGGTGACTTTTTAAAAAAGTTTGGATTTATTAGTTTGGGTTGGGTTGGGATACTTAAATCCGATGTAACCTGACTTGACCAATAAAATATATAAAACGTATAGCAAAATTGATTTATGTGGTGTCTATAGCGTATTAGTAAGAAGCGTTCTTATTCTTTATCGCGATGTGGGTTCGAATCCGAGCAGCCTTGTTCGATTCTTTTGATAAAACGACATCATTTCCTTGGCTATATAATGACTGAAACCCTACTTCTTCACACTAAACCTTCGTTTTTATTCCGCCGTTCCTCACTTCGTCTCCCTCATCCTCCTTGGTCTTCCAGAGACTTTGTCCTCCTTATACTATTCCAAATATTCTCCTTTTGATGTTCCTCTACAAGACTTCGTCCTCGTCCCTCGGCCTTCTTAGTCTTCCAGTGAGAAGATTGAAATTGCAAGTCTACAATCTTCTGCCTCTCTCCTCGTCTTGCGATGCACAACATTCTTCTTCATTTCTTCATCTCTGTTGTCTTCAGTAGGCCTCTCCTATCACAATGCTTTGGGGTGTTATTTAGTCAAAGGCTGTTGCCTTGTGGCCAACTCAAAGGGGTTGAAGTAAAATGCAAATATGAGCAACGTTCAAGAGTGCTACTCCCACTGTTTAGGTTCTACCATTGGGCAAGACAGAGGGTTAGGGTTTTTGAGTTTGATCACTTACAATAAATACAATTTTTGATAAAAATATTTAGAATTTCTAATATGTTTGTTGAAAAAAATGATGTTTTTATGTTTGATTATATTGTAATTTTTAGTTTTGTTTGCTTATGATCTGGCTACTCTGTAAACCTCCTTTTCATTTTTTGTTATTGAGAATTTTATTGCATAACGGTTTGTAAAGTTACAACCCAAATGAACTCGATTAAACCAACTATAATCCGACTTCACTCAAAAATTTCGAGTGATGAAGAAGATCGGTCGACTACGGATGACATTTTTCTCACTCAATTTTTGTATGGTCGAATGATATTTTGGCTCAAATTTGTCTTACTCAAATCGATGATCGCCCCTAGCATATACATATATATTCAGTGTGTCAATCTGAGTTTCTTCAAGGGCACTTTCTCAATATCCAAAACATTCTAGGGACTTTTGGAATTGAGGAGGTGTTAGTGAGAGATTTATTTTTTAATATTTTTGTTAAGTTTGCGTGAGGTGGATGCCACTTAGGAACCTGGTTGGTCTCGCAGGATGTAAATAACTATTTTTTGTCACTTAGATTGATGGTGTTAGAATTTAAGAAAATATTGCAACATTTTATAATAATGAAGAACCAAAATTAAAATAAATAAAACATTTTAAAAAACTAAAATTACGTCAAATTTAAGAAACGAAAATTGTACTTTAGCAATTAATTATTTATATTAACGATGAATTCAATAATTTAATTAGTATGAGAATTGTACCATTGAGGAGAAAGGGAATATCCTTAATGGCCCTAATTAGGTGATTACATTGACGGCAAAAAAAAAGAAAAAAAAGAAAGTGATTTGATTGAATTTTGTCTTTTACTTTCATAACATAGCTTATGTGCCATTGTTATGTTAATAGAAGCAATGTTTGGAATTATCAAGTTTCTCATCTTGCTCAATAGACAAATTAACAAAAATGACTTTTTATACTTTCATCTGGTTGATCTGAATAGTAAATAACTTTAAAAATAGATCTAAAGTTTAAATATTAAAAGATGTTACTATAAAAGACACTAAAAATTATAAGAAATTTAAGATTCGAAAGAAATTAATCTTACAATAATATTTACAAAAATATATTTTATTTTTACTAAAAATAAAAAATTGATTTCTCTATGTGATGAGAAATAATAGGGGTAATTCAGAGAAGAGGAAGTCCCCTTGTCCAAAATCAAGACGAAAGCTAAAACGTCATTGGATGATGGTTCAAGGGGAGAAGTTCGGATGTCCAAAGATGGTTTAGAGACTCATGAGGAGATTTTGTAGGAATGATTGGGGGCAAGAGATTGGCAAGCATAACCATGGTACGGCTTTGAGGAAAGAAGCAAAGCTAAATCTTATTAGGACTCTCTTTCCAAAGTTAGACTCTAATTGACTCGACTTTGAATTATATAATACTATTTGATTAAATTAATTTTATACATTAATTAATGTGTAACTCTATATATTAACTAATATATAATTTTATGCACAAGAGATTCAAGGAATAATAATATATAAAGAATAATTGAATAACTCTCTTGTGACTTCATGGCAAAGAAGACAACTCTTTTAATGACTTGGAGATGTCAAAGGATAAGGAGGGTTTGTTAGCTAAGGTTTCAACCATATTAATTTTGATGATTATAAATATTTGAAAAGGAATAAATTAATGATTAATTAAGATATATTTAAAAATATTTCAGTTTTAATGTTGACCACCTCTTTAATGACAACCCCATATTAATACTAATTGATAGCCTGTGTTAAATACAAAGTTACCATTTCTATTAAAATCAAATCCTTGATTTTGTTTTATATTACTTCAATGAATGTAAGCTATTTTTCTTTTTCTTTTTTTGGTATCAGAGAAGACTTGAACCCACTCCCTACTTCCCAATCCCCACCCCCTCCCAACCACCTGAGCTAGCCTCCGGTGGCTTGAATGTAAGCTGTTATAAACAGGAGAAGATCTTGCTAATTGAGGAAGTCATAACCCATAAAAAAAGCAATATTACAACGAGTCTAAGTTGTCTATTAAGAAAATTAGCCAGTATAATAAAGACCAAGGTTCTAAGTCAATTTTCTTAAGAAAAATTAAGACTCAACTAAAAGGACCTCCAATTGATTTTTCAATTTTCAAATTCTATATATATATATATATATATATAAACCTTGCATTAAATAGACTGGATTTGATGAAGGTGAAATATGCAGAATAAAAATTAGTTGATTAAAATTTTTCTCTCCATTGACTAAAAATGTCTTACAAGAGCAAGAAATGTGGAAGGACTAGTCCATGAGTTGGAGACATTTTTTAACATCAAAATAAGTTATTATAAGAGAAAATATTTTATTTATTGGCGATAAATTAAAATTTTTATAAATAAAAAATTATTATATAATTTTTATTAAAATAAATTTTTTATTTAAATAAATATGTGATAAATTTTTAATTTTATAAAATTTAATTCATCAATGGAACAAATAATTACACTTATAAAAAAGTCCCATAATTTCTAAATTTTTTTATGTCCAAATATTAATTAATTTTTTCTTTTTTCTTTTTTAAAAAATTCCATTCCTTGAATCCTTCTCCAAGCAACCCAACATATACCCCTGCCGTCATTGTCAGTTTTGTTTTGGCCAACTCGAAGAGAAGACCCCAAATCCCAAATGAATTGGGTGCTGGTGACCTTCTACACTCCCAAGAGTCGCTGTAGCGATTTCAATACCCTATCGCCCATTTCTTACCAACAGTAGAACAGTATCACAATCACTATCGCTAACTAGCGTTTACGACGATGATCTCTGTGGATGATGCTCTCCAAACAGTCCTAAATGTCTCTAAGCGTCTTCCTCCAGTCACTGTGCCACTTCACGATGCCATTGGCAAGGTTTTGGCCGAGGATATTCGCGCTCCAGACCCTTTGCCTCCTTACCCAGCTTCAGTCAAGGTCACTTAATATTTTTCCTTTTTTTTTTTTTCACTTTTCCGAATTTGCAGTTATTTCTTTATGATTTGATGCATGAGGAATTGGATACTTGATATATTTTAGTCTATCGCTCTAGGCTTTTCTGATTTGTTGAACGAGAAAATGAGTAAACTTTATTCCTATCTATTTTCAAGTTTACAAATTTTCTTGTATAATTTGATGAACGAGCAGTTGGGTTCTTAATATATTTTGGTTTGAGTCTTTAACTTGATTGCTTTTGCTTCCTCTTAATTCATTAATGAGAAAATTTATAAAGATCATGGCAAAGCTTGGCTTGTTATTTGAAAAACTCCTAAAATTTCATGAATTGGTTGATGCGACACATGGTGTATAATCAAAATTGCTGTAGGATGGTTATGCAGTGGTTGCTGCAGATGGGCCAGGGGAATATACGGTAATTACTGAATCAAGGGCGGGGAACGATGGAGTTGGCGTTACTGTGACTCCTGGAACTGTGGCTTATGTAACAACTGGAGGTTTTCTTTTTGATGATATATTTATCCTCAATTTCTTTTACCATGCTTTGTGAAGCTTCATTGTGCTTTGTGAATCTTCATTGTGTTACAGGGCATGTCCCACCATCTTCCCACACCCCAAAGGAAAACAAAAAAATCAAAATAAAGGAAACAAAATACGTAGTTTCATTCATAAGTATTATATGATATAGGAAATCATTGCCTGGTATGAGTCTACTTATAAATTAGGACAGCTGAGTAACCATTATTTGTTTGCTACTTGCTAGTTTTCTATTTGCTCAGACAAGAACCTTATGCTTTTTCATCATCACTATGAGGATTGGAAACTCTTTTTTACTTCATTTATTTATTTATTTATTTTTAATGGCCTTAAGTTATTCCATAATTGTAGGTTTAATTGTGACACATTCTGGCGAGATCAAATGAAATCTTTGGGACTTTCAGTTGCATTCTGATACATGAATATTTTGGAAAGAGAAGGCAGGGAACCTTATGGCTAACTCTTATTTGATCGATTTGTGGTGTCTTGGAAAAGATTTTGTTATTGCATTTTCTAGTCATTTATAGATTATTGAGGGTGTATAATGGGTATCTGGAATATCATGTAAAATTTGGAATTACTAGTGGTGAGAGAAGGGTGGAAGTTGGAGGGGGGGGGGGTTTAAACCATGTTATTAATGGTTCTTTGATTCAAGCAAGCTCCATGCCATGCCTTGACCTAGGAAGCAGAAACTGGTTTAGTGGAAGAAATGAGTAAGAAGGGAGGACCGGAGGAGAAAAGTCTTTTAAATTGTAAAAAATGTGTATATACAATTACAACAACAACAACAATCAAACTTTTTCACACTATGTAGAGTAGTTCCTTAGATCAAATGACGCCAAAGTGACTTATTATAAATGAGATCGATAGAGAGATTATTAATTGTTAAATTTTTCTTAATAGTTTTATCTATTGTGTTTTTTGACCCCTCTCTCTACCTTTAACTATCAAGCTACTCTCTATTTGATCAGCTCTTTTTACCAGAACTTCCACATGTTTCTTTTACACATGGCCAAATCACCTTAGGCGAGATTTTATCAGTTTTTTTACAATAGGTGCTATTCCAATTTTCTCTCATACAATCATTCTTAATTATATCTCGTTTAATATGTCTATACATTTAACGCAACATTCTCATATCTACGACATCGAGTTTGTTCTCATGTTGATTTTTAATTGTCCAATATTTAGTATCATACAACATTATAGGTTTTATAGCTTTACGATATAATTTTTTTTTAATTTTAAGTGGCACATTTTTAATCATAAATGACACTCGAAATTTTTCTCCATTTCATCCATTTCAAAATCTTCCTCCATTTCATCCATTTCGTTTGAATCTTATGGTTTATGTCCTCCTTTATTTCTTCGTCATTTTGTATAATGAATTCAAGATATTTAAAACATACTTGTTTTCTAGGATGATCTCCAAATTTTATCTCTAAATTCGTATTTGTGCGCCTATTACTAAAATTACGGAATATATATTCTGTCTTAATTCTATTTATACGAAAGTTATGTGCTTCAAAAATATATCTCCATGACTCTAATTTCACATTTATTTTCTCTTTCGATTCGCCGATTATGACTATATTATATGTAAAAATCATATATCGGAGTTCTGATTTTTGGATATGATCAGTAATTGTATCCAAAATCAAATTAAAAAGGTATAGACTCAAAAATGAAACTTGATGTAGTCCTGTAAAGAAGGGCAGCCCAGTGCACGAGGCTCCCACTTGGTGGAGTCTGGGGAGGGAAAGATGTACGCAACTTTACTCCCGCAAGCGGAGAGGTTGTTTTTAGGACTTGAACCCGTGACCTCCAGGTCACAAGACAACAATTTTACCGTTGCGCCAAAGCTCACCCTCTGATGTAGTCCTATAGTTATGGAAAAATATTTTATGTCTCTATTTTGTGTTTTTGTACAACTCGCGATCCAATTATACATTTTTTTTATTGGTCAAATATAAGTAATGCTTACTCTTTTCTTTTTTAAAGTCTTTCATAAAATTTCTCTTAACACTCTATCATATGCCTTTTCTTAATTGATGAAAATTATATATAAATATTTTTAATTCTTTTGATATCTCTCCATCAATTTTTACGGTAAGTAAATTGCTTCTATGATGCCCTTATTGACATGAAACTAAATTGATTCTTTGTGACTCGAATCTCGTCTTAATCTTTATTCAATGACCTTTTCTTATAATTTTATAGTATGACTCATGAGTTTAAATCTCCTGTAGTTGGCACAGTTTTGTATGTCTCTCTTATTTTTATAGACAATGATTAAAGTATTTCTCATTTGTTCATTTGGCATCTTTTTATATCTCATTATTTCATTAAATAATTTAGTGAGCCAACTTATATCTTTTCTACCCAGACTTTTCCACACTTTATATGTATATTATCAGGTTCTACTATCTTGCCATTATGCAGTCTCTTCTTACGATAAAAGGTATAATTACGATATTACTCTGTAATATTTAATCTATTAAAGTGGTAAGAAAAATCGTGTCCTTTATTAAAAAAACACTTTAAAATAACTCTTCCATCATGTCTGAATATCTTGTTCTCTTACCAAGACTTTACTTTTTTTATTTTTAATACATTTCACTTGATATAAGTCTCTTATCTTTCTTTTTCTATCATTTGCAAGTTTAAAATTTTTTTTTTCACTATCTTTAGTTCCTAAATATTGGTATAACCCTTTAAAAGTTCTAGTTCTCGCTTTGCTCACAACCTTCTTAACGTTTTTCTTAACAACTTTATATTTTTCACAATTTTCATTGTCTTTACATAAGTGCCACGTTTTATAAATCTATTTTTTAACCTTAATTCTATCTTGTACCTTTGCATCTCACCACCAAGATTCTTGATGCTTAGGTCCAACACCTTTTGATACTCCAAGTATTTCTTTTGCTATTTTCTTAATTTCATTGGCCACCTCGTCCCACATATCTTTAGCACTTTCTTTTACTTCTCAAAACCCATCTTTCCACTCCCTTCTTTGGAAGCTCCTTTTTGATTCATCCTTCAAAAAGTTATCACCTAATTCTCAAAAATCTTTTTTAACTTTTTCTTTCCACTCTTCTCTTAACTCAAATGTCTTTAACTCAAACGCTGTATTGGTAGCCAAGTTCTCTTTAGTATGACTTTATAATCTATGCAGCATTTTCTATCTAATTTCCTTATCAAGAAGAAATCTATTTGGAAGTTTGCCTTTTCACTCTTGTACATGATAAGATGTTCTACTCGTTTATTAAAACAAGTGTTTGCTATAGTAAAATTAAAGGTTAAAGAAAAATTAAATATAGTTCTGTCCTCTTCATTTGCTTCTCCTAACCCATATCCCCCATGTATGCGCTCATATCCTCTAGATTCACCTCTTATATGACCATTTAGATCCCTTCTTAGAATTTTTTTTTTTCTCCCAAAGGTATTTCTTGAACCAAACCTTTTAGATCTTCCAAAAAAATTATCTTGTAATGCTCATCTAATTTTACTTGTAGAGCATATACACTAATCACGTTAAACGTCTCTTGCTCCACTACAAGTTTTAGAGCTATGATTCTATCTCCTATTCTTTTTACTTGTACCCCATTGTTCCTCCACTTCTTATCGATTATTATGTCTACTTCATTATTAGTTTTTATCTTACCAGTGTACCAAAATTTAAAACCTAAAGTATCTAATTCTCTTGCCTTTTCTCCTACTCACTTGGTTTCTTGTAGGCATATGACATTAATCTTTTTCTTAATCATAGTATCAACTATTTCTATTGATTTACTTGCAAGCGTGCTTACATTTCAAGTTCCAAAATAGATCATACTCTCATAAACTAACTTTTTTATCCACACCCGTTCATAAAAGTGTGGGAAACTTTGCATATTTTTTACTGCACCCAGATATTGATTTAGTGGCTCTTGTGCTTTTGACATTGTATTCGAGCTATACGGTGTGCTGTGTTCGGGCACCAGCCTATCTTTAACACTATCGCGTTGTTAATCCATGCTTATGTAGATTTGATTAAGTTTTACGTTGATTATCGCGAACCTAACACAACCATCCTTTTTTATTCAAGCTTGAGACTGGATATACAAATATAGGTTGGGTTTGTCAAAAATGTGTATATGCTCAATAAAATTCTAACCCCATTTTTGTGAGTGTGAGGATGATTATCAAGTGCTACACACCTGGCCAAGTTGGGCTGTTGGGGCTGTTTTGGTTGTTCAATCTGTTTCTGGTCTGTCTTTTTAGTATTTCCTAGTATATTCATTCTTCGAAATGTCATGGATCTATAGAATATAAGCCTTGATTTTAACTTGAAAGTTTTATAGATATACTACTTGTGCTTTTCAAAAACTGAGTGTTAAGGTGGGCATTGGCTGAGATGGGTCAATTTATTGACGTTAACACTTAAATGGCAGTCCCTATCACGGCCTTGTCAGGAACATCAACTTGTGATTTTTTTAAAGACCTGCCTTGACAATATTTGGGGTCAATGTTTTGTTAACCCTGCTCCTAATCTTAGAACTCCAAGAAAAAGAGAATAAAGTAAATTCTCTTTGATTTGAAAAATTGGTACTTTGATTTTTCTGAGAAAGTCAATAAGCTGAAGCTCAAGTCTGTGATGAAGAATATAATATGTTTTTAAATAAATGCATAAAACAATTAAATAAATTAAATTTTAATAAAGTATACAGAAAGAATTGGGCTGTGTTCCTGTGCCTGCCTACTTGATTCCATAGACTTGCCTAATTGCCTATGCCTGACCCAAGTATGACATTGGGCTTAAATTAAGTTAGATTCAGCACTTATGGCTCATTTTCTAGTATCAGGCCGTTATCTTGCTGTGTGTAGGTGAAATTCTTTCACAAACATTTCTTTTCTTGGTTCAGGTCCAATACCAGATGGTGCTGATGCAGTTGTTCAGGTTGAGGATACTGAAAAAGTTAAGAATGCTTCAGATGAACCAAAGCGGGTGAGAATATTGGTGAAAACAACCAAAGGCAATGATATTCGCCCAGTGGTATGTTTGTTGATTGTGACACCATCACTTGTGACTTCATGGTTGGCCTTTACATTTCAATGCCTAAGTTTTCTGTCTTTTATTCTGGGGGTCCACCGGGGGGTCGTGTTACTCTCTGGTCATTTTGATGATTTATCTTCTCTTATTTTTGTTATCTCAATAAATTTTTTTTTGGGGGGGGGGGGGGGAGGTGCGCTGGGTGTGTATTGCAGATGAGTTCAAAGTGGAGGACTGTTGAGATGCAGCATCTTAGAAATTTTTAACTGCACCAGTGGCTCTATTAATTTTCCCATAATCTTTGAATTTCTATCTACAAGGCTTAACACTTCAACTAGTGGAGTTGCACATTTTGACTAAAAATATAAGATCTTATAACTTCACATCAACCAACATAATGTATTAAGTTCTTGTACTTTCCCCACCTCATGGCTGCAAGAATTCAAAAGTATGCACCACCAACAATTTTTTTTTTATTATTTATTTAAAGTTGTTTTTATCAATTATTTGATGTCACGAACTCACTATGCATAATCTTACTGTTCAGGCTTCATTTCTGATCACTCTATTTTAGGTAATTGTGTTCTGCATGTGTTTACTTTTATTCAAGGGTTATTGGGAACATACAAATGATTGGAAGTTTTGGTATCAAGGTTGATATAAATTCAATTTTTTTACAGATACCATACACTATTCTTGCATTAAATTGTGACTGGGGTCTTAGTCATAAAAATTGAGATCTTGATTTTGTTTTCTTTTTCTATTCACCATGTTTATGCGTTGGAATTATAGTGCAAATATCATAAAAAGCAAGATCTAGATCTCAAATTTTCTTTTTGGATAGAAAAGAAATTTTATCATGGAGGGAGAGAGTTACAAAACAGGAGAATAAGATATCCTCCAAAAGGAACCTTAAAAATAAAAAGTAGCACTAAAAACAAAAATATCTTTAAATAAAAAAATGTAGCAAAGCAGCTCAATCTCTTTTCTCAATTTTATTTTCACTTTCTATATATCAGTTATAAGTTTTTTGTATATGCTTTCAGATTTGTGTAGATTATATTTGTTATTTAATGCCATGGGTTGGGGTGACTTGACATTTATATGTGCTTGGTATATACATAAAAAAAAAAAAAATTAACTATTATGTCTGTGGATGGCACAATCAGATGCAGCACATTAAAGGCTTAAATACTAACACGGCAACACCAATCTGTTGTATACCTGTTTTGAGTTATTTTTTATACTTTTTTTTTTTAAATTTTACCTTTGTTCTTTGCTTTGTTGTATTATGTGGTACACCTTTTACAGGTTTTCTAAGCCTGTCTAATAATTTATTGACAGGGAGTTGATATTCAGAAAGATGCATTAGTCTTGACGTCTGGAGAAAGATTAGGTGCTTCAGAGATTGGCCTGCTTGCTACAGTTGGTGTAACAATGGTGAAGGTATCTTAATACTTCTCAGTTTGATATTAAGAAACTTGTAAAATTCTTCTGGACTGTGTCTTGTAGCTGAAACTAAGCAATTTTCTCCCCATAAAGGCATATACTTTGGGTTTCATTATTGGCTGGGGATCTGTTGAATTGTCCTATCATATGTTCACGTTTTAATATTAGTATCTGTCCTGCAATTATGAGTAACAATGGTTTTTTTCAGGTTTATCCTACACCAACAGTTGCTGTGCTTTCTACAGGAGATGAGCTTGTAGAGCCAACTATTGGGTATTTGAGCCGTGGTCAGGTATTATTATGGAGGACTAGGATTTGCATATGATTTCTTGGTTGAAGATTTAAAGTGTCTTTGTTAATTTCTGTTACGTGAACTCCTGAAGAGGCCAGTGGTTCACAAGTGTGGTTGACAATAAGGTTCTTAAATAAGTCCTCAAAATTTTGATCTTGGCTCTTCTGGAACACTAATATTATTAGAGGCTGGTGGTTACTTCAAAGCTCATCGAGTTGCTTGAGGTCGAGTGTTTGAGGCTTATATCTGTTATGGTTCTTAAGTCCAATTAATAATTTTTGGATCTAAATTTAATGTAGATTTATCATTTGAAATTCACTGAAAATTTTAGTACGTGTGTTCACCATTTTTTTCACTACCCAGTTGTGGGCTCTCTGTTTGGAGTTGCAGCATATTTTCAAGAGTTACTTGATGATTTTACTACAAAATAAATGTAAGCTGATATAGAAGTTGTGCAGATTAGGGACTCTAATCGTGCCATGCTACTGGCAGCTGCATCACAGCTTCAGTGCAAAGTTCTAGACCTTGGTATTGCTAAGGATGACGAAGAAGGTCTGGGGAGGATTTTGGATAATGCTTTTCCTTCTGGAATTAACATTCTTCTTACTTCAGGAGGTGTTTCGATGGGAGACAAAGATTTTATCAAGCCCTTGCTTGAAAAGCGAGGAAAAGTTCATTTCAGTAAGGTTGTGTCATGCTCATATTTTATTTTTAAATTCTTATTAGTTGAAAAGATACTGGAAAATGGAAATAGGTTTATCTAATGCTTTGTTGACTACGAGTTTATAAATCATGTCATCTTAACTTAGAGTTTGTCATTCTTTCAGGTGTGTATGAAACCGGGGAAACCATTGACATTTGCAGAAATTAACCTAAATTCAACAGAAAACAAAATTTTAGCTTTTGGGCTACCTGGAAATCCTGTCAGCTCTTTAGTTTGTTTCCATCTCTTTGTGGTCCCTGCAATACGCCACCTTGCAGGGTGGACAAACCCTCATTATCTAAGGTCACAAACCACCAAAATCTCTGTTGGTCTTTGTATGTGTGGCTTCAAGATGGCGACCTCCTTGCTTTCTCTCTGATTTTTTAACTCTTTCTGTACAGAGTACAAGCTCGGCTTCATCAGCCCATAAAGACGGATCCAGTTCGACCGGAATATCATCGTGCCATTGTTATATGGAATGACAATGATGGAACTGGCAGTCCTGGGTAAGTTACTAATAATTTTCTGCTGTCTTGGTCTGGGTCTGGTAGAATCTTCAGATGGATCTAATCTCTCCATTGTGTTTGTCTGGGTGTGGTGGGACAGTGGCTAGATTTGATCCCTATAGTTTAAGGAAGTTGCATATGATGAAATTTGTTTGATGTAATAAAGATTAACTTTTTAAAAAGTAAATGAATAAAATAAATGAAATGTTTGCCCTGCTCTTGAATTTCAGCTTTATTGCTAAGAGCACTGGTCATCAGATGAGCAGTCGACTGCTAAGTATGAAGTCAGCTAATGCCCTGTTGGAGTTGCCAGCAACCGGCAGAGTAATTTCTGCTGGGACCCCCTTGTCTGCTATTGTGATTTCTGACCTAAGATCTATGGCTGTTGGTGGGAGTAGTATGCCATCAGATTCAGCCTTTGCCTTGCCGGGAATTGCGTCACATAAAATGACTGCAGATAGGCCAAATGATGCTGAATTTAGAGTGGCTGTTCTTACAGTGAGCGATACAGTAGCAATGGGTGCTGGACCTGATCGAAGGTATTGGTCTTCATCTTTATATTATATGTGGGTGCATGCTTAGGTACAAACACAGTGGGAGATGAGAATCAAAGAACTTCTTTAACCTTCTTGAATGTGCTTTCTAGAACAAGCAAAGAACTTTAGTTGATTGTGTTTGACCAGATATTTATCTACTACATAAAACCAAGAAAAGTAGTTTTATCTTTCTAGATGAAGTAGCTTGTAGGTGCCTTTAGCAAACTCTCCTCTTAACAACACATATTGATTTCATTTATGAAATTGCTATATGATTGATTATACAATTGGCCTTATTTATCAGAAGTTTGTATAACTGCATCTTAAGTCTGAACATCTTTGTACTATAACCTACAATTTGAGTGCATCTAGTGTACTTTATAAAAACTATTTGAGATGTTTTTTTTTTGTGGATGCCAAAGCAAAGGAGTGATTTAGTGTTTGTTCCGATTAATTTTAAATCTGGAAATGGTGCCTTCTATACAACAGTAATTATTATGCTTTTGAAACTTAGAACAGTTACTTCAACAGTTCAATCAATGTTGCTAGAAAATCTTAGATCATTTTCTCCGCACTTGTGTGAAGCTTAATGGCATCTGGATACACCTTTTTGAATCATTGTTTCAAAGAGGTCACAATGTTGATGCCAAAGCAAAGCGCAAACATGATATTATTCAATGTCAGAGTGGATGTTGGAATTACTGAGTGTTTTGCAACAATCTTAGGAAAATATCTGAGGTCAAGAACTTTTGTTTAATATTTTGTGGTCTGGGTACGGACCAATTGCCTTGTTTGCATGTAAAAAGTTCTATTGATTGCAGAGTTCAGCTTTGTCTGCATGGTTTGGAAAGAATAATCATTTGTGCTAAATGGAAAGCCATGGAGAAATAATAACCTGAGAATTGAAGGGGGTTCATATTGGGGTTTCTACTAATTCCTGTATATTTAAACAGTGGTCCCAGGGCAGTTTCTGTTATTAATTCCTCTTCAGAAAGGCTAGGGGGAGCTAGAGTAGTAGAAACAGCTGTTGTTCCAGATGAAGTGGCAAAGATCCAGCACATTATAAGAAGATGGAGTGATATTGAACAAATGGATCTTATAATTACCCTTGGTATTTTCCTACCTGTCAGTCTGCTAGTCAATTTTGCTATTAAATATGAAAAACACGTAATTTTGTTGTTTAATGTCTTTTTTTATTTTCCTTTTCCAATCAAGGTGGCACTGGCTTTACCATACGAGATGTAACACCAGAAGCTACAAAGCAGTTGATTGAGAAAGAAACACCTGGTCTTTTGCATGTAATGATGCAAGAGAGTTTAAAGGTACAGCTGTGCATATGTAGATCCGACATTTAATGTTGCTAATGGGGTCCTAAATATCTCCCAGATTTTGAGTGTTTTAAGAGTTAACCTTCAGGGGCATTTGGTACATGAGATTTTTAACATTGATGTGTTCAATCCTCCAGTATTTTGGATACCTGTATTTGGTATGCCAAAGGAGTTATACCAGCCAGCATTGTGGTACACCAACCAGCTGGAATGTCTATGATCATGATAACTTTATTATGTCAATAAAACCTACTAAGGCCATAAAGGGTACCTAGGTTCCTTTTGCATGGGATACAGAAATATATGCCCATTTGGCATACTATAGTTTAGGAGGCATTTGTATTCAAATTTTCCACTACCAAGAATATTGTAGAAAATATATTTGCCCAGTTAAGGTACACATTTAAAGATTGCGTTCTCAATCCATGTACTGAACAGATCCCTACATTACATAGAGTCAAATTTGTGTGAGAAGGGCTGATCTGTTCCAATCCAATCACTAAATATGCTTAAGTGAAGAATAGCCTTTGCTCTCTTATAGAAAGCTGCTGAGGACACTTAATCTCAGTTCTGATGAAACTGAACCAGACCTAAGAAATTATCTAGCTGTAGTAGCATTAGATTTATCAGTTATCACTACTAAGCATTAGGTAACATGAAACATCACCTTAGAAATTAGTTATGAAGCACGGAATCTGCACCTTGATTTGCTACTGGTTATGACCTACAATCTATGAAGCACGGACACGGACACGTTGAACACACGTGAATTAAAATATATATATATATATATATATATATATACTCTCTCTCTCTCTCTCTCTCTCTCTCTCTAATAATATTTATAACTCACTTTACAACTTAATCTCAAAAAAATTATCATAAATTTATAATACAATCAATATTTATTCTTTTTCAATATATTCTTCATCACTGCTATTGTTTTTATTTTCTTCATATGTTAATTCTAAGTTATACAAAGATAAATTTGTAACCGATAAAATTTCAACATTAATAACAAAAAATAACAAAGAATACAAAAGTTATGTGCACATACAGCAATAACAGAGAATAAAAGCAAGAGAGCAACTCAAAAAAGAATTATATGTGCATTATTATAATTCAACTCCCCCACCATAGACAAAAGCTATCTCAGTTCTTTGCCACTGTAATTATGTAAGATATTAAGAGATAATACAAAAATTAGAAGAATTTGATTTCCTTTTCCTCCATAGAAAAGTTTGAAACCCAAAAGCAAACTTTTGAATAGGTATATATGCTTGCATAAAAACAAACTTCGAAAACTTGTTGAAAAAGAATATGCACATAACCACGCATACAGACAAATTCAATAAGAGAAAATAGAGGAATTCACTCTATGGTCAACAAAAACAAACAATAGAGATGCGATGACCTAGATGCAAGCTACGATGGATGATAGGGACCCAACTTCAATTGAAGACATGTTGCGATGACCAAGATACAATTTATGGTCGTTAGTGTTGGGTTCGAACTTCAAATGAAAATCTAAAGGGGATGGAGGATTTGTGCTTAAAATGTTCGAAATAAGTGTCGGACACGTTAAAAAAATGTGTCCGACACAAGTTTTTTTTTTAATATTTTTTTTAAAAAAAGTTGGACACGAGACATGCGTCGGACACGTGTTCCAAGAGTGTCCGAGGAGTGTTAGTGTCCGTAGAGTCTCCAACACGTCGACACGCCTTAAAACGAAGTGTCCGTGCTTCATAGCCTACAATAAAAAACTTGGCCGATCAGCGAGGTGTCCATCCATATGTGGCTTAGCGGGCTCAGCATCAGTGACTGTAACAATCTAGGTGGCTACCCTGTCTAATATGGGTTGAGAATGTCAGTATATTTTTATATTCCAGATCCTTTTGTGCTTTTTTTGTGTGGTTATAATAGCGGCAGAAAGTCCACTACTGGCTTCAACTTGGACCATCTTTCCACAAATCATCTGAAAAAGTAGGTTGATTCCCTTGTGGATATTTCAAAAAATTAGTTGTATCCATGTACATCATGCATCGGACACTTGTATTAGACACATTAGGACACTTTAAATGACACATAGACACTTCAGATTTAGTCTTGTTACATTGTTAGTGTTAGTGTTATGTCTTATGTCTGTACTTCCTAAAAATTATTGATTATTTAAATTCTTTATATTCAAAATTTTTTATTGATCTATTTTGACCTTGCATCTTCTGAACTCTCTCGCCTTGGCCAATTGGCTAGCTCAAATGGCTGGAAATTGGAGACCCCTCGTCAATTTTCCTTGCAGGAATAAGTGAGGCATCTATAATTTAAATTCTGGTGTTAGTTTCATGTATTGTAGGGATTAACCTTGTGTTTTGAACTATGATAAACACTGAAAAGTTAGCTTCTAAATGGCGATAAAATATTAGAGCCTAGTGACATATTTAGCATCTAAATTTGGCATTTCCTTTCTGATATCACTCCAAAATGGCTGTTACATTTTTTTTTCACTTCAGTTCTATTTGAAAGAGGCATTTTCATACCTGCTTCTGTATGTTGATTTTACATGTATTCCTGGGCCTTCTTCTCTGCTGTTAAGGCTTTTCAATTGATTATCTAGTTATTTGTCAAATGTCTATTTGATTTATTTCTTTGAGCTATTGCTGGTAAAATATAAACCTTAAGTTTCTTTTTTATTGGTTTCTCTGTTTCCGAATAGGTGACCCCATTTGCAATGCTTTCACGCTCTGCGGGTGGAATTAGAGGCACAACATTGGTAAGAAAAAAATGTCAATTATATTGTCCTCTGTTTAAAACGGATAACAGTGTATGGAAAAGATAGGCTCCAAAATTTGTGCTTTATCTCCCCACGTTTTCCTTTTTCTCATTTTGACGGTATTGCTTCAGAGTACTTAACAAGTGTTGCTATTTATGTATCATCTTTCCAATGTTTCTTTACAGAACAACGTAGTATTTCATAGTAATTTCGCATTGAACAAAAAATGGGGAAAAAATAAATTAACTGTTATTTGATGGAATATATATATTTTTAAGATAGCAGAAGATTAATTTATTTTAAACTGCTAGAAAGTTCCTTTGGTCATAAACTGAGGGTGATGACATGAGAATAATGCGAAACAAAGTTTTCAAACATACTTTGGTTGGATAAAAGCCCTATTAAATCTCTTAATTGTAGGGTTTGAAGGATTTCAAGGTGCTTACCCTTTTAGTGTTGCTATGACAATTATTAATTTCAGGGTTCTCGGTACATCTTAAAGCTAATTTTTTCTAAATTTCTTTTATTTTAGTGATGAAAATTTTAAATTTTTTTATCAGTTACCATTTTTTTTATTAACAAGCTATATGAATCACCATTAACTTGTATAATGTCTTCAATTACAATCTCTAATTATTTATTTCTAATATATATATTTCTTAATTTCCAAGTGCTGCCTCTTTAATGTTGTATTTTATCTAGTTGAGGAGTGGTATAATATTTGATGAGAAAAATCATATTTTGATGGCGTGACTTTCAATTTAGTTCTTTATAGATTAATTTTATCAATTTCCTTTTTGACAAATTAAAGTGTTTTCAATGTCACCATTCAGTTAACATTCTATCCAAAATAACGGTTGACTTTGCAGTTATCTGCCATGTGTAGCTATCTAACTTTGGGATTAAATTTTAGATAGAATATTAACAGGAGTGTAACATTAAAAGCGCTTAAATTTTTCTGGGACGAAATTGTCAAAATTTATAAGGGACTAAACTGAAAGTCATCCTATCTGTTAGGGACTAAAACATAGTTTTTCTCAATATTTGATTGTTGAAATAAGTACGTCCCGAATCCAAACATAATCAGTATAGTACGTCTTCAGTACTTAGTAGTTACTGGATAAATTACGGTCCTTGTTTTATTGATATTCAGATCATTAACATGCCTGGAAATCCAAATGCTGTTGCCGAGTGTATGGAAGCTTTATTGCCAGCACTTAAACATGCTTTAAAGCAGCTAAGGGGAGACAAGAGAGAGAAACATCCTCGTCACATTCCTCATGCAGAAGCCGCTCCTGCAGATACATGGGAACAGAGTTATAAGTTAGCCACTGGTGGTGATTCTGAATCCACTTGTTCCTGTTGCAAGTAAAGAAACATCCATATTCTCTCTTTTGCTTCACTTTCTTTTCTTCTGCATTTCTGGGTTAGGCTCTCTTTGTAATATGCCAACTCAGTAATTATGTAGTTTTTGTCTCAGTCACCGCAGCTGCCTTTACTGTCCTTGCTGTTTTTTTTGGCTTTTCCACGTGTACACTTTTTTTGTGTGGGTGCGGGTGGTTGGCTTTTGGAAACGAATTTCTCATCATATGCCAATTTAGAGGTTCTGTGAAGGATTTGAAAGAAAACAGGGTCATTATGGAAAACATTATCAATAAGGTATGTTTTGTCACCGGTTTACTTTCTAACAACTCTGCCCCTTTGCTTTTTGGTAGATTAAGTCATAAGTAGATTAAGTTAATCATAAAGAGACGTGATTATGTCAATTATATTTTTCAGTGAGACCTAATTCTAAAATGCATATATGTCTTTTTATAATTAATTTAGTTTACCTATCTTTTGTAAATTGAATTTTCTTAACAATCTTTGCCAACCAATAAGAAACTGCAGGTAAGTCTTTGTTCTCTAGTTAAGGTTGAAGCTTGCCTTGAACCTATAATAAGGTTGAACCTATAATAAGGTTAAGGCTTATGTGGTTGGGTTGATCATGGATGGCATATTTCATTTGATATTAAGCATTTATGATATTAGTCTTCCATACAAAGATGGTATGAGTTGAAAAGAAAAAAAAAATTCTCTATCAAGTATTTGATGTTTTACTGATAGTATGTATAAAGTATAACTATAATTAATATAAAATTTTGACTATGATTTACGTAGTGAAAGCATCATAGGTAGATTTCTGTGACATTTCTTGTGGCATTTGATAGAAGGTCAACAAATGTAATAAACTAGTGTCAAGAATCATTTCAAATCAAAAGGTTAAAGTTTGTTGTGTGAAGGATCATGAATAGTTTTATTAGAATCTCTAGGGTTTTGCTATGAAAATGTTGATCTCTTTAAGAGGTCGACCTCTTCACTGTTAGATCATGTTGGGTTTTTGAGATTTGTGCATATCTAATCTCAAAATGATCTAATTCTGGAGGCCGAGCTATCCATAGCATAACTCTAATCTCTAACATGCCTTCTCACACAAAGACCAAAGCCTTTAAACTTGAAGTATGGACAAAGTATATGTTTATTATAAGAGTAAGCAATGATCGAATCTTTGATCATTTGATCAAAGGTTTTGATATATCAATAACTATTTTAATTTAAGAGTTTTATTATAAGGATAATGGCAACTAACAATTCAAAACTTGATCATTTGATCAAAGGTTTTGATATTATATCAATAATTATTTCAATTCAAAAGTTTAAGTTTGTTGAGGGAGCGTCTACAAATAATTTTATTATAATGATAATGATAACTAACAATTCAAAATTCAAATATCATCAAATATAGATGGTAGTGCACTCTGGCTATGCTAATGAGCATCGGAGTATGATTTGAGGCTTTTCCATGGTCTTTTATTCAAGCACACTGCTAAAGTAGCAGAGCTGCTCATCCATTTTCACTAGTCTGTCATAGTTAGAGGAAGCTTGGTGGTGGGGCCTTGGCAGTAGAAGGCCATGGTGAAGAAGGAGGTAGAGCTTTCTTAAGGAATGATGTGATGAGAGTTAGGGCCCTTGCTGGTTGCCAACTAGGAACTGCATGCCCAGCTCCTCTTACAGTCATAAATATTACTCCCTTGTATGCCACAACATATCCACCTACCTGTCATTGTGAATATATGGACATGCTTCAGAGATCATTGTTCTAGCAAGAATATCAATATTATAGAAACAACAACAATTCTTAGCATCAAATGATAAATTTGTTGGATTGGGATCCTCAAATGTTTTTTAAAAACTTTACAAGACAGTCTATCAAATTTATATTTGAATCAATAAGTTCCATTTCTTCGTTAAATAGTAATTTTATGAATGTGACTTTATCTCTTTGAAATTTTCATCACTTTAACTTAAAAGTTTAAGATTTAAGTGAGGGTTTATGAATAATTTTTCTTTTTTTATAATTTCTAGCACACTCCTTGACATGAAAGTCTTTTAGATAGTTGGGTTTGAAGTGCAGACAAAGTATAGATGCACCAAATTTTGTGTTGAGATTTAATTTTAATTAAGATAATATAAAGCTACAAGGATTGGACACTTGATCATTTAGTTATAAATATTTTATAAAAGATTATTTTAACTCAAAAATTTAAGTTTTGATTTGAAATGACAATAAAACTCTCAAGTGATAGTTACTAGTGAGGAATGAAACTACTACTCATACTGGGGAGGGAAGTTGGGAATTTAGGATTGGTTGGGGAATACTCTAATAGGCGAAGATGGAGAAAGGGAATGGCCATGAGCTAAATGGGTTGTCTTGTGATCAGTTCATTCGAACTATTTGAGTTTGCAGACTAAATGGATTGGTTCATTTTAGACTCTTATTAAATGGGTTTTTCTTTTGGCAGTCTAAATTTGTTCAATGGAAATGAGTTAGACCGCGAGTCAAACCTATTTTGACAGCCTAGAACCTAGAGGTTACAGATGAGAAGGAAAAAGAAATACATTTTGCCAAATCTGTTTAAGCTCATTGTTTTCAAATTTCAATGAAGCAAAAGGAAATAGTGAAGGGGTAAGATAATATAAATAGGCTTATTTGTTACCTCATTTCCAGAGTACCATGGACGCCAAGGAACCAGGATCGGTAGCTTGAGGGTGTTGATTGAGTACCTTGAAGATGTTACCGGCACAACTGCATCTGTGTCTCCACTACACAGGTGAACACAATCGTCAGAACATAGGATTTTGCAATGGAAAAAAGAAAAATTCTTTTGGTGTTTATTGTGAAATTTCACAATAAAAACGTTATATGCAGAGGAATTTTTTAAAAGGATTAATTATATAATACTGAACTGTAAAAAAAAAAATTCACATCTCATGTTTTTATGGTAAAATTTAACTGTCAACATCTTAAAAATTACAGTTAATTTTTGTTCTTATAAAATAATTCTTTCTTATACTATAATACAGATTTTTTTCTTATACAAATCCTATTTTAAGTCTCCCTGTGATTACTATTTTGATTATGTATCACTTTGTTATCCGAAAATTTAATGTTGTTCCAAATTCATCCTTTTAAAGAGATTGAAATGATACCATACAATATTTGGATTAAACATTCTATTAAGTCAAAGAAAAATTGTATTTTTAGATATAAAAGTGAAATAAAAATTTTTAAAATATTAAATTGATAATTATATAATTTTTTAAGGGCTAAAATGGAATTTTATTTTTCATTGAGAAGAAATTGGTGCTTTTAACATTCTATGAAGTTGAGCTTACCTGTATATCCACAATCTAATGCCACTTGCTATTAGATACTTGATGGTGGGTAGGATGGTAGTTGGCATGTCTGTCCAGTTATAACTTCTGCAAAATGGGTGCAAATGAAATAAATGCTTGATTGTTACAAACAAATAAATAAATAAATATTTAGTTAATGTAGTATGATAGAGGCTAAGAATTATGAATTTTGATCTGCTAATGAAGATATTATGATATAATAAAATATATAATATTTAAATAAAATTTAAAATATCATATTATATTTAATATGAATGTTAGACATATATTAAATATAATACGCTTTTATTTTAAAATATCAATATTTCACAGGACATGCATGAGACAGTATTTTGCCATTTTGCAAGTTAGAGCCATATTGGCTTAGTTGCAGATGTGGAAAAAGTTGTTTGTTTTTTAAACAAATATTTTTTTAGTTTTTATGTGTATTTTATCAAGACATAAAATGCTTTTAAATGACAGCAAAAACTATTTTTCTGTTTTGAGGGAAATAGGAAATTAGAGCTTTTGTTTTGAAGAGAAATAATTAATTATCATTCGTCTTCTAAATATATTATTTTTAGTAATTTGATGGTATTAATGATATTTATAAAACAGGTTATTAGATTATTTAGTCATTCAATAAGAACTTCTTTGTTACAACACTTTTTGAAAATTTGCATTTAAATTACATCATAATTTATTTATTTTATTGTGAAAGAGAAGAAGAAAAAAAAATAGAATCAGAAGTAGAAATTATTTCTTTTTTTATAAAAAGAAATCATTACCTATCATAAAAAAGAATCCAATTTTATCCTTCTAAATAAATCCTTTTCAAGTAAATTAATAGTAAAAGTTAGCCTTTACATTAATGACATTAATAAAATTTTTATACAATAATTTAACTAAATATTAAATCCTTTAAGAAAACTAATTAAAAGAAAGGCAAAAAGGGCTGGATAGGTTCCAAACTACCTGCAAAAGCTCCAATTTGTGGGTTTTGCATGAAGAGCTAGCTGGACCTCTGGGTTATTTAGATAGGCTTTCACATAATTATCAGAGCAGGGATCAAAATCGTAAACCTGGAATTATAAAATGTTAGCTCCAAAGTGTTTGAAAAATAAAAAAATTTATGTACCGAACACGGCCTTAATATTACAATGAAGACTTACAGAACCAGTAGAGCCATTTCTGAGGGACGAGTCATGACAAAGTGGAGCATAAATGTTATAAACATATATGTTTCCCGCCTCCGTGAGGGCCCTTCTTATTGAGTTGAGACATTCGTCAGAATAATTTGCGGAAGCAAAGTCACAGAACTTATCAATGGCTTCGTGGGTTTCGTCTGAGTTCAGAGCGTGAGTCCATGAGTGATCAAATACTCCCTTCATATCTGTAGGATCATTTATCGCTGCATTCCCTATCTGAAAATTCAATACAGATCAAGTCATAACTTGTTTGGCTTAGATATGGGAGAAAATAGGAAGTTATTCAATTTTTTTAGAAAATCGTACTTATTTATTTTAATTTATATCAATAATTGCACTTTCGTTTTTAATTTATATTAAAATCAAACATTAAGTCTAATATCTTAATACTCTTGTATTATCCAGTCAATTCAAAAAATTCATTATACTCTTTTTTTAATTTGATTATATTTTTTTTTTCATATTATTTTAGACAATTAGTGTGGAAGTGATCGAGTGTTTAAACAAGTAATGTTTGTTTTGAATGGATAGTGCTAATTGATATTGTACATATAAATTGAGGAAAGGCAACGCAAAAAATTGTAATTGAAAATATAGATTAAAGTGAATAAATGAATTTTTTTTTAGTTTTTTAGAGTGAATTGCTAATATACCTTTCAAAAGATTTTTTTTAATTTGATCCCTTAAGGTTTAATATTTTTATTTCAATATTCTAAATTATGTTTGGAATGAATTAATATATTTGCTTACTCTACCACAATAGAACAACTTTTGGTTATTAATTGTGTTAAAGACAAAATAGTTTTTAAAATATGGGAATGAGGATGTTAAATTTTAAGAACTCAAATTAAGAAAAATAATATTTTTTGAAGATCAAAACCATAGTTCACATTTTTTTTAGTTTTAAAGAGAAGTTGAAATTGAAGCATTTCCTTTGGCTCAGAATAAAAAAAGCAGAAGTTAATTTTTTTTAATACAAAATCATCTCCACTCAAAATAAAAAAAATACAAAATATGAGCCAACATTATTATTTTTTTGAATTTTGTGAATACATGATTTAATCACTAAAATATTAAAATCTTTATATATTAATTATTTGTATATTAGTTTTTAAAAGAATTAATATTCAATAAGTTTAATATTTTTTAATGCAAACAAAATAACTAGAGTTAATTTATGAAGAACTTGAGCTTTGAAGATGTTTAGTTATATACCGTTGGATCATGTTGTGATTTGTGCCTATTTACATAAATGCACAAATTTCAATAAAATCAACTCCATCAAATGGTAAGAGAGTTCAAAATCTTGAAAGGTTGAGCTTTTCTTCTAAATAACTCATATACAACAAATTAATAATTTTATAAATAAATTTGTGAACAAAAAAGTTCACAAACTAAAGTTAAATGAGTATATAAATGTAAGAACCAAAATCTTAGTTTATTTTGGGTGCTATAAACCTCAGTAGCTTCTTAAGTTATAAGTGATAGAGTAAACTAATGATTTGTTTTTAAAATTTATGGATTTACTTAATTTTAATTCTTGAAAATTTTTCAGTGCATGAGTTAATTTTTAAAAATATCAAATTTATTATATATTAAACTTTTTAGTAATTAATATGCAAATAATTTGATATTTTTTAAGAATTAGTAAAATAACTAATGTTTAATGAATTGATAATTTTAAATATTAATTTATATAATAAAAAATTTAGAAACTAAAATTAAATGTGTCTATAAACTCAAACACTAAATTACTAGTTAATTGTCAGTGCTACAAACTTGAGTAGCTGCTTAAGTGAGAAGATTTGTGATTTTAAAAAGCTTACAGCGATGCCTTTGAGGTTAATAATGGTTTGGTTTTGGAGTTTATTATTGACCAAAATAGTGTAAGCAAGCTGAGGCACATAATGACCAGCATAGCTCTCTCCGGTTATGAGAAAATCCTTTGATTTGTATTGTGGAAACCTCTCTAGCCAGTTGATTAGGAAGACATAGTTGTCATTGGCTGTATTCTTATCGCCTGCTCTGTCATAGTCAGAAGTAGTATTTGAGTAGGAAAACCCCACTCCAGCAGGGGATTCCAAGAACAGCACATTTGCCACTGCATTGTACACCGAGATATGAAATTAGGGGATTTATGTCTCATAAGTTTATGATAAAAATAAGAGTAAATCAACTCAATGATAGTTGATTATAGTAGTAGCGACTATTTGAATTTTAGGAACTGTAAATTTGATTTTTGGAAACATCACATTGAAGAGGACTTTACCTGTGTTTTTCAGTTCGAAAGGGTACTATTCTTATTTCTTATATAATTCTCTCAACGAAAATAAAAGTAAATCATATTTTTAAAAAAATTACTACTATAAGTTTAGTCTTTTAAAATATTTGATTATTTTAGTCTTATTTTTCAAAGATCATGTTGAATTGGATTGATTATAGACATGGAAAAATCTATACAAAATCAACTCAATTTAATAGCAGGAGATTTCGACCTCTTGAAAAGTCAAGCTTTCCATAGACTTGTCTTGTAGTGTACAGTTAAGTGACACAAATAGTCAATAAAAACATATTAAAGTAGTTGTCTAAGAAATTAAGTAAATCTAAATTTTAATGTTAAAAATCATTTCAACTAAAATGTTTAAACTCTTGAATAAGAGTCTATGAATGATTTTATTATAACCTCTACCGTGCTTCATTCTACAGAATTCCATTTGAATTTTATTTTTTTAAAATTTGTTTGAGCTTTATTTTTTTTAAACTTGTTGGAACTTGATTTTTATTCTCCATTCTTTTTTATATTTTTTTAAAAAATCAGAATAAGTAAGAATCAAACTCTTGACCATTTAGTCATAAAAATTCTAATACCATATTAAAAACTATTTTAGGTCAACAACTTAAACTTGAAATGGTTTTTAATAAAGCAAACAATTAAATTGTAGTGTCTCACCATTGTTCCAAGCATATTTGTCACGGAATAGCGTTTTGCCATCAGAGTTGACTCTGAAGGGTCCCACTTCCTCCAAGGCCCCGCTCCCCAGTGAGGAACAACCTCGCCCTGTGCATTTAAAGCATTGTCTTGTTATAAGCATTCAACCAAGGGGCATTCAGTATCAACTCACATGAAATATTCTGTTTTCAAATATATATATAAACTTCTTCACTATTCATAAAATTGTTAATAAAATTTATACTTATACTTATATATATATATATATATATATATATATATATATTTGTAAATTAATAAATAATCTAATTCAATACAATATAAATCATTAAAATATCAAATTAATACTTATAAAAATTTAAAATAAAAGATGTCTGTATAATTATTTTAAAATCTAAGAGAGTATGAGTGTAAGTTTTATAAACTTTAAAAAAGAGATTCTCATTTTAATTTAAAATTAAATAAGGTGTCAATATTTTTACAATCTTCAGAAAAGATAAATCTAGATTACATTTAAAAAGGAAACAGTTTGAGGAAAATATGGATGCTTTTTACCTCCAGTGAGCCACAAAACCAGGGGTTTAGTTGAAGAGTTTTGTGGAGACTCCACAAAATAATAGAAAAGAGTTCTTCCAGCCCTTGGATCAACTGTGACATAGCCTGCATACTGATCAAAATCCACCCCATAAGGCTGGCCGGGCAATGCAGAAATCTTGTCAGCCAGTCTGAGCCCCTCTTGGGTTGAAACATAAACTGAAGAATGCTCTTTGGACACATCCTCCTCTTCCCAAGAAAGTGTTAGAGGAAGCTTTTTTGATCTCCTGGACAAGATTAACTCATTAAGATTATCTACCTGATTGGCTTTGCTATAGGAAAGCAAAGCAAAAAGACTCACATGGAATAGTACACAAGCATAAAGAACAAATTCCTTCATCTTCTTCCCCGCTTGGTTTGTTTCTGTCTATCCCACCTCTTATGTTTTGTTTTTATATATGATAAAAGAGATGGAATATTGTGGCATTTTCTAGGTATGTTCAAATCTGAACTCAACCAATCAAAGCAATCCAAATAGTCCAAAATTAAACCAATAAGAATTGATGTTAGTTTTCTTTTGAGGAAGTTAACATATTAGTCGTTGGATTTATAAATTTATTTAACCTTAATTCTTGAATTTTATTGAGTACATAAGTTATTTTCTGAAAACTCAAACTTGTTCAATATTTGTCTGAGAATTAATATACCACGAGTTTGATATTTTTAAGACTAATAAAATAACTAAAGTGCAACCAATTCATAATTTTAGGGGTTAATTTGTGCATTTATAAAAATTTGCAAACTAAATTTAAATAAGTATGTAAATTTAAGAACCGAAGCGTTAGTTTACTCTTTTCTTTCAATAAAACTGAATAATTTGGTTTGAATTTTAGTTAGACAATGAATAATTTAATTTTATTCGATTGAGTTATTTCAAACAAATCAAATTAGTTTAATATTTTTATAAATTGACTAGTTCGATTTGGTATTAGTATAACAATTTATCGAACCAAACTTACGAACAATCTAATCTGTTCACTGATTTTGTATGCTTGGATGGCTGTGAAAGAAACAATTGATGGCTAACATGTACAATAGTACATTTCATTCGTAAACCAGTTTGGTTATTTGATTCTTCTAAAATCAAATTGTTAAAAACATCAATTAAAATCGATTTAAATCAGACTGACTAAATCAAATCAATAATGAATAATTTGATTTGATTCAATTGAATTATTAAAAAAAAAAACAAATAGATAATATATTAATAAATCAATTAGTTTAATTTAATTTAATTTCAATATAAAAATTGATCAAACTGAACCAATAAAGACATTAATATTTTCACTGGTTTCTTATGCTTGAAGGGCTATGAAAGAACCAATTGAGAGCTTACAATACTACTGTTGATTGATAGACCAGCAGCTGGCTGATTTTGTTGGAAGTAAAACGACTTATTCTTTATCTTCTTCTAGACTCATTGTTGGAGAAAAGTAGTTTAAAAAATAAATTGTAAAAGATATAACTTTTCAAAAAATATACAACTTTCACAAAAATTACAACTTTTCAAAAAAGTCACAAATTTTTTAGGAAAACTCACAACTCTATTGCAAAGTTGTATTTGATTAGATTTTTATTATAAATAAGAGTTTGGAGATTGGAAAACAATAATGAAAACATATCAATTAACCTCTACCATTATCTTCTCTGAAATTTTAAGTTGTTCTACATGAGAGATTTTAGTAGTTGTTGTCTGTCAATATTTGTTTGTTTGGAATAATTTCTAAAGGCAATTTTTTATATACCCTACAACAAATATAGTGGAAACAAATATCACCTTAAGAATAATATAATTACACACGTTTTTAAGCACAACTTCATCTTTAATCTATTCTGTTTCCTAACACTCATACAAAGTAATATTACTTCATTAATTTAGAGCTTCGTGATTAACTTCCTAAATTACTATTAAAATAGTTGGACTGAGTTTTCTTGTTTTCAGTGGCTAGCTATGAACTAATATTCTTTTCTTCAGTTGCTATCTCTTAAATTAAATCTGGTCTTGGAGACCATTCAATAGAGATAGATCTTATCCATATTTCAACAAGTTGATCCAATAGGGATACATCTGATCCATATTTCAACAAGTTGAACTTTCAAATGTATTAGATATTTGATTTGGACGGTCATATTCTTATATGACCTCAAGGAAATAAAATGATATATTAAAATATATAAATAATAGCAAAGAGTGATAGAGTAGTCGTTTTCTTCGTATGACCTATATTGTAATTTTTGTAGTCACACATTTAATTTTCACAATCAACAGTAATATATAAGTAAAACTATAAGTTTTTACTAAAATTTGTGATATGTTTTAATTTTAAAATATGATAACCTCGCTTCACTTTAAACTTTTGTTTCATTAAGGCATTAACTTAGCATACCATGTTTTAAATTTAAGTTATATTATTAACTTGTGGAAGATGGTGAAGCATGTAGCCCATATTCTTGACCAATCTTTATAATTACACGTATATTCGCTTTAATTTTAATTTATATATAAAGTTTTTTAAATTATATAAAATTTAGGAAGAACAGGAGCTCGACCATGAATTTTGAAAGTTAGCAGAAGTCATTATGTTAGAGAGAGAATGTAAGTGTATTTAGGTAAAAAGTTGGTAATGGTGAAAAGACAATTTATAAAGTCTCAAGGTCGGTGAGTACTTTAAGGGTATTCTAGTCATTTCTCAGGTCAACCGGTATCAACTGTAGTTGATTAGGCGACTTGTCTAAAATTCATAATGGAGGACTCGAGAATAAGTTATGTGGACATGATTTAGTCAAAAGTGTGATTCTTGGTTGACAAGTGGTCTTTGGACAATGAGGTTGAAATTTCAACAGCAAAATAAGCATCTTGGGATCAGTTAGCCTCGTATATGTGTTATCACGTGCTTGTGGTGTTTGAAACCGACTTAAACTTATCACATCAAACCAAATCAAACTACCAAAAACAAATTAAAATTTATTTTTGTTTTTGTGAACCAAACAGTTTTATTTGATTTTCAATTAGAGAATAAATCAAATTAAAGAAAATCAAATCAACTAACCATGAGACATATTTTCATAATTAAAAATTTTGCACACACATGCACATATAATATATGTTATTTTTTTTATCAATCACTAAGAATTTGAATGAATATTTTAATTTTATAAGTTTTAATTTGTAAAATAAACAAAAATCCTTTTCATAAAAAAATTTATGGAAAAGTGAGTATTAATTAAAAACAACTTTACCTAATTGGGCTTAAATTTAGAGAGAAAAATAAGAAGTCAAAACTTACTAAATCGTTATTCAATGATTTTTGGTTTATTTCAATTAAATAACTTCAAAATATTCGATTAGTTCATTCTAGTTTATTTAAAGAACAAAATTAATCTAATTAAATACATGAACACTCCTAATTTGTACGGTATTGAATCAAGCTATTGAAACTTTTAGGAAAAAAAATATAAATAGTGTCATGAGTGTAAGCCTAGTTAACAATTAATGGTTTACTTAATTATATCAATTAAAGAAATTTCGGTTGGAGTCTTATTGGTGATCCTTTGCTGATAGACATCTATTAATTGTAGTATTCACTGCCTTAAATTTAGAGCAACTTATTCTCTAACTCTTAAATTCTTTTATTACCAAAAAAAAGGTTAATTTGGTCAGCCATTTACAAACATAAAGAAGTGAAATGTGATAGAAATATCTTCCTTAATTAACTAATAGTACCTTATCATAAAAGAGATGATAAAGCACATAATTAATTTTTTTTATTATAGGAAAAAGTTTAGGAGGAGGTGAGATTACCTTATTTAAGATAAGGATATATCATAAATTTTAGCGAGAGTTTACAATAGCATTTATAAATTACTTATCAAAGAGAACTATTAGCAGCAAAAATCAAACTCACACCTTATAAACAAAGTGTTTTAATCTTTATCAATAGAACTAATTCCATTGTCTAATGTTTTATGCATAATTTATTATCTGCACAATAAAATAACAAATTAGTTAAATAAAGGCTATCATCAAAGTATATATAATCTTAAATTGGAGGTTGAACAATTCTTTTCACACCTGAATATTATAGCATTATATTTGATCTTTCAGGAGATTAATTATTTTGGAGATGTAAAATGAATGTGATAAACGGAAATGAGTAGAAGCATCAATGTTTGCATAAGTAACGAGGTATTGGACAACTAAGATAATATTTTAATTTAGTGTATATTCTAATTAAGTTACTAACTCATTATATGTTGGAAAATTTTAGGAAAACTTTTATTTTTTAACCCTCATTTTTACTTTCAATTGATATCACTTAAACATATTAATTTTTACAATTAACATCCTAATCTATTAGCCCCTATCATCTAATTTAAACGCGTCAACTTTAATGGTAGAAGCATCAATGTTTGCATAAGTAACGAGGTATTGGACAACTAAGATAATATATTTAATTTAGTGTATATTCTAATTAAGTTACTAACTCATTATATGTTGGAAAATTTTAGGAAAACTTTTATTTTTTAACCCTCATTTTTACTTTCAATTGATATCACTTAAACATATTAATTTTTACAATTAACATCCTAATCTATTAGCCCCTATCATCTAATTTAAACGCGTCAACTTTAATGGTAGTAATATAAAATTATTAAATTATTCTTTTCATAAAGAGAAGATCGAAACAGAAAGTCAGTAAATAAAAACTTATTTTGATAATTTTACAAAGAAGTTGTTAAAATTAATGTTTAATTTATAAAATAGAGGGCTAAATGCAATAAAATAAATAGATTATAAAATTAATAGATTATCTGCACAATAAAATAACAAATTAGTTAAATAAAGGCTATCATCAAAGTATATATAATCTTAAATTGGAGGTTGAACAATTCTTTTCACACATGAATATTATAGCATTATATTCGATCTTTCAGGAGATTAATTATTTTGGAGATGTAAAATGAATGTGATAAACGCAAATGAGTAGAAGCATCAATGTTTGCATAAGTAACGAGGTATTGGACAACTAAGATAATATTTTAATTTAGTGTATATTCTAATTAAGTTACTAACTCATTATATGTTGGAAAATTTTAGGAAAACTTTTATTTTTTAACCCTCATTTTTACTTTCAATTGATATCACTTAAACATATTAATTTTTACAATTAACATCCTAATCTATTAGCCCCTATCATCTAATTTACACGCGTCAACTTTAATGGTAGAAGCATCAATGTTTGCATAAGTAACGAGGTATTGGACAACTAAGATAATATATTTAATTTAGTGTATATCCTAATTAAGTTACTAACTCATTATATGTTGGAAAATTTTAGGAAAACTTTTATTTTTTAACCCTCATTTTTACTTTCAATTGATATCACTTAAACATATTAATTTTTACAATTAACATCCTAATCTATTAGCCCCTATCATCTAATTTAAACGCGTCAACTTTAATGGTAGTAATATAAAATTATTAAATTATTCTTTTCATAAAGAGAAGATCGAAACAGAAAGTCAGTAAATAAAAACTTATTTTGATAATTTTACAAAGAAGTTGTTAAAATTAATGTTTAATTTATAAAATAGAGGGCTAAATGCAATAAAATAAATAGATTATAAAATTAATAGATTATCTGCACAATAAAATAACAAATTAGTTAAATAAAGGCTATCATCAAAGTATATATAATCTTAAATTGGAGGTTGAACAATTCTTTTCACACATGAATATTATAGCATTATATTCGATCTTTCAGGAGATTAATTATTTTGGAGATGTAAAATGAATGTGATAAACGCAAATGAGTAGAAGCATCAATGTTTGCATAAGTAACGAGGTATTGGACAACTAAGATAATATTTTAATTTAGTGTATATTCTAATTAAGTTACTAACTCATTATATGTTGGAAAATTTTAGGAAAACTTTTATTTTTTAACCCTCATTTTTACTTTCAATTGATATCACTGAAACATATTAATTTTTACAATTAACATCCTAATCTATTAGCCCCTATCATCTAATTTAAACGCGTCAACTTTAATGGTAGTAATATAAAATTATTAAATTATTCTTTTCATAAAGAGAAGATCGAAACAGAAAGTCAGTAAAAAAAAACTTATTTTGATAATTTTACAAAGAAGTTGTTAAAATTAATGTTTAATTTATAAAATAGAGGGCTAAATGCAATAAAATAAATAGATTATAAAATTAATAGATCGAGATCAAAAATTATAATTAAATGAAAAATAATTTCCCCAAACTTTTATTAATATCAAGTTCATTATTTTGCCAAATACTCCAAGATTGGTGTCAATATCCATTTGTTTGAATATGGAAATTTGACATCATATCAGAGACTTATTTAACTCAATTATTTTTTTATTGGTTTTATCAGTTAATAACAGTCTGTTTAAAAATACAATTACATTTTAAAAATGCATGTGATAGTTGTTATATATGACATCTAAAATTTTATTCTATATTTGCAATATGAATAGGAGTGAAAATGAATTAATTTTTTTGTAAATTAAAATATTGATATTACATTTGCTAAAAGCTCAAATGGAGCTTGATTTATTTATTAAATGGATAAGTTTAATCAACATTAAGCTTGTTTAATTAAACAAACAAAATTTGAAAATTTGATGCTTCACTTGTTAAGCTTGAAAACAGTATTATTAATTTTTCATATCTTATTTACTAAAAAAATAAATACAATAATTTATACATAATTAAAATATTATAATATGTATTTTTGTCAATATTTTCATAGGTAGTTAGATACATGCACATACATTATATAAAACTATAATTTTTTAGGATTTAAATTTATATATATGCATATAAATATATATTATATTTATAGTACTGGTCGTAAATTATTTGAATCTAAATATTTAACAAAACAAACTAAAAATTGTAATAACCCAAACCTTTGAAGGTTGAGTACAAATCATTTGAACCAAGTAAGTTGAGAATAATGTAAAATTTTAAAGCGTTTTTGACTCTTTTTCTGACCTATCTTTACTCATATAAGCATAAATCTCTCATATAAAATCCAAATTAAGTGATTCCAAGTTCTATTGAAAGATAAGACATATATCTACAACTTTGATGTTGAGCACTTTTGCTAATTCCGTGAATCTTATAGTGATAAAAGGCAAAAACCGAAGCACAGTGTGGTCTAGACCTTTGCTCACTATTTTAGGCATAACTCTCTCATATGAACTCCAAATTAGGTGATTCAAGTGGCTACAGAAAGCTAAGAGATAGGGCTACAACTTTCATGTTGGACGTTTTGTCAAATTCGGTCATTTACAGGAGGCACTGTAGCAACGAAACACGGCCGTGCTCTAGGACACGGCCAGGCCGTGCTTCGGGCTGTTTTCTCCGTTTTCTGCAGCCTTCTCCCTCATTTCCTGCATTCCTCCATATCTGAACCCTAGCTTTCTCTCTCTAAAAATTTTCTCTACCTTCTCTCTAAGATATCTCATAATCCGAACGTCCGATTTGAGCAAGCAAGATACCGTTGGACTCGTGGGAAGGAGAGCTACAAACCCCACCGATCAGTTTCGCCGGAAAACCGCCGGATTGTCGCCGGAAAATCGCATGAATAGTAACCTCCAAGGTAAATTCCGTCCAATCGCGTTTTAGGCTTCGTTTTTACCGAAATTCTTTCCATAGATAGTCTTAGAATTAGTTTTTATACTAGAATATAGAGTTTTTAGGTTTCGCCGTGAATAGTGTTTCCGGCGAGTGAATAGTCTTTTCCGGCATGAATAGTGACATTTAGGATTTATCTAATTTTCATGTTATGTCTATATTTTCTAGGTTGTTGAACCATCACGAGGTGAAATTTTCGTTGTTGGACTCCTAGTAAGGTGAGTGGGTTTTTCATACTATAGCGCATGTTTTAGGAATTTGATTTATAACTCTCTCGTATGATTTTAACTAGTTGGAATGTATGCTAAATTGTTTTACCGCTTTGAAAACCAATATATTCCAACCATGTTAGAA
This sequence comes from Gleditsia sinensis, assembly GCA_037074535.1. NCBI lineage: Eukaryota > Viridiplantae > Streptophyta > Magnoliopsida > Fabales > Fabaceae > Gleditsia > Gleditsia sinensis. The sequence goes on from CM073472.1 coordinate 22,021,881, forward strand.
ATTATAAATTTAAATCCTAGTTGAACTCTAGGTATGCAGGGCAAGCATCTAGGCTGATAATTATCCATTTGAGCTAGATTTATAGAAATGCAAACTTAGTCATAGAAATGAACTAAGTTAGCCATGAAATGATTTGATGCATGATGAGCATCTATGTGACGTCTACGAACGATATGTTTAAAGGGAAAGTTTATGATGATAAAGGTCTCCATGGGAATTCATGGATGAGATATATTTTTAGAACGGAATTTTATGCATGAAAAGAGCTAGATGGAGAATTATAGCTTTATTACAATGTTATTGAAATGTTTTACTTTAAACTTTTTTGAATAGCATATTTCAAATGTTTTCTATTGGAGGGACCCTTTTAGATCACTGTTAGCTAGCCGCAGGTAGTGCTAGCCCTGGTGCACCATGATCATGTTAAGGCTTCGGCCTAGGATACTGTGACGGGCATATGACTGCCTAAGACACAGGGATTTAGGGTTGACTTATGTCTTCGCCTACAGTGATTGCCTTACCCATTGCTATGTGCTTGGGAAAATTTAGGGTGGACTTATGTCTACGCCTACAGTGATTACCCTACCCTTGCTGTGTGCTTGGGGGAGATGATAGATCTGTTAGGAAAGACCTCCAATAAACTGATGCATTTTTTTTAAAGATAAAAAAAATTTCTAAACAAGCTCATTCATCATTGTTATTGCATAAATATCTTCATTTATTACTTACCATGCATAATTGATTTGCTTACGGTTATTGATTTAATCATGTTTTATCTTTTGAACATACATTTGAACTGTTTAGCATTATTTTAATAAATTATGGTTAAATGCTTAATGCTTATATTATTATCTTTACATTTGGATTTCAATTATTAAACCCATTGCGAAACATTCGTGCTTGGTTTGCCCTGTTTCAGTTATAGTATGATTTACTCATTCACTGAGATGTGGTAATCTCACCCCTCTTTTGTTTCCTCCCCACAGATAGTCAAAGAGATTTTGATCCAGCTACAGCTTCGTAGGAGGCTGAAGATAGTGTTGGTGAGCCCCAGTTTGGGCAAGGCTCTTTTGTACTGTTTGTTTAGTTTAGTTATGTCTAGAGTATCTCCATGAACATACAGGCAGGATCCGCTTTCTTGCGTATTTTGATGTGTTGTTTGGAAAATGATTTTATATTTTACAATAATGTTGGTGTTATGAGGCCTTGGGCCAAGTTGAATCACATAAATATTATGAGGCCATGGGCCAAGTTGAATCAGAATGTTGGATTCATGAGATATCATGAGATATATATATATACATATATACAGTATTTTCTGATATTGGATGTGGCATATGTGGCCAGTTATATTTATTATGTACTCTGGATTGTGTGCTGGATGGTTGTGCATGCTATGTGTTAGGCTTGCGGTTAGGGGGAAACCCTTATGTCGTGCCGGTCATGTGTTCCATCATTTGGGGCTGTGACAAAGTTGGTATCAGAGCTTTAGGTTTTCCCTGTGTTCATGGAGTAACGGACCTTTAGGTAGGACTTTGAGTATGGGTATGAATCCGGACATGCTTATACTCACGGTGCTGCTAAAGGGGTTCGATAGGATGTTGTCTTTTTGTTCAAGTAAGTCAGTTTATAGTATGCTATGTTGGATGGTTAAGTGACGGTTGGGCTATCTCTATTTTATAGTGAGATGCCAGTTATATGAGATGTTGTTTGCTTTCCCTTGCTATGTGCTTGGAAAACGACCTATACAGAGTCTCTTCGCGTGTCCTCTTGAATGGTAGTAGGGCAAACCTCAGCGGAATGCTGAGTTTAGGCGAATCCTATACCACCAAGGTACGGAAGAGGTCAAAGTCTGGTATGATAGTTTCTGAATGTGACATCCGTTGTACTCAGTTGTTTAGATATGGTAGAGTGTGATGTGATATTGAGAATGAATTTATTGGCATTATGTCATGTCATTTTGAAATGTCACTAGAAGGTGATTAAATTGAATATTCTTGAAGAATTTTTTTCTCTTGATACAAAGAAATCTTAGTGAGATACCCAGTAACCTAATCTCTACTTTAGCAGTCCATAAGTGAATACAAAAAGGTGCCAAGGATAGTTGGCAGTGGTGAGAGATGCTGATATAAAGTATACCACTGTAAATCAAGCTCCAGTGATTAGAGAATTTCTGAAATAATTCTTGAGGAATTGCCAGGATTACCCCGAAATAATAAATAAAATTTAATATTGATTTATTTCCTGGCCAGCGTCTATATTTTCATATAGAATGGCACCCACTGAGTTTAAAGAACTAAAAAAAAGAAATAGTTACAAGACATGTTAGACAAGGGATTTAAAAGCCCAAGTACTTTTACTTGAAGTGCTCCAGTTCTATCTGTGAAAAAGAAAGATGGATCACTATGACTATACATAGATTATAAACAGTTGAGTAAAGTGACAATGTGGAATAAATACTCATTACCTCGTATAGATAATCTTTTTGATCAGTTAGAAAGTGCTCAACATTTCTAAAAAAAAAATAAAAATTTTAACTTGATTTGATATTTAGATATCATCCAATAAGGATAAGAGAAGAGAATATTAAAAAAAAAATTGCTTTCAGAATTCAACATGGACACTATGAGTTTATAGTTATGTCATTTGGGTTGACAAATGCCCCAACTACATTCATATATTTAATGAATAAGTAATTAAGTCATCCCTAAATCAAATTGTTATTGTATTTATTGATAATATAGTAAAATATTTCAAGAGTTCAGAGGATCATAAGCAATGATTAAAGATAGTATTACAAACTCCAAGGAAGTATCAGCTATATGCTAAGTTCTCAAAATATGAATTTTGACTTAGTAATAGTACTTTCTTAAGGTATGTGGCTAGCAAGATGGTATCCGATAACCCTAAGACACATCTTGCTACAGTTACAGATGAAGATTCAAGTCCAATTTGCGCATTTTGCTATGGTCTGTTGTCCATTCTATTTGAGCTGTGATTGGATCAAGTACATGAACATATGCGTGTAAAGCAGTATAAATTAACTCCTCAGCATTTGAAGCTGAGATGAGAATTCGTCGTGCTGAGTGTGAGATGAACATTTGTTTCACAGCATGATCAAGGAAAGATAACAGATCATCAAAGAAGTGATTAATATTTAACAAACCTAGTGGTTTGTGATGCATATTTAGTAGTGCCCAAGAAACTATTTGAAAAATTTCTTCTAAAGTACCAAAACTCTCTGGTAAGGCAATGAAGGCATCAGCATTGCTTATCATTCTAGCCATGCGCTCATGCATGGATGCAACCCTAAACTCTTCCCCAATTGTTTTTCCTACGATGTTAGATGCAGTTAGAGCTGTAGGAATAATACCTAGAATTTGGTATCCTCCTACATGTACAGCTGTAGACACACACGCCATTAACCCACGGTTATCTCCACCATAGACTAGATGAATTTTTCACCTGGCCAGCACCATACCCAGGTTTTGCGCTGCTTTCACATATTCTCCGTCCTTTCCAGGACTAGAACCATAAAAAAAAAACGCAAACATTTCGAAATTGACGAAATGAAATTCCCTCCATAGCTGCACACACCCTAATTTTGAGTATGAAAATAAAGATACTAATGTGTGCATTTATAGAACTCAAAGAAAAACATACTTATAATAGCTATGCGAATAGGCTAGACATAATGAGAACAACTATGTGAGTGATTGGCGGAGATCCGCTACATTGAAGGTGAAAATTTAAAAAAAAAAATGACGGCAAGCATGCATATATACAGTAGTTATGACTGTGACCCATATTAAGCACGTAAAGAGGATAATTTTAAGATATCACCAGAAATTAGCCTTTTCCTTATTATTTTTATGAAGCATTGATGTCTTGATTCTTACAGAGAAGTTGTAAGTGGTAGGCGTAAAAGAGAGAAAAGATTGAAAAATGCAAACCAGTTAATTGTTGAAGAGGGACAATCAAAAGATTTATCTTATTTTTTCCAATGTTCTTACCAGTCAACTATTGGTTTATAAGTCGACTAGCTATTTTGAGAAATTTTAATTTGGACTGGTTATTTTACAGTTGATTGGTTACATTTGTTTTGAAGCAATCAGCTGCATTCTACCAGTTAACTATGTGTTCTTTGCTTCTCACATACTTTTGTGAGCTAAGAAATAATTATTTTTCATATGATATTCTTTCATCGAATAATGATAGCTTTGAATTAAAATTTTGGCACATATATTCTAAATTTGCGGCCACCGATTTTCGCCGAACTAGTAACTAGAAGTTTGTTTACAAATTTTCAAGAATTACAGCCACCGATTTTAATTTTCTGTCAATGTTTTGGTCAAACTTCTGACTTCCTCTTTTGACTCTACGCTCTATTATGAGTTTCACATGTTTTGCTGTATTGTCCTACATTAATGTTTGGCATTAAATGCAAGATTTTTTTTCCCTATTATAAGGAGGGTTAATTTCTAATATTTGGAACTCAGTTATTATGGTGTTCAACTGATTAGTAGATTAAAGTAATAGAGATTTTTGAAAAGAATATATGAATGATGATTTAATGGTGCTTTGACGAATATAATCAAAAGAATTAACGGTGTTAAAGTCTTTGAGGAGTAAAGTATAGAAAATAAGATTTAAGTTAATCTTGAAATTTTTAATTTGAAAACATGGAAAATATTTTGAGAACCATCTCTGAGAATAATGTAAGTAATTAAGATATTTGTGTTAAGAATTCATACTTTGCTAAATTGAGACTAGTATCTAGAATGTAAATCATATTGAGATTTGAAAATTTACATACAAATAATTGTTAAGAAAAGAGATTTCAGAAGAAGCCATAAATTATAAATATGGATAAACCGAGGTAATAAGGATATACTGAGATAAAAATGGTACTAGTATAATGGTAAAATGAAGATACAAGTTAAATTTTTCATTGGCCGATATGTTGGCAAATACGAATTGAATATATTATCTCAAGAGAGTTATTCAGGAAGTCTAAAGATCTTTATTAAATAATAATATGACTAATACTAAAATTAAATGATGTGTTTATACATTAGGAGTTATGCTTTAAATATCTTTATATTATTGTGGTAAAAGTTGGAAGAAATTAATTGTACTTAGTTGAACTTACTCATAGCAGTAATTACCATGCCAATATACAATGGCATCATTTGAAGTTTTACATGAACATCATAGGTTTCTTAATATATGAGTGAATTGAGAAAAGTTAAACTTTGAAAATCTAGTTTGAAATAACATGCAATAGATAGAATATGACTTATCTAAATTGATGATGCTAGCTTGGAGAGCATGCTTCAAGCATATGTTTGTTATTAGAATGGTGAGAGATTCCTTAGCAGAATCTGTCTATAATAAAATGATATTAAAAGGTTTAAGCCTTATGTAAGAGGTGTTATAAATGTTTTGTTAAATGACTCAGTGGAGTTAGATTTATTATAAGATGTTATTGAAAAAAAATGAAAATTTATTTGAAAAAGAAATACAAGTAACTCAATACTAGTCAAAGGTCTATAGGGACCATGAATGTTGAGCACTAGGAATTATCAATTGGTGACCACATATTCTTTAATGACTCACCAATGAAAGAGGTAATGAGATTTGGGAAGAAAGGAAAGTTACACCTTCGGTATATAGACCATTCGAAATTTGTGATAGGATCGATTCAGTGGCTTATTATTTGGCTTTACCTCTTCAATTGGGTAATGTCCATTTAGCCTTTCATGTGTTTATGATATGAAAGCATTTACCGGATCCTACACATGTTATACAGTGTCCACAAATTCAGTTACAGGAAAATATGAGAAACAACCAGTAGCAATAGTGAACAGACAAGTAAAGAAGTTACGGTCAAAATAAATACCTGCAGTGAAAGTGATATAAAAAAAAATCACTCTTATGAGAAAGTTACTTGGGAAAGAGAGTAGGATATACGCGCTAGATATCCGCATTTATTTGAACAAAGATGTTAGTATTTATCTGCAACTGTGGTGATGAAATTTGGGGACCGAATTTCTTTAAGGAGGAAATTAGGGTAGGAACAGTGGCATATCGCCTAGCCCTACCACCTGAATTGAGTGAAGTGCATCCAGTTTTCCATGTCTCGATGCTAACGAAGTATCTACCTGACCCATCTCATGTAATTCAACCGCAAGAAATCCTTTTGGATGACAAGTTGGCCTACGAAGAGAAACCTGTGGCCATTGTTGATAGACAGGTGAAAAAGTTGAGGTCTAAAGATAACCCTACTGTGAAGGTGATCTGGCAGAATCATTCCAAAGAGGAAGCTACTTGGGAAGTAGAGGACGTCATGAGAGAGAAGTATCCACAGCTGTTCCAAGAGTAGTCTTGTGTTTTCATGTTGTTGGTTTTTGTAAAATTCGGGGACCGAATTTTTATAAGGAGGGGAGAATGTAATAACCCAAACCTTTGAAGGTTGAGTACAAATCATTTGAACCAAGGAAGTTGAGAACAATGTAAAATTTTAAAGCGTTTTTGACTCTTTTTCTGACCTATCTTCACTCATATAAGCATAAATCTCTCATATGAAATCCAAATTAAGTGATTCCAAGTTCTATTGAACGATAAGACATATATCTACAACTTTGATGTTGAGAACTTTTGCTAATTCCGTGAATCTTATAGTGATAAAAGGCCAAAACCGAAGTACAGTGTGGTCTAGACCTTTGCTCACTATTTTAGGCATAACTCTCTCATATGAACTCCAAATTAGGTGATTCAAGTGGCTACAGAAAGCTAAGAGACAGGGCTACAACTTTCATGTTGGACGTTTTGTCAAATTTGGTCATGTACAGGAGGCACTGTAGACCCGAAGCACGGCCGTGCTCCAGGACACGGCCAGGCCGTGCTCCAGGACACGGCCAGGCCGTGCTTCGGGCTGTTTTCTCCGTTTTCTGCAGCCTTCTCCCTCATTTCCTGCATTCCTCCATATCTGAACCCTAACTTTCTCTCTCTAAAAATTTTCTCTACCTTCTCTCTAAGATATCTCATCATCCGGACGTCCGATTTGAGCAAGCAAGATACCGTTGGACTCGTGGGAAGGAGAGCTACAAACCCCACCGATCAGTTTCGCCGGAAAACCGTCGGATTGTCGCCGGAAAATCGCATGAATAGTAACCTCCAAGGTAAATTCCGTCCAATCGCGTTTTAGGCTTCGTTTTTACCGAAATTCTTTCCATAGATAGTCTTAGAATTAGTTTCTATGCTAGAATATAGGGTTTTTAGGTTTCGCCGTGAATAGTGTTTCCGGTGAGTGAATAGTGTTTTCCAGCATGAATAGTGACGTTTAGGATTTATCTAATTTTCATGTTATGTCTATATTTTCTAGGTTGTTGAACCATCACGAGGTGAAATTCTCGTTGTTGGACTCCTAGTAAGGTGAGTGGGTTTTTCATACTATAGCGCATGTTTTAGGAATTTGATTTATAACTCTCTCGTATGATTTTAACTAGTTAGAATGTATGCTAAATTGTTTTACCGCTTTGAAAACCAATATATTCCAACCAAGTTAGAAATTATAAATTTAAATCCTAGTTGAACTCTAGGTATGCAGGGCAAGCATCTAGGCTGATAATTCTCCATTTGAGCTAAATTTATAGAAATGCAAACTTAGTCATAGAAATGAACTAAGATAGCCATGAAATGATTTGATGCATGATGAGCATCTATGTGACGTCTACGGACGATATGTTTAAAGGGAAAGTTTATGATGATAAAGGTCTCCATGGGAATTCATGGATGAGATATATTTTTAGAACGGAATTTTATGCATGAAAAGAGCTAGATGGAGAATTATAGCTTTATTACAATGTTATTGAAATGTTTTACTTTAAACTTTTTTGAATAGCATATTTCAAATGTTTTCTATTGGAGGGATCCTTTTAGATCACTGTTAGCTAGCCGCAGGTAGTGCTAGCCCTGGTGCACCATGATCATGTTAAGGCTTCGGCCTAGGATACTGTGAGGGGCATATGACTGCCTAAGACACAGGGATTTAGGGTTGACTTATGTCTTCGCCTACAGTGATTGCCTTACCCATTGCTATGTGCTTGGGAAAATTTAGGGTGGACTTATGTCTACGCCTACAGTGATTACCCTACCCTTGCTGTGTGCTTGGGGGAGATGATAGATCTGTTAGGAAAGACCTCCAATAAACTGATGCATTTTTCTTAAAGATAAAAAAAATTTCTAAACAAGCTCATTCATCATTGTTATTGCATAAATATCTTCATTTATTACTTACCATGCATAATTGATTTGCTTACGGTTATTGATTTAATCATGTTTTATCTTTTGAACATACATTTGAACTGTTTAGCATTATTTTAATAAATTATGGTTAAATGCTTAATGCTTATATTATTATCTTTACATTTGGATTTCAATTATTAAACCCATTGTGAAACATTCGTGCTTGGTTTGCCCTGTTTCAGTTATAGTATGATTTACTCATTCACTGAGATGTGGTAATCTCACCCCTCTTTTGTTTCCTCCCCACAAATAGTCAAAGAGACTTTGATCCAGCTACAACTTCGTAGGAGGCTGAAGATAGTGTTGGTGAGCCCCAGTTTGGGCAAGGCTCTTTTGTACTGTTTGTTTAGTTTAGTTATGTCTAGAGTATCTCCATGAACATATAGGCAGGATCCGCTTTCTTGCGTATTTTGATGTGTTGTTTGGAAAATGATTTTATATTTTACAATAATGTTGGTGTTATGAGGCCTTGGGCCAAGTTGAATCACATAAATATTATGAGGCCATGGGCCAAGTTGAATCAGAATGTTGGATTCATGAGATATCATGAGATATCATGATATATATATATATATATATATATATATATATATATATATATAAATATATATATACAGTATTTTCTGATATTGGATGTGGCATATGTGGCCAGTTATATTTATTATGTACTCTGGATTGTGTGCTGGATGGTTGTGCATGCTATGTGTTAGGTTTGCGGTTAGGGGGAAACCCTTATGTCGTGCCGGTCATGTGTTCCATCATTTGGGGCTGTGACAAAAATGATCATATTTTTTTAACTTATTTAAAGGTTGAATAAGCAAGTTTCCACATTCAAAATTTTCGTTTGGCTTAACTCAAATACAATCGCAGTTATAAAATTTCTTGTGAACTGCAAATTAATTAATAAACTATTCCATAAAAGTTATAGTAAAACTACTTGATTTTTTTAAAATATTAAATTGAATCAAGTTAAAAAAAATTACCATTCACTATAACAAAAATTCTTTACTATCTTATATTGTTGACAACAATTTTGATATTTTAAAAGGCTAGCTCAAGAAATATGATATTTTTTTTACCAACCATAACTTTTAACTTTGAATGTCCAAAAGGCCGAACAAAATACTATTGGGATCCCCTTGGATACATTTTCGGGTAGGTTGAAGACAGATAGAGTAGGGGAGATGTTCCAACAACCCTGTGGAAATTGACCGTGAACAAATCATTGTGGAGGAAAGTATGAAATGAGTATTTTAAGGTCTATTTGTTTTTTATTTTTAAAAATTATTTTATATTTTAAGTTGTTTTCTGAACAAAAAAAAACTCGTTTGATAAGTGTTTTCTATTGTTGTTTCGGAAACAAATTCTAAAAATAAATTATTTTTAAAACTAAAAAATAAGAACAATGAAAAATTATTTTTGATTTTTTTTTTTAAAAAATATTTTTTTAAAAACAGTTTATCAAACGAATTTTTTTTTTTACTTTTGTTCTACAGAACAATTTTTAAACATAGTTTTCAAAAACAATTTTTTAAAACAAAAAAACAAAAACAGAATCAAACAAACTCCTAATTTTTAACGATTTAAAATTCTTTATATAAGAAATATTTGAGTATGAGAAATACCAAAAAAAAAATACAATATTTTATGCTATTTAAGATATACTCAATAAATAAATTTTAAAATTTTGATATTTATTATACTAAAAAATTTATCAAAAGAATTTTATATACTGATGATAAGTTCCTTGATTCTAAATTCTAACTTTTGATTCAACTTCATAAGAACCTACAGCAAAGGGTCACTACTTAGTGTTGCCAGTAAAAACTCTAATGCTTAAGTAAGTAGAGTTTAAATAAATATAACGTATAGATTAGAGATCTAACTTAAGAGAATAAACATCTTATTTATTACAGATTGTTAGGAGTGGCGTTGTCCATGTGCTCAAGATTAACAGTTTTTAAATCATTAATTCTCAACGTAAATCTCGAGAGTATTATCGATGCAATCAAATCAAGTTGGGTTTGAATGGTCAATCAGTTGATTGTGTTAGGGGCTGACCAATTAATTGATCTTTGTAGATATAAAAGTGGAACGTATCACCGTTGGTCGGTTGAGCACAGGACCGACCAACTGACTTTCGTAAATTTAAAAGTCAGATTTATCATTAAATATTTGAATATTGAAAATCACTTAGAGAATGCCTGAAAAAAAAAATCTTTCTTTGGAAAGTTATTCTTGATTCTCTTGAAAGATAATCTGATTTTAAAAAAAAAATCCAGTGCTGTTTGTGGTATTTTTAGAGAGAATGTGGTGCATGTTTTGTCCTCATGCTGAAGCAGCTTGGAGAACATCCCGCTTGTTGACAAGAACTTAGTTCTTGTGTCAAAGGTCATTCTTTGAGTGGTTTGAGGGTCTCATTCTAAGTCTTTCATCTATTCCCACCTCGGAATGGTCTTTGGAGGTATAAGGAAATGAAGGATGATTAGAGTCTTCAATCAAAAGTCTCGGAGCCTCTCTCATGGAGTAGGTATGGCAACCAGGATGGGACGAGGACGGAAGACTTCCTTTGCTTTCTGTTACTTCCTTGTCTTTTTATTTTTATTTTTATTTCTTTTCGCATACGACATATTTTTGACCAAACTGGTAGGTTTTGACCAACTCACCATAACTAGAATGTCGTATGTTCTTAAATCAACATTTATAAGTAATTTTTTTTGATAGAATTAGTCATCGAGACTAAAAAAAATTGTTTATGAAACATTAAGAATATACTAAAATAAAAAATTTAGAAATTAAATTAAATTTTACTGTAAATTTAAAATATTAAAATAACATTTTTTTCTAAAAAAATTTAAAAAATTATCTCAAAATTATATATTTTTCTATATATATATATATATATATATATATATAAACTTTATTTGTATTAATTATAAATATAAAATTATCAATATAAGCATATATCTTTGTTAAAACAATTGAATAAGTTAAAAATGATTTTCGCAGAGCAAGTCTATAATTGAAACTACACTCCACCTTTATCCAGGAAAAAAAAATTCTTCAATCACTACCCTCATTTAGGACAGTCTCCGCATAAATTTCATTGAAACAAAAAAACTGCCATCGTTGTCCCAGATTGTCAAAAGCACAATGTCACATGTAGCAATTGAAAAGGTTTTGAGCCTATAATATGACTCACCATATACTTTACTAGATGCGTCTTTTAAAGAAACGATAATGAGATTGTGAATGGTATTAAAGTCGATTTAGTTTTCTACTTCATTCTTCATAATGAGGAGATGTGAGTTCTATTTAGAAGAGGATTTCTGTCACGCCGTTAATTTTAGGGCACGTGAAACACGTATATTATGAACATATATTTTTCATAAATATGAATATCCCAATCATTTATCAAGAAAACAGTTATATATAGGTTTTTCCATACAGATACCATATATAAATCAAGTACATATACATCAGAGTACAATAGAAGCAAGGATCCTGTCTGTGACGTTCAGAACAACTCTAGAGTACAAATATATTACAATATTAAACACTGAGAGTCTAGAAACAATTTAGGCTCACCACCGAAGTACGACCCTTAGTCGATCACGTGGCTGCTGGACCAAACTCTGTGTCTTTATCTGAAAAATTAATCCACATCGTGTAGTGAGTTTTACAACTCAGTGAGCAGATACTAACTCCTATGACCTCTTAGGTCAACATATGGATGTACTCATATAATAAAATTTATGTTATAAAAAATTACATTTCAGAAGTACATTTACATGGGACCCGCATTTTCAAATATTCTTTGTTCAAAAATCATAATCAGGTCTTTCAAACTGTATGCGGTACTGTATACACAATACTCATGTCAAGTTCAAAATCATATTCAATACTGTAAAATCATTAATCAAATTATGCTATGCATCAAAACATTTCTCATAAAATATTGGGAGGATCCCATATCAGAACCACCATACCAGAGTTTGACCCCTTCCGTACTTTGGTGGTATAGAATTTGCTTAAACTTAACATCCCGCTGACGTTTGCCCTACTACCATTCAAGAAGACACGCGAATGGACTCTGTATGGGTCTTTCCCAAGCACACAGCAAGGGATGGCAAATAACATCTCATATAACTGGCATCTCGCCATCTTATAACTGGCATCTCGCCCATATATAAGAGGCATTCCGCTCTCCTTCACATATAATCTCCCGTGTGTTGGCCCTCACACGAGGCTAGCACCACCTCCCTTGCTAGCTGAGGCAATCAAGGTCCGCACCAGGGCTAACATCACCTACTGTTAGCAGACAGTGTTTCCAATAGGATTCTTTCATGAAACCATAATTTCATATGCACATATGCCATATAATCCAGTATAAAATTCTCAATATGATACAGACTTTCAGGCTCAGAATATTCATCTATCAAAACTTCCCATTCAGGGGAATCATGTATACATGCCCATATCCGAGGCAAACATATCACTGTATAAATCAATGTCACATGCATAACATATTTACTTTGCCATGTAATGCGAAATACATTTAAAAATCATATGTTCAATGTGTTTCAACATTCATTTCAAAAGCCATATTCTTCTTGAACGAAATATCATATCTCAACCATTTCAGATATTTCAAACCATTTCATAAACATATGAAAATATAAATAACATGTAATCATGATCATTTATCACACCGGAAAATACTATTCATCGTCACTATTTATTGCCGGAAAATACTATTTACCGTCACAAAAATTTTACCAAATCAATGAAACAACTTCATATCCTAATGTTTATCTAATTTCTGAATCCATCTACGGAGTCAGATTTCTAATTAGAAGTCTCTAAGTAAGATTTTCAGAACTTACCTTTTACCGAGATTTTCTACTTCTGATCTACGGCGATTCAATAGTTGATTTGAAAAATTGATCGGTCAAAACTGAAGTATTCTTCGTACTAAATCCAATAACACTTTCAGTTTTGAGATCGGAAGCCCATAAGCACTCCAAATCGAAAGATAAAGTTGTAGGTCACTATTCACTCATTATTCACTCACTATGCACATTTCTCGTTTTCCTTTCGAATACCCGTCGTCCCCGATTTTTGTTTTATTATTTCTGTTTTTTTTATAATAATAATTATTAAATAATTAATAATAGGATTTTCTTTTATAAAAATTCATATAAATTCCGTTTTTCATCATAAAATATCCCAAAAATTTCTAAAAATTTCCATTCTCATAAATCTTTAGTTAAACTCTTAAATCATAATTTTTCTTGATAAAAATCGTTATAAAATAAATCTCAAAATGAATATCTTTATTCATATTAAAAGAAAAATATTTCTAAAAATACAAAAAAAATTCTTTATAGGCTGATATAATTATTTTAAACTAAACAATAATTATTTTACTTAAAAGTCTTCTTACTTTTAGCAAAACATAATCATTTTTAAGCAAATAAAAATATATTTGCTTATAACAGAATACTATTCTTGAAAAATAAAAATTACTCGCCAAAACGTAAATTCTCATATTTCTTTTGTAATTCTTTAATTTATGTAATAAATATACATATTTTCTACGGTTCTTATCTCTATTTTCAAAATTCTCTCTTTTATTCTAAATTTCCTTTAAATTGAAATTTTCGTTAAATTTTTACGGTTATTACATTCTTCCCCCTTAAAGAAATTCGGTCTCCGAATTTCATTACCATAGTTGCAGATAAATACTAACTTCATTGTTCAAATAAATGCAGATATCTGGCGCGTATATCCTCCTCTTTTTTCCAAGTAGTTTCCTCAAAAGAGTGATTTTTCCATATCACCTTTATTGTAGATATTTCTTTTGACCGTAACTTCTTTACTTGTCTGTCCACTATTGCTACTGGTTGTTCTTCATAGGTTAAATCTTTCTGTAACTGAATCTATGGACACTGTATAACATGTGTAGAATCCGATAAATATTTCTGTAGCATAAACACATGTAAAACTGGATGGACATTACCCAATTCAGGAGGTAAAGCCAAACAATAAACCACTGAACCGATTTTATCAAGAATTTCAAATAGTTCTATATACCGAGGGTGTAACTTCTCTTTCTTTCCAAATCTCATTACCTCTTTCATTGGTGAGTCCTTCAAGAATATGTGATCACCAACTGATAACTTCTAGTACTCAACATTCATGATCCTTATAAACTTTTGACCGGTATTGAGTTGCTTGTATTTCTTTTCTAATCAATTTCACTTTATACAAAGTACTCAACAAATTATGTATATACAAATAAGGAACTCTTAAACCATTATATATCTCATTCCTTTATATCCTTAAGCTTGTATGCATATATCTGTAAGTCGATATTAAGAACCGTACACATAGAAGAACATATTCACATCCGTATTGGATAACTATCTTTTCTTATTCCAGACTTCTATCAAGTTATTTTTAATTCTCACTTGTCAACATCATCCCATGAATATCATCACCTTAATCTATGATATATTTTTATCCTGAAATCCTTTAATCAATATATTAAACATACGTAGCAATAAATCCACCAACTTTTTATAACATTTATGTATCATTGACACATGTCTAATAATTCTAACTTACCTCATCACAGTAATTCTATACCATCGTATTAACACCATTAAACTCATTGTCAAAAATTTCAATCCTTTCTTCTATCATATCTAAAAGCACCTCAATCTAACTTATATCAATTTCGTTTAATTCATCCAATCGTTTCAAGAAGATATTTCCCAACAAATATATAAATTCTCAATTTCAACATAATTCACATCTTAAATACTAGATTTGATTTAACATAGTATAAACATTTAACATAAATATCTTGAGCACTTACATTATTTTCGGACATGATTCTCAGAATATTCTCCATATTTCCAAATTAAAAATTTCGAGATTAACTTAAATCTTACTTCCATACTTTACTCCTCAAAAACTTCAACACCGTTAATTCCTTTGATTACATTCGTCAAAGCACCATTAGATCATCATCCATCTATTCTTTTCAAAATCTCTATTACTTTAATCTACTAATCAGTTGAACACCATAATAACTGAGTTCCAAAGATTATAAATTAACCCTCCTTATAATAAGGAAAAAGAATATTGCATTTAATGCCAAATATTAATGTAGGACAATGCAGCAGAAAATGCGAAACACGTAATAGAGCATGGTGCCAAAATAGGAAGTCAGAAGTTTGGATAAAACATTGACAGGAAATTAAAATTGGTGGCCGTAATTCTTGAAAATCTGTAAACAAAATCTAGCTGCTATTTCGGCAAAAATCGGTGGCCGCAAAATTTGAATATATGTGTCAAAATCAACTTTAAATTTGTTCGTATTCGGTGGAAAGATAGCACATGGAAAAAGGAACACTTTTGTGCTTATAAAAGTCTGTGAAAATCAAGAAATACGTAGTTAACTGGTAGGATGCAGTTGATTGCTTCAAAATAGATGTAATCAATCAACTGTAAAATAACAAGTCCAAATTAAAATTTCTCAAAATAGTTAGTCGACTTAGTAATACCGATAGTCGACTAACAAGAATATTGGGAAAACAACATAAATCATTTGATTGTCCCTCTTCAATAATTATCTGGTTTGCATATTCACTTCCTCTTTTTTTTTTTTCACAATTACGCCTATCACCTACAACTTCCCTACAAGAATCAAGACAACAATGCTGCATCGAGAACAACTAGGAAAAGACAAATTTTTGGTAATATCTTAACCTTATTCTTTTATATGCTTAATATGAGCGATTATCACAATTACTGTACATATACATGCTTGCCGTCATTTTAGAAAATTTCATCTTCAATTTAGGTGATATCCATCAATCACTCATGTAGTTATTCTAATTATACCCAGTATATGAACATAGCTATCATATATATGTCCTTCTCCGAATTCTATAAATACAAATGTTAGTATCTTTATTTTCATACTCAAATTTAAAGTGTGTACAACTATGGAGGGAATCACATTCCGTCAGTTTCGAAATATTTGTGTCTTTTGTGGTTCCAGTCTTTGAAAAAATGGAGAATATGTGAAAGCAGCACAAAACCTGGGCATGGTGCTGGCCAGGAGAAAAATTCATCTAGTCTATGGTGGAGGTAACCGTGGATTAATGGGGTGTGTGTCTACAGCTGCCCATGTAGGAGGATGCCAAGTTCTAGGTATTATTTCTACAGCTCTAACTGCATCTAACATCATAGGAAAGACAATTAGGGAAGAGTTTAGGGTTGCATCCATGCATGAGCGCATGGCTAGAATGATGAGCAATGCTAATGCCTTCATTGCCTTACCAGGGGGTTTTGGTACTTTAGAAGAAATTTTTCAAATAGTCTCTTGGGCACAACTAAATATGTATCACAAACCGATAGGTTTGTTAAATGTTAATCACTTCTTTGATGGTCTGTTGTCTTTTCTTGATCATGCTGTGGAACAAAGGTGTCACGGCCCCAAATGATGGAACACATGACCGGCACGGCATAAGGGTTTTCCCCTAGCCGTAAGCCTAACACATAGCATGCACAACCATTCAGCACACAATCTAGTACATAATAAATATAACTGGCCACATACGCCACATCCAATATCAGAAAATACTGTATATATATATATATTTCATGAATCCAACATTCTTGATTCAACTTGGCCTATGGCCCCATAGTACAAACATTATTGTAAAACGTAAAACCATTTTTCAAACAACACAAGAAGCGAGGATCCTGCCTGTATGTTCATGGAGATATACTAGACATACACTTAAACTATACAGCCAATACAACGGAGTGCCCAAACTGGGGCTCACCAATACTATATTTAGCCTCCTATGGAGCTGTAGCTGGATCAGTGTTTCTTTGACTATCTGTGGGGAGAAAACAGAAGAGGGGTGAGATTACCACATCTCAGTGAATGGATAAATCATACTATAACAGAAACAGGGCAAACTAAGCACGAATATTTCGTAATTAATTAAATAATTGAAATCAAAGTATGGAAAACATTAAACATTTAAAGTATGGAAAACATTAAACATTTAACCGTAATTTATTGAAAGAATGCTAAACAGTTCAAATGATAAATCAGGATTAAATCAATAACTGTAAGCAAATCAATTATGCATGGTAAGTAATTAATAAATGAAGATACTTATGCAAGAACCATGATGAATGAGGTATTTTAGAAATATTTAATCTTTAAGAAAAATGCACTAATTTATTGGAGGTCTTTCCTAACAGATCTATCATCTATCCCAAGCACATAGCAAGGGTAAGGTAATCACTGTAGGCGTAGACATAAGTCCACCCTAAATTTTCCCCAAGCACATAGCAATGGGTATGGCAATCACTGTAGGCATAGACATAAGTCTATCCTAAATTTTGTGTCTTAGGCTGTCATATGCCCGTCACAATATCCTAGGCCGAAGCCTTAACATGATCATGGTGCACCAGGGCTAGCACTACCTGTGGCTAGCTAACAGTGATCTAAAAGGGTCCCTCCAATAGAAAACATTTGAAATATGCTATTCAAAGAATTTAAAATAAAACATTTCAATAAATCTATAATTCTCCATCTAGCTCTTTTCATGCATAAAATCTCGTTCTAAAATATATCTCATCCATGAATTCCCATGGAGACCTTTATAATCATAAACTTTCCCTTTTAAACATAAATCGTCTGTAGACATCACATAGATGCTCATCATGCATCAAATCATTTCATAGCTAACTTAGTTCATTTCTATGACTAAGTTCGCATTTCTATAAATCTAGCTCAAATGGAGAATTATTAGTCTAGATGCTTGCCCTGCATACCTAGGGTTCAACTAGGATTGAAATTTACAATTTCTAACATGGTTGGAATATATTGGTTTTCAAAGCGGTAAAACAATTTAACATACATTCCAACTAGTTAAGATCATATGAAAGAGTTATAAAAATGAATTTGTAAACAAAATGCGCTATAGTATGAAAAACCCACTCACCGTACTAGAAGTCCAACAACGAGAATTTCACCTCGTAGTGGCTCAATAACCTAGAAAACATAGACATAGCATGAAAATTAGAAAATTCTAAAGTCACTATTCACGCCGGAAAACACTATTCACTCGCCGGAAAATACTATTCACTCGCCGGAAAATACTATTCATGCTGAAACCTAAAAACCCCATATTCGATTCTAAAGCTATCTACGGGAAGAATTTCGGTAAAAACGAAGCCTAAAACGCAATGGGACGAAATTTTACCTTTGGAGGTACTATTCACGCGATTTTCCGGCGACCTTCCGGCGACTTTCCGACGAAATTAATCGGTGGGTTTTGAAGTACTCGTTGCCACGAGTCCAACGGTCCAGACGGTTCGTCAATCGGAGGTCCGTAACTCCAGATATGAGGGTTTGAAATTCGAAGGGGAAAAGGGAAAAAGGGGGGGGCTGCGGGTTTTCTGCTCTCTGCCTGGCATCCGTATGCACATATATGTGCTGATGCTACAGTAATTTTTTTTATTTTTATTATTAAATAATTAATAATAAGATTTTCTTTATAAAATTCATTTAAATTCCGTTTTTCATCATAAAATATCCTAAAAATTTCTAAAAATTTCCTTTCTCATAAATCTTTAGTTAAACTCTGACATCATAATTTTTCTTGATAAAAATCATAATAAAACAAATTTCTAAACAAATATCTTTATTTATATTAAAAGAAAGAGTATTTCTAAAAATACCATAAAAATTCAATAGAAGCCGGTATAATTATTTTAAGCAACACAATACTTCTTTTACTTAAAAATCCACTTACTTTTAACAAATCATAATTATTTCTACATAATAAAAATATATTTGCTTATAGCGCGCAAAAACATAACTTCTAATATATTTTTTTTTTCTATGTAATAAATATACATATTTTCTACGGTTCTTATCTCTATTGTCAAAATTCTCTCTTTTATTTTAAATTTCCTTTTCATTAAATTTTACGGTTATTACAAAAGGTTTATCCCACACTCAGCACGACGAATTCTCATTTCGGCTTCAAATGCTGAGGAGTTAATCGATGCTTTACAAGCATATGTTCATGTACCTGATCAAACTATAGCTCGAATAGAATGGACAACAGACAACCGTGGAAAGCACAAATTGGACTTAGATCTCCATCTGTAACTAGTAGTACATGGCTATTGTTGTACCGCTTTTACTTTCTTAGGATATACTTGGATACCATCTTTGTCAAACATACTCCCTTAGAGTTTGTGAAACTATCTTTAAATGTTGCTTATGATCCTCTGTACTCTTGAAATATTCTAATATATTATCAATAATTATAATAACAAATTAATCCAGGGATGGATTCAATACCTTTTTTTTTTATCAAGTCCATGAATGCAACTGGGCATTTGTTAGACTAAATGACATCACCAAGAACTCATAATGCCATAACGAGTCCTAAAATAAATTTTTTTGAATATCCTCTTCTCTTATTCTCAATTGATGAGATCCAGATATCAAATCAATTCAAATTTTTTTTTTTAAATGTTGAGCACCTTGTAACTTGTCAAACATATCATCTATATGAGGTAATGAATATTTATTCCACATTGTCACTTTATTTAATTGTCTACAATCTATGCATAGTCATAGTGATCCATCTTTCTTTTTCACAAATAAAACTGGAGCACTCCAAGTAAAAGTACTAGGGGTATATAAATCCCTAGTCTAACAAGTGTTACAACTGATCCTTCAATTCTTTGAGTTCAGTCGATGCCATTCTATATAGAAGTATAGACACTGGTTGGGTTCCAGGAAGTAAATCAATACCAAACTATATTTTACGTTTCGAGGTAATCTTGACAATTCATCAGGAATTAAATCAGAAAATTCTTTAACTACTGGAACGTATACTTTATATCAACATCTCTTACCACTGTCATATATCCTTAGCATCATTTTGTAATATACATCGTTTTGTAATAACTTATAGGTTGCTAAAGCAAAGATTAGATTACTGGATACTTCACTATAATTTCTTTGTACCAAAAAAGAAGAATCATCAAGAATATTGAATTCAATCATCTTAGGATGACATTTTAAAATGGCATGACATAATGCCAACCAATCCATTCCCGATATCACATCAAAGTCTACCATATCTAGACAACCGGGTACATCGGATGTCACATTCAGAAACCACCATATTTGGTATTTGTATCAATTCTTAAAATTCTCTGAGATGTCTATCACTTTCACTTTGAAGCTGTAAT
The DNA here is from genome assembly GCA_037074535.1 of Gleditsia sinensis. Taxonomy (NCBI): domain Eukaryota; kingdom Viridiplantae; phylum Streptophyta; class Magnoliopsida; order Fabales; family Fabaceae; genus Gleditsia; species Gleditsia sinensis. The sequence continues at coordinate 22,042,503 of CM073472.1, forward strand.
TGATCCATAGATATCTCTTAAGATGTCACAATATTCAATCCATCTTATACTATAAACTTTAGCAACTTGGAATAGAAAGGAATTTGAAACCCTATAGAATCCCTTAGCAGCACCTGAAGTATAAATATGTCCGGCTCATATCGATACTAAAGGTCCTACTAATGAATCCTTTGCTCTGATTATCACAGGGAAACCTAATGCTCTGATACCAACTTGTCACGCCCCTAATTTTAGGGCACGTGAAACACGTATATTATGAACATATATTTTCCATAAACATGAATATCCTGATCCTTTATCAAGGAAACAGTTACATATAGGTTTTTCCATACAGATACCATATACAAATCAAGTACATATACATCAGAGTACAACAGAAGCAAGGATCCTGCTTGTGACGTTCAGAGCAACTCTAGAGTACAAATATATTACAATATTAAACACTGAGAGCCTAGAAACAATTTAGGCTCACCACCGAAGTACGACCCCTAGTCGATCACGTGGCTGCTGGACCAAACTCTGTGTCTTTATCTGAAAAATTGATTCACATCGTGTAGTGAGTTTTACAACTCAGTGAGCAGATACTACCTGCTATGACCTCTTAGGTTAACATATGGATGTACTCATATAATAAAATTTATGTTATAAAAAATTACATTTCAGAAGTACATCCACATGGGACCCGCATTTTCAAATATTCTCTGTTCAAAAATATAATCAGGTCTTTCAAACCGTATGCGGTACTGTATACACAATACTCATGTCAAGTTCAAAATCATATTCAATACTGTAAAATCATTAATCAAATTATGCTATGCATCAAAACATTTCTCATAAAATATTGGGAGGATCTCATATCAGAACCACCATACCAGAGTTTAACCCCTTCCGTACTTTGGTGGTATAGGATTTGCCTAAACTCAGCATCCCGCTAAGGTTTGCCCTACTACCATTCAAGAGGACACGCGAAGGGACTCTGTATGGGTCTTTCCCAAGCACACAGCAAGGGATGGCAAATAACATCTCATATAACTGGCATCTCGCCATCTTATAACTGGCATCTTGCCCATATATAGGAGGCATTCCGCTCTCCTTCACATATAATCTCCCGTATGTTGGCCTTCACACGAGGTTAGCACCACCTCCCCTGCTAGTTGAGGCAATCAAGGTGCGTACCAGAGCTAATATCACCTGCTGTTAGCAGACAGTGTTTCCAATAGGATTCTTCCATGAAACCATAATTTCATATGCACATATGCCATATAATCTAGTATAAAATTTTCAATATGATATAGACTTTCAGTCTCAGAATATTCATCTATCAAAACTTCCCATTCAGGGGAATCATGTATACATGCCCATATCCGAGGCAAACATATCACTGTATAAATCAATGTCACATGCATAACATATTTACTTTGCCATGTAATGCGAAATACATTTAAAAATCATATGTTCAATGTGTTTCAACATTCATTTCAAAAGCCATATTCTTCTTGAACGAAATATCATATCTCAACCATTTCAGATATTTCAAACCATTTCATAAACATATGAAAATATAAATAACATGTAATCATGATCATTTATCAATGTAAAGTTCAAGAAGAGTAAAAACAAGCCATAAGAAGAATTATCTACTCACAGTGTGAGGGCTCCAGATTGGATAGTCCTACAATCCTCGTTTCTGATCTGAATTCGGTAAAATAAACTCCAAAATCAAGTCTGGAAGGTCCAAAAACCTTGAAAATGACTTAAGATTTGCTAAATTTAGCCTCTAGGAGCTCGGTCAACGCAGGTCAATGCTAAAGGTACTGTTCACCGCCGAAAAATACTATTCACACAGGAAAATATTATTCATCGTTACTATTTATTGCCGAAAAAAACTATTCACATAGGAAAACACTATTCATCGTCACTATTTATTGCCGAAAAATACTATTCACCGTCACAAATTTTACCAAATCAATGAAACAACTTCATATCTTAATGTTTTTCTAGTTTCTGAATCCATCTACAGAGTCAGATTTCTAATTAGAAGTCTCTAAGTAAGATTTTTAGAACTTACCTTTTATCGAAATTTTCTACTTCAGATCTACGGCGATTCAACAGTTGATTTGATAAATTGATCGGTCAAAACTGAAGTATTTTTCATCTTGAATCCAATAGCACTTTCAGTTTTGAGATCGGAAGCTCATAAACACTCCAAATCGAAAGATAAAGTTGTAGGTCAGTATTTACTCACTATTCACTCACTATACACATTTCTCATTTTTCTTTCGAATACCCGTCGCCCCCGGTTTTCGTTTTATCATTTTTTTTTATAATAATAATTATTAAATAATTAAAAATAGGATTTTCTTTTATAAAAATTTATATAAATTCCGTTTTTCATCATAAAATATCCCAAAAATTTCTAAAAATTTCCATCCTCATAAATCTTTAGTTAAACTCTTAAATCATAATTTTTCTTGATAAAAATCGTTATAAAATAAATCTCGAAATGAATATCTTTATTCATATTAAAAGAAAAATATTTCTTAAAATACAACAAAAATTCTTTATAGGCCGATATAATTATTTTAAGCTAAACAATAATTATTTTACTTAAAAGTCTTCTTACTTTTAGTAAAACATATTCATTTTGAAGCAAATAAAAATATATTTGTTTATAACATAATACTATTCTTGAAAAATAAAAATTACGCGCCAAAACGTAAATTCTCATATTTTTTTATATAATTCTTTAATCCATGTAATAAATATACATATTTTCTACGGTTCTTATCTCTATTTTCAAAATTCTCTCTTTTATTTTAAATTTCCTTTAAATTGAAATTTTCATTAAATTTTTACGGTTATTACAATTTCATTCGGTGATGGAAGTATTACTGGGATGGATAAAGGAACAACCAAGAAATCTCAGATTAGGTAGCAACTAAAATTAATGTTTAAAGTAAATAACATGACTCATTGTATACTCTATTAACACGTATTTTAAAGAGAGAATAATAAAATTGTGAGGGCAAACTCAAAAGCAATAGTTTTAGTTGTGTTCTACATTGATAAATATTTTATGCCTTTTGTGCCTTTCAACTTCTTGTCCTAATCTTTTTGTATTTTGAAAATTCTCTCTTTATTATTGTTTATATTAATATATATGATCCAATGACTTTAAAAGTCTTGAGAATCTAAAAAATAAATAAAAATGATAAGAAATAGGTAATTACTTACAAAAATAAAAGATAGGCTTGAAATATAAATGAAAATTAATTATTCAACAGATAATGATTAATTACCGAATTATATATTTAAATTTCAATTTACTTACTTACAAATTTTTTTAATAAATATAAAAAAAAGTCAAGATCCTAGGCAACTCTCCTTAGGAAAAGAAAATTTGATTTAATGGGCAATGAATCATAATATTCGATTTTCTCTCTTTGTTATTATTTATATTAATATATATGATCCGATGACTTTTAAAGTCTCGAGAGTCTAAAAAATAAATAAAAATTAGAAGAAATAAATAATAGATAATTAATTATAGTATGCCTCTCTTATTGGTGATCCTTTTTTGGTAAGGCATTTATGTCACGCCCCCATTTGAAGGAACATGAATAATACGATGATGCAGTTAATCATAATACCAACATAAACCATATCATTATACCGTACATAAAGTTCAATGTAAATGAAAGCATATACATATAGGCTTTTCAAAAGCCATCAATTATACAAATCCACATACAAGATAATACTACAATGGAAGTAAGGATCCTGCTGGTGGTATTCACAGCATATTATAGAGTACAAAATACAGTATAAACCAAAATATGTGAACCCTTGGTACAAGATGGGCTTAGATAGAGAATAAATAACCTAACCGTTTACTGAGCCGCTGGTGGAGGATCGGACTTGGTATCTTTATATGAAAAGCATAAAGATATCATGTAATGAGTTTGATAACTCAGTGAACAGATAATACCTACTATAATCTTCTAGGTCGGCATATGGATGTACTTGTATGATAAGATATTGCTTTCCTCCAAAGTAAAATACAGATCAAAGTACATCCATAAGTGATCCATATTCCCGATATTCCCAATTTAAAAGATAATCAAGGGTTAAAGCTAAATACAGTGCAGCATGATTATAAAATAAATATTGTTATGCAAAAAAAATTTTAAATATTTTTCAAGATACACACTTCTAAGTTTAGGAGGATTTCATATCAAAACCGTCATATTAGAGTTCGAGATCCTTATGTACTTTGCCGATGTGAGATTTACCTAAACTCAGCATTCAAGTTGAGGTTTGCCCCACCACCACCTAAGAAGACATGGGAAGGGACTCCAATATGGGTATTTTCCAAGCACACAACAAGGGATGGACAATTACAATTACATGGCATTCTGTCTCTTTTAAAAATTTCATATCCCGTATGTTGGCCGGCACACACGTGGTTAGCAACACCTCTGTTAGCTGAGGTCTCAAGGTGCATTAGAGCTAGCATCACCTACTGCTAGCAACACAATGTTTCCATTAGGACTCATCCACATAAACAATTTCATAAAAATAATGTGTTATTCAAGTAAAAATTACTTTCCATATTCAATTCCCTTTTCGACAAATTTCCATAGCTTCAATATGGGTTTTCAATTCAAATTACCCCTGAGTCATTCTTCTCAAATAGTGAAGTGTATATATATGCAACATATATTCTAGGGGTCCTAATTTCAAGGAATTTGAACATGTAAACTTTCCATCATAGCCATAACATGCCATATTTGAAAAAAATAACATCTAATAGGTATATATGATCATTCATCAAACTTTTAAAATCTGGACATATAAGAAATGTATGATGCACCAATATCACAAATAAAGTATAAGAAAAGTGCAAAATAGATCATAGCAAGTATGATTTACTCACAAAGTAAGGGTTCCAAGCTGGACAACCTCAAAATGCATGTTTTCAAGCCAAATTTGACAAAATAAACCTTAAAATTGAGTTTGGAGGATCCAAAAACCTAAGAAATGACTTTAGATTCACGATAATTGGCCTATAGGAGGTCGGTTAATGCTAGTCAATGCAATAGGGTGTAGGTACACGTGCTGCACGCGCCACCTGCAAAGGCTATACGTGGGATTCACATGCTAGGAGAGAAAAAGTGCATGGCGGCACTTGAGGCTTCTCTAGAGGTGATTTGAGTCTGAAATTTGAAATCCTAATGTTGTTTCACCTCCTGAATCCATCTATAGTGTTATTTTTGTATTTTGAGAACTCTAAATAAGAGTTTTGGAACTTACATCTTTGGGAGATTTTCTCCTCCACTTTTCAGCCAATTTCTGACCAATTTTCCAGAAACCAATCAGATAGATTTGTAGATATTGTCGTTTTGAATCCGTTGGTGGTAGTAGGGTCAAAATCTAAGGTCCGAAAGTGTTAGAACTCTAGTTAGAGAAAATAGGGAGAGAGAGAGGGTTTCAACTTCTTCCATGCCTTTCCTGCTGCAGATTGCCTAAAAATCATTTAAGGGACTTATTGGCAAAATTTCAATTATTGGGGGATGTCCTTGAAATTTTTATTATTTATATTTTGACCCCTAAAATTTTGGAAAATTATACTTTGGCCCCAAACACTTGAATCCTCATATTTCCCTCATAAATTTCATAAATAGGTGATAGATAAATAAAATCCTCCAATCCAATTGTATTCTTTCTTAATTCTTTCCTTGAGTTATAATTTTTCTTTTAATTAGAGTTTTTCATTTATTTAGAGATTTTCTTTATTTTAGGGCATTATATTTCCTCCCCCTTAAGAAATTCAGCCCCAAGTTTCATCACCATAATTGTAAATAAATACTAACCTCATCGTTCAAATAGATGTGGGTATTTGGTGCACTTATCATCCTCTTTTTTCCAAGTAACCTCTTATGAAGAATGATTTTTTCAAATTACTTTCACCTTAGGTATTTCTTTTGAATGTGAATTTTTCACTTGTGTGTCTACTATTGCCATTGGTTGTTCCTCATAAGTTAACTCTTAATCTAACTAGATATGTGGGCACTGAATTACATGACTGGGATCTGATAAATACTTTCGTAGCACAGATAAATGAAAGACTGGATATACATTACTCAATTCAGGTGACAAGGCCAAACAATAAGTTACTGGACCAATCCTATCAAGAATTTCAAATGGATTTATGTATCACAGGCTTAATTTTCCTCTTTTTCCAAATCTCACTACTCCCTTCATAGGGGAAATCTTCAAGAAGACATGTTCACCCACAACGAATTCTAAGGGTCGGTCTTAGTTATCAACATAAGCTTTCTGTCTACTCTGAGCTGCAAATAATCTTTCCTTAATCAACTTTACCTTATCAAGTGCATCTTATACTAAATTAGGCCATAAAATCTTAGCTTCTCCCAGTTTAACCCATTCGATAGGAGAACGATAGTGCCTTCCATATAATGCCTCGAAGGGGGCCATTTGTATGCTGGCTAGATAGCCATTATTATAAGCAAACTCAGCCAAATGTAAGAATCTTTCCCAACTTCCTTTAAAATCAAGCACACATGCATGAAGCATATCTTCCAATATTTGAATGGTCTGCTCGAATTGTCTATCTGTTTGAGGATGGAAGGAAGTATTAAGATTTAGCTTAGTACCCAAAACTTTTTGGAAGGCTTTCCAAAAATGAGTTGTTAACTGTGGTCCTCGATCAAAGATAATCAAAATGGGTACCCCATGAAGTCTTACTATCTCGTTCAAATACAAATTTGCATACTGAGCTACGTTATAGGTAGTTTTTACTAGTAAAAAATATACTGATTTAGTCAGCTTATCAATGACCACCCATATAAAATTAAACCCTTTCGGTGTTCGCGGTAACCTTGTAACAAAGTCCATGGTTTTTCTCTCCCATTTTCATTTAGGTATTTCTATTTGTTGATGTAACCCCACAGGCCTTTAATGTTCTGCCTTCACTTGTTGACATATTAAACATCGAGAAACATAATAAGCTATATCCTTTTTCGTACCGTCTCACCAATAGATTTCCTTTAGATCTCGATACATTTTAGTTACCCCAAGATGAATGGTAAATGTAGATCGATGAACTTCCTCTATAATCTTCTTTTTGAGTTCTTCTATGTTAGGCACACATAGCCATTTACCCAATCTCAAGACTCCTTCAGAATCTACAGTAAATTCAATATCACTGCTATTTCTTACCTCTTTAATTTTCTTGTACAAATAAGAATATTCTTCTTGTGCCTTTTTCACTTGTTTCATCAAGGACAATTAAAGCTAAATATGGGTCAATAGGATTCCAGGCTCATTTACTTCTAACACTACTCCATGACTTTCCAACTTATGCATTTCTTCAACAAATGGTCTTCTCAATTATGCTATATGGGCAAAACTACTCATAGACTTCCTTCTCAATGCATTTACCACTACATAAGCCTTACCTAGTTGATACAATATAGTGCAATCGTAATATTTAAATAGCTCCATCCATCTTCTTTGTCTCAAGTTAAGATCTATTTGCTAAAAAATATACTTAGGGGATTTGTGGTATGTGTAAATCTCACATAACTCGCCATACAAATAATGCCTTTAAATCTTAAGTGTAAAGACTACTGGAGCCATTTCTAAATCATGAGTTGGATAATTTTACTTATGTTTCTTAAGCTGTCTGGATGCATATGCAATAACTCGACCGTGCTGCATCAACACACACCCTTATCTGATCCTTGACTCATTGCAGTATATTGTGTATCCTCTAGTACCTGAAGGAATAGATAAGATCAGTGCTGTAGTCAAGCATTCCTTTAGTTTATGGAAACTTCTTTCATAATCATATGACCACTCAAATTTTACTCCTTTCCTAGTTAATCTCGTTAAAGAAGCAGCAATTTTTGAAAAAATATTTAACAAATCTGCGGTAATAGCTTGAATAGATCTCTGTAACTGTGGTAGGGCATGGCCACTACTGCATTACTTCCACCTTCTTAGAGTCAACTTAAATACCATCCTTGGTAACCACATGCTTAAGGAAAGTAACACTACCAGGACAAAATTCACATATTGAAAATTTAGTATATAGATGATGTTCCCTTAGGGTTTGTAAAATCATTCTCAAATATTGCTCATGCTCTTCTGAAGTCTTTGAATATACCAGAATGTCATCTATAAACACTAATGAAATGATCTAAGAAGGGCTTAAATACTCTATTCATCAAATCTATGAATACAGCTAGGGCATTTGTCAAACCAAAAGACATTACTAAAAACTCATAGTGCCTATATCAGGTTTTGAAAGTAGTTTTTAGAATATCTTCCTCCTTTATTCTCAATTGATGATACCTAAACCTTAAATCAATATTTGAAAAGCATTGGACATCTTATAACTGGTCAAACAAATCATCTATATAAGGTAATGGATATTTGTTCCACACTATTACCTTGTTTAACTATTTATAATCTATACAGAGCTATAGTGATCCATATTTATTTTCACAAATAAAACTAGATCACCCTAAGAAAAAGTACTAGGACGTATAAATCCCTTGTCGAGCAAATCTTATAACTGATTCTTTAGTCTCTTGAGTTCATTGAGTGCCATTCTATATGGAGGTATAGAAACCAATTGGGTTTTAGGAAGTAAATCATTACTAAATTCAATCTCTTGTTTTTGGGGTAGTCTTAGTAGTTCTTTCGGAAATACATTAAGGAATTCTCTGACCATTGGAACTTGATCTATACTGGTGTACTTTATATCTCTATATTTAACCACTGTTAAATACCGTTGGCATCCTTTTTATAATAACTTATGGGCTGTTAAAGTATAGATTAGATTATTAGGTACCTCACTACGGTTTCCTTGTATCAAGAAAGGAGATTCTTCGGGAATATTGAATTTAATCACCTTAAGGTAATAGTCCAAAGTGAAATGGCATGATGCCAACCAATCCATTCCCAATATCACATCAAACTCTATTATATCTAGAACTATCAAAATCTTACATGACTTATACACATCATTCACTAGCAAAATTCTCTCAATGGGGTAGCAACCATAAAAGAACAATGTAAGCTAATAGGATCTCTACCTAATTACTGAGAAAAATATAGCGATACATAAGAAAGAGTAGAGCCAGGATTAAATAATACATATGCTTTATGAGAATATATTGATAATGTACCTGTTATCACTGCATTCGAGGTTTGAACATCTTGTTGCGTAAAGGCAAAGACTTAGGCTTGTTCTCAATCTCGAGATCCTCTACCAAAACCATCACTACTAACTTGGCCTAAAGCTACTCTAACTGGTTGTGCTGGTATAGATGCAAAAGGTGAAACTGGTTGTACTAATGTTATACTCGAACATCGTAATTATGGATAGTCTTTCATCATATCTCCTACTTGTCCGCATTGAAAACATTCACCTATTCTTTTATAACACCGTCCTATATGTAGTTTACCATAAATAGGGATTAATGGGATTAATCTTGTGTCTTGTTGACTAATGGGTATGATTTCTCTTTGAATCATCTTTTGTTTGTCGAGACTAGCTGATGCTTGAATGGAACTATCATATTCTGCTTGAGTAGTACATTGTGAGTTTTGAAATCTTGTTCCTTTCGCATTAGGGTTATATCCAGTCTGAATATTACTATCTCATTATCTTTTTTTCTTTTTTTGACTTTCTATTTCTGCCAACTCTCATGTTTCTATCATTCTAGCACAATCTACAACCGCTACATAAGTTGGGAAATGATTAATCTGGGGATCCACTGACTTGAACAATGGACGTATTAACCTCGAAAAAAATCTTTTAATTATGTCTCTTTCAGTCGGAACTAGATAGGGTGCATATATAGACAACTGAGTAAAACGAATATCATATTTAGAAACTGTCATGTTCGGTGTTTGTCTTAATTCTTCAAATTCTCTAGCCCTTTTGTCCCTTTCACTTTCAGATAGAAATCAACCAATAAATACTTTCTTAAATTCTCCCAACTCCATTGGTGGAGAGCTAACAAATCTTTCTTGAATCACAGTCTCATATTAGACTTGTGTGACATCCAGAAGTTGAAAAAATACTAACTCAACGGATCTTCTAGCAGTGCACCCTAAAGTCTTAAGAATTATTTCCATTGCATCAATAAATATATAGGTCGTCTTGAGTATTAGATCTAGAAAAATTTGGGGTTTTTAACTTTAAGAATTGTGATAAGGTAATCTCAATCATTATAAATCTATCTTCTTGTTTCGCTGGTCTTTCTAGTTATTGAGCTACAAGAGTAATTTTTGGTGGTTGGCAATCCCTCTTACCTTGCTCTACTATCAATCTTGCCAATGTCTCTAGGCTCTTATGTATGCCAGAAATCATTTTGGCTATTCTATCATATGGCTTCTTAGGAGGTTCTACTCTCTCCTCAGGGACTCTATTAGATACATAGCCATGTTCATCTTGTCTTAGGATTCTCATACTCCATACACGTCTTCTGCCTCTTCCTCTAGGTCGACATTTACCACGACCTCTTTGTAATGGGATTGTAAATTGTGCAGATGCTTCGGCAGAGGGTGCATGATCTGTAACTTCTCTAGCAAAGGCCCTAGTTTTTGGCAGCAATGTATACTATAGAAACAAAATAGCTTTTAGAATACCATAATATTTAAACTACCTTATACTATCAAATTAGGAACCTTGAAATAGAAAAAAATTGAAACTCTATAGAATCCCTCAACAGTACTTGAAGTATAAATATGTATGGCTCATATCTATACTAAAGAATCCTTTACTCAGATAGCCACAACTTTTATACCAACTTGTCACGTCTCTATTTAAGGGAACGTGAATAACACGATGATGCAGCTAATCATAATCCCAATATAAACCATATCATTATACCGTACATAAAGTTCAATGTAAACGAAAGCGTATGCATATAGGTTTTTCAAAAACCATCAATTATACAAATCCTCATACAAGATAATACTACAACGAAAGCAAGGATCCTGCCTGTGGCGTTCACATCATACTCTAGAGTACAAAATACAATATAAACCAAAATATGTGAACCCTTGGTACAAGGTGGGATTACATAGAGAATAAACAGCCTAACCATTTACTGACCCACTGGCAGAGGACTGGACTCAGTATCTTTATATGAAAAGCATAGAGATATCGTGTAATGAGTTTGACAACTCAGTGAGACAGATAAGATCTACTATAATCTTCTTAGTCGGCTTATGGATGTACTTGTATGATAAAATGTTGTTTTCCTCTAAAGTAAAATATAGATCAAAAGTACATCCATAAGTGACCTATATTCCCGATATTCTCAATTTAAAAGATAATCAAGGGTTAAAGCTAAATATAGTGCAACATAATCATAAAATAAATATTGTTATGCAATAAAATATTTCAAATTTTTTTCAAGATACACACTTTAAAGTTTAAGAGGATTCCATATCCAAATCATTATATTAGAGTTCGATAACCTTTTGTACTTTGCTGATATGGGATTTGCCTAAACTCAGTATCCAAGTTGAGGTTTGCCCTACGATTGCCCAAAAAGACACACGAAGGTACTCAGATATGGGTATTTCCCAAGCACGTAATAAGGGATGGGCAATCATAATCACATGGCATTCCGCCTCTTTTACAAAATTCATATCACGTATTCTGGTTGACATACACATGGCTAGCAGCACCCTGCTAGCTGAAGTTTTAAGGTGCACCAAGGCTAGCATCACCTGCTACTACCAACACAGTGTTTCTAATAGAACTTCTCCACAAAAACAATTTCGTAAAAATAATGTGTTATTCAAGTAATAATAACTTTCCATGTTCAATTCCCTTTTCCATAAATTTCCATAACTTCAATATGGTTCTCAATTCGAATTACCGTTGAATCATTCTTCTTAAACAGTGAAGTGTATATATATGAAACATATATTCTAGGGGTCCCATTTTCAAGGAATTTGAACATGTAAACTTTCCATCATAGCCATAACATGCTATATTTGAAAAAAATAACATCTAATAGGTAAATATGATCATTCATCAAAATTTTAAAATCTAGACATATAGGATATATATGCTACACCAATATCACAAATAAAGTATAAGAAAAGTGCAAAATAGATCATAGCAAACATTATCTATTCATAAAGCAAGGGTTCCACATTGGACAACCTCAAAATGCATGTTCCCAAGTCAAATTTGACATAATAGACCTTATCTATTCAAAATGCACGTTCACAAAATTTGGCCTCTGGAAGCTTGTTCAACTTTGGTAAGGGCAACAAGGTGATGGTACAAGCGCTACATGTGCCACTTGCAGGGGCTGCACGTGGAATTCACGTGCCAAGAGAGAAAAGTGCGTGGCGGTCCGTGAGGCTTCTCCAGAGGTGATATGAGTCCAAAATTTGATATCCTAAGGTTTTTCCACCTCTTGAATCCATCTATAAAATTATTTTTGCATTTTAAGAACTCTAAATAAGAGTTTCGAAACTTATCTCTTTGGGAGATTTTTTTCTTCACTTTTCGGCCAATTTTTCAGAAACCAATCGAATAAATTTGTAGTTATTGTCGTTTTGAATCCGATGGTGGTGGTGATATTAAAATCCGAGGTCTGAAAGTGCTAAAATTCTAGAGAGAGAAAATAGGGGAAGAGAGAGGGTTTCAGCTTCTTCCACACCATTCCTACTGCAGATTGCCTAAAACTCATTTGAGGGACCTATTGGAAAATTTTTAATTATTGGGGGATGTCTTTGCAATTTTTATTATTTATATTTTGACCCTTAAATTTTTGGGATATTACAATTTGGCCTCCAAAACTTGGATCCCATATTTCCCTCATAAATTCCATAAATAGGTTATAGATAAATAAAATCCTCCAATCCAATTGTATTCTTTCTTAATTCTTTCTTTGAGTTATAATTTTTCTTTTAATTAGAGGTTTTTTTTCATTTATTCAGGGTTTTTTATTTATTTAGAGATTTTTATTATTTTAGGGCATTACAATCTGATAATTGCAATATCTTTGTTAACTAATAGTACCTTATTGTAAAAGAGATGATAAATCATATAATTTAATGTTGTTTTGTAGGTAAAAGTTAAGAACAAGGAAAAATTATTTTATTTTAAAGAGAGGACATGTCACAGATTTCAATGAGAAATGATAATGATATTTACTGATTGCTTGTCAAAGAGAATTGTTGGCAGTAGAAATCAAACTCTCATTTTATAAACAAAATATTTTGGTAGCTGAACTAAATCTATTATCTAATGTTTTTTTGTATAATATAATATCTGCACAATAAAATAATAAATTAGTCAAATAAAGGTCATTACGAAACTATATATATAATCTTAAATGGTAGGTTGAACAGTTCAATTAGCCCATGAATATTATAGCATTATAGTCGATCTTTGTGGAGATTAATTATTTTGGTGATATGAAAAAAAAGGGATAAACACAAATCAGTAGAAGGCGTACATGGTTACCTAAGTAATGAGGTATTGGATAACTAAGATAATATTTTAATTTCTATTTAAGAGTGTATATTCTAAGTCACTAACGGATTATATGGTCAATTTGGTAAAATTTTAGGAAAAATTGTATTTTTTAATCCAAAATTTTACATTTAATTTTTAACACTTCAACATATTAATTTTTACAATTAAAATCCTAATCTATTAGTCATTGTCATGTAATTTAAACGTTGACGTTAAAATTAGTTACATAAAATTATCGAAATATTATTTTTGTAAAGGGAAGAATGATTGCAGATTCACAAAATAAAATAGTATTTTAGTGATTTTATATAATAACTACTAAAGTTAATGTTGAATTTATACCGTAGAGAACTAAATGTAATAAGATAAATAGATTAAAAAATAACAGTAAAAATTAATAAATTGGGATAAAAATTACAATTAAATGCAAAATAATTTCCCCAATGTTATGAATTCATCCATTATTTTGGATATTCATTTAGTTTTTCAACTCCTAAAACAGGGAATGTTATAAATTTATCAATTATTATGAATATCCATTTATTTTCTAAAGCCATTGAATCTCATTTATTCTTCTTTACTTTTATGTTATCTATCTTTATGATTGTATTCCTATAAATAGAGGTTTTTATGAAGCAACTAGATAAGAAAATTCTTTCTTCTCTATATGTTATTCCTCTCTAGTGTCTTTACATTCTGCTTCTTCATTGCATAAAATTTCATTTACAATATGGAATTAGTATGAGTTTGCTCTAGGCCATTCGTTTTCAAATCACAAAGAAGAAATTGTGTTGGTAAGGTTTTTCTATCTTCCTTAAGAAGTTTTCACTGATCTTGTTTTATTTAATTCTAGAGTCATGTCTAATCTTACAAAACTTGAGTTTACAGCTCTTGATATTTTAGGAAAGAATTATTTAACTTGGATACTAAATGCTGAATTCATCTTAGTGCAATGGGTCTTGGAGATACCATTAAAGAAAGAAATGATAAATCAATGCAAAATCGCGTTAAAGCAATAATTTTTCTTCGTCACCATCTTCACGAAGGACTAAAATCTGAATACCTTATTGTAAAAGATTCACTTGTTCTTTGAAAAAATTTAAAAGAAATATATGACCACAAAAAAATTGTTATTTTTCTAAAGGCTCATTATGATTGGATGCAATTACAATTGTAAGATTTTAAAACAGTCAGTGAGTATAACTCCACAATGTTTCGTATTCAATTTCAACTAAAATTATGCGGAGAAGAAAATAATGATAAGGATATGTTAAAGAAAACTTTCTTCACCTTTCATGTCTTGAATGTGCTCCTGCAACAACAATATCGAGAAAAATAAATTTGAAAAATACTCACAATTGATTTCATACCTTCTTGTAGTTGAATAAAATAATGAGGTATTAATGAAAATTCATAAAGCAAATCCAACTGGTTCTGCTCTATTCCTTAAAGTGAATGAGACTATAAATAATAATAGATGAGGACGTAGTTGTCACGGCCCCAAATGATGGAACACATGACTGGCACGGCATAAGGGTTTCCCCCTAGCCGTAAGCCTAACACATAGCATGCACAAACATTCAGCACACAATCCAGAGTACATAATAAATATAACTGGCCACATATGCCACATCCAATATAAGAAAATACTGGGAGTCTCAGTTTGCTCACTGCTCAACTCAGCTTGTTCGGCTGCTTCAGCAGCCCTTACACCCCTGCCACTGCCTCTTGCACTGGCTCTAGGTCGGCCTCTGCCACGACCTCTACCTCGGCCTCTACCACGACCTCTACCTCGGCCTCTACTACGACCTCTACCTCGGCCTCTAGGCACGGGTACTGCGGACTGAGCAGACTCTTCAGCCATCTGCTCTTGAGCCGCGGGTTGCCTAACCCTTTATCTCGTTCTTGGTGGCATCTCGCTACAAAACAGAGATAGCCCAACCATCACTTAACCATGCCAACATAGCATACTATAAACTGACTTACTTAAACAAAAAGACAACATCCTATCGAACCCCTTTAGCAGCACCGTGAGTATAAGCGTGTCCGGATTCATACCCATACTCAAAGTCCTACCTAAAGGTCTGTTACTCCATGAACACAGGGAAACCTAATCCTCTGATACCATATTGTCACGGCCCCAAATGATGGAACACATGACTGGCACAGCATAAGGGTTTCCCCCTAGCCGTAAGCCTAACACATAGCATGCACAAACATTCAGCACACAATCCAGAGTACATAATAAATATAACTGGCCACATATGCCACATCCAATATAAGAAAATACTGTATATATATATATATCTCACGAATCCAACATCCTTGATTCAACTTGGCCCATGGCCTCATAATACAAACATCGTTGTAAAACTTAAAACCATTTTCCAAACAACACATCAAAATACGCAAGAAAGCGAGGATCCTGCTTGTAAGTTCATGGAGATACACTAGACATAAACTTAAACTATACAACCAGTACAACGGAGCCTTGCCCAAACTGGGGCTCACCAATGCTATATTTAGCCTCCTATGGAGCTGTAGCTGGATCAATGTTTCTTTAACTATCTGTGGGGAGAAAACAGAAGAGGGGTGAGATTACCACATCTCAGTGAATGGATAAATCATACTATAACATAAACAGGGCAAACCAAGCACGAGTGTTTCGCAATGGGTTTAATAATTGAAATCCAAATATAAAGATAATAATCGAAACATTTAAGCATTTAACCATAATTTATTGAAAGAAAAACTAAACAGTTTAAATGTATATTCAAAAGATAAAACAGGATTTAAATCAATAATCACAAAAAAAAACAAATCAATTATGCATGGTAAGTAATAAATGGAGTTATTTATGCAATAACAATGATGAATGAGATATTTTAGAAATATTTAATCTTTAAGAAAAATGCACTAGTTTATTGGAGTTCTTTCCTGACAGATCATCATCTTCCCCAACCACATAGCAAGGGAGGGGTAATCACTGTAGGCGTAGACATAAGTCCACCCTAAATTTCCCCAAGCACATAGCAATGGGTATGGCAATCACTGTAGGCATAGACATAAATCTACCCTAAATCCCTGTGTCTTAGGCAGTCATATGCCCGTCACAGTATCCTAGGCCGAAGCTTTAACATGATCATGGTGCACCAGGGCTAGTACTACCTGCGGCTAGCTAACAGTGATCTAAAAGGGTCCCTCCAATAGAAAATATTTGAAATATACTATTCGAAGAGTTTAAAGTAAAACATTTCAATAACTTTACAATAAAGCTATAATTCTCCATCTAGCTCTTTTCATGCATAAAATTATGTTCTAAAATATATCTCATCCATGAATTCCCATGGAGACCTTTAAAATCATAAACCTTTAAAATCATAAACTTTCCCTTTTTAAACATAGATCGTCCGTAGATGTTACATAGATGCTTATCATGCATCAAATCACTTCATGGCTAACTCAGTTCATTTCTATGACTAAGTTCACATTTCTATAAATCTAACTCAAATGGAGAATTAATAGTCTAGATGCTTGCCCTGCATACCTAGGGTTCAACTAGGATTGAAATTAACAATTTCTAACATGGTTGGAATATATTGGTTTTCAAAGCGGTAAAACAATTTAGCATACATTCCAACTAGTTAAAATCATATGAAAGAGTTATACTGAATTCGTAAAAAAAAATGCGCTATAGTATGAAAAACCCACTCACCTTACTAGGAGTCCAACAACGAGAATTTCACCTCGTGATGGTTCAACAACCTAGAAAACATAGACATAACAAGAGAATTGAAAAACTCTAAACGTCACTATTCATGCCGAAAAACACTATTCACTCGCCGGAAACACTATTCACGCCGAAACCTAAAAACCCTATATTCTAGTATAGAAACTAATTCTAAGACTATTTATGGAAAGATGTTCGGTAAAACGAAGCCTAAAACGCGATTAAACGGAGTTTTACCTTTGGAGGTACTATTTACGTAGCCACTTGAATCACCTAATTTGGAGTTCATATGATGAAGTTATGCATAAAATAGTGAGTAAATGTCCATACCACACTATGCTTCGGTTTTTGCCTCTTCTCACTATAATATTCACGGAATTTGCAAAAGTTCCCAACATAAAAGTTGTAGATATATGTCTTATATTTCATTAGAAATTAGAATCACTTAATTTAGATTTCATATGAGAGAGTTATGCTGATATGAGTGACAAAAGGTCAGAAGAAAAGGTCAGAAACGCTCTAAAATTTTACATTGTTCTCAACTTCCTTGTTTCAAATGATTTGTACTTAACCTTCAAAGGTTTTATTAGTTGAGGGTTATTACAGTAGTTGTAATGGCCATAAATTTAATAAAGTCCAAAGTAAAGAGAATTTTGAAAATGGAGATAAGAGCCAGTGGAAATAAATTTATTTATTACATGCATCAAAGAATTATAAAAGGAGTATGAGAAGTTACGTTTTGGCGCGTAATTTTATTTTTAAATGATAGTATTTTTCTATAAATAAATATATTTTTATTTATGTAGAAATGATTATGATTTGTTAAAAGTAAGTGGACTTTTAAGTAAAAGAAGTATTGTGTTGCTTAAAATAATTATACCGGCATCTAATGAATTTTTATGGTATTTTTAGAAATATTCTTTCTTTTAATATGAATAAAGAAATTTTTTTTTAAAATTTTTTTGTTACGATTTTTATTAAGAAAAAATATGATTTAAGAGTTTAACCAAAGATTTATGAGAAAGGAAATTTTTAAAAAATTTTGGGATATTTTATGATGAAAAATGGAATTTATATGAATTTTTTTAAAAGAAAATTCTATTATTAATTATTTAATAATTATTATTATATTTAAAAAAAAAAGAGAACAGAAACCATAAAACGAAACCGGGGGCGACTGCGTATTGAATTCGAAGAAAAATGGGAAACAAATGAATAGTAATGAATAGTGTAGGAATAGTATAGATCCAACATTTTCTTTCGATTTGGAGTACCGATTGGCATCTGATTTCAAAACTAAAAGTGTTATTGGATTCAAGACGAAAAGTACTTCAGTTTTGACTGATCAGTTTTTCAAATCAACCGTTGAATCGTCGTAGATCTGAAGTAGGAAATCTCGGTAAAAGATAAGTTCTGAAAAACCTCACTTAGAGACTTATAATTAGAAATTTGACTTCGTAGATGGATTTAAAAACTAGATAAACATTAGCATATGAATTTATTTTGTTGATTTAGTAAAAGTTTTGTGGTGGTGAATAGTGTTTTCCGGCGATGAATAGTGCGGAAAATAGTATTTTCTGGAGTGAATAGTGTTTTTCAGCGGTGAATAGTGACTAAACTCCCGAAGTCATTTTTCAAGTTTTTTGGACCTTCCGGACTCGATTTTGGATTTTTTTTACCGAATTCAGACCAGAAACGAGAATTTTAGGGCTGTCCAATCTGGAGCTTTTATCGGTGAGTGGGTTTTTCTTACTATAGCGAATGTTTTACGAATTCGGTTTATAACTCTCTCGTATGATTTTTACTTAGTTGAAACGAATGCTAAATTGTTTTACCGCTTTGAAAACCAATATGTTCCAACCATGTTAAAAATTATAAATTTCAATGCTAGTTGAACCCTAGGTATGGAGGGCAAGCATCTAGGCTGATAATTCTCCATTGAGTTAGATTTATAGAAATGCGAACTTAGTCATAGAAATGAACTAAGTTAGCTATGAAATGATTTGATGCATGGCGAACATCTATGCGACGTCTACAGACGATCTATGTTTAAAGAGAAAGTTTATGATGATAAAGGTCTCCATGGGAATCCATGGATGAGACATATTTTAGAACGGAGTTTTATGTATGAAACGAGCTAGATGGAGAATTATAGCTTTATTATAATGTTATTGAAATGTTTTACTTTAAACTCTTTGAATAGCATATCTTCAAATGTTTTCTATTGCAGGAACCCTTTTAGATCACTGTTAGCTAGCCGCAGGTAGTGCTAGCCCTGGTGCGCCATGGTCATGTTAAGGCTTCGATCTAGGATATTGTGACGGGCTTATGACCGCTTAAGTCACAAAATTTAGGGTGGACTTATGTCTACGCCTACAGTGATTGCCACATCCTTGCTATGTGCTTAGGGAAGATGATAGATCTGTTAGGAAAGAACTCCAATAGACTAGTGCATTTTTCTTAAAGATTAAATATTTCTAAACAATCTCATTCATCATTGTTATTGCATAAATAACTTCATTTATTACTTACCACGCATAATTGATTTTCTTTACGGTTACTGATTTAAATCATGTTTTATCTTTTGAACATACATTTGAACTGTTTAGCTTTTCTTTCAATAAATTATGGTTAAATGCTTAATGTTTCTATTATTATCTTTACACTTTGATTTGAATTATTAAACTCATTGCGAAACACTCGTGCTTGGTTTGCCCTGTTTTTGTTATAGTGTGATTTACCCATTCACTGAGATGTGGTCTCACCCCTCTTCTGTTTCCTCCCCATAGATATTCAAAGAGACTTTGATCCAGCTACAACTTCGTAGGAGGCTGAATATAGCGTTGGTGAGCCCCAGTTTGGGCAAGGCTCTTTTGTACTATTTGTCTAGTTTAGTTTATGTCTAGTGTACCTCTATGAATTTATAGGCAGGATCGTCGCTTCTTGCGTATTTTGATGTGTTGTTTGGAAAACGGTTTTATGTTTTACAACGATGTTTGTATTATGAGGCCATGGGCCAAGTTGAATCACGAATGTTAGATTCATGATATATATATATATATATATATATATATATATATACAGTATTTTCTTATATTGGATGTGGCATATGTGGCCAGTTATATTTATTATGTACTCTAGATTGTGTGCTGGATGTTTGTACATGCTATGTGTTAGGCTAGCGGCTAGGGGAAACCCTTATGCCGTGCCGGTCATGTGTTCCATCATTTGGGGCCGTGACAGAGTGGTATCATAGCCTTAGGTTTTCCTATGTTAATGGACCTTTAGGTAGGACTTTGAGTATGGGTGTGAATCCGGACATGCTTATACTGTTCGATATGATGTTGCCTTTTTGTTCAAGTAAGTCAGTTTATAGTATGCATGTTGGCATGGTTAAGTGACGGTTGGGCTATCTCTGTTTTATAGCGAGATGCCACCAAGAACGAGATCAAAGGTTAGGCAACCCGCGGCTCAGGAGCAGATGGCTGAGGAGTCTGTTCAGTCCGCAGTGCCCGTGCCTAGAGGCCGAGGTAGAGGTTGTGGCAGAGGCCGACCTAGAGCCAGTGTAAGGGCTGCTGAAGCTGTCGAACAAGCTGAGTTGAGCAGTGAGTAAGCTGAGACTCCCAGGGCGGGGGAAATGTCTTCTCACCCCCGGGATGATGTGATAGCCTAGATGCTGACAACCATGCAGGGTATGCAGCGGACGATAGAAAATCTAACCGAAAGAAGGGAGGAGCAAGGTGGAAGGGACCCACAACAGCCTGAAACAGCTACCTTCGTTCCAGAGCCAGTTAGGCCCGTGGAGCGGCATGTGAGACCCGCTGAGAGGGAAGTGGAACTATTTGAGTTCCTGAAGCTGAAACCGCAAATCTTCAAGGGGTTGTTGGCTAGTGAAGATCCCCAAGAGTTTATAGAGGACACTGAGAAGATCTGTGAGGTGCTTAAGTGTCCAGAGATCCGATCAGTAGAGTTGGCATCCTTCCAGTTGTCTGGTGTAGCGCAGGTATGGTTTAAGACCATGATGCGCGGAAGGGGAGCTACAGCGCCACCTTTGGGATGGCCAGAGTTCAAAGAAGTCTTTATGGAGAGGTTTGTGCCTCAGAGTATCCGAGATGCCAAGTGTCAGGAATTTATGGAGTTGAAGCAGACTCCCGGTATGTCAGTCACGGAGTATGATTACCGCTTTACACAGCTGTTGCCGTATACACCGCACATGGTGCCTACTGAAAGGGCCATGATCAAGAAGTTTATCCAGGGGTTGATGCCAGCATTGTTTAAATCAGTGGCACCCCAGATGAAGCAATTCCCCAACTATGCAGAGGCTGTGGACTGTGCAAGAATGATGGAGACTAGGCATTTGGCCGATGTCGAGAATGCCAAGCTGAGAAAGAGAGATAGGGACGGGAGCTCCAAAGGAGGGCAAAGTTCTCATTCCCAAGGACCACGATTTCAGGGCCAGCAGCGCCCAACACCACAGAATGTTGGGAACCCCAACCAGAGATCAGATGCGAGTGGTAGGCTAGGTCTTAACCAAGGGAACACCAGGTATACAGGTCAACCAGGACCAAGGGCTATTCAGCAGAACAGGCCACAATGCCCTACTTGTGGCAACCATCACTTTGGGTAGTGCCGCAGGGAGGTGGGTGTTTGCTATCAGTGCAACCAGCCTGGACACATGAAGAGGGAGTGTCCCCAGTTGTATGGCTCAAGCCAAGGGTCAACTCGACCGACTTTGCTATCACCCCCAGTGGCAGCTCAGCCTATAAGGACTATACCAGGCCAAGCAAGTAGCAGAGGTACTGGTAGAGGGATGATGGTCCGAGGTCAAAGCCAAGCAGGCCAAGGTCAACCGAGAATTTTTGCTCTCACCAAGCAGGATGCACAGGCTTCAAATGCGGTCATGACAGGTACTCTTTCGGTTTGCCTACATGAAGCATATGTTTTGTTTGACCCCGGGTCTACATATTCCTATGTTTCCCCTAGTTTTGCTAAGAGCTTGGGCAAAGATCCGATTGGGATAGATGCCCCTTTCTTTGTAACCACCCCAGTCGGTGATTGTTTGCCAGTAGAGCATGTATGCAAGTCATGTAAAGTGTCAGTGGGTGATAGGGAGACATCTGCTGATTTGATCATCCTGGACATGATTGACTTTGACATAATCATAGGAATGGATTGTTTGGCATCATGCTATGATACCTTGGATTGCTATGGGAAGGCGATCAAGTTCAACTTTCCAAGTGAAGTTCCTTTCCGGTTTCAGTGTGACCGAAGTAAAGCTCCAAGTAACCTTATTTCAGTCTTGGTTGCTCAGAGGATGTTGAAGAAGGGATGCCAGGGATACTTGGCGTATGTTAGAAATGTGGATGGGAAGGTACCCGATATAGACAAGATGACAGTGGCAAGAGAATTCCTAGATGTCTTTTCAGAGGAGTTGTCAGGATTACCTCCTGAACGGGAGATAGAGTTTGGTATTGACCTTATTCTAGAGGCTCGACCAATTTCTATACCGTCTTACAGGATGGCACCCATAGAGCTTAAGGAGCTAAAGAGTCAGTTGCAGAATTTGTTGGATAAAGGCTTCATCAGGCCGAGCACTTCTCCATGGGGTACTCCGGTCCTTTTTGTGAAGAAGAAAGACGGGTCTTTGCGTCTTTGCATTGACTATCGTCAACTGAATAAGCTAACGGTGCGCAACAACTACCCTTTACCCAGGATTGATGATCTGTTCAATCAACTTCAATGAGCGAAATGTTTCTCCAAGATTGATCTGAGGTCAGGGTACTATCAGTTGAAGATCAGGAAGGAGGATATTTCCACGACAGCTTTTAGGACCCGTTATGGTCATTATGAGTTTTTGGTTATGTTTTTTGGACTAACTAACGCACCAGCTGCTTTTATGGACTTGATGAACAGTGTGTTCAAGCCATTCTTGGATCGGTTTGTCATTGTGTTCATTGATGACATCTTGGTTTATTCTAAAGATCATGAGGAGCATGAACAGCATCTACGGGTCATTCTGCAGATTTTGAGGGATCAGCAGTTGTATGCCAAGCTCTCTAAGTGTGAGTTTTGGTTGGACAGCATTATGTTTCTAAGGCATGTAGTCACGAAGGACGGCATTCAAGTAGACCCCGAGAAGGTAGAGGCAGTACAGCGGTGGCCTCGCCCCGCTAGTGTGGCGGAGATCCGAAGTTTCTTGGGTCTAGCAGGGTATTACTAGAGGTTCATCGAGGATTTCTCCAGGATTGCTTCTCCTTTGACCCGAATAACTAGGAAGGGAGTTAAGTTTGAGTTGTCGAATGCATGCGAAGAAAGTTTCCAGATCTTAAAGAAGTGTCTAACCACAACCCCAGTTTTAACTATCCCAACGGGAACTGGAGGATACTCAATGTACTGTGATGCCTCAAGGGTGGGCTTGGGTTGTGTGTTAATGCAGAATGGTCATGTTGTAGCCTATGCATCTAGGCAGCTCAGGAAGCACGAACAAAACTATCCTACACATGATCTGGAGATGGTGGCAGTGGTCTTTGCCTTGAAGTTTTGGAGGCACTATCTCTATGGTGAACCCTGTGAGATTTACACGGACCACAAGAGCCTCAAGTACATCTTTCAACAAAGGGATCTTAACTTGAGACAGAGGAGGTGGATGGAGTTGGTGAAGGACTATGGCTGCACCATCTTGTACCACCCAAGCAAGGCCAATGTGGTAGCAGATGCTCTAAGCAGAAAGTCTATAGGGAGTCTAGCCCATATCACCCAACTCCAGAGGTCGTTGATAAGGGATATTCATCGGCTAGAAGGTGAGGGGATGCACTTTGAAGTGAAGGAGCCAGGGGTGTTGTTAGCCCACATGCAACTACACTCTCCGCTGGTTGAGCAGATTAAGGCAGATTAGGACAAGGATGCTAAGCTGTGTAAGCTCAAGGATGAAGCTAGGAATAATCAGACTTCTGAATTCAGCGTGGATGCTGAATGAGTGTTAAGATGTGGAAAGCGCTTGTGTGTACCCGATGTGGATAGCTTGGGGAAGCAGATTTTGGAGGAGGCACATCAATCAGCCTATACTATCCACCTAGGAACAAATAAGATGTATAGTGACCTCAAGGACTTGTATTGGTGGAATGGGATGAAGAAGGATGTAGCAGACTTTGTGGCTCAGTGCTTGGTTTGTCAGCAAGTAAAAACTGAACACCAGAAGCCTGCCGGTTTGCACAAACAGATTGAGATACCGGAGTGGAAGTGGGAAAGGATCACTATGGACTTCGTTATAGGGTTACCAAGGACCCCTAAGGGTTGTGACTCAGTATGGGTGATAGTGGATCGAATGACCAAGTCATCCTACTTCTTACCAGTGAAGACTACTTTTAATGCGGCTCAG
The DNA here is from genome assembly GCA_037074535.1 of Gleditsia sinensis. Taxonomy (NCBI): domain Eukaryota; kingdom Viridiplantae; phylum Streptophyta; class Magnoliopsida; order Fabales; family Fabaceae; genus Gleditsia; species Gleditsia sinensis. The sequence goes on from CM073472.1 coordinate 22,067,157, forward strand.
TATGCAAGCCTGTATCTGAGTGAGATCGTCAGATTACATGGAGTCCCTGTATCCTTCATATCTGATCGATGTCCACAGTTTACGGCAACGTTTTGGAAATCTTTTCAAGAAGCTTTGGGGACAAGGTTGGATCTAAGCACCGCTTTTCATCCCCAAACAGATGGCCAGTCAGAACGCATGATTTAAATTCTGGAGGATATGCTTAGAGCATGTATTTTGGACTTTGGTGGTAGTTGGGAAGGATACCTGCCATTAGCTGAGTTTGCATTCAACAACAGTTATCAAGCCAGTATTCAGATGGCACCTTTTGAAGCTCTTTATGGGAGAAGATGCCGATCTCCCGTTGGATGGTTTGAAGTTGGAGAAGCCAAGCTGCTAGGGCCAGACTTGGTGCAAGATACCATAGAGAAGGTCAAGCTGATAAGGGAATGGCTTTTAACTGCACAAAGTCGTCAGAAGGCTTAATTGGACCATAGGCGTCGGGTGTTGAAGTTTTCTCTAGGCGATCACGTGTTCCTCATAGTTTCACCCATGAAGAGAATCATGCGATTTGGTAAGAAAGGGAAGTTAAGCCCGAGGTATATTGGACCCTTTGAAGTTTTGGATAGGGTAGGAACAGTGGCATACCGCCTAGCCCTACCACCTGGATTGAGTGAAGTGCATCCAGTCTTCCATGTCTCGATGTTGAGGAAGTATCTACCCGACCCATCTTATGTGATTCAACTGCAAGAAATCCTTTTGGATGACAAGTTGGCCTACGAAGAGAAACCCGTGGCCATTGTTGATAGACAAGTGAAAAAGTTGAGGTCTAAGGATATCCCTACAGTGAAGGTGATCTGGCAGAATCATTCCAAAGACGAAGCTACGTGGGAAGTAGAGGACATCATGATAGAGAAGTATCCACAGCTATTCCAAGAGTAGTCTTATGTTTTTATGTTGTTGGTTTTTGTGAAATTCAGGGACCGAATTTCTTTAAGGGGGAAGAATGTAATAGCCATAAATTTAATAAAGTCCAAAGTAAAGAGAATTTTGAAAATGGAGATAAGAGCCAGTGAAAATAAATTTATTTATTACATGAATTAAAGAATTATAAAAGGAGTATGAGAAGTTACGTTTTGGCGCGTAATTTTATTTTTAAATGATAGTATTTTGCTATAAATAAATATATTTTTATTTATGTAGAAATGATTATGATTTGTTAAAAGTAAGTGGACTTTTAAGTAAAAGAAGTATTGTGTTGCTTAAAATAATTATACCGGCCTCTAATGAATTTTTATGGTATTTTTAGAAATATTTTTTCTTTTAATATGAATAAAGATATTTATTTTAAAATTTGTTTTATTACGATTTTTATTAAGAAAAATTATGATTTAAGAGTTTAACTAAAGATTTATGAGAAAGGAAATTTTTAGAAATTTTTGGGATATTTTATGATGAAAAATGGAATTTATATGAATTTTTATAAAAGAAAATCCTATTATTAATTATTTAATAATTATTATTATATTTAAAAAAAAAGAGCAGAAACCATAAAACGAAACCGAGGGCAACTGCGTATCGAATTCGAAGAAAAATCGAAAAAAAATGAATAGTAATGAATAGTGTAGGAATAGTAACATCCAACATTTTCTTTCGATTTGGAGTACCAATTGGCATCTGATTTCAAAACTGAAAGTGTTATTGGATTCAGGACGAAAAGTACTTCAGTTTTGACCGATCAGTTTTTCAAATCAACCGTTGAATCGCCGAAGATTTGAAGTAGAAAATCTCAGTAAAAGGTAAGTTCTGAAAAACCTTACTTAGAGACTTCTAATTAGAAATCTGACTCCGTAGATGGATTCAAAAACTAGATAAACATTAGGATATGAATTCATTTTGTTGATTTGGTAAAATTTTTGTGACGATGAATAGTGTTTTCCAGCGATGAATAGTGGCGGTAAATAGTGTTTTCCGGCGGTGAATAGTGACTAAACTCCCGAAGTCATTTGTCGAGTTTTTTGGACCTTCCGAACTCGATTTTGGAGTTTGTTTTACCGAATTCAGACCAGAAACGAAGATTTTAGGGCTGTCCAATCTGGAGCCTTTACCGGTGAGTGGGTTTTTCTTACTATAGCGCATGTTTTACGAATTCGGTTTATAACTCTCTCGTATGATTTTTACCTAGTTGGAACGTATGCTAAATTGTTTTACCGCTTTGAAAACCAATATGTTCCAACCATGTTAGAAATTATAAATTTCAATGCTAGTTGAACCCTAGGTATGCAGGGCAAGCATCTAGGCTGATAATTCTCCATTGAGTTAGATTTATAGAAATGCGAATTTAGTCATAGAAATGAACTAAGTTAGCCATGAAATGATTTGATGCATGGCGAACATCTATGCGACGTCTACGGACGATCTATGTTTAAAGAGAAAGTTTATGATGATAAAGGTCTCCATGGGAATCCATGGATGAGACATATTTTAGAATGGATTTTTATGTATGAAAAAAGCTAGATGGAGAATTATAGCTTTATTATAATGTTATTGAAATGTTTTACTTTAAAATCTTTGAATAGCATATCTTCAAATGTTTTCTATTGGAGGAACCCTTTTAGATCACTGTTAGTTAGCCGCAGGTAGTGCTAGCCCTAGTGCACCATGGTCATGTTAAGGCTTCGGCCTAAGATATTGTGACGGGCTTATGACCGCTTAAGTTATAGAATTTATGGTGGACTTATGTCTACGCCTACAGTGATTGCCACACCCTTGTTATGTGCTTAGGGAATTTAGGTTGGACTTATGTCTACGCCTACAGTGATTGACACACCCTTGCTATGTGCTTAGGGAAGATGATAGATCTATTAGGAAAGAACTCCAATAGACTAGTGCATTTTTCTTAAAGATTAAATATTTCTAAACAATCTCATTCATCATTGTTATTGCATAAATAACTTCATTTATTACTTACCATGCATAATTGATTTTCTTTACGGTTACTGATTTAAATCCTGTTTTATCTTTTGAACATACATTTGAACTGTTTAGCTTTTCTTTCAATAAATTATGGTTAAATGCTTAATGCTTCTATTATTATCTTTACACTTTGATTTGAATTATTAAACTCATTGCGAAGCACTCGTGCTTGGTTTGCCCTGTTTCTGTTATAGTGTGATTTACCCATTCACTGAGATGTGGTCTCACCCCTCTTCTGTTTCCTCCCCACAGATAGTCAAAGAGACTTTGATCCAGCTACAACTTCGTAGGAGGCTGAATATAGCATTGGTGAGCCCCAGTTTGGGCAAGGCTCTTTTGTACTGTTTGTCTAGTTTAGTTTATGTCTAGTGTACTTCTATGAATTTACTGGCAGTATCGTCGCTTCTTGCGTATTTTGATGTGTTGTTTGGAAAACAGTTTTATGTTTTACAACGATGTTTGTATTATGAGGCCATGGGCCAAGTTGAATCACGAATGTTGGATTCATGATATATATATATATATATATATATATATATATATATATATATATATATATATATATATATATATATATATATACAGTATTTTCTTATATTGGATGTGGCATATGTGGCCAGTTATATTTATTATGTACTCTAGATTGTGTGCTGGATGTTTGTACATGCTATGTGTTAGGCTTGCGGCTAGGGGGAAACCCTTATGCCGTGCCGGTCATGTGTTCCATCATTTAGGGCCGTGACAGTAGTCATGGCTGAAACTGTAGATGTTCGACCGAGGAAGAAATAATTCATCCTCTCATAAATATGTTTTTTACCACCAAAAGAGGAATATCTAAAATAATTTTACTTTTTTATTTTGAAATTACTTGTAAATTTACTTATTTTGAATTACTTATATGATTTCAAATTTAGCTAATGTAAGATTTTAATTTTATATGAAACTTTTAAGTGTGATTTATATTTATATATGATTATATCTAATTTTTTTAGTTACTTTGTAATATTTTTTACATTTTTTTATTTTTTTAATTGAAAATAATATGGATAAATATATATGTCTTGTAGACAGTGCAACAACTCATACTATGCTTAAAGACAGAAAATATTTTTCTCAAATAATAATGGGTGAAGCTTATGTTACTACAATTTCTGATAGTACAAAGTTAATTGAATGTTTTTGAAGAGCCATAATCATACTATCGAAAGGAACAAAATTTATCATAAACAATGTTTTATTCTATTATAAATCTCAAAAAAATTTATTGAGTTTCAAAGATATTCGTTGTAACGGATATCACAGAGATTGTATGTGAGAAAAATAATAAATACATTCATATTACAAGCATTGTTTTAAATAAGAGAAGTGTATTATAAAGATTATATGTTTTCTCTTCTGGATTGTACTATACAAAAATTAGTACAATTAAAATACATGCTATAATAAACCAAAAGTTTATTGATTAAAAAAATTTCACTATTTGGCATGACTGGTTGGGACATTCTCAATCAATAATTATGTGAACAATTATTGAAAATTCACATGGACTTCCATTGAAAAACTTGAAAATTTTTCAATATAAAGAATTCTCATATGCTGCTTGTTCTCAAGGAAAATTGAAGCCATCACTAGCTAAAGTTGGAACTGAATCTCCAACATTCTTGGAATGTATACAAGGTGATATATGTAGATATATTCATCCTCCATGTGGGCCATTTAGATATTTATGGTATTAATAGATGCATCCAGTAGAAGGTCTCACGTGTGCTTGCTATCAACCCGTAATTTGGCGTTTACAAGATTACTTGCTCAAATAATTCGATTAAGAGTATAATTTCTAAATTATATAATTAAATCCATTCACTTGATAATGCTGGTGAATTTTCTTGTTAAGCTTTTAATGACTATTGTATGTTAATTGTCATAAATGTTGAACATCATGTAGTTCATGTTCATACACAAAATGTGTTAGCTAAATCTTAAGTAATTTCAATTAATAGTTAGACCCATGCTCATGCAAACAAAGCTTCCTGTATCTATTTGGGACCTACAATTTTACATGCAGAAGCACTAGTACACATTAGGCCAATAAATTATCATAAATATTCTCCTTTACAAGTGGCTTATGGTCATGAGTCAAATATTTTCTATCTCAAAATTTTTGGGTGTGCGGTATATATTTCAATAGCCCTACCACAACGCACTAAGGTGGGTCCTTAAAGGAGATTAGAAATATATGTTGGATATGATTCTCCTTTTATTATAAGATATATTGAGCCAATGACAAGAGATGTATTTACGTGACATTTTGCCGATTTTCATTTTGATGAATTAGTCTTTCCAATATTAAGGGGATAAATGAAAAACAATTGGTTAAAGAAATTACATGGAATATTTCATCATATCTTGATCATTGTACAAACAATGTGAACTTGAAGTTCAAAAGATAATTCACTTATAAAGTATAGCAAATCAATTATCATATGTATTTACTGATCTAAAGAGAGTGATCAAGTCACATATACCAGCTATAGATACTCCTGTATAAATTAATGTCCTCAAAGGACAATCTATTAGTAAAATCGCTAGCAAGTCTAAAATACGCTAGAAGTATAGAAGACCAATCAGTTTAAAAGACAGAAATCCCCGCAAAAGAAAATAAATAGTTATTCAAGATCAGCCTATTAAAGAAATAGATGCTCTTGAAGAGTTTAGAGACATAACAAACAAAATACTTCCAAAAGAAGTCCAGGTACATAAAATTGATGAAAATAAAGAGATCTCAATAAATTATCTATCTACATGGAAACAATTAAATTGAATAGAAAAAGTTATTGATAACATTTTTGTGTATACAATAACGCTTAATATTTTGAATGATAATTAGGATCATATACCTACATTTGTCGATGAGTGTCGACATAGATATGATTGGCCAAAATTGGAAGACACAATTCAAGTAGAATTAAATTCACTAAAAGAAAATGAGGTTTCTGGACCTATAGTTCAAATACCTAAAGGTATAATACCCATTGGGTATAAATGGGTATTTATATGTAAAAGAAATGAGAAAAATGAAATTGTGAGGTATAAAGCATGACTTGTTGCATAAGGTTTTTTACAAAGACTTGAAATTGATTATAATTTCATATATTTTCCTATAGTAGATGCAATTGCATTTTGTTATCTCATTAGTCTAGCAGTACATGAAAAAGTTGATATGTCTCTTATGGATGTTGTTACAGCATTTTTATATAGCTCACTTGATAGTGACATATATATATATATATATATATATATATATATATATATATATATGAAAATTCTAAAAGGGTTTAAGATGCCTGAAACATATAATTTGAAATCCAAAATCTTTATTCAATTAAATTATAAAAATATTTATATGGATTAAAGCAATTTGGACGAATGGGGTATAACCATCTCAATGAATATTTGTTAAATGATGGTTATAAGAATGACCATATATGTCCATGTGTTTTATAAAGAAAAAAATTTATGATTTGTTATTATTATGGTGTATGTTGATGATTTAAATATTATTGAAACTTCTGAAGAGATTATAAAGGCAACAGAGTGTTTGAAGAAATAACTTGAAATGAATGATCTTGGAAAATTTTTTTTGTCCTGGCTTACAATTTGAGCATTTGAGAAATGAAATTTTTATTAATCAATTAACTTATACAGAAAAAGTCCTTAAAAATTTTACATGGACAAAGCACATCCATTAAGTGCTACAATAGTTGTTCGCTCACTTGATGTGAAACAACATATTTTTTGACCTCGATATGATAATGAAGAAGTTCTTGGTCACGAAATACCATGTTTTAGTGCAATTGGAGCATTGATGTATCTTGCCAATAATAAAAGGTCTGATATAGCTTTTGCTGTCAGCTTGTTAGTTAGATTTATCTCTTATCCAACACGAAAATATTGGAATGGAATTAAACATGTTTTTCATTATCTTTGAGGTATTGTTGATATAGGATTATTATATGCAAATGGATCTAAACCATAATTCATTGGTTATGCAGATAATAGATATTTGTCTTCTCCACACAAGGCCCGATCCCAAACAGGCTATTAATTTACATGAGGTAATAAAAATATATCATGGTCTTCTATAAAACAACACTTGCTGCTACTTCTTCAAATCATGTAGATATTGTAGTAGTTCGTGAAGCGAGTCATGAATGTGTTTGATTGAGATCCATGACTCAACAAATCTAAGAGATATGTGGACTATCTTTTGGAAAAAGGACTCCAACTATACTATATAAAGATAATGCTGCATATATAACTTAGTTGAAGGAATGTTATATTAAAGGAGATAAAACAAAATATATCTCACTAAAATTCTTTTTCACTCATGAATTTCAAAATAATGGTGATATTGACGTACAACAAATTTGTTCAGGTGATAATTTGACATATTTATTCACCAAAGCCTTACTTCAACATTTGAAAGATTAGTGGATAAAATTGGAATGCATCAACTCAAAGATTTTTAATAATATTGTGAATAGGGGGAGTATACAAGGAATGATGTACTATTTTTTCTTCATCAATTAGGTTTTTCTCTAGTAAGGTTTTAATGAGACATATTCCTTGTAAAATAGACATCAAACGGGGAGTGTTATAAATTCATCTATTATTGTAGATTTTCATTTAATTCTCAACTCATGAAATAATGAATGTTATAAATTCATCCATTATCATGAATATCCATTTATTTTTCCAACTCCTATAACCATTGAATCTCCTTCAAGACCATTAAATCTTATTTATTCTTTTTGGCTTTTAAGTTATCTATCTTCGTGATTATATGTCTATAAATAGAGGCTTCTATGAACCAATTGGATACAAAATTTCTTTCTTCTCTATATGTTATTACTCTTTAATGTCTTTACATTCTACTTCTTCCTTGCATAAAATTTTATTTACAAGACCCAAACTTTTATTAATATCAAGTTCATTCTTTCTCCAATTACTCTAAGATTGGCGTCAATATCCATTCGTTTGAGTATGGAAATTCTTATATGATATTAGAGACTAATTTAACTCAGTTAATTTCTGTTGCTTCTATAAGTTAATTGCGGTATGTTAAGAAATACAATTACATTTTAAAAGTGGATGTGATAGTTGTAGTATACGATATCTAAAATTTTATTCGATATTTGTGATATAAATAAGAATATAAATAAATTGAGTTGTTTGTAGACTATTCAAATTTAGTTCACTAAAAAATAAAATTTAACTTGATTTATTCATTAAATGAATGAAATTAATTAACATTAAATTCATTTCGTTAAATAAACAAAATGTGAAAATTTGAACAATTTGATTATTAATAAAATATTATTATTTTTTCATATATGATTTATTAAAAAATAAATAGAATAATTTATACATAATTACAATATTATAACATATATTTTTTTCAATGTTCTTAGATAGTTAGATACATATACATGCATTATACAAAACTATAATTTTTTAAGAGTTAAATTTAAATACATACATATAACTATGTATTTTATTTATATTACTGATCGGGAATTATTTGGACTTTGCTAGTTTGACAAAACAAATTGAGAATTATTATAATTTTTAGCTTGCTTAAAATTTGAGTTTGAGTTCAAGTGTGATCAATTTTAAATAAAAAGATTCAAAGTGCTAAAATTCCACTCAGTTCAACTCAATTACAATCTTAGTTATAAAGTTTACTGTGAACTGCAAGTTAATTAATAAACTATTAGATAAAAGTTATTGTAAAACTACTGGATCTTTTTTTAAATATATAAGTTGATAAAAGGCTAGAAAAATATTACCATTTACTATAACAATTTGTTTTTCACTATTTGCATATTGTTAAAATGGATTATTACTTAGTGCACTGTCGGTGAGTTAAAATTTTTACTAATACTATACTAAATATTAACACATGATAAAATTGGTGGGTTGTGTCAGTATTTTTAGTACTATTTTTAACAATTTTGTCATGTGTTAGTATTTTGTGTAGTGCTATTGAAAATTTTAACTCTATAAACAATGTATCAAATAATAATCCTTGTTAAAACATTTGAGTAGGAGAAATACAAAAGAAGTCAATATTCTATGCTATTCAAGATATACCTAAGAAATAAATTTTAAATTTTTATATTTATTTTACTAAAATTTTTTATCAAAATATTTTAAAATACTGCCGATGAGTTCTTTAATTCCAAACTCCAACTTTCGATTCAACTTCGTAATTATGAACTTGCAATGTATAGTCAATACCCAGTGAAGCCAACAGTAGTTGTGATACTTAAGTCAATGGGGTTCAACAATAAGAGTATAAGCATAATTCTTAACGTAAATCTGGAGTGTTATTGATGCAATTAAAGCGATTCAGGTTTGAACGATCAATTGGTTGGTCAATTAAGGGCAAATTAATCAACCAGCCTTCATGGATTTTTAAAAAATTAAAATTTTTACATATCTAACATCACTTAAAAAGTTCCTAAACAATCTTTCTTTGAAAAGTCATTCTTGATTCTCTTGTAGGGAAAGATAATCTGATTTAAAAATAATAATAATTCCTGTGCTGTTTGTGGTATTTCCAAAGAAAATGTGGTGCTTGTTTTGGTTTCGTCTTGACGCTGAAGCAACTAGGACAACATACTCCTTCCTGTTAGGAACTCAATCCCTGTCTCAAGGGTCATTCTTTGAGCGGTTTGAGGGTCTCATTCTTAGGTGTCGTTTGGTTGGTGGTAAAGAAATGAATGAAAAAGAATGGAAAGAAAAATTGAGAATAGAATGGAATGGAATAAAATGTTATAAAAAAAATTATGTTTGATACGCAATAAAATGGAATGGAATAGAAAACTGACAAAAAGACAAAAATACCCTTGAAGTATAAAAATAATAAAATAATATTATTTAGATTTAAAAAATTATTTAAAAATAATATAAAAACAAAAATAATTTATAACATTTTATTTTTATTAAAAATATTAATAAAATTGAGAAATAGTTTAAATATTATTTTTTTATTTTATTTATTAATAATTTATTTATCTAATAAAAATATTTTATTTTTTAAAAATAAATAAATTTTTATTATATATGATAACACAAAATAATTATTATAATTTTTAAATTTTTTTGTTTAAATTTTTTAAATTAATTTTATTTATATAAAAAAAATAAAATAAAAAGAGTTTTTTTTTTGTCTTTTCAACCCCATTTCCACGCTTCCATCCCCTCTCCCTTGCTTTTGAGAAGGAATGCTCACTCTCTGGCAGAATGGAATCACAATTCCATATTAAAGAGATGCTGACTACCAAACGTGGCAAGTAATGGAATGGGAATGTGCATTCCCATTCCATCCTCCTATGTCTGCCTACCAAACGGGCTCTTAGTCTTTCGTCTATTCCCATCTCAGAAGGTCTTTGGAGGTAGCAGTCTTCTTGCTTTGGCGTCTGTGGAAATGAAGGATGATAGAAGTTTTTAGTCAAGTGTCCTAGAGCTCCTCTCCAACAGCAGGGGTGGCAACAAGACTAGAGAGGGCGATGGACCTTTCCATGTCCGTCTCCGTCACTTCTTTGTCTTTCCACAGATGACGTGTTTTTTCCATTATCATTTTTTAAAGGGAGAGGGAAGATTCATGAGTATTCTCCTACTTTTAAATTTTTATAACAATTAATTTAAATTTTATAAAAATTAAGTAAAATTTAAAAAAATAGACATATTTTAGTTTCTTTAAGTTTACCCGAAATTTGATTTAATTTTAAAAGTTTATCCTAAAAAAAGTTAGAGATTAAATCAAATTTTACTACAAATTTAAGAAAATAAAATAAATTTTTATCCAAAAAAAAATCTTAAATCCATATGCATTTCTAAAAATAAATATATATAAAATTTTATTAATATAAAAAATTGGGGGGCAAAACCCAAAACAAAACAAAAATAAAACTAAATAAACATTTTTCAAAGTACACACACCTCTGTATTACCAATAAATAATAAAAGATATAAGATTTTGAGAAAAAATTATAATAAATCATGTCCGATTATTGAAGTAAACACTTGTGCGTAAGTTTATGGGTTTATGGGTGATAATATTAGTTTATATAAAAGTATGTTGATAAATGGCCTTTCAATTTATATAAACCAAATCTTTCTAATTAACTTATTAGTTATATAATTACTTGTTTCTCCTTTTTTTTTTTAATGTTTAGACAATATTTTTGAGAGTCACTTTTTAAGATAACTCTTTTATACTTATTTTTCATATCAATCCTAATCCTTTTAAGGCGTCCTTCAAGTTTCAGCGATACAAACAAATAATTGTCCAATATTTTTTGTTATAATTATTTGTCTCTCTTTTTATAATATTTAGACAATACTTTGAGAGTTACTTTCTAAAATAACTCTTATATACCCATCTCCCAAATTAATCATATTCTTTCTAACACGTCCTTTAAGTTTCAGCAATACAAGAAATGATTTTCCAATATTTCTTATTATAATTATTTTTCTCTCTTTTTGTAATGTTTAGACAATACTTCTTCTATACATATTTCTCATATTAATCGTAATCTTTCTAACGTATTCTCCAAGTTTCAGCGATACAAAAAAACGATTGTCCAATATTTCTTGTTATAATTATTTGTCTATCTTTTTTGTAATATTTAGATAATACTTTGAGAGTCACTTTTTAAAATAACTCCCATCTCTTAGATCAATTGTAATCCTTTTAGCGCGTCTACCAAATTTCAGCAATACAAAAAAATGATTGTCCAAACATTCTTTGTTATAATTATTTATTTCTCTTTTTATAATATTTAGACAATATTTTAAGAATTACTTTTTAAAATAACTCTTCTATATCTATCTTCCGTATCAATCGAACTTCTTCTACCGTGTCCTCCAAGTTTGAGTGATGAAGGAAAATGACTGTCCACTCACCCATCTTCCGACTTCGTTACACAGTCCCCCATAGATGAATATTTTATGCTTTTTGGGCCTTTCAACTTTTATTTATTCTTCTTGTCATTGCTCATAGCGTTGACGGGGCACTTAAAGTCCACATCTTTTTGTATATTGAAAATTCTCCCTTTATTATTGTTCGTATGTTGATAGTTTTAAAAAAAAATTATAAGAAATAAATAATAGATAATTACTTACAAAAATAAAAGATCTTTTTGGAATATAAATGAAAAATAATTGTTTAACAGAAAATAATTAATGACTCAACTATATATTTAAATTTAAATTTACTTAATTACAAATATTTTTAATAAATATAAAAAAAAAATTAAAAAAAAAAGTCAAGCTCCTAGGTAACTCTCTTTGAAAAAAAGAAAATTTGAACTAATGGACAATGAATCATAATATTCAATTTTCTCTATTATTATTTATATTAATATATATGATCCGATGAATCTTAAAGTTTTGAGAGTCTAAAAAATAGACAAAAAATTATAAGAAATAAATAGCCGATAATTACTTACAAAAATAAAAGATAGTTTTAAAATATAAATGGAAAATAATTATTCAACAGATAATGATTAATGACTCAACTATATATTTAAATTTCAATTTACTTAATTACAAATATTTTTAATAAATATAAAAATAATTTTAAAAAAATTCAAGCACCTAGGCAACTCTCTTTAGGAAAAAAATTGAACAAATGGACAAGAATCATAATATTCGATTTTCTCTATTAGTGTTTATATTAATATATATGATCCCATAAATTGGAAAGTCTTGAGAGTCTAAAAAAATAGATAAAAATTATAAGAAATAAATAATAGATAATTAATTAAAAAATAAAAGATAATTTTAAAATATAAATGAAAAATAATTATTTTATTCAACATATAATTATTAATTACTCAATTATATATTTAAATTTCAATTTACATAATTACAAATGTTTTTAAAAAATAAAAAAATGTCAAACTCTTAGGCACCACTCTTTAGGAAAAGAAAATTTTGAGTTAAGGGACAAGGAATCATAATATTTGATTATCTACTCAACTACAAGAAAATTGACAATTTGTGACCATTTTTCTGTGACACCTAAAAAAGTTGTCACTGAAAAAGACTTTTAGTGACAACTTTGAGGGGCTGTCACTGAAAGTCATACTTTTAGTGACGACTTTTAAAAGTTTTCACAAAAACACAACCTTTCAGTGATAACTTTATAAGTCGACAGTTCGTCACAAATTGTCAGTTTATAAGTTTTTGTGACAAATTTTTGAGATCGTCGCTAAAAGATTACATTCAGTGACAATTTAATCGGTACTGAAAGTTAAAAAATAAAATTTTTCTGCTTCAACCTTTTAGTGACGACTTGTTCATCACTAAAAGATGAAACTACACTAAACTATAGATTATGCTCTGATTTTATGAGGAAATATTTTTTTTCTTTCAAAATTATTTTCTATCATATTTTTAAAGTTTTAAAATTTTAAATAAATTATTTTAAATTATTTTATCTTTTAAAAATTGAAGAAAATAAAATTAAATTTAAGAATATAATTAGTTTAGAATAATTTTGTCTTTAAATTTTTGTTGAAAAATTTTATAATTTTGTCAAAAAATAAAAAATGGGAATAGTTTTAAGGAGATAATAATTTTTTAGATAATTTATTTTAAAAAATAAAATATGGGAATAATTTGTTGGAAAAATAAAATAATCTATTGAAAAAATAAAATAGAAATGTAGCAAAAAAAATAAAAATAATTTTTAAAATTTTAAATAAATTATTTTAAATTATTTTATCTTTTAAAAATTGAAGAAAATAAAATTAAATTTAAGAATATAATTAGTTTAGAATAATTTTGTCTTTAAATTTTTGTTGAAAAATTTTATAATTTTGTCAAAAAATAAAAAATGGGAATAGTTTTAAGGAGATAATAATTTTTTAGATAATTTATTTTAAAAAATAAAATATGGGAATAATTTGTTGGAAAAATAAAATAATCTATTGAAAAAATAAAATAGAAATGTAGCAAAAAAAATAGAAATAATTTTTAAAAAAATAATCTATCGTCACTAATGTCATTGAAAGCACAGATAATGGAGAAAAGAATTATAAGCCAATAAAATTAGGAAGAATTGAAGTTGTCAATCATAAGCTACCAAGATGAGTATAGGAATGCAAATTATTATTTTATCTATTAGATAAGTAAAAAAAACATAATAAAAAACATGAATAATAACCTGTTTAGCATGATCTTTATTTTCAATCAGTAAATTACAATAAATTATCACTCTCTCAACTAAATGTTAGATAAAGACAATATTATTATTCGATGATCAAAGGCCATAAATATCCATTTTAATTTTATAGAACATGGAGTGTCAGTTTTAGGGAAAGCCATTGTGCGCAAGAGCTTATCCCAAGTCACAGTAACATTTAAAAATATAGTTAGTTTCAAATAATTTTATTTTAAAATTTTTGTTAAAAAACTTTAAAAATTTGTCAAAAAATAAAAGTGGGAATAATTTTAGGAGATAATAAGTTTTTAGATAATTTATTTTAAAAAATAAAATATGAGAGTAATTTGTTGGAAAAATAAAATAATCTGTTAAAAAAATAAAATAGAATGCAGCTGTCCTTCAGATAATATTGCGTGTGGAAATAATTGCATTTGAAATCTTTCTAAATATTAAAAGTGGTGATAAAATGAGATTTAATTTGGAGTTTAGTTCAAAGATATCTTAACTGCTATATAAGGAAAAAAAATTCTTTTTAAATGAAAAAAATAAAATCAATGAAATAGAGTGTAATTTTGAACCTTTTTATTTTTATTTTAATAAAAATTAAAGAAAAAACAAATGATAATTTGTTATATGTTTTGTATATGCAAGTGGAAGTTTTTATATTTATATTTTCATTTTTCCAAGGAATGTTCTGCAAGAAGTGGAATTCCCAAAAAGAAAAACAAATTAGAGAATGTATCTAGACAAAGCTCATGATTAGATACAGTACTATATTTTTTTAATCGCAAACAGAAAAATAAATTGGGAATGTATCTATACAAAATTCATGATTTGATATGGTACATTTTTTTATATTTAATTTCTCTTCGTTGTTTGTTATTTTTAAACTAAGTGCATCAAAATATATTAAAATATATATGATCATGCGAGTAATCCCGTAATAAAAATAACGTAATATATGATCATATATTGAATTGTAAAAAATATTCACTACTATGTTTTTATTGTGAATTTTGATAATAAACATCTAAAATACTATACTTAAATTTCTTCTATTTTTATAACTTATATGTACTTAAAAATTAGTCATGCTATCTGGAGACATCATGTCAAAAAAGATTTGACCCAACGACTTCTTATCAAAAGAAAAAAAAATAGAGTGCCTTTTGCTTTACATTTCTCACACCATTTGGTTACTAAAAAATAAAATAAACTGAGCATATTTTTAGGAAAATTGAGTCCTGCTTAAACGAAAAAAACAGAGCGCTTCCTGCTTTCTCAAGCTAATTGTGAATCTTTTGCTTTCTTGCGCTCAACTCTCCACTCACAAAGTCATTTTCGGTTCCCAGTGACAAGTGCTCAAAGCAATAGCTTTGCGGGTGAAAGGAACTCGAATCTGCAGCTTCATGTGGGACATTGCTGGAGATTTCATCTTGAAGCGTCCAAGGTAGTGCGCATAATGCTCTTTCGTTTTTTACCTTCTATTTAATTAGTTTAGGGTTTTTGAAATTTCGGTTGGGATTGGTGTTTTTGGTTTTCTTGTTTTGCATTTGAGCATATTTTGGGATACTATAGTGAATGCTATGGCATGATACATCTCTCCAGCTTTCTTCCTTTTTTGGTATCTATTAACTGTTGAATGAGCTACAAGCATGCGTTTCGATTTTTATTTTCTTGATATATCTCTCCAGCTTTCTTCCTTTCTTCCTTTCTTCTACTTTGTGGTGTTCCATCATTTTGGGCTGATTAGTTTTCTCTTGAAGATGATGTTTTTAAGCTTTAGTGAGAGTGAGATCTTAAATAGCTAAGAATCCACTTTTACATGTTTTCATTTTCAGACCCATTTTAAGATATGTTTTCATTGTATTCAGCTGTATATGATTTTGGCGCATTTTTTAAAAAGAAATAGACAAACTAATTAAAAACAAAGTCAATCCTAATATCGATGTTCTTTTTGTTTTTGTCTCTATTAAATAAATTTTCCACTTGATTAAATGGAAGGTTAATTCTTTGTGCAAAAAAAAAAATCTCTATTTTTGTTTCTGAACACGTCAATCTTTATTTGGATTCCAAAATTTTATATGGAACTTCAAAATTTAGAAGGGTACTGCCATACTACTTTTTCTTTATGTACATGTTCAGAAAGTAGTTTATCTCCCTGTAAACCTAAGACATGAGAATCAAAGCTTAAGACTACCCTATTTATTGGCATTAACCTTAACGCATTTTCAGCAATAATTGCTAAATGTCTCAGTTTACTCAACCAATAGTTGACCAAGGAATCCATACTTTGTATCATATTAAATACCCAATTTGTCAAATTGCCAAAATAATATGGGATCCCACTCTGCAATTAATAACGCATCCTCTTGATATAATTAATAAGACAAGTTCTGGGTAACAAAAAGTAGCAAGTAATAGATTTACCTAGAGTCATTTTCTGAAGTTCCCAGCTGTTCCAAACCATAAGCGTTGTCACAGTTTAAATGTTGCAGGCCCTGATCACATAGCACTTGTTTTTCTTTTACTTGATTCAACCAATTTTCCTGAACCAGGAATAGTGTAGATTTAACTCACGAAAAAAAAAACCTTGAAACCATAGCTAAGTGGACTTTTTTTTCCTCCTTTTCTTTTGGGTGCCAATAAGCAAAAATTCTTTTTTGAACATAAAGCTAGCTAAAAATTTTACTTTCCACGTCAATCCGCAAATGCCTAGATGCATTCATCGACTTTTATGTTGTGTCATTTATTTGAAAATTATATTCAGGCTTTTTACCTTCTTTCCTTTCTAAATTCTGAAACCAAATATATATATGCTTTGCATTGTCAATATTTTGACATGTTAATGTAGCAATACCTATGCAATATCTTTGCCATATTTAATTTAGGAATTCAATTTTAATTACTTCCTCACACAACATTTTAGGTGTATATATAATTTTACTGCTTAAAGGAATCATAATGGAAAATATCAATGTGACACATGATAGTGAACTTTTGTGCCATATTAAAAGTGACTTGCAACATGGTGTCATATTCTTTGTTTGTTTTGGAAAGGGTAACAATGAATTTTGAATAAGTCTAAAATTTTAGACATGAACAATGTCAATGCCTTCCATCTCTTCGACTTTCTACTCTTCGTATGCCTTAAAGCCATTCTTGGACATGATAGATAAACCATCATTTTCTAGTTAGCACTTGATAAAATATCTTATTAGATATCATTTTCACGTATACCACTAGGGTCTCAATTGTACTACCTTTGTCAACATGATTTCATTTCATTCTACCAATACACATACACTTTATCTCATCTAAATATGTTTCTTTATCTATTTAAATCGCTAAATTCAACTCCAACAAATTTTGTAGGAAATATTATAGACCAAAGTTGGTTAGATGTAAAGAATAGAGCTAATCCAAGATACATACAAGGGGTGGATCATTTTCTTAATTGGGCATATAGTGAAATATAGGTAGGAAATGGAAATAGGTATCCATGTAAAAAATGTAGAAACGTGGTTTTCAAGGTGAGACATGAAATACGATTTGATTTGTTGAACAATGGATTCTTGGAGTCTTACAAAGTTTAGGATCTTCATGGAGAAGTTGTAGGGATGACTTCAAATCCCCCTAATGAAAGTAATACTATTGAGGAGGATGACATGGTTAGAATGATACATCATGCATGCGGAGTTGTGAACATAGAGGAGCTGAATACTAATATAGAAAATGGTGAAGAGCCAAATGTGCATGCAAAGAAGTTTTACCAATTATTGAAAGAAGCCGAAACAAATCTATATCCAAATTATGACAAGGTGTCAAAGTTGTCATTTATTGTTAAGCTACTTAATTTAAAGTGCCTTAATCATTGGAGCAATAAGTCTGTGGACATGTTGTTGGAGTTATTTAAGGAAGTGTTGTTAGAGGGGGCTCAAGTACCCAATTCTTATTATGAAGCCAAGAAAATTATTCAAGACTTAGGGTTAGACTACACAAAAATTGATGTATGTAAGAATGACTGCATTCTATATAGAAAAGAACATGGAAATGCACAATCATGCCCCAAATGTAAATTGTCTAGATGAAAATCAAGTGGACCTAAAGGCAAAAAAGAAGCACACAAAGTGTTGAAATATTTTTCAATAAAGTCTAGGTTGCAAAGACTATATATCAAGACTTAATGCTAAAGACATGCGGTGGCATAAGGAGAAACATATTGATGATAATGTATTAAGGCACCCTACTAACTCCATTGCATGGAAGTCATTTGATGAGCAACACCTTAGTTTCTCAGTAGACCCTAGAAATGTTAGAATAGGTTTAGCAAGTGATGGCTTTCAGCCATATGGAAACATGAGTACTAACCACAGTATTTGACCAGTTGTTCTTGTACCATATAATTTACCCCTTTGGAAATATATGAAACAACCGTACTTTATGATGACACTTCTTATCCCAGGCCTTAAGTCTCCAGGAGATGAGATTGATGTATATTTGGAACCAATGATAGAGGAATTGAACGAATTGTGGAACTTAGGGGTTGAGACATATGATGCTCATTCAAAGTCAAACTTTTGTATGCAAGCTGCTATTATATGGACAATAAATGATTTTCCTCCATATGGCAATATTTCAGGGTGGTTAACAAAGGGAAAACTGGCATGTCTTTGTTGCCATAAACATACCTACTCGATATCGCTAAGAAGTAAATTATGTTATATGGGACATCGTCGCTTCTTACCAACCAATCATCAATGGCATCAAAATATGAGGGCATTTGACGATAAAGTGGAAAATAATGTTGCTCCTACATATTTGATTGGTGAAGAAGTGTTTGAACAACTACAACTTCTACCGAGTGTGACACTTGGAAAAGGCAATAAGCGAATGCGTGACAAATCTAGCATTGCTTATAATTGGAAGAAGAAAAGCATTTTCTACGAACTACCCTATTGGAAAACACTTTTGCTGCGGCACAATTTGGATGTCATACACATTGAGAGAAACATATCTGACAACATAGTGTCCACGGTGATGGATATGGCTAGAAAGACAAAAGACATAGTGAAGAGTTGATATGATTTAATAAACTTGGGGATCAGACAAAGTTTGCACCCTATTGATGCTGGGAACAACATCTTACTACCAACAGCATGTTATGTGCTAGCATCACAAGAGAAGTTGAAAGTGTGTAATTTTTTGGCTCAATTAAAGGTTCATGATGCATTTTCTTCAAATATTTCAAGATGTGTCAATATAGTAGAAGAAAAGATTTTTGGATTAAAGTGTCACGACCATCACATATTGTTACAAGAATTATTTCCACTTGCAATACGTGAGTTTTTGCCTAAGGAGGTAAGTGAATCCATAATAGAATTGGCATAATTTTTCAAGATTTTGTGCTTGAAGTGTTCAAGCATGGAAAACTTGGATTCCATTGAACAACAAATTTCCATTACATTATGTAAATTGGAAACTGATTTTCCTCCAACTTTTTTTGATGTCATGGTTCACTTGCCAGTTCACTTATCAAGAGAGGCAAAGATTGCTGGGCTTGTTTAGTATTGATGGATGT
This sequence comes from Gleditsia sinensis, assembly GCA_037074535.1. Taxonomy (NCBI): domain Eukaryota; kingdom Viridiplantae; phylum Streptophyta; class Magnoliopsida; order Fabales; family Fabaceae; genus Gleditsia; species Gleditsia sinensis. Next base: position 22,086,932 of record CM073472.1, read on the forward strand.
ACCCAATTGAAAGGTAACATTATCTGACTTAGACTTAAATTCGAGTTATGTTTGATATTATATATCTATTAACTTTAACTCACTTTTGTAGGTATTTACACACACTAAAATCATATATTCATAACAAAGCTCATCCTGAAGGCTCAATCGCTGAGGGCTATTTAGCAGATGAAAGTATCACTTTTTACTCAAGATATCTGAGTCACATTCCAACAAAGTTCAATAGAATCCTGATGAATGATGATGTGAATATGATAGCCTGTGAGATGTCAATATTTAGTCAAAGTGGATAACCAAGAGGTGCAACTAAATTAATTTTCCTACCCAACAAAGTATTTGATTAAGCTTGTCTATATGTGCTACAGAATTGTGAGAAGATTTGGCCATTCATAGAGTGAGTCAACTATAGCTTGCTAGCAATTAAAATATTATTTGATTAAATTTTAATAAATTAAATGAAATAATTTGTAAAGAGTATAAAAATGAGCTTCAAACACAAACCCAAGCATCAAATGTCGACTCAGGGAATATGAAAGAGTTTTCTAAATGGTTCAATCGTCAAGTAAGTGTCTCCCCATGAGTTAATCAATGTATTATATTATTAGCCTTGTCTTGTAACCTCTCGATCTTGTTTGATTTCTAATAGGTTATGAAGCCAGGTTCACATTTTGAAAGAGACAATGAGTTGATTAGTTTAGCCATTGGTCCACAAAGAGTTGTATATAGATATACAATAGTTTTGGTAACTGGATTTAGATTTCATACAAAATGCTGTGCATCCAAGAGGAAAACTCAAAATAGTAGAGTTCTTGTGAAAGGAGACGATTCAGATCTTGATAAGGAATATTATGGTGTCCTCAAAGATATTTATGAGTTATTATATACGGGGGATAGGAAAATATACCTCTTTAAGTGTCACTGGTGGGATGTTGCTCATTTGGGAAGAGGATATAAAGTTGAAAAATATGCATATACAAGTGTGAATACTCGTTCCTCATTAAGTACAGATGAGCCATTTTTTATGGCATCATAAGCAGAACAGTTGTTTTATTTGGATGATCTCACTGATAGAGATTGGCTTGTTGTTGTGAAAACATACCTCGTGATCTTTTTAGCATGCCTTATGAAGAGAAGAATGAATCATTATCTGCTGAAGATGCATACCAACAAGAAGAGGTTGAACATAATGAGTTCATTCACAGTGAAAATCAAGATGATGTTGAAGTGATATTATGTAGGGATGATGTTCAACCTCAGTGTTAATCATCAGAGTGAAGAAAGAAGTGTCAGAGAAGTTGATTTCATTAATGATGATGAAGAAGATGAAACAACGGACGAGGAAAGTGATGAAGGAGAATTCTTATCTGAAGACTTTATGTAAAATGCCCTAGAACATAATGTAGCACATTGTTGTTGCAATATACACCTAATTGACACTTGAACTGCACTTGTTTTTTGTTTTTCTAGATTCGCATCATTATTGAAAGTAATATGTTTCATTTCACATTTTATTTGTATTAGACTTGCATTTTATCATTGAATCTATTAAACTACCAATACGGTCTATAATTTGCAATAGGTTGATTTAATGATGGTAAGAAGAGGAAGAGGCAGACGAGGTGGACGTGGGTCTAGAGGTGCTAACCAGGCTACGACTAATGTAGGGACTCCACAATTGTGTATGTAGCCATACCGTGACGAGAGCCAGGCGCAACCTGCCACACCAATTTCAAGGCGTCCAATTAGTAGTGCAGGTAATCAAATGAAATATTTTACACCTGTTTATTAAGATTTACTATTTTGTGATTGATACTTTATTGTTATGTGAATCACAGCTTCTTGTAGTGTAGCTAAGAAAGTAAGGGGATCATATAAATGTATTATAGTAGATTCACAGACAAAAAATGGACAAAAAATCCAAATTGAGATTCCTGATGATATTGTTCGAGCTGTGGAGAAGGATCGAGAGTGCTCACTAATTACATTGAACACATCACACGACGCACTTGTCCCTTGAAGGAGAGGGACTGGACTAAAATTTGAGAACAATGTGGAGAACAGATTTTGTTAAAAGTGAAGGTAATAGCTAGCATAATTATATTATATCTATATTAACTTTTTGAATTTAACACTTCTGGGTTTATTATTGTAAGAAAAGTTTGAGGTTGGTGTAAATATGGAGTGGCAATTTGATGCATTTATCAGTGCCACTACATAAAGATCATACAAAAATTGGAGGAGTCACTTGCACAATTTCTACTCTATGTACAATACTGGCAAAGAAAGATTGGCACATACACCTCCTGTAGTTAATGATGATGAATAAAGGCACTTAGTCAGTTATTTTGGCTCAAATGACATTAAGATATTAAGTTATAACTTTCTTAGATAGCATTCTAATATAACATATGTTAACGAAGATGGCTGTGGAGTTCATTATAGGATAAAAGTTTAACAAACACAAAGAATAGGGCCAAACTAACAACAAAACATACATGTGGATCGCGATCTTTCGCCGAAGTTGTGCAATTTTATGGTCAAAAATATTTTGATATGCTGTCAAACATATTTTGATTTATTGTCAAACATATATTGATATGCTGTTTTCATTCTATTGTTAAGTAGTCATGCAATTTTATTGCAGAGAAATCTTAAAACTGAAGAAAAAGCACCAATTGACAAGATATAGGAAATACAACATACTCGTAGAACTAAAGATGGAGAAGTTATATGGTCGAATGCAAAGTCTCAAAAAGTTCATGTATAATTTTATTTTATTAATTTTTATAATTTTTTTAATTTATATTGATCTTATTCTAAATGCATATTTGATTTAAATATAGGGCCAACTAAAAGAGATTGTAACCAAGCAATCTGAAGAAAATGCTCCTTGTTTGAGCAACGAAGCAATATTGACACAAGTTCTTGGTCAAAAGATGGGATATGTTTGTAGCAAAGGATATGGAGCTAGACCTCCTTCCGAAAGAGCCTCTAACCAAATCACTTCTGAACATCTTCAAGAGCTAAAAAAGAAAATAAGTGAAGAGGTTGTTGCAGAACTACGTGAGGAGATGCATAAAGAGATGAAATTATGAGAAGAAAGGATGCACGCACAACTACAAGCGTAACGGTAAACACAATTTGAAGAAAGGCTACAAACACAAATTGAAGAAAGCTACAAGCATAAATGGCCTCTTTAATTGCATCTATCCAACAGGTAGCTATAAAATGGATAAAATCATTTGTTGATAAGATACTATCATTTACTGGAAGCTTGGTTTGGAAAGGGTTAGGCCACTATCACTAATATAATATCTATGGAATGTTTATGGTTACATAGGTTTTCATGTATTTCAATATCATGGTTGACGAATTCAGTTGCTTATATTAGATTTTTTGATAAGGCATGTTTTTGTGGATATATGTTTTCTAAAACAAGTTGTTTGTCATAAAAACTCCACTTGTATTGCTATTGTCATTTTGGGTGTGGTTGCAAATCATATATGGTTCTGAGTGTTAGCATTAATCATGCCATATATACTTTTACCAAATTTAGATTTAAGAATTCCAATGTGTTTCTCATTGTCTGTTTTCTAAACCTTGAAACATGTAAAATCATGTTTGGTATTAATTACAACCACAATGGTATACTTACTACTTTGCTGGATCAAGTTGTAAAAGTGTTCATAATTAACAATATTCATAATTGTTTTAAGCTCTCCCATACAGTCCATCAATCTAGATTACTTTTGTATACTACAATTACTAGTTGAACTATTGTGAGTCTAGTATGATTTTCTTACTTTGTTTTCAAGTTTTGTGCTTCACTGGATTTGCTGTTACTATTTTTTGTTTGATTAGCTTTAGTATTTCTTTTGTTATTGACATTTTGCTGATTATGTACTCAACTGAGTTTATTGAATTACTATTTCTTAACACTGACTGTGATCTTGTTGTGATTAAGTATTATGTTTGTACCAAAGATGTAGCGGTGACCTTGTTGTGACTAATAACTATTTTTGTACCAAATAAGGGATTTTCTTAGTAAAGTCAAAAGAATGAGACAATGAAAGTGTTGGTGTCTTGTCTTCTGCCATTGAGTTATTTCTTATTTTCTTTCTTAGGCCACCACTATACTTAGTTCTATCTAGGGTTTTCACTTTGTTCTTCAAATGTCAGACCATGCATAACATATTAGCTTTAAATCTGAAGGTTACATTTTTAGGTCAAAGGAAAGAAACAATTTTTACTCTTCTTTCTATCTCTTGTGTTTGACCGCCATCCTCTTGGTGTAAATAAGGTTTCATATTTTGTTTTGTTTTTATATATAAACTATGGGTTATGAAATATCTTTTATTTGTTAAAGTAATTTGATTGAGTAATATCAAATGTTCAAAAGAGATAAACATTTCCATGGCTTGGTGATTTCTTTATTTTCTACTTGACATAATACTTGTTTCCATACCTTTTGGATCCACACTACGAACATTAGACTATGGGAAGTTTCATTTTATTCTTGATTTTTGTGTTCTTTCATATTTCTCATTCATCATTTTCTTTTTTTACATTCGAACATTGCCGAGATAAATTCAATAGCCTTTGTATATGTTGAATCATTTTTTATATTTTTTTCGTAACTTTTTTATAGTTAGAAATTACTTAAAAGCATATATAATAATTGTTATTATTTATTTGGCTTGTACTTTGTATTACTTGCTGATTATTAATTTGTTTTCATGTGTTGTAAATAGTGACAAATTTCAATTTTTCCAACGGAGAGTGCTATACCAAATTCTACAGCGAATGTAACACCAGCAACTTCAAGAGAACCATAGACTTGATGCTTTTTATTTTGTCGATATTTTATTATTTTAATTTTAATTTTTTGTTAACCGACATATGGTATTTACTTCTCAACAAATTTTTGTTGTAGTTGAAATTATTTTAATATATATCTTTTTTATTAAAAAATTTTATTCCCATTCATATCATAGTGCAGGTTTTATTTTTAAAGAAAACCAAATGGTTAAAAAAAAAATACAGAAGATTTAGTGACAACTATTTTTGTCACAGAATCCCTATTTGCATACAACTTTTAGTGACAACTAATGTTAGTTGTCACTGAAAATACTTTTAGTGACAACTTGTATTGTCACTGAAAACATAGAATGTGTGTTATATATAGTTCAAACACTTTCAGTGACGACTTTTATCATCACTAAAAACAGATTTTCAGTGACAACTTATGTAAGTGGTCACTAAAAAAACTTTCAGTGATGACTTATATCGTTACTAAAACTCATTATGTTCAAGACTTTCAGTGATGATTTATAAACAAATCGTTACTAAAAACACTTTCCGTGTCGACTTTTATCATCACTATAACTCATTATGTTCAAAACTTTCAGTGATGACTTTTACAACTCGTCACTAAAAGTTAATATTCATGATACTTTTAGTGACGAGCACAAAGTCATCACTAAAGATACATTTAGTGACAACCAAAGTTGTCACAAAAGACATTCATAGTCTCATTTTGTGATCTTCTTGTGACGATTTTAAACTTTTAGTGATGAGTTTTCTATATTTCAGTGACTATTTTAGTAGTTACTGAAAGTATAGCTTTAGTGACGACTTCAAAAATCGTCACAAAAGCCCTTCAGTGACAGTGTTTTTAGCAGCCAAGGAGTGACGACAAAAAGTCATCACAAAATGTCTTTTGTGACGACTTGTAAGGCTTCAGTGATGACTTTAGTCATCACAAAATCCCTTTTTTCTTATAGTGTGAAATGCCGATGAAGGCTATCATTTGGCATTGGGTTGATTATATAGAGTTTGACAAATTTACATATGGTATAATTGTAAACATTTTTTTAAAAAATTGGAAAGATCAGAGGCATTAGATGCTTGTCTGAGTTCAAAATAGTTAGACATGCAGTGTACTATATTAAGATGTGATTAATTTCTATGAATTTATATATGTCTCTGTGTTATAGTGTTTCATACTTTATGAACTATATAATTGTTGTTGTGTTGAATGATAAGTTCGTTATCATTTTATTTTTATTCTTTTAATTTTGTGATTAATTATTTTTTGCAATTTTAATTCTTTAATTGAAGCTTGAACAGTTGTTGTTACATGAAGTGATGAAAGATTGGCATTGGGAAGACTTGGAGCTCTCTGTGGGTAGGTATTTAAATTGCAAATAATTGCAGTCTATGACATAACTAATTAATCTTCTTATGTCTTTTTTTCAAAACTAAACTGCATGAAGATGGTAAACAAAAGGAGAAAATACGAAGAAAGAGTGAAGAACAAAAAGAACCAAAACAAACGAAAGGTGATGAACTGTAGAAAGTAGTGTCTGTAGAGTGTCTATAGCAATTGTTGTAATGAAACATGTTTCTTTAATAAAATTTCATAATTTAAAGAACTAAACACTCAATATTTATTACTTATAGCATGTCTCTTTTATTTTTAGGAACAAGCGATCAAAATAGTGGACTCATTTTCAATCTCTCAAAATTGATTTATACTTTTATTATAAATTTTATATAACTATAATGTAACATTGTGATTTAAATTTAAATTAAATATCAAATTTGATTGTAAAATTGAAACTTTGACCATTGAATTAATTCTTATATAGATATTGTTATTATTTGAGATATACTTATAAAAACATTTGAAAAAAAAAATAAAAAAATATAGGGTTTGAAGATGGCTTGTGGTTTAGAGACGCCAAACTATTTGTTAAATTAGGTTTAGTGACGGTTTTCTCTGAATTACAAGCTGTCGCTAAAGGCCATTTTAAGTTTAAAACATAGTTTAACTACAGAATACCCATGATTTCCAAAACCGTCATTAGAAAATTGATTTTATAACGAATTGTGTAAATATTATTAAGTAGTTTAACGATGGTTAAATTTATCACTAAAATCACTTAAAAATTATTGTTAATTTTTTTTGTTGTAGTAGATTTATGAATAATATTAAATATCTATGAAAGTATAGAGGTTTATGGGGTTACACCTACCTACTATAGCCCAGTTAATTCTATTTTTTGCAGCCGAAGTTCCATTTTCCCCCACTAGATCTAAAATGTTGAGAATCAAACTTAATTAGAACTCAATTTTATATATTCCTTGAATGGAAATAAAAAGCATGAGATTATATTATGTTTTTAATTAAACTTAATAACGTATTAATTATGAGAAATAATATCTATTTTGCCTTTAACATTGACATATTTTTTTCTTTTTTCTTTTCCCCAAATGAACCAATGTATGGTAGAGAGAGGTGATCATACGAATCAGGTTCCATTTTAATTCAACATGCAGCATACAACACAACTCGTTTTCAATTAAAGTTATCATTATTGTTGAAAAAAAAATGAAGTGGGTATATATATATATACATTTTAAAGAGCAAGACAATCAACAATTATGAGTATGTAGAAGAGAATATATATTCCTTTACATCCTCCTACAGCATAAGGATTCCCAAAGAATCCAGGACAGAGGCATCTCTGTCCTGAGCGTTCCTTCTGTGAAGATGTAATATTAGTGTCATAGCAATATGCATTTGGATCTATGACAAAATTGGAATTGAAAATCTCCCACTCAAGCAACGCAGGAACATAATCCAATTCCTTTAAGTCACTCCTCGAAAAGTAATTGCCTATAGTAATTGTGGCATACATGCACTCATCAATACTTGCTTTCTTCCCTTCTTCACTTAACATAAAACTGAGAAATGATGTTTCGTAACTTGACAGATACATGGGCAACGTAGTCCAAAAGCAACTTCTACCATGGCAACCATTTTCCAAGTCAATTTTGTCGTGTTGGTCACAAATTGATGCGCAACCTACAAATTTTGAGTCATTTGACTGCACATAAACTAGCTTATTGCGAGCCACAGCCACAAATTCAATCTCCCTTTGCGAGTATACAAAAGGGCTTCCACTCATGTTTATGGTTAGCTCAGCATTTTTGCGTGTACAGTTCCAGCGGTATATTGGATTCTTGATCCAAACGATGCCTTCGTTCACATCAATTTCCGTCACCTCCAGCTTTATGGACTTCAAAAAAGGCTTCTCACTGCCAGAATTGTGTCTTGCACTGCATTTTATCTCAAACTACTTGTCCATGTAACATCTGGGATATGTCATTCCAAAGGGATAGGACATTTCGACCCTTCCACAAGTCAACTTACAATGAGGTTGTGTTGTCATGTTAGTGTATCCTGCAGATGCCAATGGATATATTGGCCATAATGTCAAAACCATATGAAGAAAATCAAATTGCACAACCATATTCTTAGCACTGGAAAGATTGTGTTGAATCTCCATTTTTCTTACATTGGGAGGCCGAGTATTTTAACTTGACTGTAGTGGCAAGACTTGACCTAGTAGTGGGAAACCATGACTCACAGAATGTGACTCGCATATAAGTATAAATAACTTGTATACATAATCAATTATACAATTAAAGTTCAAGAAGAGCATAATTTTGAAAATGGATTTTTGAACTAATTACATATGTGATTTTAAATGTATTTCTCATCATATGGTAAAGGAAATATATTGTGCACGATGCATTGATTTATAAAGTTATATGATTGCCTTAGAAAATGGCATGTATATGTGATAAACCTTGATTGAGAAGTTTCTGACAGAGGAATTGTACTGAGATTGAAAATTATGAATTTATACTGAAACCTTGGTTTTGAATGATATGGCATATGTGCAAATTTGGTATTTGTGGAGGAATCCTATTAGAATCACTGTCTGCTAACAGCAGGGAATGTTAGCCTTGGTGCACCTTGACACCTCAACTAGTAAGGGTGGTGCTAGCCTCGTGTGACGATCAACACATGGGAGTCATGTGTTATTTGGGGAAAGTGGGATGCCTCATATTATTGTTATTGGGGAGAGCGAGATGCCTCCTATTATTGATATATGATTTACCCTCCTTTGCTTTGTGCTTGTGATTATTTATTGGTTCTAATATGGAAACCTCCTAAAGCATGTGAAATCTTTTATTGCATAACAATATTTTTTTTATAATCGTATTGTACTGTATTTGGTTTTGAATATTGGGCTATATTGTGAAATGAGGATATTTGAAATACGGGTTCCATATGGATGTAATTCCAAACTGTATTTTCTATGTGATAAATTTTAAAATATGAGTACATCCATATGTTGACCTAAGAGGTCATAAGAGGCATTATCTGCTCACTGAGTTGTTAAACTCACTACACGATACTTACATTTTTTTTTTCAGATAAGGATATAGAGTTTGGTCTTGCAGATAGGTGATCAACTAGGCTACCTACTCTCTGAGTGAGCCTACATTACTTCAAAGGCTCATGTTATTTGGACTGTATTGTATTTATATTTTAGAGTATGCTCTATATGCCACATGTAGGATCCCTACTTCAACCATTACTCTGGTGTTTATAGACTTAATCTGTATATTATATATATGTATGGGAACCTATATGTATCAGTTTACATGTTAAAGGACTGAAATATGCATGTTTATAGAAAATATATGTTTATGGTATATGTGTTTCACGTGCCAAAAAAGTAGGTGCATGACAAGATTATTTAATCCATTTCAGATACGTATAAAAGTATAAATAACTTGTATACATAATCAATTATACAATTAAAGTTCAAGAAGTGCATAGGGTAAGTCATAGTAAGAATTATCTATTCACAGGATAGGGTTCTAGGTTGGACAGCCCTAAAATGTACTTTTTCAATTCGAATTTATTCAAATAAACCTTCAAAACGTGTCCGGAGAGTCCAAAAACCTAAGAAATGACTTTGGGAGCTTGGTCAATACTAGGGGGTACTGTTCACCGCCGAAAATCATTATTCACTTCCACACAAAAAGTTACCAAATGACCAAAAAAAAATTCATATTATAATGTTTATATTGCTTCTGAATCCATCTATAGTGTCAGATTTTCAATTTGAGGTCTCTAAGTAAGAGTTTTATAACTTACATTTTTCTGAGATTTTCTACTTCAGATCTACAACGATTCAATGGCTAATTTGAAAATTTGATCAGTCAAAACCATAGTATTCTTCGTCCTGAATCTAGTGGTACCCTCAGTTTGCAGATTGGAGGCCTATAGACACCTTAAATCTAGATAGAAAATATAAAGGTACTATTTACACTATTCATCGTTTAAAATTTTTGTAGATTTTTCGCTTCGGTTTCCGTCTCCCTTTCGTTCTCCTCTCCCTTTCACTATTTATTTATTTATTATTTTATTATTATTTAATAATTAAATATTTAGATTTATTTTCATTTTATTTTATATATATTCATATAAATGCCGTTTTTCATCTTAAAACATCCCAAAAATTTATAAAAATTTACATTATTACAAAAATTTAGTTACAATATCAAATCATGACTTTTCTCGATAAAATTTTAATAAAACAAATTACAAAATGAATATCTTTATGTATAATAAAAGAAAGAATATTTTTAAAAATAAAATAAAAATTTATTAAAGGCCAATATAATTATTTTAAGCAAAACAATAATTACTTTAATTAAAAGTATACTAACTTTTAGCAAAAATAATCATTTACAATAAAAATATATTTATTTATAGCAAAACATTATTATTTAAAAAATTTACGGGATATTACAGGATTATCCTATTTTGCATTATTTGTTTACCTAAAAATAGCCTTGCTTGTTGAAATACTTTTGGGAAACAATATATCCAAAGAAAAAAATGTTGATTTTTGTATCACAAAACACCCTTAATTTGAGTTAACTTGTGTTAATAAGAGGAAAGTGACTAGAGACCAAGAATAAAGAAAATGAAGAGATAAAAATAATTTTTAAGAAAAAAAAAAGAATCTTATAAATGAAAATAATGAATGCCTAGTGTATATCCTAGCCATTGCCATTGCATGAACTTTCTACCATCTTAAGTGTGTAATTCTGACATGGAAATATTTTATAAAGTGAAATTAAAAAATGAATATGTTCATGGCATAATTGCATTTTATCAATGAGTTTTGAGAATAATTATGCTTTGCTAAATTATGGCATGAGAGTATAATGAATATACTTATTATTGAAATCATATTTTCGGTTATTAATGTGAAAAGAAAAGAAAAGAGACAAGTACGGTCACATGGCAGTCCGTGTGGTGCATCAGTAGGGGATGCCCTACCAATGGCTATAATTATGACAATAAGAAAAGAAAGAAAAAGTGTACCATGTCGGATGGAGAGAGAAAAGCCCGTACCGGAGAGTAAAAATAACTCACTCTGACCGGGGTAGCTTGATTTTGAAAATAAGTTGATAGCCATCATATGATATTCTGAAAATAATTATTCATGCCATACATGTCATAACTGTACGATTTTTATGTACATGGATAAAGTGCATTCATTTGACCTAAAGATATTTGTTGTAGTTTATATAGATGAACATGACATGATGAACTATATTGATGATAAATTATGATTTATTGTTGAACCTACTGGATTTAATTCTCAATATATTTTTATATCATGTTTAGAAGAATAATTATGCAAATTTTCTTTATAGCTCTAGTTTTTCGAGTTACTCTATTTTGAGCTGTTCTCAATAATATATATGGTGTCTATAGTCGAGTTGACTAAGATTCCCGTGAAGGTGAAACCACCCGCACCCATATCTTCGTTAATGGTCAACAAGGATGAATAAGATGTAAAAATATATGTGTTAAACTTTCGTACGAATGTATTGGTTAACGATGTATATGTGAACTCAGAATTGTATCACTATTAATGGTAATTATGCTTGGTTAAATTAATTGAATGTTATTATAAGTTAACTAGTTAGAATTAAAGCGCTAATGACTTCATGGAATTTTACAAATATATATACATATATAAAAAAAAAAATTGTTACAGAAATGAAGTTCTTACAGGATGCATCTGCCTTTCCTGTGAATAATGATCTAGTTTTTCTCACCCTCACAATTCTTATAAGAACAAAAAAATAACATCAGTTTAGTTATAATAAACATATAACAATCATAAACCACAATATAGTATACCAAATTATATCATTCAGAAAAATACATAGTAGTATTGTAACAAGCATAAATTCATTTCCCCATCGAAAAATAATATTTCTAAATTTTGAGCAGGCAACGAATCAGTCTCGTATAAAATATTATCATCATCCTTGCCCATGTCGTAAAAGTAACGGGGTTTCAAATGAACAATCATACTCTATTTGTTGTCATATTCATTTTCTACATAGCATACTTGATAAACCTCATATGCTTGGATGTATGGCTTGTCATAATCATTTTTATCAGTATGAATCAACCGCTAGAAATCAACAGAAGTCACCCCAAATTCATCCATTGTAATGCCCCTAGAATTAGTTGTATTGGCCTACATACACTTAAATAAACTAACCGTAAAGTGTCTATGATAGTTCAAGTCAATAATGTCCAATAATTTCCCATAATATGGGACAACTGTAACAACTCCATTTATGTAACAAATTTTTTTTATTTTAAATACCATGAAGTTATTACCTCGTTACAACTCAAAATACCATTTATTTAATTTATACAATACAGATTATGTCATTAATCAAACTGTACGTACAACATATCAAACACATAAATATCTACATCTTAGTTATTATGGTTGACCAATTCCGGAGATACAGGTGCAGGTGGTTGCACCTTCACCGAGATCTGAGTCAACTCGACCATAAACATCTTATAGATTCTGGGATCTGCCCAACACAAAGTAACTTGATCCAACGTGCAATAAAAGCCAGAGCCATAGAAAAATTTACATAACTAATTTTCTGAACATGACATGGAAATTTAGTGAGAATTAAATCCCAGTAAGTTCAAGGATAAATCATCATCAATATAGTTCATCATGTCATGTTCAGCTGTGACATATATATCTATATTTCTTCTCGGGTAGGTTCTGACCTTTATTTACTAATCTGACCATATCTCCCTCATTTGGACTCCAAATTGAGTTATTCCAATTTCTAAAAATCCGGGACATATATATCTATATTATTTATGTTAACAAGTTATTTTAATTCCTTACAGAAGTTTCCCAGAAATTTAAACACAAAAGCTTTCCTAACAGATTCTTCCCTGATTAACCATTTTCCAACCACTGCATACTAATCGGATCGTATCTACTTGATATGGACTGCAAATTGATTGATTCTAGTGGTTAAAAATCTGTGAAACATAGATCTACATTTTTCGTGTTAACCATTTATTTTAATTCCTTACCGATTCATTCCAGAATTTTAAAAACAGAAACTTAAAGTTTTACCACCCATAGCCATACCTATGCAGAAGTATCTATACCAGCCTAAGTATTCAAACGGACATCACATGCAAGATCAATATGTAACATGATAAAGAAACATCCATGACCAATCGTCAAAGTTCTAATATCAAAATCCCATATAAATGTTACAAGTTTCAAAACTTTTTTTCAAAAAGAAATATTGTTAAATTTACCTTAAGCACTTAGTCCTCTAGTCTTCTCCTTCCTCTTTCTTCCTTTCTTCCTTTCTTCCTCTCTTTTTCTCACTCTACCTTGCTTATATTTCTCTCTCTTTCTCACTTGGACGAAATTAGAATGTTATAGGGGTGGATTTTGCTTAAATAGACCACCAAATAATTCAAATTTCATGATCATGGGTCTACCTTATCACAATTAGGATACACTTTGTTGAATTTTTGGAAAACAAACAACTTATGTTCTTGTCTTCCACTTCCTTAGTCAAGATATGCATAGCAAAAGGAGATTTGTATTTTGAAAATTATAATGATATGTTCTTAAGATAAGGGACAAGGTCCCTTTGATTTAGGGATTCATTTTCTTTCTCTTTTGTCTTAAACAAGTATGATAGGTTTGCCTTTTTAGGTTGCAAATTTCTAGCCCTTGAATCTCCATTATTTAGTTGAAATTATTTGTGTGGGATAGGAATGTTTTGTCCTAATGCTATGTATTATCATACCACTTGTCAAAATTATGAATGTAGGATATCACACCACTTGCTAAATTTTTGTCTTAATGCCATGTCACCTAATCTTGATTACACCATTATTTCATCACTCTATTTTTATTATTATTTTTCCTCTTGGGTTTGGGCTCATTCTTGAATCTCCATTATTTAGTTGAAATTATTTGTGTGGGATAGGAATGTTTTGTCTTAATGCCAAGTCTATGTTTTATTTCTTCATTGGGCTATCCTATTAGCTTTCTAAAATTTCATGTGAGGTAGGAAAATTCTATATGATGTGTCCATAGTTGAAAGCCCAATTTATGTGTGGAGATACTAAACTTAGTAACTTTAACTCTTAAATTAGGAAAAATTACCCTAATCCAATCTTCTTTAAATTTTAATACCTTCACAAAGATTTATCTTCCTTACCTAAGAATTTCACATTTCTTTAGTATATTTATTTCTAATATTTCCTCTTAAGTTTTCTCTCTTTTCCTATTCCATTAATGTTAGAACATTTCTATGCGTATGTAAGGTGAAGAATTTCTAAGGATTATATTTCCTTAGATATTTAAAATTGTCTAATGAATTTTATTTCTTTAATTAAATATTTATGTTCCTTTATTAATAAAAGAAATGAAATTAGAGATGTTAGTTTGAATACTTTTGTACTTTTTATTATTGAAACGAAATTAGGGATGTTTCAAATTCTCTCCCCCTTAAAGAAATTTTGTCCTCAAAATTTTAGAAATTACCTAATAAGAATAATTGTGGATATTTCTTTCTCATGACTTCTTCTAACTCCCATGTTGCTTCTTCCAGAGTCAAACCTTCCCATAAAACCTTAACTAGGGGAATGGTTTTATTTCTCAGCTTCTTCACGTCGGTGTCCAATATGGATGTAGGTACTATCTGGTATGTCATGTTCTACTTTATTTGAATTGGATCATGCCGCATTACATGTGATAAATCTGGAAGATACTTCCTCAGCTGTGATACATGGAAAACATTATGCAGGTTGGACAAATTAGTTGGGAGGGCAATTTGATATGCTGACGTCCATACTCTTTTCAGAATTTGGTAGGGTCCCAAAAATGGTGGACTTAGCTTCCTAGTCTTGAGAGTCCTGCCAACTCCAGTAGTCGGGGAAAGTTTTAGAAATACATGGTATCCTTCCTTAAATTCCAAAGGTCTATGTCTCTTATCATAGTAACTCTTTTGCCGACTCTGAGCTATAAGTATTTTGTCTCGTATCATCCTAATTTGTTCAGTAGTTTGTTGAACTAGATCAGGACCCAGCAAGTTCTTTTCTCCTACCTCAAACCAACATAGTGGAGATCGGCACTTCTTACCGTATAAAGCTTTGTATGGGGCCATCTTAATACTAGAGTGATAGCTATTATTATAAGCAAACTCTACTAAAGGTAGGTATTTATCCCATCCTTTACCTTGCTATATCACACAGGCCCTCAACATATCTTCTAGGATTTGAATGATTCGTTCTGTCTGCCCATCAGTCTGAGGATGGTAGGCAGTACTAAACCGCAACTGGGTTCCAAAAGCCTCTTGTAATGCATCCCAAAACCTCGATGTGAACTTCAGATCTCTATCAGAAATAATATTTAAGGGAGTCCCATGTAGTCTAACTATTTCCTGAATGTACAACTGGGCCAATTTGTCTAGTGAATAGTTAATCTTTATGGGCAGAAAGTGAGCAGATTTGGTTAATCTGTCAACTATTACCTAGATAGAGTCATGTCCAACTGAAGTTTTAGGTAAACCCACAACAAAATCCATCGAAATACTGTCCCATTTCCATTCAGGAATCTTAAGAGGTTGAAGAAATCTTGCTGCCTTTTAATGTTCTACTTTCACCTTCTGACAAATTAAACATTTTACCACGAACTCAGCAATATCCTTTTTCATCCTTGGCCACCAATACATCATCATTAAATCCTGGTACATTTTAGTGGATTCAGGATGGATTGAGTATTTACTCTTATGCGCTTCCTGTAGGATCTTAGTCCTCAACTCTCGGTCTTGAGGAACACAGACCCTTCCTTGGTACATGATTACTCCATCTTCTGAAATAGAAAAACCACCATGATCATTATGATCCCGTAAGTATTGGTCGTGGCCTTGAGCCTCTTTAATTTGGGCTCTAAGGTCACACTCTATACTTAACCCATTGATGATTAACTTCTTTGGAGTAAGAACAGTGGCTAGCTTCAAATTTTGAAACTCCTCTAGCATCTACATCTCATACACCATCATCTGACCCATGTGTAGAGATTTTCGACTCAAGGCATCTGCTACAACATTTGCCTTTCCTGGTTGATACTTTATCTCAAACTTGTAGTCATTGAGGAATTCTACCCATCTTCGTTGCCTCATATTTAGCTCTTTCTGATCAAAGAGGTATTTAAGACTCTTCTGATCGTAATATACTTCAAAGGTTGCCCTGTACAAATAGTGTCGCCAAATCTTTAAGGGAAACACTACTGCTGCCAATTTAAGATCATGGGTTGGATAGTTTCCTTCATGGGGTCTCAGTTGCCTAAAGGCGAAAGCAACTACTCTCTTGTCTTACATCAGCACACACCCTAGTCCTTTCTTTGAAGCATCACTATACACTTCAAAATGTCCTGTGGGGTAGGGAATGACTAAAACAGGAGGAGTGGTTAATCTGGTCTTAAGCTCCTAAAAACTAGCTTCACATTGATCAGTCCATTTGAAAGGACTTCCCTTCCTGGTTAATTTAGTCAATGGCAAGGCTATACGGGAGAAATTTTGTATAAACCTCCTATAGTATCCTACCAAACCTTGGAAACTTCTCACTTCTGTAACTGTCTTTGGTCTCTCCCACTGAATCACTGCTTCTGTCTTGCTAGGGTCTACGGCTATCCCTCTATTAGAGATGACATGTCCAAGAAACTTTACCTCTGGCAGCCAAAATTTGCACTTCTCCAATTTGGCATATAACGTTTTCTCTTTCCGCACTTGCAGCACGATTTAGAGATGCTGTTCATGTTCTTTCTTACTCTTAGAATATATCAAGATGTCATCAATAAACACTAAAACAAATTGATCTAGGTAGAGTCAAAAAATACGATTCATGTAATCCATGAAAATTGTAGGTGCATTCGTCAACCCAAAGGGCATTACAAGAAACTCATAGTGAAAATCCCTAGTCCTAAAGGTATTTTTTGGTACGTCCTCCTCCTTGATCGTAATCTGATGGTATCCCGACCTCAAGTCAATTTTAGAAAAGATGGAGCCTCCCTTCAGTTGGTCCAATAAGTCATCTATCCTAGGGAGCGGGTACTTGTTTTTGATAGTCACCTTATTTAGCTGTTTGTAATCTATGCATAGTCTCAAGCTCCTGTCTTTCTTATTAAAAAACAATACAGGAGCTCTCGAAGGTGATATACTCGGTCTAATGAATTACTTGTGTAACAGTTCCTCCAACTGTTTCTTGAGTTCCTGTAGTTCCTTCGAGGCCATTCTATAAGGTGCAATAGAAATAGGCCCTGTCCCAGGCAGAAGATCAATAGAGAACTCTATCTCTCTCTTGGGAGGTAATCCTGGAATATCTGATGGAAATACTTCAAGAAACTCATTGGCTATTATAATTTCATCAAGCTTTGATTCGACTTCTAGGTTTGATAAATACAAAAGAATGTATCCAAGTACTCCATTCTTTAACTCCCGATTGACTTGGTTGGCATTAAGCATTAATAACTACATCTCCTCTTGTGGCGTAGGAGATAGAAATTCAACAGTCTTGGTGCAACAATTTAGCAAGACCCGATTTCTAGACATCCAGTCTAACCCTAAAAAGACCTAAATACCTCGTAAAGGTAAACAGATGAGGTCTACAGAAAAAATTTTCTTCTGGATGGTGACTTGACAGTCCTTACATACAGAGGAAGTTAATACCTTTTCCCATGTGGAGGTTATTACAGATAGCTCATAGAGAGTTTCAGAAATAGGAAACTGAAACTTTCTAATACATTCTTCCGATATAAATGAATGACTAGCACCAGAGTTAAACAACACCATAAGAGCAAATCCATAGATGTAGCATGTACCTTGAATCATATCAGAAGATTGAGTTGCCATTTGGCCGCTCAGGGTGAAAACCCTTCATTTCAGCTGAGATCTCTGTTCTGGCTGCCTCCCCACATTCTGTGGGCAGTTTCTTGCAAAATGTCCCTTCTGTCCGCAATTGAAGCAGACATCTTGTCCCATGTAGCATGGTCGATTACCATGCATACGTCTGCACTTAGCGCACTTGACTGGGGCTTCGTCTTGTTGAAAAGGTCTGGTACCCGCAGTCAATGGTCTCTTACCAACTCCATATCCACTTCTCCTCACATTCTTGCCAGGGTTGGGAAAACTTTTCTTTTTCTTCCATAAGTTTCGCCTTTGCTTCTCGTCCTCCACTGCCCTTAAACTCTTTTCCAAGAGTCTGCGTTTATTTATCAGAGGTACAAACTCTCTGATCTCCATAGCTATGACATCATTATTTATCTCCAGGTTCAGTCCCGCTTCGAACTTAACCGTCTTCTATGCTTCATCTGGGTTAAATCGCAGATAAGAGGAGAATTTAGACAACTCTTCGAGCCTTGCGATATACTGGTCCACGATCATGCTTCCTTGTCTGAGTTGAAGAAATTCAATCTCCTTCTTCGCCTATACAGTACTTGGAAAATATTTTTCCAAAAAGGTGTCTTTGAACACCTGCCAGGTGATCTGTCTTCCTTGGTGAGCTAAAAGTTCTCTAGTTCTACGCCACCAGTATTTTGCTTCATCTTTTAGCATATATGCAGCAAAAATAACTTGCTGCTCTTCAGTATAGCCCATCACTTCAAGGATTTTCTCTAATTCCCTTATCCACCTTTCGGCTACTGTTGGGTCATAGCCACCTTGGAAACAAGTTGTCCTAGTTCTCAAGAACTTAGATATACCATTATCATTTTCAGCCATCCGGTTGTTAGCACCATTCTCACCATTCGAGTTGTTAGCATTCTGGAGATATTATAGAATTTGGTTGGTGGTCATGACTTGGTCTCGAATTGCTGTGGCTAGGTTGTGTAGAGTTTCCTCTGCATTGGTTGCTGGATTCCTCCTTGGTGGTGCCATTTCCTACTGTGGCAAAAACAAAGTTATGCTACTATTGAGGTGATCAAGCCCAATAGTTAGTTCAAAATTATTTAACAGCAGTCATAACACCACCTCTGCATATAGATAGGAAATACTAGTAATTTCTTACCTATATGAAATCACTGATTCCCTACACAGTACAACCACAACATACTTAAGACACTATAAGATCGATTTAAATAACCATCCACCCACTGGCCATCTAAGATCAACCTGCTCTGATACCAATTATGTAACAACTCCATTTATGTAACAATTTTTTTTTATTTTAAATAACATGAAGTTATTACCTCGTTACAACTCAAAATACCACTTATTAATTTATACAATACAGAATTTACATACATGTCATTAATTAAACAGTACGTACAACATATCAAACACATAAATATCTACATCTTAGTTATTCTGGTTGACCAATTCTGGAGATACAGGTGCAGATGGTTGCACCTTCATCGGGATTTAAGTCAACTCGACTACAAACATCTTATAGATTTTGGGATCTGCTTAACACAAAGTAACTCGATCCAATGTGCAATAAAAGCTAGAGCCATAGAAAAATCTGCATTACTAATTTTCTGAACATGACATGGAAATTTAGTGAGAATTAAATCCCAGTAAGTTCAACCATAAATCATCATCAATATAGTTCATTGTAATAACCCTCAACTAATAAAACCTTTGAAGGTTAAGTACAAATCATTTGCAATAAAGAAAGTTAAGAACAATGTAAAATTTTAAAGCGTTTTTGACTCTTTTTCTGACCTATCTTCACTCATATAAGCATAAATCTCTCATAAGAAATCCAAATTAAGTGATTCCAATTTATGTTGAACGACAAGACATATATCTACAACTTTGATGTTGGACACTTTTGCTAATTCCGTGAATATTATAGTGATAAAAGTCAAAACCCGAAGCACAGTGTGGTCTGGACCTTTGCTAACTATTTTATGCATAACTCCTTCATATGAACTCGAAAGTAGGTGATTCAAGTGGGTTCGGAAAGCTAAGAGAAAGGGATACAACTTTCATGTTGGACATTTTATCAAATTCGGCCAAAATCTTGATGCACTGTAGCCACGAAGCACGGCCGTGCTCTAGGACACGGCCAGGCCGTGCTTCTGGCGGGTTTTTCCCATTTTCTGCCGCATTCCCCCTCCCTTCTCCCTCATTTTCTCCTGCCATCTGACCCCCCTTCCTCTCTCTCTCTAAAAATTTCCTCTGCCTTCTCTCTACGATATCTCACCATCCAGCCAACCAATTCGAGCTACCAAGGTACCATTAGACTCGTGGCAACGAGTACTTCAAAACCCACCGATTAGTTTTGCCGGAAAACCGCCGGATTGTAGCCGGAAAATCGCGTGAACAGTAACCTCCAAGGTAAAATTCCGTCTAATCGCGTTTTAGGCTTCGTTTTTACCGAATTTCTTTTCATAGATAGTCTTAGAATTAGTTTCTATGCTAGAATATAGGGTTTTTAGGTTTCGGCGTGAATAGTATTTTCCGGCGAGTGAATAGTGTTTTCCGGCATGAATAGTGACGTTTAGAATTTATCTAATTTTCATATTATGTCTATATTTTCTAGGTTGTTGAGCCACCACGAGGTGAAATTCTCGTTGTTCGACTTCTAGTACGGTGAGTGGGTTTTTCATCCTATAGCGCATGTTTTAGGAATTTGATTTATAACTCTCTCGTATGATTTTAACTAGTTGGAATGTATGTTAAATTGTTTTACCGCTTTGAAAACCAATATGTTCCAACCATGTTAAAAATTGTAAATTTCAATCCTAGTTGAACCTTAGGTATGCAGGGCAAGCATCTTGACTATTAATTCTCCATTTGAGCTAGATTTATAGAAATGCGAACTTAGTCATAGAAATGAACTAAGTTAGCTATGAAGTGATTTGATGCACGATAAGTATCTATGTAATGTCTACAGACGATCTATGTTTAAAAAGGGAAAGTTTATGATTTTAAAGGTCTCCATGGGAATTCATGGATGAGATATATTTTAGAATAGAGTTTTATACATGAAAAGAGCTAGATGGAGAATTATAGCTTTATCGTAAAGTTATTGAAATGTTTTACTTTAAACTCTCTGAATAGCATATTTCAAATGTTTTCTATTGGAGGGACCCTTTTAGATCACTGTTAGCTAGCTGCAGGTAGTGCTAGCCCTGGTGCACCTTGATCATGTTACGACTTCGGCCTAGGATATTGTGACGGGCATATGACTGCCTAAGACACAAAATTTAGGGTGGACTTATGTCTACGACTACAGTGATTACCCTACCCTTGCTGTGTGCTTGGGGGAGATGATAGATCTGTTAGGAAAGACCTCCAATAAATTAGTGCATTTTTCTTAAAGATTAAATATTTCTAAAATACCTCATTCATCATTGTTCTTGCATAAGTATCTTCATTTATTACTTACATGCATAATTGATTTGCTTACAGTTATTGATTTAATCCTGATTTATCATTTGAACTGTTTAGTATTCTTTCAATAATTTATGGTTAAATGTTTAATGTTTTCTATACTTTGATTTCAATTATTTAATTAATTGCGAAATATTCGTGCTTAGTTTGCCCTGTTTCTGTTATAGTATGATTTATGCATTCACTGAGATGTGGTAATCTCACCCCTCTTCTGTTTTCTCCCCACAGATAGTCAAAGAAACACTGATCCAGCTACAGCTCCATAGGAGGCTAAATATAGTATTGGTGAGCCCCAGTTTGGGCACTCCGTTGTATTGGTTGTATAGTTTAAGTGTATGTCTAGTGTATCTCCATGAACTTACAGGCAGGATCCTCGCTTCTTGTGTTGTTTGAAAAATGGTTTTAAGTTTTACAATAATGTTTGTACTATGAGGCCATGGGCCAAGTTGAATCAAGGATGTTGGATTCATGAATATATATATATATATATATATATATATATATATATATATATATATATATATATATATATATATATATATATATATATATACAGTATTTTCTTATATTGGATGTGGCGTATGTGGCCAGTTATATTTATTATGTACTCTGGATTGTGTGCTGGATATTTGTGCATGCTATGTGTTAGGCTTGTGGCTAGGGGGAAACCCTTATGCCGTGCCGGTCATGTGTTCCATCATTTGGGGCCGTGACATTCATAATGTCATGTTCAGCTGTATAAACTACAAAAAATATCTTTAGGTCACATGAATGCACTTTATCCATGCACATGAAAATTGTACAATTATGACATGTATGGCATGAATAACTATTTTTCAGAATATCATATGATGGCTATCAATTTATTCTCATATCAAGTTACCCCGGTCAGGGTGAGTATTTTCTACTCTCCGGTACGGACTTATCTCACTCCGTCCGACATGGCACACTTTCTCTTTCTTTTCTCATTAACATAATCATAACCGTTGGTAGGGCGTCCCCTACTGGTGCACCACACGGATTGCCATGTGACCGTGCTCATTATTTTATTTTCACAATAATAGCCAAAAATATGCTTTCAATAACAAGAATGTTCATCAAAATATAATTATTACCACAAATCATTGGTAATCATGCCATGAACATAACCATTTCAAATATCACTTTATAAAATATTTCCATGTCAATTTACACTTAAGATGGTAAGAAGTTCATGCAATGGCAATGACTAGGGCACACACTAGGCATTTATTATTTTCATTTATAAGATTCTTCTTCTTTCTTGAATATTATTTTCATCTTTTCATTTTCTTTATGTCTTGGCCTTTAGTCACTTTATTCCTACTTATATCATTTTCAACACATGTTCTTACAAATTTTATAGAGCATTTTTCTTCAATTTGATTCCTACTATTACCCTATAGTTAAAAAAAGGTTCATTTAGGGTAGAAAAATATTGAAAATAGGTTTTACCAATTTCCAACACAGCCTTTACTTACTAATCAGATCATAACTCCCTCATTTTAACTTCGATTGAGATGATCTTAGTGTCTATGAAAATTTAAGAAAATTATCTAAAAACTATTATGTTAATCATATCAGCAAAATAGTAAGAAATCTTGTTGTTATTACTCCTTTAAATTCAATATTATTTCTTCTCGGGTAGGTTTTGACCTTTATTTACTAATCTAACCATATCTCCCTCATTTGGACTCCAAATTGAGTTATTCCAATTTCTAAAAATATGTGAGACATATATCTATATTTTTTATGTGAACAAGTTATTTTTATTCCTTACAGAAGTTTCCCAGAAATTTAAACACAGAAGCTTTCCTAACAGATTCTTCCCTGATTAACCATTTTCTGACCACTGCATACTAATCGGATCGTATCTACTTCATATGGACTGAAAATTGATTGATTCTAGTGGCTAAAAATCTGTGAAACATAGATCTACATTTTTCATGTTAACCATTTATTTTAATTCCTTACCGATTCTTTCCAGAATTTTAAAAACAGAAGCTTAAAGTTTTACCACCCATAGCCATACCTATGCAGAAGTATCTATACCAGCCTAAGTATTCAAACGTACATCACATGCAAGATCAATATGTAACATGATAAAGAAACATCCATGACCAATCGTCAAAGTTCTAAGATCGAAATCCCATATAAATGTTACAAGTTTCAAAACTTTTCTTCAAAAAGAAATATTGTTAAATTTACCTTAAGCACTTAGTCCTCTAGTTTTCTCCTTCCTCTTTCTTCCTTTCTTCCTCTCCTTTTCTCACTCTACCTTGCTTCTATTTCTCTCTCTTTCTCACTTGGACGAAATTAGAATGTTATAGAGGTGGATTTTGCTTAAATAGACCACCAAATAATTCAACTTTCATGATCATGGGTCTACCTTATCACAATTAGGATACACTTTGTTGAATTTTTGGAAAACAAACAACTTATGTTATTGTCTTCCTCTTCCTTAGTCAAGATATGCATAGCAAAAGGAGATTTGTATTTTGAAAATTATAATGATATGTTCTTAAGATAAGGGACAAGGTCCCTTTGATTTAGGGATTCATTTCCTTTCTCTTTTGTCTTAAACAAGTATGATAGGTTTTCCTTTTTAGGTTGCAAATTTCTAGCCCTTGAATCTCCATTATTTAGTTGAAATTATTTGTTTGGGATAGGAATGTTTTGTCATAATGCTATGTATTATCATACCATTTGCTAAAATTATGAGTGTAGGATATATATGTTTTTGTTCTAAAGCCTTGTATTATCATACCACTTGTCAAAATTATGAATGTAGGATATCACACCACTTGCTAAAATTTTGCCTTAATGCCATGTCACCTAATCTTGATTACACCATTATTTCATCACTCTATTTTTATTATTTTTTCATTTTTTTCCTCTTGGGTTTGGGCTCATTCTTGCCCATTTTCTTTACTTTGGTTAAAATTCTGCCTTTCATAATGGGCTTGGTCACATTTTCATGATTTTTGGGCTACCGATCCAATTTCTATATCCTAGTCCAAGTCTATGTTTTATTTCTTCATTGGGCTATCCTATTTGCTTGCTAAAAATTCATGTGAGGTAGAAAAATTCTATATGAAGTGTCCATAGTTGAAAGCCCAATTTATGGGTGGAGATACTAAACTTAGTAACTTTAACTCTTAAATTAGGAAAAATTATCCTAATCCAATCTTCTTGAAATTTTAATACCTTCACAAAAATTTATCATCCTTACCTAAGAATTTCACCTTTTTTTAGTATATTTATTTCTAATATTTTCTCTTAGATTTTCTCTCTTTACCTATTCCATTAATGTTAGAACATTTCTATGCATATGTAAGGTGAAGAATTTCTAAGGATTATATTTCCTTAGATATTTAAAATTGTCTAATGAATTTTATTTCCTTAATTAAATATTTATGTTCCTTTATCAATAAAAGAAACGAAATTAGGGATGTTACAACACCAGCAAATTGTATGTTGTTGTCGCTGCTGCTTGCATGAGTCCTCATTCTGAAAGTACCATAAAATCTACTATATTGAGTTGTTGGGCCTTGGTCTCGCTTTAAAGTCTGGAATTTAAAATCATTAACATTGTATCATTGTAGTACGATGCTCTATCCAGTGGTTTAAGTGCAAGAAATCTTAAATCAATCGACTAAGATTCACCACCATCATTTGTAATATGAAAAAATAAAAATAGCAATGTAAATTGTTAGCATGATGAACGACACATATAAATCAACCATAATTTTCTTACTTACTTAGCTAGAAAGCCATGAGACAAATTCCTTATGGACTTGTTTATCTATCTCAGAGGATGATTGTGTTCAACTTTTTAAACTATGCCTTATATAGTCTCTAAATTCCTTGTAAAGCAAACGATATACACAAACTTAAGGTGACACCTCAACCAAGTAAACTTCAATATAGTTAGCAGACTTAGTTTACTCATTGTAAGTAAGGGTTTAATTTTTTTGTAGTTGTGAGTTCATGGCGATATACTTGCAATTTTACTGCAGGAAAAGTGTAAAATATTCAAGCGCACCAATATACTTTGCATATGAGAAGGTATCGACCAATAAATCTAGTATCATCGACATGTTCTTGTCACTTATGCTGCACAAACACTTGATGTGATACAAATGAATCGAAAAAGATAATTTAGAGTATTTTTCAAACCCTTCATATAGTTTTTGTTGATCATCCTTAAGTAATTCATAAAATTATTTGACATTGTCATTCACCTTTCTCTTGAAGGTGGTTCTAGCATCGCCACAGAATCGATACTTTCATTTTCACTATGAATCCTAAATGCATCATGGACTATGTCCTAGACATGGTCTGTGATGTGTTGTGGTATTATATAATGTTCTACACCAAGTTCTTCTATTTCCGTTTCCCCGTACATACTCCAAAAATCGTTTCCTTATGGGAAAGGTTTAATTATCAAGTGTTGACACACAACCTCTGTAACTTGCCATTTCCTAAATTAACACATAGGAAATGGACCTACCTTACACTACCGCGTTTGTGGTTGTAAAGTTTAGAAAACCCTTTAGATCTTCCAAATATTCATGGGTGTGTCGAGGTTTATGGAACAAAGGCTTATCTATATCTGAAACCACTATAAAGTTAAGATATTAAATATTATGTCCACTAATTACTATGCTAATACACTAACTAATTTATCTTATTTCCATTTAACTAATGTAGCGAAAAAAGTTCATTAATTTCTATTCTATTTAATACATTTCTAACTTGTGATATTCATAATTTTTTTGGTAATTTACAGTTCACTAATACACATTGTTTCCATTTATAAGCGAATCACAACATAATTTTTTAACAACTAATTACAACAATCTAATTTGCCTAATTATGATTAATTAATCATGTTCAATTCAATTTAAGTAAAAATATGTCAATTTTAATTATTTTTTCAATTTAACAATTTATCATTGACGGTTCTATTGTCCCGTATCTATTTCTATCATTTATTTATGATTTATATATATTCTTAATGTATATTGCACACTACAACTTATGAATTCATAGTACTAAATTTACTTACAGAATTAATAACTATTTTTGTCTTTTATTGGAATTTGACGGTCTTTTGTCCTATATCGATTTCTCTCATTCATTTATGATTCCAGTATATTTTCAATGTATATTGTATATATATTACCCCTTTATTATCTCATAATTACTTAAATTTAATCAGTAATTATTTACATCCTTTTGTCCCTATATAAAATTTCTCAATTTTATGCATATAATTTATTTCACTATGCTTCCTCTATTAATATTTTATATACATTAATTAATTATATTAACTTGCTTCATCGAATACTAACTATTAATTGAATTGAATTACATTTTATGCTCCACAATTAATTTACTTCATTCGCTCTATTAATTTTTTATGTTTTTTATTTGATTTTATAATTGTGTACTTTCTTCTAAATAATCATATTAACTGTATGACAACTATTCTAAATAACTCTTATCCAAGAGTCACGTCTTTTTTATCCTTTTCAACAAATAATTATATGTCCCTAATTATTTATTTGTAATTTTATTATAACAATTAAGAAAATTATATATTTCTTACTCTTAATTTTACTATAAAAATATAATACATTCAACACATATAATATAATTAGAAAATATAATGAAAGCACTACATATACATATGCATTACAAAACAATATAATTAAAAATTATGTTGTGCTCAATACATTACACTACAAAATATACAATTTAAGAACTAAATACTCAACATATATGATATAATTTATATCCATCATTTATAGCTATACGTTTTCATCCAACTCATATACTTATTTAAACATGTATTCTATGAAAAACATTAACTGAGAAATATTAGAAGACTTACCTTCAACAAAACTAAATAGGAATGAACTGTAAAGATTTTTCATAAGAAGAAAGGAAGAATCAAATGAGCACACGATGAAAGGAGGGGAACCGGTATATAAAGGCATTAATGAAAGTTTCCAAAACACCATTGTAAAAACATGGTTTAACAATAGTTTATGAAAAAAATGGTCGTTAAAACACGATTTCATGATAGTTATAGCGTAAACCATTGTCCAAATGGCGCGTGTTCTGACGACAGTTACCATAAACTGTCACTGAAATTTCCCATTCCCAATGAACGGTCAACTTATTGTGACGATTTTTGAGAAACCATGGTCAAACCTCACTTATTCCTATGAACAGTAACTTTTTTACGACAATTATTATTTAACCATTATGAATCTACGACTTTTTTATGTAAACCAACATTAAATAACAGTGGTTTAGGTAAGTTGTCGTTAACCCTTATTGAGTTTGTCAATATTCAGCGAAGGTTCCTATAAAACGTCGTTATTTAACGATGATTTATAGATAACCATCGTTAAAGCCCAAGGAATAGTGACAGTTACTTAATTTTTATTATACCAAGTCTTTGGGACATTTATCTTTGATTGTCGTTAAACCAGCATCATTGTTCCCCGCGTTTATTGTAGTTTTTCCACCATGAGTCCTCTTTGCTCAGCCAAAAAACCCATTTGTTCTTATCTTTCACTTTAATCTTCTTTCAACTACAATTTTAGCTTTTCTCTAGAACCACATGAACCTCAAACTTACCAATGCTGCTTTTACTTTTATTGATGTAGAGCTTGAATAATGTGCTTAGAGGCCTGATGTTTATACTCTAGAAAGAGATAGAGAGAAATGGATCCGTAGTTGAAATGTTGCTAAGCTTTCTATGTTGGGGAATTTGTTGGTGTATTAGCTTAATCAATTATGTTTCCACTATCTTTGAAATTTTGTTCGAGAGATAGTCAGTGAAAGATAGGCTCAATCGTAGAGATAAGATTCAATAGGGATTGTGTGGTGGGATAAGTTATAGTTATGTGGATTTATTAATAAGGGGTATTAGTGTCAAATTAAAAACTTAATTGAATTCTATTACATTAAAAAGTATTCTAAATAATAAAATTCAATTGAATTTTATAAATTACAATATTTATTTCAAACATAAACTTTATTAAATAATATAATATAATATAATATAATATAATTTATTAATAAAAATTAAATTGAATTCTTTATAGATTTGATTTCAATTGCATCCTTTTTATTTCTTCTTTTGTTTTAAATCTATATAGGAGTCAAACTTTCAATTTTTCTTCAATTTCACTTACAATTGGGTAGTGTTTCATTTGTCAATTAATATCATATTTGAATATGAAAATGGCCCTTTCCTTTTTTTATTCTTTTTTTCATTACAACAATTTAAACCTACGATAATATTGCAACAATTAAAGAATTTTTGCCTAGAAAAGAAATACACAATTGTTTTGTTCCTGTAACAACAATAGTCAAGTTTATGCAACACTATATTAATAACCATTCGCATAGCTAATAGAGAACTATTTGTCACTAGTTGCCATATTTTTTTTTTCCATAATTAATTATGTAGCATATGAAATTTTAAATGATGCCACTACTAGAAAAAACATAATTAGAGACAAAATAATTCCATATCTAAAAAAGGAAATTTCCGTTTGTAACATAGTTAGAAACAAAATCAGGGGTGTAGTTTATTTTGTCTCTAATTTGTTCATTGATAAGCTTTTATAGATAAAAAAAATTTAATCTCTAAATATTAAAATTTTTGTCCCTAACATTATCTTCTTGGGAGAATAGATTCTGTCTCTATAGAGATAAAATTTATTTCCGTCTCTAAAATCTTTTCCATCTCTAAAATTAGAGATGAAAATCAATTCCATTTCTGTAGAGATGAAAATAGTTTCCGTCTCTAATAATTAGAGATGGAATTTTATTCCATCTCTAACTATCAAAGATGAAATTGGTTTCTATTTTGAAATTAATATTTTTTTTTACTTTTTTATTATCACTAACAAATAATTTTCTTGTAAATGATTATATGTCATTAAAAATATAAATCTCAAGAAGAATCTAACAAGTTTGCATCTAAAATGTATTATATTATATTAATACATAACATAAAATTATATATGAATAATGTAAAACATAAAATTTCATTTTAATATTATTATTTATTAGTAGTATCACTGGTTTTTTCATTGTCATCATATTCTTCTCATGGTGTAGGCGATGAATTCTTATATTACGCTCCAACTCATTTTTAAAACGAGCAGTTTGCATGTTCATTTGAAATGACAAAGGTATAATGTTTAGAATTAAATATCCAAAGCTCATGAAAAACATACAAAGTAATATAATATAATACCATCATATATAGTTAATCTTTTTTTTTTTTAAAAAAAAAGCTCAAGGTGTAAAGAAGCATAAAATGAAATTGATATTTACTTTGTAAAATAATATTCTCAACCACAACTAGCATTAAAAACCTAGGTACACTTCAAATGTCTAATTAACGATGACAAAATAGTCACTTCTTATTCTAGAATCTTCATGTATTCATCTGGTGTACTCAGATGAGGATTTAAGTATTAAGCCCAAGCAAATTTTTTTATAACAACCAGTAAATATTGCCTTCTGCTTTGGTACAAATGTTGTAAGCTTTGAAATTACAATAATTAATATATTAATCTTAAATCAACCATCAATTTAATTTATTAGTATAATTGATAATTGAAGAGACACAAGAATATGACAACAACAGAATCTTGAATTCTCAATGTCATAGCTATTGATTGGCTCCAAGGAAATACTAGCCTCAGCAAGGACAATAAGTTGTTAAGAACTCATGCCATCCTTTCATTTCCCAAGGTCACGTACTTGCATGTTAATTTTTTCTTACACTAAGCATGTTTTTAGTTATAACTTTCATCGTCAAGAAGAATTAGGGTGTAAGATAATGCTAAAATTAGTGCAAAATCTTTCATAAAGTCTCAGTGGACAAATCATTGTGGCAAACAACAAATAATAGTGTGGAGCTAATCCATGAAAACATATGCTAGCAGTCATTAATAATGAAGTACAGTTATACATCACCATCATAACCTCCACAGTCATCTTAGAAATGGAAAAGATAAAAGGAAAATGTTGGGAACAAGGAATACTTGAACACTTGATATTTTCTTCACAACTGTTGACTTGCCATGTGCTACATGGCCTATGGTACCCTACTAGGACACAATTACAATATTGTTAATGACTAAAATTTATGAACTACATAATAATTATCAACTGAAAGGGAGCATTAAACTAGAATCTTTTTTATTTGTTAATTTTCCTGAATGAAACAAAAAAAATTTGAATAAAAATCTTGCCAATATTAATGGTAGCCTACCAAGAGATGACTTTAGGAAAGAGAGGATACAACTTTATCACATCCAGTTTACTGAGGGCTTGTTCTATCAAATCTTTTCTCAACATTTTGGCTGCCTCCAAGAGAAACTCTAATTAAGTAATGAAATTAATATATGACTTGGAAATTCACAATATTTGATGCAAAACTATCTGAACATCAAGATCACATAGCAAGGAAACTTTACAAGAACCTACATATAAATATATGACACAGAGACCAAATTCTCTTAAGAGTGGAAAGAGCCATCATCAGATAGAGGATTGATGTTATTTTTTATTTTGGAATCCCAATGTCCCAAAATAATGCATCAATAAATTATATTGCAAATTTTCTATCCAAATCATTAAATTTTACTTTATGACTACAATTTCCAAAAAATATTAAGGGAAATAGATTATAAAGAAATAAGCAAATTATTTTAAATTCTCATAAAATCACTACAGCAATCAGTATCTAATAAAGCAATACCTTAACAATTAAAAATCCTTAAGGGATAAAATCCTACAGAAAAGAATCCATAAAAAAAAGTTCCAAATAAACTCATTCCTTTTATGATGATAATCTCCTTTTCTTTCATTTTTCGCATCCTTTACGTCCATAACCATCCCTCCCACCCAACATGTAATAGCTATAAATTTAATAAAGTTCAAATTAAAGAAAATTTTAAATTAAAGAGAGAATTTTGAAAATGGACATAAGAACCGATGAAAATAAGTTTATTTATTACATGGATTAAAAAATTACAAAAGGAATTGAGAATTTACATTTTGGGGTCAAAATGCAGTTTCTTAAAAGTTTCGGGGTTAAAATGTAAATAAGGAAAATTTGCAAGGACCTCCCTCTAAAAGTGAATTTTTGCAGAAAGGTCTTCTGAGATATTTTAAGGGCCTTAGCCACTCAAGAAGCTGATCATTTCTAGATTTTTCTATCTCTTTAGAAATTTTTCTCTCGAAACCCTCTAACTTCTCTCTAAGATTTCTCCGCATCCGGATCTCAGATTTCAACACCACCAACGCCAATGGACTCAGGACGAAGACTTCTACAAATCCATCTGATTGGTTTCTGGAAAATTAGATGGAGATTGGCTAGAAAATTGAAGAAAAAATTGTCTAAAAAGGTAATCCCCGAAACTCCTATCTGCGGCCGTCTAACGCAAAAACTAACACCATAGATTGATCCAGAAGGTACCGAAACCATTGGATCTCAAATTTCAGGTCAATGCACCACCGCACACGCCCCCGCATGCCAAATCACTCTCGACCAGTGAAGCGCACGCGTAGCTCATTGGGTGGCACATGTAGCGCATGATAGCAGCCTCTGTTTGCTTTGACCTGCATTGACCGAGCTCAAGGAGGCCAAATTTCACAAATCTAGAGTCATTTTCAAGGTTTTTGGACCTTCTAAACTTTATTTTAGGGTTTATTTTTCCTAATTCAGACCAGAAACGAGGAGTTTAGGTTTGTCTAACTTGGTACCCTAATTTTTAAGTAGATGATTCTTTCTATAGCTTGCTTTTACTCTTCGTGAACCTTACATTGATAAATGAGCATGATTACAAGTTATTTATACTTTTATTTATTTCTAAAATGGTTTAAAATGTCTGAAACAGTTGCAATATGATATCTAGTTCAAGAAGAGTATGACTTTTGAAATGAATTTTGAAATACATTGAACATGTGATTTTTCATGATATGGCAAAGAAAATATGTTATGTATATGATATTGATTTATACAGTGAAATTTTTGCCTCGAATAAAGGCATGTATATGTGATTCCCTTGATTGGGAAGTTTTGACAGAGGAATATAATGAAAATGAAAATGCTGCATTAAAGAGTACCTCTATTTTGTTTAATATGTAACATATGAGATTATGGATTTTATGGAGGAATCCTATTGGAAACAATGTCTGCTAACGACAGGTTATGTTAGTCCTGGTACACCTTGATTGCCTTAGTTAGCATGGGGTGGTGCTATTCTCGTGTGAGGGCCAACACACGGGAGATGATATGTGATGGAGAGCAGGATGCGTCCTGTATAGGCGAGATGCCAGTTATATGAGATGTGATTTGGCTTGCCTTGCTGTGTGCTTGAAAAATACCCATATAGAGTCCTTTCACATGTCCTCTTGAATGGTAGTAAGGCAAACCTTAGCGGGATGCTGAGTTTAGGCAAATCCTATACCACCAAAGTATGGAAGGGGTTAAACTCTGATATGGTGGTTCTGATATGGGATCCTCCAAATGTTTTCATAAGAATTATGTCGATGCATACCATGATTTTATTATCGTTCTTACAACATTACTTATAAATTGTATATGCATATGAATTTAAATAGAGTTTATTTAAAATACGGGTCCCATATAAATGTACCTGTCACGGCCCCAAATGGTGGAACACATGACCGGCACGGCATAAGGGTTTCCCCCTAGCCGCAAGCCTAACGCATAACATGCACATCATCCAGCATACAATCCAGAGTACATAATAAATATAACTGGCCACATATGCCACATCCAATATAAGAAAATACTGTATATATATATATATATATATATATATATATATATATATATATATATATATATATATATATATATATATATATATATATATATATATATATATATACAAACATCGTTGTAAAACATAAAACCATTTTCCATACAACACATCAAAATACGCAAGAAGCGAGGATCCTGCCTGTAAGTTCATGGAGGTACTCTAGACATAAACTAAACTACACTATCATTACAAAAATAGCCTTGTCCAAACTGGGGCTCACCAACGCTATATTCAGCCTTCTACGAAGCTGTAGCTGGATCAAAGTCTCTTTGACTATCTGTGGGGAGGAATCAGAAGAGGGGTGAGACCACATCTCAGTGAATGAGTAAATCATATTATAACTGAAACAGGGCAAACCAAGCACGAGTGTTTCGCAATGGGTTTAATAATTGAAATCCAAATGTAAAGATAATAATAAAAACATTAAGCATTTAACCATAATTTATTGAAAGAAAAGCTAAACAGTTCAAATGTATATTCAAAAGATAAATCTGGATTTAAATCAGTAACCGTAAAGCAAATCAATTATGCATGGTAAGTAATAAATGAAGTTATTTATGCAATAACAATGATGAATGAGCTTGTTTAGAAATATTTAATCTTTAAGAAAAATGCATCAGTTTATTGGAGTTCTTTCTTGACAGATCATCATCTTCCCCAAGCACATAGCAAGGGAAGGATAATAACTGTAGGCGTAGATATAAGTCCACCCTAAATTCCCCCAAGCACACAGCAAGGGTATGGCAATCACTGTAGGCGTAGACATAAGTCAACCCTAAATCCTAGTGTCTTAGGCAGTCATATGCCCGTCACAATATCCTATGCCGAAGCCTTCGCATGAAATCCTGTGTCTTAGGTACTCATATGCCCGTCACAGTACCCTAGGCCGAAGCCTTCGCATGACCATGGTGCACCAGGACTAGCACTCCCTGCGGCTAGCTAACAGTGATCTAAAATGGTTCCTCCAATAGAAAACATTTGAAAATATGCTATTCAAAGAGTTTAAAGTAAAACATTTCAATAACATTACAATAAAGCTATAATTCTCCATCTAGCTCTTTTCATGCATAAAACTTCGTTCTAAAATATGCTTCACCCATGGATTCCCATGGAGACCTTTATCATCGTAAACTTTCCCTTCAAACATATCGTCCCTAGAGGTCGCATAGATGTTCGCATGCATCAAATCATTTCATGGCTAACTTAGTTCATTTCTATGACTAAGTTCGCATTTCTATAAATCTAGCTCAAATGGAGAATTATCAGTCTAGATGTTTGCCCTGCATACCTAGGGTTCAACTAGGATTGAAATTTACAATTTCTAACATGGTTGGAACATATTGGTTTTCAAAACGGTAAAAAAATTTAGCATACATTCCAACTAGTTAAAATCATACGAGAGAGTTATAATCTGAATTCGTAAAACATGCGCTATAGTATGAAAAACCCACTCACCTTACTAGGAGTCCAACAACGAGAATTTCACCTCGTGATGGTTCAACAACCTAGAAAATATAGACATAACATGAGAATTTGATAAACTCTAAACGTCACTATTCATGCCGGAAACACTATTCACGCCGGCTGAAAAACTAACCATAAACCTAAAAACCTTATATTCTAGCATAGAAACTAATTCTAAGACTATCTATGGAAAGAATTTTGGAAGAACGAAGCTTAAAACGCGATTGGACGGAGTTTTACCTTGGAGGTTACTGTTCATACGATTTTCCAGCGACTTTTCGGCTGTTTTTCGGCGAAACTGATTGATGGGGTTTGTAGCTCTCCTTCGCACGAGTCCAACGGTACCTTGCTTGCTCAAATCAGACGTCCGGATGATGAGATATCTTAGAAAGAAGGTGGAGAAAATTTTAGAGAGAGAAAGCTAGGGTTCAGCTATGGAGAAATGCAGGAAAAGAGGGAGAATGCTGTAGAAATATGCAGAAATATGCAAAAATAACTCAAAGCATGACCTGGCCGTGTCCTAGAGCACGTCCAACATGAAAGTTGTAGCCCTTTCTCTTAGCTTTCATTAGCCACTTGAAGCACCTAATTTGGAGTTCATATGAAGGAGTTATGAACCAAATAGTGAGCAAAGGTCCAGACCACACTACGCTTCAATTTTTGCCTCTCATCACTATCATATTCACGGAATTAGAAAACGTTCCCAAAATCAAAGTTGTAGATATATGTCTTATCTTTCCACAGAAATTCGAATTACTTAATTGGGATTTCATATAAGAGAGTTATGCTTATATGAATGAAGAAAGGTCAGAAACGCTCTAAAATTTTACATTGTTCTCAACTTCCTTGTTTCAAATGATTTGTACTTAACCTTCAAAGGTTTGGGTTATTACAATACCTCTAAATTTTGATTTTCAATGTGACAAGTTTTAAAATAAAAAGTACATTTATATGTCGACCTAAGAGGTAATAAGAGATGTTATCTGCTCACTAAGTTGTAAAACTCACTACACGTGGTTGATATATTTTTCAGATAAAGACCTAGAGTTTGGTCCTATAGCTTCTTGATTGACTAGGTATTGTACTTCTGTGGTGAGCCTAAATTGTTTCTGGGATCTCAGTGTTTAAAATGTAATATAATTGTACTCTAGAGTTGCTCTGAATGTCACAGGCAGGATCCTTGTTTCCGCTGTGAAACTGATAAATGTAGACTTAGAATGTATAATTAGATATATTGGAAACTTGTAAACGTATGATATTTTTTGGATATGTGATATTATGAAGTTGTATGCAAATAAATAAGGGTTAAGTTATCTGTAAGTTGTGTTATTCGCGTTCCATTAAGTTGGGGTGTGACATGCTATAATTTTAGCATGTATTTAGCATATTTTATGTTACTTTTTATTTTATTTAAATAGTGAATAAATAGGATTTAATTAATTTTTGTGTTTTATGTTTTAGGAATAATAAAGAAGAAAAGAAGAGAAAAATAGAGAGAAAATCATGAAAAATGCTGATTTCTAACCTTTCATCACTAATGGAGGATATCTCGCTCATTTAAACTCCGATCGAGGTGATTCTAGCGACTATGGAAAGAAGTAACATAGTGCTACAACTTTCATGTTTGGAACTTTGGCAAAATCCAGAAGATTGTGGGCACCACAACGCCATGTTAAGACAAATTTGGACCGCTGCGGTGTGGAGCTACCCAGGAGGGAGCGCCACGGCACTCAACCCAGGGCACCGCGGCGCCTGAGCATCTTTGTCACAGCGTGCCGCGGTGTCCCGTGACATGTTTTTCGTAGCACCGTAGAGACTTGCTATTTCACGATTTTAGGTCTTTTTCACTCAAATTAAAGGCTGATGGACGGGGATTTTGACCTAAATACATTCCTACTTCGATTAAGAGGGGGAAATCTATAAAAAGAAGGCAAGTAAGCAGAGAAATCATCCAATTCTTCATCTACATTCTTCAATTCTTTTTTATATTTTCTTATGGCCCTGCGTGGCTAATTCCTTTAGTTGGTTGAGGTAGATTGAAATCTTAAGGGATATTCATGCATTGTGAGATTTGGAATTGTTTTTAATAGTTCAATCTTAACTAGGTATTGTTTATTCATCTGCTTTTCTTTTCTAAATGATTTTTCATGTGATTGCTAAGAGGCCTACTAGTATATTGTATGTCTAAGTCTACTGCTGAATTAGGTTTTGAACAAAGTTTTTATTACTTGTTTCATGAAGCAAATAGGATTAAGGATTTTGGATTATAAATCATTAACCCTATGATGAATGATCAACTAAATTAAATATAATCGATTTGCTTATATTTATTTAGCTCTATTAGTTTCTCTCGTTCTTAATGCAGTTGATAAGTTAGACTTTGTCGATGTGTTAAAGGATTTTTTATCAATTAGAGTTTAATTGGTACGATTGTTATCAATTCACTAGGCTTAAGGAGGAACTGGGATAGAGTCCCAATGATAGATATTTGGTTTAAGATTGATAATTTTGTCAATGATCGATGCAATCCCTTGATGGTGAATATCGACTGAAACCAACGCTTTTCTCATTAATTACTCTTTTCACTATTTTCATTATTGTTTAATTTACTTTATTCACAATTATCAAACCCCCTTTCTTAATCACATAAGGTAATTCCAGTCTCTATGGGATCGACCCTTACTCCCACTACTACAGGTTAGTTTTGGTATTAATTTGGGT
Source organism: Gleditsia sinensis (assembly GCA_037074535.1). NCBI lineage: Eukaryota > Viridiplantae > Streptophyta > Magnoliopsida > Fabales > Fabaceae > Gleditsia > Gleditsia sinensis. Next base: position 22,124,677 of record CM073472.1, read on the forward strand.
GTACTTGCGACAGTGTGCACCAAATTTTGGCGCCGTTGCCGGGGACTGCGTCATTACTTTTTGTGATTTTTTTGATTTATGCCTGTAACTCGTTCTTTTAATTCTCAAGATTTACAGTTCAATCCAGATATTGGAAAATCTGTATACAGGCACAGAAGAGAAATTTAAGAAAACATTGATCAGGATAGGGAGGAAGTGATCATGGCCAGACACCCCACTCTGAAAGAGCTTGCAGCTCCTGATTTGCGTCAGCAACCCTTATGTATTACTTTTCCTAATCTTGATGACAATGTTAATTTTGAGTTAAAATCTGTATTAATTCATCTCTTACCAAGTTTTTATGGTCTTACAGGTGAAGACCCGCATAAACATCTGAAGGAGTTCCATGTGGTATGTACCAGTATGAAGCCCACTGGAGTAACTGAGGAACAAATAAAACTCATGGCTTTTCCTTTTTCCTTAAAAGATTCAGCCAAAGATTGATTGTATTATTTGCCCTCTGGTAGTATCACTACCTGGAATGAGATGAAGAGAATATTTTTAGAACGTTATTTTCCTGCATCTAGAGCCGCTACTATTAGGAAAGAAATATGTGACATTAGGCAATTGCATGGTGAAACGCTTTATGAATATTGGGAAAGGTTTAAGAAACTTTGTGCAAGTTGCCCACATCATCAGATTAGTGAGCAGCTACTAATCCAATATTTTTATGAAGGTCTTTTGCAGGGAGATAGGAGCATGATAGATGCAGCTAGTAGAGGAGCACTAGCAGATAAGACTCCTGAAGCAGCCAGAATCCTGATATCAAATATGGCTGCCAATTCCCAACAGTTTGGTGTTAGGCATGATCCTCCTATTAGGCATGACCATGAGGTAAGTACTACTTCTCTTCAGAATCAAATATCTGAACTTACTTCTCTTGTGCGCCAAATGGCTACAGGTACACTACTGTAAGTTAAAGTATGTGGAATATGCTCAGCCACAGGGCACCCAACTGACATGTGTCCTACACTTCAAGAGGAATCCACAGAACAAGCGAATGCTGTAGGAGGTTTTCCTGGCCAACCAAAAAGGTATGATCCATATGCCAATACATACAATCCTGGATGGAAAGATCATCCCAATTTCAGATATGGGAATGCACAAAATAGGCCTGCAGGACAAAATTTACAACAAAATCAGCAAGCCTATTATCCTAGACAAAATGCACCCCAGGATCAATAGGTAAGTAATCCGTTGGAAGACATTGTGAAAACTCTTGTACATAACTCTCATCAATTTCAGCAAGAGACAAGAGCTAGAATTCAAAACCTGACAACTCAAGTAGGTCAGTTAGCAACCACAGTGAGTCGATTGGATGCTCAAAACTCAGGTAAGTTACCTTCACAAACTGTGGTGAACCCCAGAGAGAATGCTAGTGCAATTGTTTTAAGGAATGGTAAAGAGATTGAAAGCCCACCAACACCCTCTTCTCCTAAGAAAACTGAAAAATCAATTAAAGAGAATGAAGCACCTACAAGTAAGTCTCCTTCTAATTTAAATTATGAAGTAGTACCCCTTTTTCCAGAAGCTCTTAAAGAGAATAGGCTAAATGAGAAAACTTCTGAATTGTATGATATCTTTAGAAAATGTGAAGTTAATATTCCCCTCCTAGATGCTAATAAGCAGGTACCAAGATATGCAAAGTTCTTGAAATAATTATGCACTCAAAAAAGAAAGCAAAAATTGAAGGGGTTTGAAAAGGTTCAAATGAGTCAAAATATATCTGCCATGATACAAACAAAACTCTCTACTAAATGCAAGGATCCAGGTATGTTTACTATTCCATGTAAAATTGGGGATACTCATGTTGAAAAAGCTATGTTGGATTTAAGAGCCTCCATAAATGTCATGCCATATTCTATATATGCTTCCTTGAAATTAGGACCATTGAACTCTACTAATGTGGTCATTCAATTAGCTGACAGGTCCACTGCATACCCTAAGGGAGTAATTGAGTATGTTTTGGTACAGGTAGATGATTTGGTTTTCCCTGTAGACTTTTATGTACTAGACATGGAAAATAGCGATTTTACATCCCCAATATTATTAGGGAGACCATTTTTGAAAACCTCAAAAACCAAGATAGATGTTCACAATGGCACACTCACTATGGAATTTGATGGTGAAGTAATAAATTTTAATATGTATGAAGCCATGAAACATCCAGGTGATGATAATCCTGTTTATTCTATAGATATCTTTGATTCCCTAGCACATAATGTATTTAAATTAGATGGACATGATAAATTGGAAGTGATTGTGAGCAAATCCATAGAAGAGGATGATGGTAAGATAGAATTGGATGAAGAAACAAAAGAGGAACTGGCTGCACTAAATAGTTTTTCAGAAGAACCACCAACAGGTAATGTTTCTTATATAGAATTACCAATTTCTGATACTTCTCTTCTACCTTATGTTGTGCAGGCTCCTACTCCTGAACTGAAGCCACTCCCTGATCACCTCAAATATGTATTCTTGGGAGATGGAGAAACACTTCTTGTTATTATCTCTAACAAGCTCAAAAATGATCAAGAGGCAAAACTAATCCAAGTTCTTAAAGAACACAAAACTGCAATAGGTTGGACCATAGCTGATATTAAGGGAATAAGCCCTTCTACATGTATGCACAGAATATTGATGGAAGAAGGAGCTAAACCATCTAGACATCCCCAAAGAAGGCTAAATCCACCTATGATGGATGTAGTGAAGAAAGAAATTCTTAAATTGTTAGAGGTTGGGGTAATATACCATATTTCAGACAGTCATTGGGTGAGCCCAATGCAAGTGGTTCCCAAGAAAACAGGAATAACTGTGATAAAAAATCAAAAGGAGGAATTGGTACCCACCCAGATTCAAAATGGGTGGAGGGTTTGTATAGATTATAGAAAATTAAATTCTGTAACCCGAAAAGATCATTTTCCTTTACCTTTTATTGATCAAATGCTTGAAAGATTATCTGGTAAACCTTACTACTGTTTTCTTTATGGTTATTCAGGCTATCTCCAAATTGCAATTGCTCCTAAAGATCAGGAAAAGACAACCTTCACTTGTCCATTTGGGACATTCACATATAGGCGCATGCCATTTGGGCTTTGTAATGCCCCTGCCACTTTTCAAAGGTGTATGGTTAGCATATTCTCAGATTACCTTGAAAAATTTATTGAGGTATTTATGGATGATTTTTCAGTTTATGGGAATTCATTCGATGATTGTTTGCATAACCTTTCACTAATTTTGAAAAGATGTCAAGAAACTAACCTTGTTTTAAATTCTAAAAAGTGTCATTTTATGGTTGAACAAGGTATATTTTTAGGCCATATTGTCTCAAAAAGAGGAATAGAGGTAGATAAAACAAAGATTGATATTATACAAACTCTACCTTATCCCACTTGTGTGCGGGAAGTTCGTTCTTTTCTTGGCCATGCAGGTTTTTATAGGAGATTCATAAAGGACATTTCTAAGAAAGTAGCACCTATGTGCAAATTGCTTCAGAAGGATGTCTCTTTTGAATTTGATGGAGAATGAAGGGAAGCTTTTGACAAATTCAAAGAGTCCTTGATTTCAGCTCCAATCATCCAAGCACCAGACTGGAACATCCCTTTTGAAATTATGTGTGATGCCAGTGACCATGCAGTTGGAGCAGTACTAGGCCAAAGGATTGGAAACACATCCCATGTGATATATTATGCCTCCAGAATACTGAATGATGCCCAGAATAACTATACCACCACTGAAAAAGAACTCTTAGCTGTAGTCTTTGCATTAGAAAAATTTAGATAATATTTGATATGCACTAAAATTCTTGTTTTTACTGATCATGCAGCTTTGAGGTATTTGGTGATGAAAAAGGAGGCTAAACCTAGGATAATCAGATGGGTGCTACTGCTTATAGAATTTGATTTAGAGATTAGAGATAAGAAAGGGTCTGAAAACAATGTAGCAGATCACCTAAGCCGCCTGACACATGTGGAAGAAAAATTGAAAATTGAAGAATCATTCCCAGATGAAAATTTATTTTCAATTTCAATTCATATGCCATGGTGTGCAAATATTGTAAATTATCTGGCTACTAATCAATTACCTCATCTTTTAACCAGGGCAGCTAAAAATAAGATCAAGAGTGACTCCAAATACTACATATGGGACGATCCTTACCTTTGGAAGCAATGCTCAGATCAAATTATAAGAAGGTGTATTCCTGATTCTGAAGTTTTATCAATTCTAACTTTTTGTCATTCTTATGCATATGGAGGACACTTTGGAGCAAAGAGGACAACAAAGAAAGTGTTGGACTACAGTTTTTACTAGCCTACTCTATTCAAAGATTCATATCGTTTTTGTAAGTCATGTACTAACTGTCAGAAAACAGGTAATATATCTAGAAAAAATGAGATGCCTCAAACACCAGTATTATTTTGTGAAATTTTTGATGTTTGGGGCATTAATTTCATGGGACCTTTTCCCTTGTCATATGGATATAATTATATTTTGCTGGTTGTGGATTATGTCTCAAAGTGGGTGGAAGCTAAACCCACCAGGACTGATGATTCTAAAGTGGTTGCAGATTTCATTAAATCCCATATCTTTTCAAGATTTGGGATTCCAAGAGCTTTGATAAGTGACAGGGGAACACATTTTTGCAATAGGACTATTGAAGCCCTATTAAAGAAATATAATGTCACTCATAAATTATCAACTGCATATCACCCCCAGACCAATGGGTAAGCTGAGGTATCCAACAGAGAAATCAAAAATATCATTAGTAAGACAATAAATCCCAACCGTAGGGATTGGAGTCTCAGATTAGATGATGCTCTATGGGCATACAGAACAGCTTATAAGACTCCAATTGGTATGTCTCCATACAGGTTAGTATTTGGAGAAACTTGTCATCTTCCAGTTGAATTGGAACATAAAGCATTTTGGGCTATAAAGAAATTTAACATGAATGTGGAAGAAAGTGGAGAACACAGGAAATTACAGCTTCAAGAATTAGAGGAAATTAGAAACGAGGCCTATGAAAATGCAAATATTTATAAGGCCAAAACTAAACTCCTACACAATCGCATGATTTCACGTAAGGAGTTTAGCAAAGGATAGAAAGTTCTCCTCTACAATTCTAGGCTCCGATTGTTTCTAGGTAAATTTTGTTCTAGATGGAAGGGACCATTTATTGTTACTGATATTTTTCCTCATGGTGCAGTTAAAATAAAGAGCATGAATAACCAGCATAGCTTCAAAGTCAACGGGCATAGGATTTAACCTTACTATGAAGGATTTCAGCAAGAGGAAGCACAATGGATACCTTTTCAAGACCCTTATTGATTTTCTTTGAATCTATGTCCAGCCAACGATGTAAAACAAAGGCGCTGGTTAGGAGGCAACCCAACAATCATTCTTCTTCTTCTTATTTTTACTATTCATAGTTTAATTTTTCTTTTTTAAAAAAAAAATTCAAAACTGCGGACTCGCACATGGCCGTGGCGCTCTAGAATAGCGCCGCGGCACTACTAACCCAGAATAGGTGAGCGCTACGGTGCTCTCTATAAGAGGATCGCATTCCTCTTCGTTGTACCCCTCCGTTTTTGCATCCATTTCACTTCCCAATCCACTTTCTTGCCTTAAATCAACCATACCCACCTCCCATTATGTTATCTTGCTTACATTACATGATTTTTTATCTTCTTTTGTAGGATTAAAACACCTCTTTCAGCATTTGAGTTGGATTCCAAGAAATTTTTCTAAGGTTCTAAGGCACATTTGATCTTGCCATCTCCAGCCACAAATCAAGCTAATTGGGTACGATTCTCTTCATTTTTCCTGCTGTAATTGATTCCCATACTTAATTGCTACTGGTTTACACTGAATTGGGAATTCTAGTTGAGCATCAAGCACTCATTCTTCCAAGTTTTTAAGAACGCCCACAAGGTGTTCGATAAAACGCCTTAGAGAACTTTCCAAGCAAATGGCTCCAAAAACTTCTAAGTTGGGTGTCTCAAAAAGGAAGATTAGAGCTGAGGACCCTTTAGCATTCGACACCATGGCTTTTGTGACTGAGGAGGTTTATTAACACCACATCAAAGTGGTGGTGCATAAGCCTATAGTTCTAGAACGTGGATTTATTATCATCGAAGGGCTACCTCACAGAGACAATATCCTCCATAGGCATTGGGAGATTTTCTGCAGGAACCCAGAACCAGGAGTTATTCCCATGGTACAGGAGTTCTACTCCAATGCCACAGTTTACGAACGTCATAAAGCACGGGTTAGAGGCAAGATGGTGCCATTCACTCCGTATGCCATTAATGAATTCTATTCACTGCCTGATATTGAGGATGATGAATATACGACGCTTCTTCAATCATAAATTGACTTTGAAGACGTTATATGCACTCTATGCTACAGGGGGCCCTCCTGGAAATTAGATAGCAAGGGCCATCCGGTATACTTTGCTAGGGCTGATATGAATAAAGTGGCTAAAGCATGGCACTATTTCGTGTCAGTAAGATTCATGCCCAGCTTCAACATGAGTCAAGTCAGGAGGGATAGGGCCATTTTGCTTTATGCAATACTAAAGGGCCTTTCTATTGATGTAGGCAAGATTCTTCATAGGCAGATTCTCAGCTGTATTAGTGCTAGAGGTGGATCCCTCTTTGCCCCTAGTTTAATTACTGGTCTATGTCAGAAGGCATGAGTAAGCTAGGATTCCACTGAGGCTCTCATTCACCATATGAGACCTATTTCCTACGGAGATATACAAAAATACAAAGGTCATGAAGAAGCAGCTGAGGAGGAGCTAGGGATTCAGCCAATACCTACAGAGGAACCGGGCAGCAGCTCAGCTCCAGGGATTCAGCCAATACCTACAGAGGAACCGGGCAGCAGCTCAGCTCCACCACCATCCCAGCATACCATTGAAGATTTATGGGAGCGCACAGAGTGTCTAAGCCATCAAATGAACAATCTGGCCCTCTATTAGTACTCTATTGCACAGTACCATCATGCATGTTTTAGCCAGTTAGCTTAGCCCTGAACCTCCCAATTGCTTTCCCGGCACCTCCTGAACCACCCTTTAGGCCTGCACCTGAGCATGATGAGATGGATGGTGATCACTAATCAGGGAAGTTTCACTGAACCCCTCCTTATGTTATTACTTGTCCCTATTATATTCTCTTTTATATTCTTACATTGGGGACAATGTATGTTTTTAAGTGTGGGGAGGTCACTTTATGATTCAGCTGGATGACTGTATAATAAATCATACACTTGTGCACTTTCCTACTTTGATGCATAACTATAATTTTATGATATGTGCACTTTTAATCCTGTCATGAGGTGAGCATGTGAACAAAATTTCAATTTATAAGTGTGTTAATGAAACCAATAGCCAATGATATAACTGTTTAAATTGCTTATAGCTCTTGGGAGATGTAGGTAAGTCATAATTATGTGTAATTTTAATTTCTTTTCAATTTATGATTACCTATTTTCTAAAAATCCTGAAATTCTTTTGCACAGTAATTTTGGACATTTAATTTCTCTTTTACTTAGAAAAAGATTATATAACTCAAAAATATTTTATGATCTCATTTAAATTTCTAGAACTTATTTAAATGCTACTTGAGGCGAAATTCTAGGCTAATACTAACAATTAGGAGATGATTTAGGCAATTTTTTTATGAGATTGAGCCTTTCAAGCTTAACCCAAACAAGTAAATATCTTTAGAACCTCTATTTTGAGCTTAATTAGCATGTTATTCTATACCCACAAAACAGCCAAGACCAAATTTTGTGATTAATACCTTTATTTTTTCTACCTGATTCACTCACTCCATGATTAATTTCTAAAATCTTGTTTTATAGATCTACATTAATGAAAGGGTGGAAGGGTGGAGCAAGGACATTCAAAAAAAAAAAGAAAAAAAAAAGAAAAAAAATCTCTCAAAAGACTAATGAAAGTCTATCCAGTGATTGAAAAAAAAAAAAAGAAATAGAGAATCAAAGAAAAGTAGAATACATAAAAGCAAGGAAATAAGTGTGGGGGAAAAAATTCCCCAATCTTGAGAATTAGCTCAAATAGATCAGAGTTAATCATGTGATGCTGGGAGATTGAGCTTTAAATTTTATCTTATATCTCACCCCATAGCCTAGCCATATTACAAGCTGAGTTTAGTCCTTTTGATCCTAAGAAGTAGTTTTAGCCTACATTAGTGGAGAGTAGCATGAAAAATAAGTCTATGGAAATTTTAAATAGAGAGCCATGCTATAATTCTTGAGATGTATAAACTCATTTTGGTAAACGAAAATTAAATTATTCAAAGACACACACACACTATGGATTTTAGGGAATAAAATTATAAATTGCATTTGAATTAAATGTTGCACATGGGCATGAAAATTTTCCAAAATTTCTTCAAGAGCATACAATTTTCACTATGAGGCAGCATATTGGTAAGCCATTCACTCATTTCATATATTGAATTCTGTTTACATGAATTAATTTGCTTGAGGACAAGCAAAAGAGTAAGTGTGGGGGTATTTGACATGCTATAATTTTAGCATGTATTTAGCATATTTTATGTTACTTTTTATTTTATTTAAATAGTGAATAAATAGGATTTCATTAATTTTTTGTTTTATGTTTTAGGAATAATAAAGAAGAAAAGAAGAGAAAAATAGAGAGAAAATCATGAAAAATTGTGATTTCTGACCTTTCATCATTAATGGAGGCATATCTCGCTCATTTGAGCTCCGATCGAGGTGATTCTAGCGGCTATGGAAAGAAGAAACATAGAGCTACAACTTTCATGTTCGGCACTTCTGCAAACTCTAGAAGATTTTGGGCATCGCGGCGCCATGTTAAGACAAATCTGGAGCGCCACGGCACGGAGCTACCCAGGGCGCCGCGACGCAGAGCTATCCAGGAGGGAGCGCCGCGATGCCCCATGACATGTTTTCCGTAGCGCTGTGGTGCCCTACTTGAGCGCCGCGGAGCCCAACGCCGTAGAGACTTGTTATTTCACGATTTTAGGTCTTTTCACTCAAATTTAAGAGAGGCAAGCAAGAAGAGAAATCATCCAATTCTTCATCAACATTCTTCAATTCTTCTTTAGATTTTCTTATGGCCCTGCGTGGCTAGTTCCTTTAGTTGGTTGAGGTAGATTGAAACCTCAAGGGATATTCATGCATTGTGAGATTTGGAATTGTTTTCAATAGTTCAATCTTAACTAGGTATTGTTTAATCATCTGATTTTCTTTTCTAAATGATTTTTCATGTGATTGCTAGAAGGCCTACTAGTATATTGTATGTCTAAGTCTACTGCTGAATTAGGTTTTGAACAAAGTTTTTATTACTTGATTCATGAAGAAAATAGGATTAAGGATTTTGGATTATAAATCATTAACCCTATGATGAATGATCAACTAAATTAAATATAATCGATTTGCTTATATTTATTTAGCTCTATCAGTTTCTCTCGTTCTTAATGCAGTTGATAAGTTAGACTTTGCCGATGTGTTAAAGGATTTTTTATCAATTAGAGTTTAATTGGTACGATTGTTATCAATTCACTAGGCTTAAGGAGGAACTGGGATAGAGTCCCAATGATAGATATTTGGTTTAAGATTGATAATTTTGTCAATGATCGATGCAATCCCTTGATGGTGAATATCGACCGAAACCAACACTTTTCTCATTAATTACTCTTTTCACTATTTTCATTATTGTTTAATTTACTTTATTCACAATTATCAAACCCCCTTTCTTAATCACATAAGGTAATTCCAATCTCTGTGGGATCGACCCTTACTCCCACTACTACAGGTTAGTTTTGAGGTAAGGTATTAATTTGGGTGTACCTGCGATAGTGCGCACCAGGGTGTGACACAACAACACTCCATGCCAGCCAATTTTTGATAGCTTAACCTAGTTTCCCTAGTATAATTAACTTATAATCTATTTTCCCTAAAATATGTATTATCTAAACTATTCCCATTACCCAAAAATTCTAAAAGTAATAATTTTTGGTATTTTGACTTCTAAAATGTTTCTTATTTAAATATTATTGGCAACAAATGATCCATGCAAGGCAATATATAAATGTATCAACAATGAGTGATAGCATAGGGTAAAAAAAGTCACCTTAAGCTAGGTTAAGGGAGTTGCACACAGAGGAAGGGTGAAAATATAATTTATCAAAATGGTTTATAAGAATATTTTGACCAAATGAAATGGAAAATAATCATGGAAAAACATGTTTCTTATTAATCCACACCCTAATATTTGACAAGTAAATCCTATTTGGATATGGATATACAATGTAATGTAGCAACAATTTTTTTTTCTAACTCTTTGAACATGTAGCATCATTCAGAGTTAAATAGAAGTTTAAAACAACTAAAGAAATGGAAGTGTAATCTCAAACTATAAAGAAGCCAAGGAAAAAGGTATGGCTTCATTCGTCTAGCAAGTCTATGAAATTGAAAAACCTATTATTATGGGGGGATGACCAAAAGGTAAATGCAGAGAGGAAATTTAACCACTCACCAAAAAAGAAGTAAATGATACTTTGTAAATTTCACAACTTTGGTGTGCCATACTCCTTTCTTAAAAAACCTAAAATTGAAAGTAAACTAGGCATTTAACAGTCTTTTCTCTTCAAATATTTACAATTGAGGTATGCATATTATATTTTTAAATAATTATTCATGGATTAGCATTAATCAATTATTAAGAATTTTTTTTGGATTATTAAATAATATCAATTATGAAATATTGACACATTATGTTATTTGTACCAATTAATGATTAGTATAGGTTTTATAAATGGGTTGTCTATGATGGGCTGGACTATCCATTTGTAGCCTATTTGAGAGGTCCTTACTCTCATTTGATATAGCCTCTCTTGTTGACCCATTAGACAAAGAGTAAGTTTTACGTATCAGATAGAGATCAGTTACTCTCTCTGGAATCACTACTATGAAATTTGTTTTGGGTAAATCCTAATTTTTCCAACAATTGGTATTAGAGCTTGGTTAGATTACTTATTATGGTTGTTTATGTGTTTGTGCATATATTTTTTTTCATGCAATTAATCAAATGCATAAACCCTAATTTTTTTCCAAAACCCTAATTTTATGTGGCTTTTAATTTAATATATATTGAACAAATTAGTTTAGGGTTTTGGCTTATTTGATGTTACGTTAACAATATGTATCTTTAATTATTGAAGAAACCCATGAAAATTACATGAAATTGGACCTATTTTTTGCAAATTTAACGTCATTTAGAATATCTAATTTTCTCCTATAAAACCCTAAATTGATAGAGGGCTTATAATAAGTATGACCTTGTGAACGTAACATGTGAAAATCATGGCTCAAATATATGTAAAATGGAGTGAAATAGGGAGCGAAATGGACGATTTTTCTTCGAATTTTTGTTTCTCTTGATCTCGGTTTTGACTCAATTAAATACGCAATTTATTTGGGTCTATGTTTTATTGTGATTATACGGCTAACATACATGAAAGTCACACGAGAAATGGGAAGCGAGTTCATTGCGGGTTAGACGACATGTTTTACAGGCATTCGGGTAAGGAAGAAGGCTTCCCAGATGTGTGACCTACTTGTGGGCCTACGTGCGTGTGGTGCATGTAGGAATGAGTAGGCATCAAAACATTTGATTTTATGCCAATTTTTTTTTGTTTTTTATGTAATAAGTTTTTGCATTTTTATGGAATTTTTTATTTTCATTATATATATTTTATTTGGATTATACATAAAATAATTTAGTATTTTATATACAATAGTATCATATTTTGGACCCAAAATTTTTTTTCTGTATGTTATTTTTTATTTTTTAACATATATATGTTAGGAACTTTCCCTGCTACTATGGTTTAGCCACATAATAAATTTAAATTCTTAATCTAGGTTTACAACAATAAATTTTGCATTAAATTGATGTATTTTGCAAATTATTTGATAATGCATTGTTGACATCAACTATGATATTGTTTTATATAATTATGAACTAGCCGATCATGAATATAATTATGCAAAATTTTATGGGAACAAATAATTTAAATTCTTTTTATAATTTAAGTGAATTTATATATATATATATATATATATATATATATATATATATATATTTGCATTAATGATAATTATATCCTATTGGTATGTTGATGTTAATGTGATATGTTATTAATGCAATGCACTGTTTGTTATAGACTTATGTCAATTATATTTCTAGTACCCTATCGGTATTAGAATTTTTTGTGACATAAGATCATGTACATTGTATGGTTATATTTCTTATTTGTTGTGATTCGGGACCCTTAGGCGAGATAAAGATAAGTAGGAAATTCAGTTAACAAGCATGATTGGTTGTGCATAAGGAATCATTTATTTGTGGTTGCATGATAGTATTACTTTACATGCATATTGAATGTTTCCCTATTAAATTTGATGCCAATTTCATTGCCTATGTAATTGACTTCTATCAAAACTATGAATGAGACTAATTATGAGGATTGGAAAAAGCATTTAGATTTATATTTAGCTATCACAAATATAGACCTAGCTTGAGGGAGCAAGAACCTCCTTCTTTGACTAATTTATCTACAGCTATTGATAAGACTTATTGTGAAAAATGGGAAAACTCAAATAGAGTGTGCCTTATGGTTATGAAATATACCATAGAGAAGTAAATTATATAGAGTATTCCAAAGATTGATAATGATGTAACCTTTTTGAAATATGTGGGTAAGAAGTTTAAGAAATTTGATAAAGCAAAAAAGGGCCAATTTCTCTCTCTACTTGAAAAGACCAAGTATGATGGTGTGATTGGAGTGCGTGAGCACATTATAAAGCTGGTGCATTATTACAGGTAAAATCTTTAAAAGTTGAACTTGGTCAAAGTTATTTGATCTGGAAGGTCTTGGAGTCACTTCCACCTCAGTTTGATGTTTTGAAGACATCATATAACATTTAGAAAGATGAGTGGACTTTTGATGAGATGATTGCCATTGTCATCAAGAGGAAGAGTCTATGAAAAGGGAAATCTCATTCTCATTTTGACAAAGAAAGAAAGAAAGAAAGAAAGTTAGCACAATTCTTAAAGACCAAGAAGTAGTCCAAGAAGAAAATTTTTAAGAAAAATTGCAAATATTGTAAGAAATATGGTCATAAGTTGGAAGATTAATATTTCCTTAACAAGAAACGTGAAAAAGAAGATGTTCACAAGTTTGAGGAAGTCAAGTAAAGCAAAGTCAACATTTATGGTGAAAAATAGGTCCAAAATAGTAGTAGAAGACATATGAGTAGTTTTCTTATGAATTTGCTTTCAGAACATACTTTATTGTTAAATGATGCTATTTATGTACCTTCTATGAGAAAGAATTTGATTTATATTTCAATTTTAACTTTATTTTGGTTTATTCTAAAATTTTGTGTGATTGGCTATATATGCTGAATTTGAATAGTATGTCTGTTAACTCTGTTAGTAGAAATAAGTACAGTAGAGTTGATGAACATTCTTCAATGTTGTAACATAGGCGTTTGGGACATATTTCTAGCCCTCAAATTGAGAGGATGATCAATCAAGGCGTATTATATGGTCTAGATTTTTTAAATTTGAAAATTGTGTCAATTGTATTTAAGGAAATTGCTTTATATTAGTGCATTTATCCGAAGATGAGTGGGATTAACTTTATTATTCTTATTATGTTGATGACATACTTCTTGCAAGTAGCAGTGTTAAACTTTTGAATGAGTCAAAACAAATGTTAAATAATCACTTTGATATGAAAGACCTTGGTGATGCTTTCCTTGTTTTAGGCATCTAAATTCATTGTGATAGGTCTAAAGATGTTTTTAGATTGTCTCAAAGGGGGATATATTGAAAAAGTCCTCAATGGGTTTAACATGCAATCTTGTTCCTTATGTGTTGCACCCATTCAAAAAGGGTGATAAGCTTTCAAAATCTCAATATTCTTAAAATGAGGATAAGAGAGCTAAGCTAAAAAATGTCCCATATGCTTCCACTGTTGGAACTTGATGTATGCTCAAGTTTGTACTTATCTTGATATTGCTTTTGCTGTTAATGTTTTAGGAAGATATTTGAGCAATCCAGGTTTGAATCATTGGAAACCCGTGAAAAAAAAGAGAAGTCATGAGGTACTTGTAACGTACCATACACTATATGTTGACTTATAAGCAGTCTAATCAAATCAATCAGTGCCTATTCCTATTCTAATTTTAAAGGTTGTCTAGCTATTTCTTAAAAAGGTGTTAAATAGACATTTACAGCTGAGTTGGCTATAGAAGCAGAGTATGTCACTTGTTATAAGGCTATTTGTCTATCCATGTAGCTAAGGAACTTGATTTCTAGCTTTCATATTGTTGAAAGTATATCTAGGCCACTTGTGATATATTGTGACAATACTGCTACTATATATTTCTCTCAGAATAATAAAGCACTTTAATATAAAATACCTATTTGTTCGAGAGAAATTTCAAAAAATTTAGACTTAATTGAATGCATTTCTACAAAACAAATGTTAGAAAATCCACTGACCAAAGACCTATATGTTGGAGTTCTTTTTTAAATCATGTAACTCATAAGGGTTGGTTAAGTCTTTTGATATTTTGGGTTAGTAGAAGTTTGAATTTTATGCATTTATTTGCTTTTGTGTAAGGTATGTACTGAATGACATGTCAATAATATCATCATATCTCTCTGAGAGCATCATTGAGATGTTTGGACCATTTGTTTGAGTATTGCATATTTGTTATGCAATTCTATATCCATAATTGTTTTATATAGAATATGAGGTTGTAGACATATATGACATTTTATCCCCTATCGGATATAATGTTCTGCATGGTTGAAACTTTATATTTCTTTTGAATTGTTGGTCTATATGTGTTTTGGTCATAATTGATACTTATCATAGTTATAATAATCCTTTATTTCTAATAATTGAGTAATAATTATTTTCTAATAATTGACATGTAATAATTATTTATTGGATTATTAAATAATATCAATTATGAAATATTGGCACATTATGTTATTTGAACCAATTAATGGATTGATATGGGCTTTTTAAATGGGTTATTTATGATGGGCTAGACTATCTATCTATAGCCTACTTGAGAGGACCCTACTATCATATTGTATAGCCTCTCTTATTGCCCCATTAGACAAAGAGTAAGTTTGCGTATAAAATGAAAAGAAGTTACCCTCTCTGAGTTCTCTCTGTAGCCACTACTATACATAATAACACGAATCCCTTTAATGGTGTTAGGTATATAAATTTTCATCAAATTTATCTATATATTTGTCTAAGAACATGCTATATTATGTATCTATATATGAATTTTGATCCAGGTAAATCCTAATTTTTCCAACAATGCCAGTCCAAAGATTAAGAGTGTTTGCTTCCCCTTACAACTTGATCTTCTTATTTTTTTTCTCAAGAATCTTTGTTCTTTTAAAAACATAGGAGTGTTTGCTTCCCCTTACAACTTGATCTTCTCATTTTTTTTCTCAAGAATCTTGGTTCTTTTAAAAACATACAGTACTGTGGAAATGAATTCAATCAAATGCACCTAATATATCTTATTAACTAATGGCTATCATGCAAGATACTTGAAATAGATGGGAAGAAAAATGAAATGCTCCATAAGCCCAATTGACTTAAATTACCTAGAATTAAAGAAATGCTAATTTTTCAAGATACATCTATAAAGAGAGCTAGAAGGAGGGTATTGGGAAAATCTTAGCCAGAAATCTTAGCCAGAGAAAAAGAAACAGGGACAAAAACCTGAGAGATGCTAGAGGTCGAAAACAATGAAGCAAAGTCGTTGTTGGTGATAACAATGACATATAATAGCTGAAGTATAGAGTAGACGGCGGCAACAAATAGGTATGCCTATCATGGCTGTTTGGCATATAAGAAACCAAATAGTAACACTTGAATTCGAAAGTTGATGAGGTGTACTTGCTACTGGCAGCTGCAAATAGATGGAAACCAAATGAAGATTTTGGGGGAGAAGGAAACCAACTAAGGGGAGTTAAGAAAGAGAACGCTTGTGCGATTGAGGCCGAGGAGAAAGAAAAACTCTAATGCAAGGAGGTGGGGAAAAAATATACTACCTTATTCCAGAAAAAATAAAAAAGCATATATAATTTCTTTTATAAAAGAAAATATTCCACATAATGTGACCAAAAAAATTTGATACTCAAGTTATTGGTAGCTCAATACCAAATATATCTTTTGATTATTGCATTTATTTGACATGTAAGACTTTTATAATGTTATATTTATATCACATATACATAATTGACATTAAAAAATGACTTAATCTCTTGAAGTATGTGACTATTCATTTTCACAAAAGTAAACTATCTTTTAAACTCAAGTGGTATTTTTTTTTCACTATAAGTGTTACAAGTTTAGATCGAAACAATTTAAAATTTTTAAAAAAATTTATAAGATAAAATTGGAAAAAAAGACTCAATTTGTGTGAAATTTACATAATTTTATAAATTTTTAAAAATCGTTTACTACTACTCATTTTCTTACTCTCTTGTTGTCACGCCCCTATTTTTAGGGCGTGTGAAACATATATACCATAAACTTATACTTTCCATAAACATGCATATTCTAGTACTTTAACATATAAACTGATACATATAAGTTCTCATACACATATAGCATATATAGTTTAAGTCAATAAACACCAGAGTGACAGCAGAAACAAGGATTCTGCCTGTGGCATATAGAGCATACTCTAGAATACAAATACAATACAGTACAAATAATGTGAGCCTTGGAAGAAACGTAGGCTCACCCAGGAAGTAGTCTGTCACAACCCTACTTTAGGAACGCGAAAATCTCTCATATCCGATAAACTTTACTATTATGTACTTGTAAATAGTTTCAAAATATAACATGTCCGGGTATTACCATATGTTTACAAATTTTCAATATTAGTTACAAACGACCACATAATATGTCATAACAGGATAATATCATACATTTACACATTTTCAGTATAGCTAATTATACATGCCAAATCTACACTTATCAGTTTTACAGCGAAAACAAAGATCCTGCCCGTGACGTTCAGAGCAACTCTAGAGTATAAATATATTACAAGTTTACATATGGAGAGCTCAGAAACAATTTAGGCTCATCACTTAAATACGACACTCAATCGATCAAGTAGCCGCAGGACCAAATTTTGGGTCTTTATCTGAAAAATATATCAACCACGTGTAGTGAGTTTTACAACTCAGTGAGCAGTTAATACCTGCTATAACCTCTCAGATCAACATAAGGATGTACTCTTATTTTACAATTTTATCATATTAAAATCTACCGTTCAGAAGTACATCCTTATGGGACCCGCATTTTCAAAATATTCTCAGTTCCAATTACATTCAAATATCTATAACCACATATGATACAAGTTGATCTTAAATCAAATTTGATATGCATTAAAAATCAATTCTTTTATATAATGCTCAAGTATGTTACAACTTTCAATAAACTCAATAGATAAACATGGAATGTGAGTTCATCACCCTTCTGCCTCCTCACATTACCATAGTCACAACCACAATAGGTAATCAGGGAATGTGAGTTCATCACCCTACTGCCACCTCACATTACCACTGACTACAACTTCAATAGATCAACAGGGAATGTGAGTTCATCACTCTTCTGCCTCCTCACATTACCACTGTCATCATCACAATAGGTAATTAGGGAATGTGAGTTCATCACCCTACTGTCTCCTCACATTACCACTAATACCACCTTCACAATACCGTCTCAAGCCATATAATCCCGTCATTACTTATCAATACATATATATATAAACATGTATAAAAGTGCATATCCATCAAATGCAATGCATAATTATCAAACATCTCGCCATACAATCATATTCGACAACTTATCACTTTACATATCATTCAAAACAGAGCTTTCAGTCTCAGTACAAAATCTTTTATCATAAATTTTCCAATCAGAGGAATCATATAATCATGCCCATATCTGAGGCAAACATAACACTGTAAAATAAATGTCACATGCATAACATATTTTCTTTGTCATGTAATGCGAAATACATTTAAAAATAGCATGTTCAATGTGTTTTAAAATTCATTTCAAAAGTCATACTCTTCTTGAACTAAATATCATATTTCAATTATTTCAGACATTCCAAACCATTTCAGAAATATATGAAAGTATAAATAACATGTAATCATACTCATTTATCAATGTAAAGTTCAATAAGAGTAAAAACAAGCCATAGGAAGAATTATCTACTCACCACTTTGAAGTACAAAGTTGGACACCCTTAAGATCCTATTTTCTGATCCAAATTTAGCAAAATAAACCCCAAAATCAAACCCAGAATGTCCGAAAACCTTAAAAACAACTCCGGATTTGCAAAATTTTGCCTCCAGGAGCTCGGTCAACGTAGGTCAACGCAAGGAGGTCCGGCTGCCACATGCTACATGCGCCGCCCAATGAGCTGCGCGTGGGCTTCACTCGCCGAGAGAGATACGACGCGTGGGGGCACGTACGGTGGTGGATCTGGCTGAAATTTGAGATCCAAAGGTTTTGGTGCCTTCTGGATCGATCTATGGTATTAGTTTTTACGCTTGAGAACTAAAAATAGGAGTTTCGGAGGTTTTCGAGGAGAATTTTCTGAAGAGAAATGGAAAAGTCTGCAAATGACCAAGTTCCGGAGTGGTTGAGGCCCTTAAAATATCTCGGAGGACCTTTCTGCAAAATTTTACTTGTTGAGGGAGGTCCTTGTAAAATTTTCTTATTTACATTTTAACCCCGAAACTTTTAAGAAATTGCATTTTTGTCCCGAAACGTAAATTTCTCACATTTCTTTTATAATTCTTTAATCCATATAAATAATAACTTATTTTCACCGGGTCCTAACTCCATTTTCAAAATCCTCTCTTTAAATTTCAAATTTTCTTTATTTGAAATTTTCGTTAAATTTACGGCTATTTCATAGTCAATCTAGCTGATCACCTATCTGCAGGACCAGATTCTGTCTCATTATTTAAAAAATATATCCACAACGTGTAGTGAGTTTTACAACTCAGTGAGCAGATAAAACCTTCTATAACCTCTTAGGTTAGCATATGGATGACTTATACTTTAAAGTTTATCATATAGAAAGTACAATTCAAAAGTACATCCATATGGAACGCGTATTTCAAATATCCTCATTTAAAAATATAATCCAATATTCAAAATCAAATACTTTGATGCAATAAAAGATTTCACATGTTTTAAGAGGTTTCCATATTAGAACCAATACAATAAATAATCCCAAACACACAGCAAGGGAGAGTAAATCACATATCAATAATAGGAGGCATCCCGCTCTCCCTGATAACAATAATAGGAGGCATCCCGCTCTCCCCGATAACAATAACTCCCGTGTGTTGGCCTTCACACAAGGCTAGCACCACCCCTGCTAACTGAGGTATCAAGGTGCACTAGGGCTAATATTCCCTGCTGTTAGCAGACAGTGATTCCAATAGGATTCCTCCACAAATACCATATTTGCACATATGCCATATAGTTCAAAACAGAGGTTTCAATATAAACTCATAAATTTTCAGTCTCAGTACAATTCCTCCGTCAGAAACTTCCCAATCAGGTTTTTTCATATATACATGCCATTTTCCAAGGCAATCACCTAACTTTACAAATAATCAATGCAATGTGCACAATATATTTCCTTTACCATACGATGAAAATATATGTAAAAATCATATATTCAATGAGTTCAAAAATTCAATTTCAAAACCATACTCTTCTTGAACTATATTCCCGATAGTAATCAAATTCAGATAATTCAATCTATTTCAGATACATGTAAGAGTACAAATCACTTATAAATATAATTAATTATATAGTTAAAGTTCAAGAAGAGTATAAGGCAAGTTATAGAAAGAGTTATCTATTGATAGGGTAGGGCTTCAGATTAGATAGCCCTAAAATGTACTTTTTCAAGTCTGAATTTGACCAAATAAGTTTCAAAATCGTGTCCGAAGGGTCCAAAAACCTAGGAAATGACCTCAAAATCTTGGTCAACGCTAATGTACTGTTCACCACCGGAAATACTATTCAACGTTGGAATCACTATTCACCGCTACTATTCATCACCGAAAAGTTACTATTCACTACCACTATTCACACCGAAATTCACTATTCACCACCGCATAAAAAGTTACCAAATGACTGAAAGCAATATATATCATATTGTTTATCTAACTTCTGAATCCATCTACGGCGTCAGATTTCCCATTTGAGGTCTCTAAGTAAAAGTTTCAGAAATTACCTTTTACGGAGATTTTCTACTTCAGATTTATGGCGATTCAACGGTTGATTTGAAAAACTAATCGGTTAAAACCGTAGTATTCTCCGTCCTGAATCCAGTGGTACCCTCAGTTTTGAAATCGAAAGCCAGTAAACACTCCAGATCCAGAGAGAAAAATGGATGTTACTATTTATCACTATTAATCACTATGCACCTTCTCTCGATTTTTCTTCCGCTCCTTCCCCCGGTTCCTCCTTCCTTCCCTTTTAACATTTGTTTTTTTAAAATAATAATAATAATAATTAATTAAATAATAGAATTTCTTTTGTATAAATTCATAGAAATTCCGTTTTTCAACCAAAAATATCCTAAAAATTTCTAAAAATTTACATTCTTATAAACCTTCAATTAAACTCTTAAATCATGATTTTTCTCGATAAAAATCTCAATAAAACAAATTACAAAATAGATATCTTTATACATAAATAAAGAAAGAATATTTATAAAAATATGACAAAAATTTATTAGAGGCTAGTATAATTATTTGAAGCAACACAATAATTATTTTACTTAAAAGTATACTTACTTTTAGCAAAACATAATCATTTTTAAACAAATAAAAATATATTTGCTTATAACAAAATACTATCATTTAAAATAAAAATTACGCGCCAAAATCGTAAATTCTCATTTTTTTTTATTTGGGATTTTCGTTAAATTTTACTGTTATTACACTTGTAAGCTAAAAAATACAGACTTTTCATTTATTTTAAATATATACATACATATAATTAAAATTGATTATCATATACTTAAAACAACTCTTAACTTATCATATAAGGTAATTTCAACTTTTTTTATTGTCTATCTTTTTAGGATCAACTTGAATACCATCCTTGATAACCACATGCCTTGGGAAGGTAACACTACTAAGTCAAAATTCACATTTTGAAAATTTAGCATACAGCTAATGTTCCCTTAGGGTTTGCAATATTATTCTTAAATGTCGCTCATACTCCTCTAAACTTTTTGAATATACTAGAATATCATCTATGAATACAATGACAAATTGATCCAGAAAAGGTTTGAATACTCTATCCATAAAATCCATAAATATAGTTGGGGAATTTGTTAAACCAAATGGCATTATCAAGAATTCATAGTGCCCATACCGAGTTCTAAAAGAAGTTTTCATAATATCTTCCTTCTTTATCCTTAATTGATGATACCCAAATTTCAAATCAATTTTTGAAAAACATTAGGCACCCTGTAACTGGTCAAACAAATCATCTATTTTGGGTAAAGGATATTTGTTTCGTATAGTCACTTTGTTCAACTGCCTATAGTCAATACATAGGCATAGGGATCCATCCTTTTTCTTTACAAAGAGAATAGGAGCACCCCAGGGAGATGTACTGGGTCGAATAAAATCTTTATCCAGTCAATCTTGCAGTTGCTATTTTAATTCTTTAAGTTCTGTTGGTGCCATCCTATAAGGAGGTATGGATATTGGTTGAGTTTCAGAAAGGAGATCAATACCAAACTCAATCTCTCGATTTGGTGGTAATCTTAGCAATTCCTCAGGAAGCACATCAGGGAATTCTCTAACCACTGAAACCTGCTCTATACTGGTATACTTCATATCAACATCTTTAACTACTGCTAAATACCCCTAGCATCCTTTTTGTAACTACTT
This sequence comes from Gleditsia sinensis, assembly GCA_037074535.1. Taxonomy (NCBI): domain Eukaryota; kingdom Viridiplantae; phylum Streptophyta; class Magnoliopsida; order Fabales; family Fabaceae; genus Gleditsia; species Gleditsia sinensis. The sequence continues at coordinate 22,146,794 of CM073472.1, forward strand.
ATGAGCTGTTAAAGCTGAAATTAAATTACTAGATTCCTTACTACGATCTCTTTGTATCATGAAGGAAGATTCTACAGGGACATTAAACTTAATCACTTTAAGATGACAGTCTAAAATGGCATGACGTGATGATAACCAATCCATTCCTAGAATCACATCAAAATCTACCATATTCAGAACTATCAAATCTACAAGAGTCTCCTTGTCTTCTATCGAAATCTCACATGATTTATACATGTCATTTACCAATAGAAATTCTCCCATTGGAGTAGCAACCATAAAAGAACAATGTAAACTAGTAGGATCTCTACCCAATTTTTTAGCAAAGCATGGTGATATATAAGAATGAGTAGAATCAGGATCAAACAGTACATATGCTCTATGAGAACACACTAATAATGTACCTGTCATCATTGCATTTAAGGCCTGAGCATCTTGTCGTGTCAAGGAAAAAATGCGAGCTGGTTCTCGACCTTGGCTTCCTGATCCTCTACCAGCACCACCACTACTTGCTTGAACTGAAGCTGCTCTATTTGGTCGTGTTGGCACAGATGCAGGAGGTGAAGCTAGCTGTATCGATGCTTGACTAGAACCTCGTAATTGTGGACAATTCCTTACTATATGACCTACTTGTCCACACCAAAAACATGCACCAATTCCTCGACGACACTGTCCAGTACGAGGCTTGCCATAATTGGGACATAATGGAATTGATCTTGAATCCTGTCGGCTAGTAGGTATCATATCTCTTTGAATCATTCTTTGACTATTGATATTGACTGATGCCTGATTAGTGCTACCAGATCCTGTTTGAGTAAAATGCTGTGGATTTTGAAATCTTAATCCTCTGACATTAGGATTATAGCCTGCCGAAACACTACTGTCTCGATCTCTTTTTCTTTTCTTTAGACTTTCTATCTCTGCTAGTTCACGTGTTTCCATCATTCTTGCACAATCCACAGCCGCTGAATAAGTTAAGAAATGGTTCATCTGAGGGCCCACCAATTTAAACAACAGACGTATCAATCCTGAAACAAATCTCTTAATTCTATCTTTTTCAATAGGAACAAGATATGGTACATATCTTGACAATTGGGTAAAACGAATGTCATATTCAGAAACTGTCATGTTCGGTATTTGTCTTAATTCTTCAAATTCTCTAGCCCTTTTGTCCCTTTCACTCATTGGTAAGAAACGATTCATAAATACTTCCTTAAATTCATCCCACTCTATTGGTGGTAAAGTAGCTACTCTTCCTTGTACCAAGGTCTTAAACCAAACCTGAGCCATATCTGATAATTGAAAAGACACTAATTCAACAGATCTTCTAGTGGAACACCCCAAAGCTCTGAGAACTCGTTCCATAGCATCAATGAATATCTGTGGGTCTTCCTGACTATCTGACCCAGAATAAGTCGGGGACTTCAGCTTTAGGAATTGCAGTAATGTCACCTCAATCCCTGTGGATTTATCCTCACGTTTAGCTGGTATTTATAATTCTTGCTCTACAGAAGCTTTTTCTGGTGGCTGGCTATCCCTTTTACCCTATTCTACTATGAATCCAGCTAATGTCTCTAAACTCCTATGTATGACAGCAATCATATTAGCTGTTCTATCATGTGGCTCCTGAGTGGGTTCTGCTCTCTCCTCAGGGACTCTATCAGATATATGAACCTGTTCATCAGGTATTGGGGTACTTATACCCCATGCACGCCCTCTGCCTCTACCTCTTCCTCTTGGTCGGCCTCTACCACGGCCTCTTTGTACTGGAAATATAGATTGTGCAAACTCTTCAGTAGAGGGTGCACGATCTACAACTTCTTCTCTAGCAACTGCTCTAATTCTTAGTGGCATCATTTACTATATAAAATAAAACACTTTTTTTAAGATACCATAATATTCAGTTAGTCTTATACTATGAACTTTAGCAAATTTGGAATAGAAAGGAAACTGAAATCCTATAGAATCCTTCAGCAGCACCTGAAGTATAAATATGTCCGACTTATATCGATACTAAAGGTCCTACTAAAGAATTCTTTGCTTTGATAGCCACAGGGAAACCTAATGCTCTGATACCAACTTGTCATGCCCCTATTTTTAGGGAAAGTGAAACATATATACCATAAACTTATACTTTCCATAAACATGCATATTCCAGTACTTTAACATAGAAACTGATACATATAGGTTCTCATACACATATATCATATACAGTTTAAGTCAATAAACACCAGAGTGACAACAGAAACCAGGATCCTGCCTGTGGTATATAGAGCATACTCTAGAATACAAATGTAATACAGTACAAATAATGTGAGCCTTGGAAGCAACGTAGGCTCACCCAGGAAGTAGTCAATCTAACTAATCACCTATCCGCAGGACCAGACTCTGTCTCCTTATCTGAAAAATATATCCACGTGTAGTGAGTTTTACAACTCAGTGAGCAGATAAAACCTTCTATAACCTCTTAGGTTAGTATATGGATGACTTATACTTTAAAGTTTATAATATAGAAAGTACAATTCAAAAGTACATCCATATGGAACCTGTATTTCAAATATCCTCATTTAACAATATAATCCAATATTCAAAATCAAATACTTTGATGCAATAAAAGATTTCACATGCTTTAGGAGGTTTCCATATTAGAACCAATACAATAAATAATCCCAAGCACACATCAAGGGAGGGTAAATCACATATCAATAATAGGAGGCATCCCGCTCTCCCCGATAACAATAATAGAAGGCATCCCGCTCTCCCCGATAACAATAACTCCCGTGTGTTGGCCTTCACACGAGGCTAGCACCACCCCTGCTAGCTGAGGTATCAAGGTGCACCAGGGCTAATATTCTCTGCTGTTTGTAACATCCCGTAATTTTTAGATATTTCCCTTAGAAATTCTTCACCTTACATATATGCATAGAAATGTTATAATATTAATGGAATAGGTAAAGAAAGAAAACCTAAGAGGAAATATTAGAAATAAACATGTTAAAGAAAGGTGAAATTCTTAGGTAAAGAAAGGTAAATTTTTGTGAAGTAAGTAAAGGTCTTAAAATTTCAAGAAGATCGGATTAGGGTAATTTTTTTTTAATTTAAGAGCAAAAGTTACTAAGTTTAGTATCTCCACCCGTAATTGGGCTTTAACCTATAGACACTTCATATAGAGTTTTTCTACTTCACATGAATTTTTAACAAGCCAATAGGATAGCCCAAGGAAGAAATAAAACATAGACTTGGACTAGGATATAGAAATTGGACCGGTAGCCCAAAAATCATGAAAATGTGACCAAGCCCATTATGAAAGGAAGAATTTTTAACCAAAGTAAGGAAAATGGGCAAGAATGAGCCCAAACCCAAGAAGAAAAATAAAAATAAAGTGATGAAATATTGGTGTAATCAAGATTAAGTGACATGGCATTAAGACAAAAATTTAGCAAGTTGTGTGATTCTACATTCATCATTTTGGCAAGTGGCATAATAATACAAGGCTTTAGGACAAAAACATCTATATCCTACATTCATAACTTTAGCAAGTTGGTAATAATACATAGCATTATGACAAAACATCATTATCCTACACAAATAATTTTAGTTAAGTAAGGAAAATTCAAGGGCTAGAAATTTGCCACTTAAAAAGGCAAATCTATCATACTTGATTAAGACAAAAGAAAAAGGAAATGAATCCCTAAATCAAAGGGATCTTGCCCCATATCTTAAGAACATATCATCATAATTTTCAAAATACAAATCTCCTTTTTCTATGCATATCTTGACTAAGGAAGAGGAAGACAAGAACATAAGTTGTTTGTTTTCCAAAAATTCAACAAAGTGTATCCTAATTGTGATAAGGTAGACCCATGATCATGAAAAGTGAATTATTTGGTGGTCTATATAAGAAAACCCAACCTTACAACATTAGAATTTCGTCCAAGTGAGGGAGAGCAAAAATAGAAGCAAGGTAGTGTGAGAAAAGGAGAGGAAGAAAGGAAGAAAGAGGAAGGAGAAGTCTAGGGGACTAAGTCAGGTAAGTTTAACAATATTTCTTTTTGAAGAAAACCTTTGAAACTCATAATATTTATATGAGATTTTGATCTTAGAACTTTGATGATTGGTCATGGATGTTGCTATATCATGTTACATATTGATCTTGCATGTGATGTATGTTTGAATACTTAGGTTGGTCTAGATAGTTCTGCATGGGTATGGCTATGGTTGACAGAATTTTAAGCTTCAGTATTTTAATTTCTGGGAACAATCTGTAAGTAATTAAAATAAATTATTAACATAAGAATTAAAGATATATGTGTCACGGATTTTTACCCACTGGAATCATTCCATTTGGAGTCCATATGAGGTAGCTATGTTCTGATTTGTAGTCAAATGTCAGAAAATGAATCATCAGGGAAGAATATGTTAGGATAGCTTTGGTAATTTAATTTTTGGGAATTATTGGTAGGGAACTAAAATAAATGGTTAACATAAGAATTAAAGATATGTGTGTCATGGATTTTTAGCCACTGGAATCATTCAATTTGGAGTCCACATGTGGTAGATATGGTCCGATTAGTAAACCAAGGTTAGAAAATGGTTCATCAGGGAAGATTATGTTAGGACAGCTTTGGTATTTTAATTTCTGGGAATTATTTGTATGGAATTAAAATAAATGGTTAACATTAAAGTTATATATCTATGTCTCATGGAAATATAGCCACTAGAATTATGCAATTTGGAGTTCATATGAGGTAGATATGATCCGATTAGTAAGCAGAGGTCTGAAAATGTTTATTCAGGGAAGAGTATGTTATTAATGATTTAGTTTTTTAATTTCTGGGAATTATCTGTATGGAATTAAAATAAATGGTTAACATGAAAGTTATATATCTATGTCTCATGGAAATATAACCACTGGAATTATGCAATTTAGAGTTCATATGAGGTAGATATGATCCGATTAGTAAGCAGAGGTCAGAAAATATTTATTCAGGGAAGAGTATGTTATTAATGCTTTAGTTTTTGAATTTCTGGGAATATTCTGTAGGGAATTAAAATAGCGCGCCAACATAACAATTATAGATATATGGCTCATGGATTTTTACCAACTGGAATAACGCAATTTGGAGTTCCAATTTGGGAGATATGGTCTAATTAGTCAGTAAAGGTCAGAACCTATCCGAGAGGAACTATCCTGTACTTTGAGGGAGTAATATCACCTTCGTTTCTTAATTTTTTTGCCACAATGTTCAACATAATAGTTTTAGATAATTGTTTTATCTTGAAATGGACACCAAGATCACCTACATCAGAGTTAAATTGAATCTTAATAAAATTAGTAAGAGAAGGTTAGATAGGATGAAAACCTGTATCAAGAAAATAAAGAAATAAAATTAGTATTTAAAAAAGAAGATGAATCTTAATAAATGACTAGTATAGCCATAGCCATTGCCATTGTATGAACTTCTTACCATCTTAAGTATGAAATTTTGACATGGAAATATTTTATAAAGTGATCTTTGAAATGGTTATGTTCATGGCATGATTACCAATGATTTATGGTAATAGTTATATTTTGATGAACATACTTGTTATTGAAAGCATATTTTTGGCTATCATTGTGAAAAAAAAAATAAGCACAGTCACATGGCAATCTGTGTGGTGCACCAGTAGGGGACGCCCTACCAACGTTTATGATCATAATAATGAGAAAAGAAAGAGAAAGTGGGCCATGTCGGACGGAGCGAGAAAAGCCCGTACCGGAGAGTAGAGGATACTCACCCTGACCGGGGTAGCTTGAAATGAGAATAAGTTGATGGCCATCATATGATATTTTGAAAATAGTTAATCATATCATACATATCATTACAGTATGATTCTTATGTGCATAGATATAATGCATTCATGTGACCAAAGATATTTTTTGTAGTTTATACAGCTGAACATGACGTGATGAGTTTTACTGATGATAATTTATTGTTGAACTTACTGGGATTTAATTCTCACTATATTTTCATATCATGTTCAGAAAATTATTTAGGCAGCTTTTGTTTCTAAGGCTCTGGCTTTTAATGCACATTGGATCGAGTTACTTTATGTTGGGCAGATTTCAGAATCAAATAAGATGTTTGTGGTCGAGTTGGCTCAGATCCCGGTGAAGGTGCAACCACCTGCACCTGTATCTCCGGAATTGGTCAATTAAAATAAACAAGATGTAAATATCTATGTGTTTGATATGTTATACGTCTGTTTTGATTAATGACATGTATGTGAACTCAATATTGTATAATAATAAAGGAAAAAAAGAGAGGTTGTTACACTGTTAGCAGACAGTGATTCCAATAGGATTCCTCCACAAATACCATATTTGCACATATGCCATATAGTTCAAAAGAGAAGTTTCAATATAAACTCATAAATTTTCAGTCTCAATACAATTCCTCTGTCAGAAACTTCCTAAACAGGGTTTTTCATATATACATGCCCTTTTTTAAGGCAATCACCTAACTTTACAAATAATCAATGCAATGTGCCCAATATATTTCCTTTACCATACGATGAAAATATATGTAAAAATCACATATTCAATGAGTTCAAAAATTCAATTTCAAAACCATACTCTTCTTGAACTATATTCCCGATAGTAATTAAATTCAGATAATTCAATCTATTTTAGATACATGTAAGAGTACAAATCACTTATAAATATAATCAATTATATAGTTAAAGTTCAAGAAGAGTATAGGGCAAGTTATAGAAAGAGTTATCTACTCACAGGGTAGGGCTCCAGATTAGACAGCCCTAAAATGTACTTTTTCAAGTCTGAATTTGACCAAATAAGTTTCAAAAACATGTTCGGAGGGTCCAAAAACTTAGGAAATGACCTCAAAATCTTGGTCAACGCTCAGGATAATGTTCACCACCAGAAATACTATTCACCGCTACTATTTATCTCCAGAAAATTACTATTCGTCGCCACTATTCACGCCAAAATTTACTATTTACCGCCACATAAAAAGTTACCAAATGACTAAAAGAAATACATATCTTAATGTTTATCTAATTTTTGAATCCATCTACGGTGTTAGATTTCCAATTGGAGGTCTCTAAGTAAAAGTTTCAGAAATTACCTTTTACGAAGATTTTCTACTTCAAATTTACGGCGATTCAACGGTTGATTTGAAAAACTGATCGATCAAAACTGTAGTATTCTCCATCTTGAATCCAGTGGTACCTTCAGTTTTAAAATCGGAGACCAGTAAACACTCCAAATCTAGAGAGAAAAATGTATGTTACTATTTATCACTATGCACCTTCTCTCGATTTTTCTTCCGCTCCTTCCCCCGGTTCCTCCTTCCTTCCCTTTTAACATTTGTTTTGTTTTTTTTAATAATAATAATAATTAATTAAATAATAGAATTTCTTTTATATAAATTCATAGAAATTTCGTTTTTCACTCAAAAATATCCTAAAAATTTCTAAGAATTTATATTCTCATAAACCTTCAATTAAACTCTTAAATCATGATTTTTCTCGATAAAAATCTCAATAAAAAAATTATAAAATAGATATCTTTATACATAAATAAAGAAAGAATATTTCTAAAAATATGACCAAAATTTATTAGAGGCCAGTATAATTATTTGAAGTAACACAATAATTATTTTACTTAAAAGTATACTTACTTTTAGCAAAACATAATCATTTTTAAACAAATAAAAATATATTTGCTTATAAAAATACTATAATTTAAAATAAAAATTACGCGCCAAAATCGTAAATTCTCATATTTTCTGTATTTGGGATTTTCTTTAAATTTTACGGTTATTACACTTGTAAGCTAAAAAATACAGACTTTTTATTTATTTTAAATATATACATACATTTAATTAAAATTGATTATCATATACTTAAAACAACTCTTAACTTATCATATAAGGTAATTTCAACTTTTTTTATTGTCTATTTGAGAAAGTTGAGAGACAAACTGTAAACGCTTTTCAAATTTGCTTTCTTTTTGTATTTTGGGATTGGCAAACTAAATGGATCTTAGGGTCTATATCAGAATAGTGTTATTAGAAGAGGTTTTGATTCTATGTTCTAACTTGTTTGGTTGACAACATTTCCTCCAAGAAGCCTTGATCATATGTAGGACTAACCAACTAATTGGAATATACATCTTAGGTTAAGGAACTTTTTGAAAGAATTGCACTTAAGCCTTTCCTGAGTACTATATGTATTTATATCAGATTCTTTTTGAAAGCTGTGAAATACTAAAGTGGACCCTAAAATTATGCTCATTTAAGAGCATAAGTATCAATTGCTTCTTCATTTAACACGTACTTAAAGTTTAAGGTCAATCTTGTCCTTAGAATATATCCCTGTACTTATTTACTTTGTAGCAACATGAACTTTTTCGAAAAGTAGAGATAAAATTAGAGATGAAATTTTTGTCTCTAACAATAATTAAATATTTTTTTCAAAAAGTAGAGATGGAATTAGAAACAAAAAAATTTTGTTTCGTCTCTTACAATAAAATAAATATTGTTTTGAAAAATAGAGAAATAAGTTAGAGATGTAATTTTTTCGTCTCTAATTTTTCTATCTCTAACAATAAATTAATACTGTTTCAAAAAGTAGAGACGGAATTAGAGATGGAAAAAAATTAGAAGCTAAAAAATTCCACCTCTAACAATAATTTAAATATTATTATGAAAAGTAGATACTAAATTAGAGACAGAAAATTAGAGATTAAATTTTTCCATCTATAAATTATGTCTTTAACAATAAATTAAATATTGTTCCAAAAATAGAGATGAAAATAGAGACAAAAAAATTAGAGATGGCATTTTTTTGTATTTAAATTCCGTCTCTAACATTAAATTAATATTGTTGCGAAAAGTTGAGAGGGAATTAGAGACATAGTTTTTTGGTCTCTAAATTATGTCTTTAACTATAAATTTAATATTGTTTCAAAAAGTAGAAATATAATTAGAGACTGAAAAATTAGAGACAAAATTTGTCTGTCTCTAAATTTCGTCTCTATTATTGAAAATTCACTTTCTTTCACTAGGTTCAAAAATCTGTCTCTATTTCTATTTTTATTAGAGACAGAATAACTTATGTCTTTAATTTTCGTCTCTCAATCAATTTTTTCTAGTAGTGTGCGACAAATTACATTGTTACTTATAAGTAATACTTTATTTTTTTTATAAATTTTTTTGCTTGAATTTAACTTATTTTCAATCAAAATAATCCCTTCAAAGTGAAGCTTTAAACCATGTAGAAATACAAAACTTATGTATGTGACATTCAAATCATCTGAAAATGATATATATCACGTAACAACAAGAATTGTACAAGAATAAAATATATGCTCATGTTTGTCATAAAATGATATATATCACTTAACAACAAGAACTGTAGTTTCGGACATTTTACTGAGGAAATGCATGAACACTTTTCATTTTCTATTTGTTTAAAACCAATACAAGCTTTATTGAAGATGCACATTTGTTTTTCCACTGTAAAAGAATTGTTGCTAAATACCATTTGTAGCAAAAATTTTAAAAATTGTTGAATAACCAAAGTTTTTAAAAATTTGTATTGTTCTATTCGTTATTTAGCAATGTTTTTTTTAAAACAATTGTCGTTAAATCTCAGCTTTTATCCCCTCCTCTGTGGGTCTGCCTTTTTCTTTCTTTTATCATTTTTCCCCACTACTAAATCCTTCATGTTCTTTCTTAGCCTTCTTCTCTATCGAGCTCCTTCCCTTTTCATATTTTCTCTCTGTCGTTACTTCTTCTTTACCAAGGTGCTTCACTCCTACTATCTGTAACAACTCCATTTTTTTTATATATGTATATATTTTTAAAATTTCAAGAAGTCATTACTGCTTTAATTCTAACTGCTTATCTCATAATAACATTCAATTTATTTAATCAAGCATAATTACTATTAATAGTGATACAATTCTGAACTCGCATGCACATCGTTAATAAAAAATATATGTACAAAAGCCTAACACATATATGTTTACATCTTAATCATCCCTGTTGACTAGTACCGGAGATACGAGTGTGGATGGTTGAACCTTCACTGAGATCTTGGTCAACTCAACCATAGACACCATATATATTACTGAAATCAGCTCAAAATAAAGTAACTCAATCCAACTTACGATAATTCAATCTTCTTGAACTTTGAAGATCTTTACTTACTTCTAAAAAATTTATCTTCCTTATCCAAGATTTTTTTCTTTCTTTAGTATTTTATTTCTAATTTTTCCTATTAGGTTTTCTCTCTTTACCTATTCCTTTTAATGTTAGAAACATTTTCTATGCATACACATAAAGTAAAGAATTTCTAAGACTTATATTCTCGTAAATATCTAAAAATTATTTAATAATTTTTATTTTGTTGATTAAATATTTATATGCCTTCATAAATAAAAGAAACCAAATTAGGGATGTTACACTATCCCTTCCCTACGAACTAGTGAGTTCCTTTTCTAGCAGCTTTAATGTATTTTTGCACTTTGTTTTTGTTTTTTTTTCGTGAATTTTGTTCATATCAATTTTCTTCCTATGTTGCAATAACAATGAAGCTTCATATTTTTGCATTTGAGTAGGTTTAAAATTTTGGTAAAAGAAACTTATAGCAAGAAGATTTTGAACGTCACTAGAGCCAAGAATATGCTTTATCCCTCCTCCATCCAAATAGTTTCTAGGCATGAATGCTTTGTGAAAGAAGAGAGAAGAGAAGAGAAGAGGGAGAGAAAATTTGGAAAAAAAAAGTTTTTATACGAAATATTAAAAAAAGAAAAAGAAAAAAGAAAAAATTTTAAAAATAGTATAACAATTGTTTGCATTAGTTTAACAATGATTTACTATCCATTGTTAAGTCGTGGCATTATAATATTTTCCAAAACCATTGTTAAGACAATTGGAATGGTATATTTTGTGCAAATTGTGTAGTAGTTAAGTGGTTTAGTGACAGTTAAAAACATTGCTAAAAGCACTTGAAAACTATCGCTAAATCCTTCTTTTGTTGTAGTGCTGTATTATGAAGATTAAGATATAATTCTTCTATAGTTTATTCCAATTCATTATAGGTAGGGGTTAAATCATCAATACAAGGAAATTCAATGTTACGTGAAAGAAATACCTCTTTGGAATCCCTCTTATGTATCATATTTAAGCATAAAACAAAGACTTGCCATATCATTATTGAGTTCATCTTCTATTGTTTGATTCGTCTTCATCATTCAATGAAGCAACAATGACTTTTTTTATTCTTCGACTTTTTGACTAATTTCTTTTTGAAGTCTTCTTGCACATGCCTACTAACGTAGATTCTCTCACATGCAATGAGATACTACAAAAAAAATATTGTTTTTACAACCTATAAAGTCAGTCGCAAAAAAATTTTAACTGAATAGTGATCGGCAAACAAGTGACGCAGATATGCTAGTTGCAACCACATTAGCAACAGATACAAGAATGGTGGCAAAAGTTTTGCGACTAAATATTGGATGCAAATCTGTCACCATTTTTACCTATTAAAAGATTGTTGTTTTTAAGCTTGTGTTGATTTTTGCGACCGATATCGAAGGATGCAAAATTAGCAACGTAATGCATCGGTTGCAAATATGTGACAATATTAAATTTAGATTTTGAAAAATTACAACAGATTGATTGCAATGTTTTGTGACCATTTCTATAGTGGCTGATCAGTCATGAGATGGTGACAAATCGATTGCAAATGTTAGTAAAATTGGAATATTGAGTATTTTTTGGACATTCTCAAAATTCAATCACAAAAATAATAAAAATATAATCTAGTACAGAATCAACAATCCAGGAAATCAATCCCAATAGTATAAATATAACAATTCAATTAATCATAAAAGCAACATACTATAAAATCAAAATAAAAGAAAATCTATAAAAGTTAACTAAAAATAACCTCCAAAAATTGTTTGGGCATAGTTCAAAATAAACTTATACAATGTTAAAATCTAACATCTATCCCAAGATTATCTTAAGATAGATTATCAGCAACATCTACATCATAGTCATGTTCAAGAGGAGCTGGCTGGGCATCATGTGATGGGTCAGATTGCTGGTTATGAATTGAAGGGTCAGAAGGCTAGTGATCTGGTACAGAAGTGGCACTTGGAAGAGTAAGAACTCTAAGGTGCTGAAATAAGAACCGTGTCGCCTTCTCAGTTTTGTGGAGACAATCGGTGATATCACTAAGAATAGCATAATTTCCCATGAGTTCTATTCAAAGGGTAGTAACCTGTAATAACCGTAAAATTTAACGAAAATTCCAATTAAAGGAAATTTAGAATAAAAGAAAGAATTTTGACAATAGATATAAGAACCATAGAAAATATGTATATTTATTACATGGATTAAAGAATTACAAAAGAAATAAGAGAATTTATGTTTTGGTGCGCTATAAGCAAATATATTTTTATTTATGTAGAAATGATTATGATTTGTTAAAATTAAGTGGACTTTTAAGTAAAAGAAGTATTGTGTTGCTTAAAATAATTATATCGGCCTCTAATGAATTTTTATGGTATTTTTAGAAATATTCTTTCTTTTAATATGAATAAAGATATTTGTTTAAAAATTTGTTTTATTACGATTTTTATTAAAAAAAAATTATGATTTAAGAGTTTAATTAAAGATTTATGAGAAAGGAAATTTTTAGAAATTTTTGGGATATTTTATGATGAAAAATGGAATTTATATGAATTTTTATAAAAGAAATTCATATTATTAATTATATAATAATAATTATTATATTTTAAAAAAAAACGAAATCTGCAGAATCATAAAACGAAACCGGGGGCAGAATTTCAGAAGAAGAAAAAAAAAAGAGAGGAATAGTATATGCATAGTGAGTGCATAGTAATTTTAAATTTTATCTTTCGATTTGGAGTGCTTAAGGGCTTCCAATCTCAAAACTGAACGTGTTATTGGATTTAGGATGAAGAGTACTTCAGTTTTGACCGATCAGTTTTTCAAATCAACCGTTGAATCGCCGTAGATCTGAAGTAGAAAATTTCGGTAAAAGGTAAGTTCTGAAAAACCTTACTTAGGAACTTCTAATTAGAAATCTGACTCCGTAGATGGATTCAGAAACTAGATAAATATTAGGATATGAAATTGTTTTGTTGATTCGGTAAAATTTTGGTGACAGTGAATAGTGTTTTTCGGCGATGAATAGTGGCGGTGAATAGTATTTTCCGGTGGTGAACAGTACCAAGCTCATTTAAGGTTTTTGGACTTTCTGGACTCGATTTTTGGGTCTGTTTTACCGAATGCAGACCAGGAACTAGGATTTTAGGGCTGTCCAATCTGGAGCCCTTACTTGTGAGTGGGTTTTTCATACTATAGCGCATGTTTTATGAATTCGGTTTATAACTCTCTCTCTCGTATGATTTTAACTAGTTGGAATGTATGCTAAATTGTTTTACTGCTTTGAAAACCAATATGTTCCAACCATGTTAGAAATTATAAATTTAAATCCTAGTTGAACTCTAGGTATGCAGGGCAAGCATCTAGGCAGATAATTCTCCATTTGAGCTAGATTTATAGAAATGCGAACTTAGTCATAGAAATGAACTAAGTTAGCCATGAAATGATTGATGCATGATGAGCATATATGTGACGTCTACGGACGATCTAAGTTTAAAAGGGAAAGTTTATGATTATAAAGGTCTCCATGGGAATTCATGGATGAGATATATTTTAGAACGGAATTTTATGCATGAAAAGAGCTAGATGGAGAATTATAGCTTTATTGTAAAGTTATTGAAATGTTTTACTTTAAACTCTTTGAATAGCATATTTCAAATGTTTTCTATTGGAAGGACCCTTTTAGATCACTGTTAGCTAGCCGCAGGTAGTGCTAGCCCTGGTGCACCATGATCATGTTAAGGCTTCGGCCTAGGATACTGTGACAGGCATATGACTGCCTAAGACACAGGGATTTAGGGTAGACTTATGTCTATTCCTACTGTGATTGCCATACCCATTGCTATGTGCTTGGGGACCCATTGCTATGTGCTTGGGAAATTTAGAGTAGACTTATGTCTATGCCTACAGTGATTACCATACCCTTGCTGTGTGCTTAGAGGATTTAGGGTGGACTTATGTCTACGCCTACAGTGATTACCCTACCCTTGCTGTGTGCTTGGGGGAGATGATAGATCTGTTAGGAAAGACCTCCAATAAACTGATGCATTTTTCTTAAAGATTAAATATTTCTAAACAAGCTCATTCATCATTGTTATTGCATAAATATCATCATTTATTACTTACCATGCATAATTGATTTGCTTACGGTTATTGATTTAATCATGTTTTATCTTTTGAATATACATTTGAACTGTTTAGCATTCTTTCAATAAATTATGGTTAAATGCTTAATGTTTCTATTGTTATCTTTACATTTGGATTTCAATTATTAAACCCATTGCGAAACACTCGTGCTTGGTTTGCCCTGTTTCAGTTATAGTATGATTTACTCATTCACTGAGATGTGGTAATCTCACCCCTCTTTTGTTTCCTCCCCACAGATAGTCAAAGAGACTTTGATCTAGCTACAGCTTCGTAGGAGGCTGAAGATAGTGTTGGTGAGCCCCAATTTGGGCAAGGCTCTTTTGTACTGTTTGTTTAGTTTAGTTATGTCTAGAGTATCTCCATGAACATACAGGCAGGATCCTCGCTTTCTTGTGTATTTTGATGTGTTGTTTGGAAAATAGTTTTATGTTTACAACAATGTTGGTATTATGAGGCCTTGGGCCAAGTTGAATCACATGAATATTATGAGGCCATGGACCAAGTTGAATCAAGGATGTTGGATTCATGAGATATATATATATATATATATATATATATAAACAGTATTTTCTGATATTGGATGTGGCATATGTGGCCAGTTATATTTATTATGTATTCTGGATTGTGTGCTGGATGTCTGTACATGCTATGTGTTAGGCTTGCGGCTAGGGGGAAACCCTTATGCCGTGCTGGTCATGTGTTCCATCATTTGGGGCCATGACAATATGGTATCAGAGCATTAGGTTTCCCTGTGTTCATGGAGTAACGGACCTTTAGGTAGGACTTTGAGTATGGGTATGAATCCGGACATGCTTATACTCACGGTGCTGCTAAAGGGGTTCGATAGGATGTTGTTCTTTTATTCAAGTAAGTCAGTTTATAGTATGCTATGTTGGCATGGTTATGTGACGGTTGGGCTATCTCTGTTTTATAGCGAGATGCGTCTTAAAGAATTTAAGACATTGAGACAGATTCCAAATATGATGGTTTCTGAATATGACATCATGATGGTTTCTGAAAGTGACATCCGTTGTACCCGGTTGTCTAGATATGGTAGATTGTGATGTGATATTGAGAATGAATTTGTTGGCATTATGTCATGTCATTTTGAAATGTCACTAGAAGGTGATTAAATTCAATATTCTTGGAGAATTTTCTCTCTTGATACAAAGAAAATTTTAGTGAGATACCCAGTAACCTAATCTCTGCTTTAGCAGTCCATAAGTTATTACAAAAAGGTGCCAAGGATAGTTGGCAGTGGTGAGAGATGCTGATATAAAGTATACCACTGTAAATCAAGTTCCAGTGATTAGAGAATTTTTTGATATAATTCCTGAAGAATTGCCAGGATTACCCCGAAATAATAAATAGAATTTGGTATTGATTTATTTCCTGGCCAGCGTCTATATTTCCATATAGAATGGCACCCACTGAACTTAAAGAACTGAAAAAGAAGTAGTTACAAGACATGTTAGACAAGGGATTTAAAAGCCCTAAAAATTTTACTTGGAGTGCTCCAGTTCTATTTGTGAAAAATAAAGATGGATCACTATGACTATACATAGATTAAAGACAAATTGAATAAAGTGACAATGTGGAATAAATACTCATTACCTCGTATAGATGATCTATTTGATCAGTTAGAAAGTGCTCAACATTTTTTTAAAAAAAAAAAATTTTAACTTGATTTGATATTTAGATATCATCAATTAAGGATAAGAGAAGAGGGTATAAAAAAAATTTGCTTTCAAGATTCGGCATGGACACTATGAGTTTATAGTTATGTCATTTGGATTGACAAATGCCCCAGCTACATTCATAGAGTTAATGAATAAGTAATTAAGCCATCCCTAAATCAAGTTGTATTATATTTATTGATAGTATACTAGAATATTTCAAGAGTTCAGAGGATCATAAGCAATATTTAAAGTTAGTATTACAAACTCCAAGGGAATATCAGCTATATGCTAAGTTCTCAAAATATGAATCTTGACTTAGTAATAGTACTTTCTTAAGGTATGTGGCTAGCAGGATGGTATCCAAATAGACCCTAAGAAAATAAAAGTGGAACAACAATGGCTACGTTCTACTACAGTTACAGATGCAGATCCAAATCCAATTTGCGCTTCCTACGGTTGTCTGCCGTCCATTCTATTTGAGCAATTGTTGGATCAGGTACATGAACATATGCTTGTAAGGCATCAATCAACTCCTCAGCATTTGAAGCTGAGATGAGAATTCGTCGTGCTGAGTGTGGGATAAACTTCTGTTCCACAGTTTGATCTAGAAAAGACAACAAACCATCAAAGAAGTGATTAACATTTAACAAACCTATCGGTTTGTGATGCATATTCAGTTGTGCCCAAGAGACTATTTGGAAAATCTCCTCTAAAGTACCAAAACCACCTGGTAAGGCAATGAAGGTGTCAGCATTGCTCATCATTCTAGCCATGCGTTCATGCATGGAAGCTACTCTATATTCTTCCCCAATTGTTTTCCCTATGTTGCTGGATGCAGCTAGAGCTGTAGGAATAATATCTAGAACTTGGCATCCTCCTACATGTGCAGCTGTAGCCACACACCCCATTAACCCACAGTTACCTCCACCATAGACTAGATGAATTTTTCTTCTGGCCAGCACCATACCCAAGTTTTGTGCTGCTTTCACATATTCTCCATCTTTTCCAGGACTGGAACCACAAAAGACACAGATATTTCGAAACTGACGGAATGCGGTTCCCTCCATAATTTCTATCACCTTAACTCTGAGTATGAGAATAAAGATACTAATGTAGAACTCAGATAAGGATATATTTATAATAGCTATGCGAATAGGCTGGGTATTATTAGAACAACTATGTGAGTGATTTATAGATATAAGCTAAATTGAAGATGAAATTTTCAAAAATGACGGCAAGCAGGTATATGTACAGTAGTTATGACTGTGACCCATATTAAGCATGTAAAGAGAATAAGGTTAAAATATCACCAGAAATTAGCCTTTTCCTTATTATTTTTATGAAGCATTGATGTCTTGATTCTTACAGAGAAGTTGTAAGTGGTAGGCGTAAAAGAGAGAAAAGATTGAAAAAATGCAAACCAGTTAGCTGTTGAAGAGGGACAATCAAAATATTTATTTTGTTTTTCTCAATATTCTTACCAGTCGACTATTGGTTTATAAGTCGACTAGCTATTTTGAGAAATTTTAATTTGGACTGGTTATTTACTGTTGATTGATTATATATTTTGAAACAACCAACTGCATCCTACCAGTTAACTATGTGCTCTTGTTATTCACAGACTTTATAGGCTCAGAAATATTTCTTTTCCATATGATATGCTTTCGCCGAATAACAATACCTTTGAATTAAATTTTGGCACATATATTCAAAATTTGCGACCACCAATTTTTGCCGAAATCGTAGATAGATTTTGTTTATAGATTTTCAAGAATAACGGCCACCGATTTTAATGCTTTTCAATGTTTGTCCAAATTTTTGACTTTCTATTTTAGCACCATTCTTTATTGTGCTTTTCGTCTGTTTCACTGCATTCTCCCTTATTAACGGTTGGCATTAAATGCAAGGTTGTTTTCCCTCATTGCAAGGAAAGATAATTTCTAATCTTTGGAACTCAGTTATTATGGTGTTCAACTGATTAGTAGATTAAAGTAATAGAGATTTTGAAAAGAATAGATGGATGATGATTTAATGGTGCTTTGACGAATATAATTAAAGGAATTAACGGTGTTAAATTTTTTGAAGAATAAAGTATGGAAAATAAGATTTAAGTTAATCTTGAAATTTTTAATTTAGAAACATGGAAAATATTTTGAGAATCATCTCTGAGAATAATGTAAGTAATTAAGATATTTGTGTTAAGAATTTATACTTTGCTAAATTGAGACTAGTATCTAGAATGTAAATCATGTTGAGATTTGAAAATTTACGTATAAATAATTGTTAAGAAAAGAGATTTCAGAAGAAGCCATAAATTGTAAATATGGATAAACCAAGGTAATAAGGATATACTGAGAAAAAAAATGGTACTAGTATAATGGTAAAAAGAAGATACAAGTGAAATTTTTCATTGGCGGGTATGTTGGCAAGTATGAATATAATATATTATCTCAAGAGAGTTATTCAGGAAGTCTAAAGATCTTTATTAGATAATAGAGTGACTGATACTAAATTTAAATAATGTGTTTATACATTAGAAGTTATGCTTTAAGTATCTTTATATTATTGTGGTGAAAGTTTGGAGAAATTAATTGTCCTTAGTTGAACTTGCTCATAGCAGTAATTATCATGCCAATATACAATGGCAATCATATGAAGTTTTACATGAACATTATAGGTTTCTTAATATGTGAGTGAATTGAGAAAAGTTAAACTTTGGAAATTTAATTTGGAATAACATACAATAGATAGAATATGACTTATCTAAATTGATGATGCTAGCTTGGAGAGCATGCTTCAAGCATTTTTTTTTTAAGATTGGTGAGAGATTCCTTAGCAGAATCTGTCTATAATAAAATGATATTAGAAGATTTAAACCTTATGTAAGAGGTGTTACAAATGTTTTGTTAAATGACTCAGTTGAGTTAGATTTATTATAAGATGTCATTGATAAAGTGAAAATGATTAGAAAAAGAATACAGAAAACACAATACAAGTCAAAAGTTTATAAGGACTATGAATGTTGAGCACGAGAAAGTATTAGTTGGTGACTATGGACTCACCCATAGAAGAGGTAATGAAGTTTTGAAAGAAAGGGAAGTTACCCTCTCGGTATATAGAATTATTTAAATTCTTGATAAGATCGGTTCAGTGGTTTATTGTTTGGCTTTACCACCTGAATTGGGTAATGTCCATCCAGTTTTTTTTTTCATGTGTCTATGCTACAGAAATATTTACCAGATTCTACACATGTTATACAGTGTCCATAGATTTAGTTATAGAAAGATTTAACCTAAGAGGAACAACTAGTAGCAATAGTGGACAGACAAGTAAAGAAGTTACGATTAAAAGAAATACCTATAGTAAAGGTGATATGGAAAAAATCACTCTTTTGAGGAAACTACTTGGGAAAGAGAGAAGGATATACGCACTAGATATCTGCGTTTATTTGAACAATGAGATTAGTATTGATCTGCAACTATGGTGATGAAATTCGGGGACCGAATTTCTTTAAGGGGGGAAGAATGTAATAACCGTAAAATTTAACAAAAATTCCAATTAAAGGAAATTTAGAATAAAAGAGAGAATTTTGACAATAGATATAAGAACCATAGAAAATATGTATATTTATTACATGGATTAAAGAATTACAAAAGAAATATGAGAATTTATGTTTTGGTGCGCTATAAGCAAATATATTTTTATTTATGTAGAAATGATTATGATTTGTTAAAAGTAAGTGGACTTTTAAGTAAAAGAAGTATTGTGTTGCTTAAAATAATTATATCGGCCTCTAATGAATTTTTATGGTATTTTTAGAAATATTCTTTCTTTTAATATGAATAATAATATTTGTTTAAAAATTTGTTTTATTACGATTTTTATTAAAAAAAAATTATGATTTAAGAGTTTAACTAAAGATTTATGAGAAAGGAAATTTTTAGAAATTTTTGGGATATTTTATGATGAAAAATGGAATTTATATGAATTTTTATAAAAGAAATTCATATTATTAATTATATAATAATTATTATTATATTTAAAAAAAAATGAAATCTGCAGAATCATAAAACGAAACCGGGGGCGGAATTTCAGAAGAAGAAAAAAAAAAGAGAGGAATAGTATATGCATAGTGAGTGCATAGTAATTTCAAATTTTATCTTTCGATTTGGAGTGCTTAAGGGCTTCCAATCTCAAAACTGAAGGTGTTATTGGATTTAGGATGAAGAGTACTTCAGTTTTGACCGATCAGTTTTTCAAATCAACCGTTGAATCGCTGTAGATCTGAAGTAGAAAATCTCGGTAAAAGGTAAGTTCTGAAAAACCTTACTTAGGGACTTCTAATTAGAAATTTGACTCCGTAGATGGATTCAGAAACTAGATAAATATTAGGATATGAAATTGTTTTGTTGATTCGGTAAAATTTTGGTGACAGTGAATAGTGTTTTTCGACGATGAATAGTGGCGTTGAATAGTATTTTCCGGTGGTGAACAGTACCAAACTCATTTAAGGTTTTTGGACTTTCCGGACTCGATTTTGGGGTCTGTTTTACCGAATGCAGACCAGGAACTAGGATTTTAGGGCTGTCCAATCTGGAGCCCTTACTTGTGAGTGGGTTTTTCATACTATAGCGCATGTTTTATGAATTCGGTTTATAACTCTCTCTCTCGTATGATTTTAACTAGTTGGAATGTATGCTAAATTGTTTTACTGCTTTGAAAACCAATATGTTCCAACCATGTTAGAAATTATAAATTTAAATCCTAGTTGAACTCTAGGTATGCAAGGCAAGCATCTAGGCTGATAATTCTCCATTTGAGCTAGATTTATAGAAATGCGAACTTAGTCATAGAAATGAACTAAGTTAGCCATGAAATGATTTGATGCATGATGAGCATATATGTGACGTCTACGGACGATCTAAGTTTAAAAGGGAAAGTTTATGATTATAAAGGTCTCCATGGGAATTCATGGATGAGATATATTTTAGAACGAAATTTTATGCATGAAAAGAGCTAGATGGAGAATTATAGCTTTATTGTAAAGTTATTGAAATGTTTTACTTTAAACTCTTTGAATAGCATATTTCAAATGTTTTCTATTGGAAGGACCCTTTTAGATCACTGTTAGCTAGCCACAGGTAGTGCTAGCCCTGGTGCACCATGATCATGTTAAGGCTTCGGCCTAGGATACTGTGACGGGCATATGACTGCCTAAGACACAGGGATTTAGGGTAGACTTATGTCTATGCCTACAGTGATTGCCATACCCATTGCTATGTGCTTGGGGACCCATTGCTATATGCTTGGGGACCCATTGCTATGTGCTTGGGAAATTTAGGGTAGACTTATGTCTATGCCTACAGTGATTACCATACCCTTGCTGTGTGCTTGGAGGATTTAGGGTGGACTTATGTCTACGCCTACAGTGATTACCCTACCCTTGCTGTGTGCTTGGGGGAGATGATAGATCTGTTAGGAAAGACCTCCAATAAACTGATGCATTTTTCTTAAAGATTAAATATTTCTAAACAAGCTCATTCATCATTGTTATTGCATAAATATCTTCATTTATTACTTACCATGCATAATTGATTTGCTTACGGTTATTGATTTAATCATGTTTTATCTTTTGAATATACATTTGAACTGTTTAGCATTCTTTTAATAAATTATGGTTAAATGCTTAATGTTTCTATTGTTATCTTTACATTTGGATTTCAATTATTAAACCCATTGCGAAACACTCGTGCTTGGTTTGCCCTGTTTCAGTTATAGTATGATTTACTCATTCACTGAGATGTGGTAATCTCACCCCTCTTTTGTTTCCTCCCCACAGATAGTCAAAGAGACTTTGATCCAGCTACAGCTTCGTAGGAGGCTGAAGATAGTGTTGGTGAGCCCCAATTTGGGCAAGGCTCTTTTGTACTGTTTGTTTAGTTTAGTTATGTCTAGAGTATCTCCATGAACATACAGGCAGGATCCTCGCTTTCTTGCGTATTTTGATGTGTTGTTTGGAAAATGGTTTTATGTTTACAACAATGTTGGTATTATGAGGCCTTGGGCCAAGTTGAATCACATGAATATTATGAGGCCATGGGCCAAGTTGAATCAAGGATGTTGGATTCATGAGATATATATATATATATATAAACAGTATTTTCTGATATTGGATGTGGCATATGTGGCCAGTTATATTTATTATGTATTCTGGATTGTGTGCTGGATGTCTGTGCATGCTATGTGTTAGGCTTGCGGCTAGGGGGAAACCCTTATGCTGTGCCGGTCATGTGTTCCATCATTTGGGGCCGTGACATAACCTGGCTCGTAACTAGACTAACTTTGCACTATCAGGTGCTTACGAAGATGATCTAGGATGTGTAGAAGAGAGCAGCATAGGGTCTAACTCACCCATCCTAAAGACGTTGCCTTTCCATCTCTAACTTTCCACAACCTCCAGGTAGAGAGCATTATCATATGGTAATGAGCTCTCTCCTTCACTTTTTGTGGACTAAGCCCAGCGCCACTCAGTTTGCACATTTAAAATTAAAAGAGCTAATGATGAGTTGAACATAAAAAGATATATGTTTAACCTAACATATTAAGAATTATATACTTACAGCAACACGTTGAGCCTTTTGACAGGACCACTTTCCATCGTTTAACTTCTTGCTCCACTCCATAATCTTGAAAGTAGTGGGTTCTCTATGCAGGTCATGTTTCTGTAACAAACTCATTACTAAAATATTAGTACATTTGAGATAATCCATTTCTATGCTTAGCTATAGAGATCGACCCACCAGTGTATGATGAACCACCTATATCTACTGATTGATTTTGCTTGGCTTTGCTACTCTTCTCTTGCCACTAGGGACTCCTCTATTATTAATCCAACTATTCCCTAATAGATGGATGCACCCAGTTGTTTTTTATTTTCCCTTTTTGAGCTTGTTTATAAGGTTTTTGAGGCATTTTTTACCCTTATGGTAAAAAATTCTCCTAACCATATGGTCATGAGCAGAAAGACATATATACATTTCCTACAAATAAAAAAACTAGTTAGTTCAACAACTATAAAATAAATTTGCATACTAATTAAGAATATACTAAAAAAATTAAACTTACACAAAATTTAGCAAATCACACTGTCTTTTTACGCTCAATAACATCACTCCAACATGTCCAAGGCCCAATAAAGTGAGACCTAATAACATCAGCAATAATACCTGATGGTTCTCTAATAATGTCAAATCTGATTTCAAAAAAAGAATGTAAGTTATCATAAATTCCCAAATTAATTATAAAAACTAGCATGCTAATAAACTCAGTTTACTTACTTAAAATAGACATCTCCAGGAGCAATCAAAGTCCTCTTATCATGTGTTTCATGAGGCTGAGCGGATGAAGGTGCCTTAGTACCCAATGTGATAGGAGAGGGCTGTGTGGATGAACATAGTTCTGATGATCCCTGAACGACTAGAATGGATGGAGTAGAATTATTCTCAGTGGGAGTGGAAAGAGTCACTTTAACACGTCTTCTCCCACGAGCCCTAATGGTTTGACCACGTCCCCGACCTGTGTCAACCATCTGTAAAAAAGAGGACAAATTCATAATTAATACAAAATACTAAAATAACAAAAATCACAACTTATTTCATTATTACAATAAATTCATTACAATATATTATAATCTAATCTAAACTAATCAACAGATGTTTTTGAATCACTAAATTCACCTTCACTCTCTGAAGAAGCATAAGTATCTTCACTTGACATATCTACTTCTGCTTGGTTAACCATGTTTCCATCAACTTCTTCTACATCACCATCTCCATCTACGTACAAGTGAATCTTATATATATATATATATATATATATATATATATATATATATATATATATATATATATATATATATATATATATATATATATATATATATATATATGTCAACTTGTATTATTGAAAGATTTTGAATTTCATCTTGATATGGAACATCCATTTCAGTTTGTTGAGCACCATGAGTATTTATTGTACTACGTGCCTTTATTTTAATAACACCTAACCCAAACATTACGACCCTTTAGATATGGTGTATAATACATTTTTTTAGCTTATTATGCAGGTATAAAAGGAGCGTATGCCTAGCTGTATCTTCTCAACTGTTTAACTTCAATAAGCCCAAAGGTGATATACCTTTGTCCTTTGATTAGGAGTATTGTCAAACCACTGACACTTAAAAAGCACTACCTTTTTTATAAGCTAACCAATGAAACTTACTTTAAGAATATCAGTCAATATCCTATAGAAGTCATGTTCTGTTTGTCTATTAATGCCTCATGCACATACACCATAACTTAAAGCTTGCTTGTCTTCGCTATGTTTAAGAGTATGAAACCTATACCTATTGATTATATATACTGACCATGATTCAACCTTCGTAAGTGGACCCCAAGCTGAACCCTGTAAAATATGATCATGAATATTGTTTATTGGGTTTTCCATCTAGTTGAAAAAAATGTTATCTTGTATCATATAAGCCAAGAAAAAATTCATAGTTAGCAAAATACTCATATATTCTCTAAACCACAGAAATATTGGAAGCAATCTCAGAGTCAATTTGAGATTCTTCGATATTTGGAACAAGCTTCTTCAAAAATTAAACATACATCCTGCAGAATATAATATAAATGAATTGTGAAGTTGACTTTGAATAAGATAGTAAGTGCACAATGATTTACATGTGTAAAATTTAAATTTGCACATGCTCTAAGTAAGGTTAAACCTCTTTGCAGTTATTAAGAATGTATAAAATGATAGTTCTCATGTCATAATCATCAAGGAACATAGACTGATATTTTTCACTACCACGTCTAGGATAGTTGAAAATTGACATTGGTGTGTGAGAGAAAGAACTTTCACCTTTATCATTATGTGACAATCTAGTCCTTCTTGAACATACATTTGATGGAAAGTATTAAGAAAAAAATGTAGACATTTCCTCCACTAAATATACTTCACATATAGACCCCTCCACCAGAGCTTTGTTTTTGAATTTTTCTTTTAAAGTTTGCAAAAACCTAAACAATAATCAAGAATTTCATTCAATAGTATAAATCATATATCAATTACGTAAATTAAATTTCTTAGGCAAATGGACACACACCTTTTAAAAGGATACATCCATCGATATTAAATTGGACTTCCAATCCAAGCTTTATAAGGAAAATGGATAGGACTCGGTAATGCATCAAACGAAATGGGCAACAAGCGTTGCATGAACTCATGTAAATCATGACTTTTCATACTGTGAAACTTTGCCTCTTTCATATCCACACACCTAGCCAACTTGGATGTATATCCTTCTAGCAACTTTAAATCTTTTACCCACTCACAAACTGCTAACCATTGTGATTTACTCAAAGTATATTTTGCTTTTGGCTTTATGTACTTATCATGGCCAATCTTTTGCATCTTAAGCTACTTACGTATGCAAATTTAACCCATATCAAGTCTGGCTCGACATATATCTTTTGTCTTACCTTTTATGTCTACTATTGTATTAAATATGTTCATAAATATATTTCTCTTTGTATGCATCACATCTATATTATGGGGAAGAAGTTGTGTTTTTCAATATGGTAAACTCTAAAGTATGCTTTGTTTTGTCCAATTATGATCCCTATTACTCCCAGGTAGATGTATTCCTTAAGATTCTTAGATTATAGGTATTGCTCTAACCATATCCTATATCAATTCACAACTGAACTATTTGGGAATGGGAGAGTGTTCGTCACAATGCTTCTTGAATGAATTTTTATTCTTTCTGTAAAGATGATTAAGTGGAAGAAACTGATGGTGACAATCAAAGAATTATACCTTACGACTATGTTTAAGATGAAATGTTTTGGATTGATTCATACAAACTAGGAGAGCAAGCTTTCCTACAGTTGACTAATCCGATAACATTCCATAAGCATGGAAGTCATTTATATTCCACATCAATGCTCCCTTCATCACAAAAATTTGCTTTAAAGACACATCATAATTTACAATGACTTCATTCCATAACATCTTTAAATTATATATGAGTGGCTCCATATACACATATATCTTACTCTTAGGGTTTGATAGACCTGAAATTATGATTGTCAAAAACATAAATTCTCTCTTTATACATATCTATGGAGAAAGATTATATGGAGTTAAAATGATAGGCCAACATGAATATGTTTTAATATTGCCCATATGGATGTAATCCATCTGTGCATAGCCCCAATCTCACACTGCGAGGGTCTTGTGCAAATTTTGGATACATTCTATTAAAATGTTTCCATGCCTCTACATAAAACGGATGATATAATACACCGTCCTCTCTTTGGTTCTCATTGTGCCATCTCATCTAACCAGTAGTGGACATTGATGAATACAACCTTTGGAATCTTAGAACAATAGGAAAAAACCACATTTGGGATTTAGGGATCTATTTTGAGTTGCCCCTTCGAGAAGTTCTTTTATATCGTTCTTCCTCACAAAATTTGCAACGTCTAAGTTGCTAATCATTTTACAAAATAACATGCAACATTTAGGACAACAATCAATTTTAATGCATCATATCCAAAGTTACGATACATTCTTCTTTGCATAATAAATGTTATTTGGCATATGATTTTTATTTGGTAATGCATTGCCAATACCCTAAAATATTTGATTAAAACAATCTTGAGACATATTATAATCTAACTTCAAACTCACAGCCTACAAAGAGATTGACAACTTCGACTAAGTCTCACATTCCTCCAATAACGGTGCTTGTGAAGAAGCGAACATGTTATAAAATCTTTGAGCAGCTAGATTTGGATCCTCCTCCACATTTTCAGTCACCGCTTCACCAAATTGTAATTGAGCACCAATTTCAAGTCTAGCTGTGTCCATAATCATTTGCTGATAGAGATTGTATTCTTTCCTCCGTCCATCTTTACTGTACTATGAGCTTTCACCAATAATTGGCATGATCTATGGTGATGTTTCTCCATGGGTTGTCCACCAATAATATTTTGGCATGAATCCCTTGCTAAACAATTGAGCTTTAACATCATCTAATGACTTGTACAACTAACACTTGTACCGTATACAAGGGCACCTAATCAAAATGGATGTTTCTTCTTTGCTTTCACTGTTAGCAAATCGAATAAACTCAACAGCTTCATCCATAAATTCATCCAATATTCCTGAATTCCTCTCATTTAACCTATTATACATCCGCTTTTGATTTTCTGGAATTTCTATGATAACCAACTGTAGGACAAGCTATCAGTGGCTAATTTATGCTATTATTTCATAAATCCACATAAATAAAGGGGAGGAGGGACACATTTTATAATACCTATTCCACATTGATAAAATTAGATTATTTTAGTATGCATGTGATTATATAGTAACATTCTCAAGGTTTTTTTTAGTTATACACTCATAGTCCAAATAAAACACATTCCTAAACAATACATTATTCTATGTCTATTTCTGAACAATACGCTCATAGTCCAAATAGAGTGCCCACTTCAAATTATGGGCGGCCTCCAAATACAACTCCTATTTCTAATGATGGATAAACACCTAGTGGGGTTTCCCCTTCTAATCCACCACAGCTACCAAGGGAAGCTCCTACACCAACAGGTGGCGTGGAGAGTATGAAGCTGTCATTAATATTGACAACCATATTCTATGTCTCTTTGCTTTATTATAATTAATGAACTTTTAGTCAACTGTGCTGCAACATAAAAAAGAACTAAAGCAAAGGCGTCTGGACCAGCTTTTTGCTTTTAGTTGAAAATTTTAGTAACTAAATATTATGTTTACAGAGTTTGCTGTTGGTTCATTTTCCTTCTTATATCATATCAAACTCTAGTCCTAAAATATGTTCCTGGAGTGAGATTCATAGGAAAATAATCATTATTTATACATATAGGCATTCACATTCATATAGGTTTACAAACCATAGCCATTCACATTCAATAGATCAATTCAAATATTTATCTATTTCTCTCGCTTTACCATAATAAATTGTAAAGGAAATAAATAGAGAAAGTAAAGACCAAGAAATAAACTATGAAACAAAAATTATGCATTAAAATAAATCCATGTTTATATATAGCCATAAAAAAATCAATGCATTTAATAAATAAACCCTAAATCTTCTTTTTTTTTTATAGCAATTTCATATCATAATGAAATAAGAGTTAGAGCATTTATCATAACATACACATTTGATAGGCCAAGTAAGCATATATCATGATCATAAAGATATATTGACATCATAAGCCCATGAAAGTAAGATTATAAAATATCTTTATCTAAGATGTCAAAACCACAAAGCAAAAGTTTAGAGACATGAAAGAGATACTTAGTGGAGATTTTAGCAAGTTAAACTTGGTAGTAGACATAGCGTGAGTAGCAAAAAATTTGAAACCAATGCTAGCTCCTTATCGACAGTAGTGGAAGGTTTGTAGCAGCAACCAGTTGTGGTGATGAGGACACCAGAAGAGCTACACGAGATGCGACATTGCCAGCGAGGACAATAGAAGGAGTGAATAGCGGCAGGGGGAAGAGAGAAAATGAAAGGTCCAACGTGTAGAGGGAAATTATAATAGAATTTAGGGCTTAGGGATTTATAAAGATTTACGACTAATGTTGCGACGATGTTGCGATGGATTTTTTTTTTTTGCTTCTTCCATATCGATCACTATATCGATCGCAAGATTAGTTAAAATTGCTTTCATATAAAATCAGTCATAAATAGTTTCCTTTCAGTCACAATTTGAGACAGATATTTTTCTATCTCTGAATTCGGTCATAAATCATCTTCTTTTTTTGTAGTGAGAATGCCTTTTGATTCATAATAGGATAAGGCATGTAAATATGCACTTTCTATAATGTCCAACTTCTATTATCAAGATTTAGGAAGGCTTCTTAAAATTTGAAGTAGTTGAACATATCATCTATGCTCTCCTCTTCTTTAATCATAAATAATTCTTATTCGTGCACCAACATGTTGATTTTTGTTTCCTCCACCTTGTTAGTTCCTTCACGAGTGACCTCCAACTTATCCCACATTTGTTGGCAATGTGACAATCTAAGGTTTTGTCATATTCTTTTCCACTAATAGCACAAAATAATATGTTAAAGACATGAATTAATTTGAATCATTTTAATATCCTCTTCATTCCATTCACTTTTTAGTTTATCAACTTCACAATTCTCAACCATTTTCTTTGGATTCCTACGTCCATCTATGATATGATGACATCCAATGCAGTGTATTTGCTTGATCGAATGAAGATCCACAACCTTGTTTTCTAATGCTATAGTGGTTCCCAATAAAAAAAAATGGTGGCCTATTGGTGGAGCATCTTCTGCAAAACATGGTCCATTAAGATCGATTAACCATTTACAATTCAATAAGGACCTTTACTTGGGCTATTAAGCACAAAACAAAGTGAGACTGAAGCTCTGATACCAATTAAAAGAAAAATAACACAATAAGGGTTGAATTGAGTTATATACACAATTTTGCCTCTTCTTTGCAAAAAGGTGTTTTAAACACTTCATGGCCAAGGAACCTTTAAGTAAGATTAAGATACTTAGATCAATAGGAAAGAACAAATTATGACAAAAGTAAAATAGCAAAATGAAATATTAAAAAATCTCGCAAAACGTATTGTGCTAACTCAGAAAATTTATAGTTGACGCAAAGTTGTATCAATAGCACAAAACATATAAAATGTGTAAACTAATGCAAGATAAAGATAGAGAGATAGGGAGAAGAGCTAAACTCCTAGTTAGGCCATTAACCTAGTATACATTAAGTCCCTTAGCTCTCAAGGAATTTTCTTTATGACAACTTTAATTTGCAAGAAATGGATTATTTTCATATGCTCACCAAAAATTATGACAACTTTAGTTTCTTACGTCAACTAGAAATGCTCACTTTTCTACATATCTACTCACTAGAAAGTTAGGAAAGATCTCATGTAAAAGTGATACAATGAAGCGAAGGCTAAACAACAAAGACATGCAAGAGTAACTCTAAAACACTCTAAATAAAATTGATCTGCCAATGCATGATCAGTAACTCGAAGTATATCAAAGATGAACAAGAAGCTTTTACATTGGCATATCAATTTTATAGACTTTTAGATCACCCAACCATTGCTTAAATTGCTAATTGAAGTGCTAAGCCCTTGAGAGATGAAGAAGTTGCAATCTTGCAAATTCCAAAACTTTGTCTTGTTTGAGTTGGCCCAAAAATTTACAGTCGGTATGAGAACATGACAACCTAGAAAATTTTCCTCGCTTCGCAATTTTTTCTTCTAACCCCGGAGAGACTTTTTCCTCATGTTTTAATTGTGTTTCATTGCATAATGTTATCCTAAACCTTTATCATGTACCCTTCTTGAAATAGTTCCTTTTATGAAGTCTTTGGTTATTTAAAGCTTGATTATTTGCAACTTACTCTTCCTAATTATCCTTCATAACATTTAAGTAAGATACCATTAAAAGCCCCATAATCATGCTAGAAATAATAAATAAATGGTTTTGAATTCTTCATAAATTAGTCAGATGTGGTTTCTTACTGAGTATACCAACTTAATATAGTTGGTTATCATCAAAATATCTTAAAATAAAAACTAAAACTTTGGATCTAACAATTAATTATCTCTTTTAATTTAACCTTATTTTTATTTTTATTCATTTATCTTTTTTGTTTCCTTCTTATTTATCTCTTTTGTAATTCATTAAAGAGTTTTGTAACCTTGAACGTAAAAGCAAAAAGAATAAATTAAATAAACTAGTATGATCCATCTGCTTCATGCTTTTCTGCTAATAAGTTCAGAACTTGTGAAAATCTAGGCCTAATTGATAACGAAAAATAAATTGGGAATCCAGTTAAGTGAGAATTAGTATAAGGACCAATTGAATTTCCGTGTAATCTTCGGGGAGGCAGAGAATAATTAATTTAACCTTAATATAATTATTATATTCGTATTGATAGAGACTTTTATGTACGAGAATGATTGATGATGTGAGATATTTTAAATGTGACTTCTTCTCCCGTACATTGAAAATATTTCCTATACTTACGCCCTCAAAAAGGATGACGAAAAGATGGAAGATCAAATAAGTTTGAGTAATAGCTACGTGGGATGCTTAAATGAATCAATTTATTCGTATACGATTTTACTTGATGATGGTATTAAAATCATATTATGTTTACTATTATTCAATAAATATATGCACCATACTTTTTTATTTTGGTATGTGTGTTACAAGAAAGACTACAAATTTTCGTCAATAAAGTAAAACTACTTTTCAATTAGTTTTAGCTTTCCATTTCTTCACAATAATTAACATCAAATTTTGTAATTTGAAATGAAGATAAACAATGGAGATGCAAGCTGAAAATTGAACAAGTTCATTCATGTTTGAGCCATTTTATACCAGCTAAATTATTCAACTGTAAGCAAGTGAATTAATTAAGCATAGATGAACGAGTACCCTTGGAAATTGGATCACATAGATACTTTTGTTCTTATATGATTAATTGTACTTTAATTATCTTTTGAGGCAATTTATAAGGTTCAATAATCTTTTTTTTTTAATTATATCTTTTATTTATTTCAAATATATACAGCTTGTTTCAATTATCTCTTTAATTTTTTTTATAATTTTTCTTTATCCAAGTATATTTTTTAGTCACCTACTTATAATTATCACATGATTTAATTCATTTAGTACTTATTTTAAATATTTATTTGTAAATTTTTATATACCACTATGATTGATATGTAGTTCAGGATAATAACAGTACAATATCCTTAATTATCTCTTTAAGATTTTATATTTTATAGGCCTCGCTCTCACGCAACCACACCATCCACACAGGCACATGTTCTTGTATGGTTTCCTATAACATACTCTACCATTTTTTAAGTAAAAGCAATAGATAAAACAAGGCTAAACTGTGATAATATTTATCTCATGTAACTAAATAGACCAAGCTGAATATATATGGCTTTTAATATGCATGATTTATTTCCATGCTTAATTTATAATAAAAAGTGCATATCAAGATTTCAACTTACAAAATAATAGTTGCACTGATAAAAAAAAAATATTTTGTACCTTTTTCTTACAGTTTATGTATAAAAAATGAAAAATATAGAGAATAATTGTGCTTTAAAATTGATAATAAATAATTTGAATTTAAATAAATATTAATCCAGACATAAAATAAGAGTTTATAAACCCAAACCCAGCTCACTGTTGCCATATCTAAAAGAACTGATATCAAGATTATGCCACAAAGCTCACTCTCCCATATTTTAGGAACTCATTAACATAGGAACAATTACAGGATTCCCTCCATTAAAGTAACTAGTTCTATAAATAGCCATCTCCAAAAGCCCCCCGGATCTGTCAGTGGGTTGGGGTAGGGGATAAAGGCATCAACTAGGGAGTTTGGTAGCCACAGACCTTCAATATGAGTCTGAATAAATCTTCAATGAGAAGGCTCGATTGGCTTTTCCTCGGGTTAACGGACCTCTACTTGTAGAGGATACCTGCCTCTGCTTCAATGCTTTAAGAGGCTTTACAAGTAAGTTCTGTTTCACTTTAGACTGACTCCTCCGGTGAACTTTATTTTCCTTCTGATTTCAATGAGTAGATAGATCTCAATTTAGTTAGGATAGTGGATTGTACATTTTTTTGTGGACATTTAAGAAACTACTATTCATTAAGAATATATCAAGTATGAAAGATAGTAAACAGAAAATAAAATGTGGGTAAAATAAGTTATACAACTTTTAAAGATACAGACAAACAAATACTACAACTAAAAAAAGAAGAGAAAATATACCTTATAAATAACAGTTTATCAAATATTATATCTCAATATATCAGATGCATAACCAAGAATGTGTCTCTATTTTTTTATTTTCTATTATTGATAGTAAATTATACATGATCGGGTCATTTTAGTCCCTCCATGTGAAAGGCCAATCAAAAACATTCATGGCCCTCAAAGGGTTAAACAAATCTTATGCAATTGTCTGTTTTACTTATATAATAAGCAAATTTCACCACAGAGAACTCGTTACTCGTCAATCTGTGAAAAAGTTTAAGAGTTGACATTTTAATGCGGATAACAGCAAACCGGCAGAAATCTAGGCACAAAGTTCACAAAGAATGGTTCCTCTACGGTATGCAGAATTTTAGAAAAACAAATGTCTAGTGTCTGACACTTCTGATTTAAGGGATCCAATACTATATGTTTTCTGTGGAATGCATGGCGTTAATTAATTCTCTTCCGTAACATCATATTTCAATTACCATCAGAAAGGTTATTATTTTCTATTGCCTGTCCTTTTAAATTTTAATAAATGAGATGCATCTTGTAATACCATGATAAAGAACAGGAAAAGAGGCACACAAATTTTTAACTTGTGGTAGGAAACAATGCAGATTAAGTACTATGGAGCTGTTCATCTGTGCATTCAAAGAAATTTCATACTTCTTAGTTCTTGGTGAAAAATCACTGATTTTTGAATTTGGTCATCACAATACTAAGTTGTGTAAGCGGAATCTTTATATGATACTAAATGACATAACTCATTAATCTTATCATTTTTCTTGGTTGTACTACCCATTTATATATCATTCAAGTCGGATATATTTCCATGCAATTGTTTCTTCACTACAAGGAAGGTGGGGTTTAATGACGGAGGGATAACGACAGTCAACAAAAACTATTGTTAAACCACGATTTAACGACAGTTTTGTAACTATTGTTAAAATTTCAATTTTAACGACTGTTAAAGTAAAAATGTCATTAAATAGAGATAGTTAAGATAAAACCATCGTATAGTATGTCACAGATAATACTGCTCCTAGTAAATAGCGAAGTTTAACGACATTTTTTATGTACTGTGGCTATTTAACGACGGTTTAACATTAACCGTCATGGATTAACGACGGTTAAAGACTAACCATCATTAAATAACTACGGTTGAAGTTGAACCGTCAATTCCGCATTAAACCGTCGTGAATCTATAACGTTTAGAATTTTGACCATTACTCGATATATGTGTGGTTCAACGACGGTTTTCCTCAAACCGTTGTTAACCCTAGTTATAACGACAGTTACTAGTAAAAACCATTGTTAGGTGGGATTGATGACGGTTAGTAATCCGTTGTTAATGTGTTTTACAATGATTTCAAAACCGTTGTTAAATTACGCGTTCTTTTATAAATTTGAATTCTCCTCTCATTTTCATTACGAAAACTTCAAATTATAGTCTTTCCTTACAAAATACATCTAAGTGTTCCAGGAAAGCATAAGTTGACGTACTTTGGTGTGCTTTGAGAGTTTTATTTAATCTTGTTAAAGATATGTCATATAATGATATAATTATGTTTGAGTAATTTTGTTAAAATATTTTATGTTCAACATTTTTTTCTATATTAATTTTTGTTTTTTTTTTTTTAAAACTTGTGGTAACCTATCGACTTTTGTGCGTTGTTTCTATGGAATCACTTTAAAGGCATGCAATTTAATTATTTTTATTTTAAAGAAATTTATTTTAAAATATTCTACGTTAAAATGCAATAATAATAAATATTTTATGTACTTCTTATTTATTTAAAAAATATAGTTTATATTGTGATGTACATGTATGAATAAATTTTTAAATTTATGTCACTTTGCAATGTTAATGATATTTAATATTATAATATATTATGTGCGTTGAAAATATTTATGAAGTCATTTTTTATAGTAATGCTGAAATATTGGATTTAATTATTTATAAGTAAAATATACGTAACTAGTATTAGAAAAAATTTATAAAAATTAAAAATAGATATCTTCAGGCAGAGTTGATGGAATAATATGATAAATTTATTAAATATACGTAGTTAAAAATAAAATTTTTTAATAAAAAATACAAGTAATTTTTAAAAAATGAAAACAAATATATATAATAACATAAATTTAGTAGAGGAATTGAAGTGCAGTTAATGAGGTAAAATAATAAATTTTAGTAAATAGACAGAGTTAGTATTAGAAATAATTTTTAAAAACTATAACACTACTTTAAAAATATACGTATATTTTAATATAAGTTTAACAAATATA
The DNA here is from genome assembly GCA_037074535.1 of Gleditsia sinensis. Lineage (NCBI taxonomy): Eukaryota > Viridiplantae > Streptophyta > Magnoliopsida > Fabales > Fabaceae > Gleditsia > Gleditsia sinensis. Next base: position 22,182,022 of record CM073472.1, read on the forward strand.
TATAATAATATAAATTTAGTATAAAATGATAGTGAATTCAATTTTAAATATAAGTTATTTAATGTTAAAAAAATATAATTAAAATTGATGCAGATAAATTGAAAATAGTTATTATATCGATAAACGTTTTTAAATAATATACATAAATTATTAATATTTAAGTTTAAGTACAGTTGATTTTAAAATATTAAAATATTTGCGCAGTTGATGAGGTAAAATAATAAATGTTAGTAAATAAACAAAATTAGAATTAGGAATTGTTTTAAAAAAATTAAAAACACTAATTTAAAAATACACTTAGTTTTTAAAAAATGAAAACAAATATATATAATAACATAAATTTAATAGAAAATAAAAGTGAAGTCAGTTTTAATGCACTACGTTCTTACACTAGATTCTCTAGTAACTACCAATATCTTATGTGTAATTGAGTAGAACTGTTCTTGAATATATGGCCTTTATATAGGCCACTTTATTACTTTTTCAGATAGGGAATTGAAATTTCAATTCCTTATCTGAATTCCAATGAAATTTTACCATGTAAATACTATAATTGAAATCGTAGCGGTAGATATAAAATCATAATTCAATCTTTTGCTGCTCAAGGCTATCATTGCCAAGACGACGTGATCTATCAGATTTGATCATGAAACTCATCCTTTAAATTAATGACATTAACAGAATGAAATAAAATTGGCACATGACCAAAAAATTTCTCAATGGCACTGTTTAAGAAGTTAGAATTTTCCTTATTGAATTCGTAGAGATTTTTCAAGTGTTTTATTTCATATTATGCAAGCCAATGGCATCATTTATCCCACTTTCATAAGGTGCGACAAGTCTTGCCAATGAAATCTATAATTTTTATGCATCTAAGTTTGCATTATAAGCTTCTTAAGATCAAGTAGGTATCTAATTCCTCTTTTTTTAACTATATTTTCAATATCTCTCTTAAACTCTTTAGGATCTGGATTCTTTATTTATATCGAACCAATGAGGAGGATTCTTTATTTGGTGCTTCATTGAATGTCAATGATCATAAAGTGTGTTAATTTTTTTTTTCACTTAAAGCATTTTAAACCTCTTCAAAATGTGTTGTGTTTTATGCACAAGCAATTGCAAATGCCTTCCCATGCAAAATAGTAATGTTTTCAATTTAGAGTAAGAGTTATTTAGGTTAATTGTTATCTAAATTCATAATTATTTCATATATGGATAAATTGTGGATCCATAAACCTCGACAATCAATAGAGTACCTGAATGGTTTAGACGGATTTTTAGAATTCGCAAATGCCAACTCTGGTTTTAAAGGTAGAATAATATGCCTATGCCCAAAGTGTAGATTCAAGAAATGGCAACTCATCGAGGTTGTACACCAACACTTGATCGTCAAACCATTTCTGGAGGGATACAATTTCTGGAGTTTGCACGAAAAAATAATTACTGAAGATCCTACTGCAGGACATCCTATAATGCCAATTGAGGTTGTAGAACCCATTGTTCGAGATGACCTTGTGTAGGACATAGTCCGTGATGCATTCAGGGTTCACCCCAAAAATGAGAGCATCAATTCTATGGATATGCCTATTCTACAGTCAGCAAAAAGGATGGATGATAGTGTCAAAGATTTTTATGAATTACTAAAAGATGGTCAACAACCACTCTACGAAGGCTATAAGAAGCATTCCAAATTGTCTTTTTGATGAAGTTATATCACATCAAGTGTTTGTGCGAGATGTCGATGATACTTGAGTTGTTTATTGATGTATTCCTAGATGCGAAGATTCTGCCTTCATTTTACGAGGATAAAAAGGTCATTAATAAGTTGGGGTTGAATTATAAGAAAATTCATGCATGCCAGAATGATTTACGTTATACTGGAGTGAGCATGAAAGTAGACAAACTTGTAGTAACTACTTCGCACCAAGGTGGAAACTGAAACAGAAGGGGGAAAAGCGAAAAAAGGTGCCTAATAAAATTCTTAGATACTTTCCTGTTAAGGCAAGGTTGTAGAGGTTGTTCATGTCTTCTAAGACTGCTGAATTTATGAGATGGCATTTTGAAGACAAAATTTCTGATGGCATCATGAGACATCCAATGGATTCTGAGGTATGGAAGAGATTTGATCTTCTGAATCCTCAATTTGTATCAGATTTGAGGAACGTTCGTTTGGGCCTTGCAACAGATGATTTCAATCTATTTGGAAACCTATCTACAAGTTACAACATATGGTCAGTTGTGTTGATTCCGTATAATCTTCCTCCTTGGATGTCTATGAAACAGGGTTCATTCTTGTTATCAATGATAATTCCAGGAATAAAAGCATCGATGAATGATATATATGTATTTTTACAACCACTAATTGAGGAGTTGAAGGAGTTATGGGTTAAAGTGTTAAGATGTACGATGCCTTCAATAAAGAAATGTTCAATATGCATGCAGCTCTTTTGTGAACAATTAGTGATTTCCCTGACCTTGGATGTTTATCAAGCTGGAATACTCTTACTGGATTAGTCTGTCTACACTATAACTTTGACTCAACTCCAGTGCGTCTCCCTTATAGTCAAAAGTGGTGTTTTATGGGACATCACCGCTTTCTATCTTTGGGTCATAAATTTAGGATAGCTCGCAATAGGTTTGACGAAAAAGGGGAAAGAAGAAACCCTCCTCTGCAATTGAGTGGCGTAGAAATTTTAAGACAAGATGACTAAAGTTGTCTTTAGAAAAAATGTGGAAACTGATACTGGGACTCAACAACGGCGTTCCCGAGGTCAGGGTATGGTTGATGCTGGGGCTCAATAATGGCATAAAAAAGTATATTTTTCAAAATTCTGTATTGGTGCGAATAATATGCTACGTCATAATCTTAACGTCATGTATATTGAAAAACATGTCTATGAAAACATCATTTACACTTTACTTAATGATTCTGGCCGTTCAAAGGACCACGTATATTCGCAAAAAGACTTAAAAGAGTTTGGTGTGAGGCCTGAGCTGTGGCCAAATGATGATGGTAAATATCCACCTACTTTGTTCATATTGACAAATGCAGGCAAAGAAATCTTTCTCAAAACACTTAATAATGTATCCTTATGGAACAATTGTTACCATTAGGCATAAGTAAGACACTTCCCAAGCCGATGTCCACAGTTCTGATCGAGTTCTATTCATTCTTCAAACAACTTTGTTCTAGAGTTTTAAATGTTAATGAACTTGATTAACTTTAAAATCGTATCATTATGACAATGTGCCATCTGGAAATATTATTCCTACCGTCTTTCTTTATAGTCATGGTACACTTGACTGTACATTTGGTCATAGAAGCGAAATTAGGAGGACCAGTCTAATATCATTGGATGTATTCCATCGAAAGGTATAAAAAAAGAACACATAATTCAAATTTCTTTCATTATTGTTAACCCAATTTTATTCAATTAATCTATGTTGTGTAGATACTTGGATAAGCTTAAATCTTTCGTGCAGAATAGAGTAAGGTCAGAAGGCTCAATAGCAGAGTCGTACATTACAAGAGAAGTTTTATTGTTATGTTCCAGGTACATAGATGGTATTGACACTGTCTTCAATTGTCCTCCTCGTGCAGATGATTGACCCGATATTGGGACGTCAGACAGGGGTTTGTTCCCACCAATAGAAAGATTGGTTGGTGGATTTGAATATTTCACACTTTCTCCCTGGCAAGAATTGTAGGCCTATCGGTATGTCTTAACAAACTGCAAGAAAGTTGATCCTTACTTACAGTAAGTTAACTCACACTTAGCTACATTTGCATACAATTTTGCTTTCTGTGTAGCATTAAGTGTATATACAATGTTTACTCAACAAGGAATTTAGAGACTATGTATTGCATAGTGTAAGAAGTCGAATGCGAGCATCTACTGAGATAGATAAAAAAATCCACAGGGAATTTGTCTTTTGGTTTTCGCATCTTGTAAGTGTTTCAACGTGATCACATTTCATTCATTTGTCAAATATGAGTACAACTCATCCTTTATTCTGTTTATAGATCATAATTGATGACGATGGATTGCAGTGTGTTGATTTAAAATTTCTTGCACTTGGTCCACTAGATAGAGCATGTCGATACAATGCTTATACTGTAAATGGATTCAAATTTTGAACTTTAGAGCGAGACTAAGAGATGACATCTCAAAATAACGGAGTTTACAGTACTTTCAGGATGAGGAGTCATGCAAGTAGTAGTGACAGGAACATACAATTTGGTGGCGTCCCGTATTACGAAAAACTATTGGACATTATTGAGTTAAACTACCATGGGCATTTTACAGTCATATTATTTAAGTGTATGTGGGCCAACACAACTACAATAAGGGGAATTGTAACTGATGACTTCGGGGTGACATCAGTTGATTTTTCCTAGTTGATTCACACTGGTGAAAATGATGATGACGAGCCATATATCTAGGCATCTGAGGCTCATCAAGTGTACTATGTACAAGATGAGCTAGACAAGAACTGGAGTATAGTGATGCATTTAAAATCTCGTGACTTATACGAGATGGGGCAAGGAAGATGAAAATCTTATATATGAGAGCGATCCGTTACACATGCAAAATTTAGAAAGATTGTTTTCAGAAAGAGAAGTTAATTTATATTTGTTATAGTATTAGTTTAGCTGTTGCTGCCTATTTAAATATATTTTGGTCTACTTACAATTAAACATGTAAATTTTTTAAATTTTATAACTTTAATAAGTAAAGTTCATTTTGTAATTATTTTATGCGGAGACTAATGTTATTAATTTCATTTTTACAAAAGCGGTGACAATGAAAAAGGCTAGATTACTCTACACAGATAAGGTAGGCGCGTCCAGTTCTCATACTCCTACGTCCCGCCCGGTGATCAGTGGGGGCAGACAGCCCACTGTGGAGCCAGACACCATTCCATCCACACTTTCTCATCTTGACTTTCGGGGAGCAGAGTCGGAGGCTATCACATCATTAGTCCCTGCTAGCAACTCTTGGACACTGGATTCACAGGACATCCCATGCACACTCCCTCACTCGACACTCAAGCACCGGACGACGATTTTGCCATCAATATAGACATATTTTTTGTCAGCATGGAGTAAGAGCATCAACCTAGTGAGCAGAAGCGCAAACGTAGGAGGAGTTAGATAGTTGATGTCGTCGCTAAGTATTGTAAAAACCTTATGTGCTTAATAATTTTTGTCATAGTAACATAATATATACTTGTCTATATTATGATAGACAGGACTGGACAGGTGACGTCCAGGCAGTTGACCGTCCACGACGTATGGGCGCTACCTCAAGGGTCAAAGGTGGTTGTCCAGTTCAATGACAAACACCAGCCTATTGAAGACAGTGGTGGTTTGCTCGGTGTCTTTTTCGGCATCATCGGAGATAACTTTCAGTTATTCCCGATCTCCTACAAAGATTGGAGGAGCATTCCTTAGCAGTTTAAGACGAATGTCTTCGTAAACAACATTCAGGTATGAAAATATATATATCTTTTGTAACTAATTATATTTATTTATTATTTATGTGTAACTAATTTTTTACTTTCGTTTGCAGACACATTTTAATGTGTCGGGCCTACACCAGAAACTGATCATGCAGTCGCTGGGAGCGAAATAAAGAGCTGCACGGTATAATTTATTTCGGCTAGCGTATGATGGTATGAAAACCAGAGATCAGTTGCGGAGTGAAATCCCAACAGGCATCCTACCTGATCAATGGGCAGCTTTCATAGACTATTACCTTGACGCGAAGTCCAGGGTAAATTGTGTATATTAATATATTTATAAAATTTAACTTTTAAATATTGTGACTAATTAATTTCTCTATGTGATTAATTAGGATGTGACTGCAAAGAATAAACGGAACAGAAGACGTCTGATAATGCCACACACCATTGGATCTAAAAGACTTGCGCTTAAGAAGGCGGAGATGGTAAGTTTAAATCCATAAATATCTTTTTTTAAATTTTAAAAAGGCTATAATTTATATAATCATAAATTGATTAATTATTTTAAATTTCAGGAGGTTGAGGTTGGCGGTCTGGTGACTTACGGTGATATATGATGGTAACTCATAAAAGAGTTGATGGATCATACATCAACAACGAAGCTTGGACTATTGAGGTAACTAATAAAATTATCAACTGTACGTAGGTAATTATTTGATTTTTAGATAATATTTAATATTATTAATTGACCGTTATTGGATTTTGTAGGAAAAAATTGCTTCGATCCAGCAGGAGGACAGCTCGTCCCAAGAGCTCTTGACGGCTGATTCACTTGCGAGAGTTTTTGGCACTAGGGAGCACTCTGATCGTGTTTGAGAATTTGGGTTGGGTGTTTGCCCAACCCAAGTCTTTGGTTGTGGCTCGGTTGGGTCAAACTCACAGTCTAGGCCGTTATAACACGAGTTATAGACTAAGGTCGAGTGCCTGAAAGCATCTATACAGGAGTGGGACATCGAGCAGCAACAATGAGATGCTGAGATCGCAGCATGGCAGTAACAAATGGAGGCTGCTATGAAATTCTTGCTACAAAAATTTTAGGGTCAGCTGCCACCTGAGATAGCAGGACTTCATAGTCCCGAGCTCAGGGTAATTTTTCAGTACATAACAATTGTTGGTAAAAAAAATTTTACTTTGAAAATGCTAAAAATTATAACAAACAAAAAATTTTTAGGACCCTAATGACCGTAGGAGTGGGCATTAGTCTGATCAGCACTCGTAGGGTTCGGAAACATGATTTAGTTATTTATAATTGTATAGTTTGTATATATAATTTTAGTATTGCTCGTGACTATTAATTTTTGTGTACATATTTTTTATTTATATATATATATATATATATATATATATATATATTCATTTGCATTGAATAATTTATGTATATCTAATATGTAGTTAAATATCAATAAATTTTAAAATAATTTATTAAATTATTAAATAATTCGCACTCTTAATTATTATATAATAGATAAAAATGTATCTAAATTAATCTACTGAATATTAAAAATATAAATTAATTTTTATGCATGATTGTTCAATAATAAAAAAAATTAATCCAAATTAGTTTTTATGAATAACAAAAATATTAAATTTAAAATCAAAAAAATTTCTCCATTTCAAAAAAATAAATTAATTTTCACGCATAATTGATAAATAATAAAGAAATTAAATCCTAATTAGTTTTTATTACTAACAAAAATATTAAATGTAAAATGAAAAAAAAATTCTTAGTTTAACGACAGTTTAAAACCATCGTTAAACTCATTATAACGATAGTTTTAGACATATTTTTAATGATGATTTCGAAATCGTCGCTATACAAGACAATAACGGTTTTAAAACCGTCGTTATACCGAATTCTACGACGGTTTTAAAACTGTTGTTATACCGAATTTTACGACGATTTTGTAATTGTCGTTAGGACTCATCATAACGGCACATTTTTCATGGTTGACTAAAACCGTCGCGATACTCATAAATCCATGACGGTTTTTTGACTTCGTTTAATGCCTCAGCGACGGTTAAAACCGTCGCCATATCCACTTAAAAACTGCCGCTAAATTCCGCGTTTCTTTTAGTGCTTTTTTCATTTTTATTGAAAAAATTATTATAAAATGTATTTGATTAGTTTTTATTATTTTAATTTTCAGAAAATATTTTCTATATTTTTAAAAAAATTTGAAAACAGTAAATTTACGTTTTCAGCAATTTTTGTCAAAAGATAGTGGCATTCTTGCAATTACTTCAAACTCATTCCAACACGTATGAATATTGTTTTTATTTAATAACAACTAAAAAATAATAAAAATAAAACATATTTTTAGAAACTTGAAAAATAAAAATAGAAAATTATTTTTAAAAAATAAAAACAAAAAATAAAATAGAAAATATTTTCTAAAAACAAACACACCCTAAAGATCTCATTCAATAGTCAGGAGAAAATTCTATCATATTGCTTTTGTTTCATTCCATCAAGATTACCTTAATCCTGCTCTGTTGTATTTTTTTTTTTTTTTTTTTGTGTTTTTGTGTTTTTTGGGTACCGAGGAAGAGATACAATTGGCCTTCTAATTATAGTTCTCACGATAGCATTGGGTAGAAAACGCAAGGGCGCAATTATAAACTTCTCTCCACTAAAGAAAGTTACTCGTTCTTCTCATTCTGCTATTAATAGCTATCTCCACACGGTAAAATGACATGAGAAATTAAGTAATAAAAAATCCAATTATAAAAAAATAGAGGGGACAAAATTGAGACTATGGTATTAAGAATTCGAGGAAAATATGAAACGGATAAAAATGAAGTAAATATTTAATTATGAGTCAAGAGAAGAATAAAATTTAAAAAAAAATGGGAAAACAAGGTATAAATTAAAAAATATAAACTGATACAATCATAATATATTGTATGGAATTTTTTTGCTAAATAAAAAAATAATCTCATGAATTAAAAAAATTATATATTTATGTTATATATACTATAATTGGTAAAAAAAAATATTTATAACATATCGATGTTGATCTTCGCATGTTTATATGAAAAATCATTTTGTTATATACAGTATAGGTTTGCTTATACATGGAGAACTAGTTGCACCGAAAGAATACTCTATTTGTTTCTCTTTATTTTTCCAATCAATTAGCCTTCAAAATATATTCAAATGCAAAATTATTTCTTAAAAAATAATAGTTTCACTAATGAAAAAAAAGGAAAAAATAGAGAATAATTGTACTTTAATATAGAGGGGATAAAATATAGATTATGGTATTAAGAAGTTAAGGGAAACATAAGACGGCTAAAAGAGAGGCAAATATTTAATTACGAGTCCAGAAAAAAATAATTTTCTGAAATAAATATAAATTCAAAATACAAGCTTATACAATTACAATATCTATGAAATATAATTGTTTTTCTAACTATAAAATTAGCCTCATAAATTAAAAAAATTATATATTTTTGTTATATATATTATAATTGGTAAAAAAAATTATTTAGAAAATATCAATATTGATCCCATCATGTTCAGATGAAAATAATTTTGTTATGTGTAATAGAAATCATCGATTTCATTTTGGCCTGAGGGCCTCTTGTTTTTCCAAAAAAAAAAATTATTGATACATGGAGAAGTTACCCCGAATATATATTTTTCTTTATTTTATCAATTAATTAACTTCAATTATCTATTTATTAATATTTTATTTTTATTTATTATTAATTTTATTTATTTATTTTTAGTTGTGTTCTAATTATTCTTCAATTATCTTTTTATTTTCTACTAATTAATATCATATTATTTAAAATTTAAGGAAAATATAAGTTTTGAATAAAAGTGACGAAGAAATATAAAATTATGAGTCCGCCAAAATTAAACTTTCAAAAATGGGAAAAGATAAATGTAACTTGAAAATATAACCTTATAAAATAATGATAATTGTTTTCTAACTTACCAAATAAAAAAATATTTCTTTTATAAAATAATTTTAATTTACAAAATTTCAATATATTTCAGTGCATGGCACAAGTCTTAACACACCTAATCAAATTAGGTTGAAGGTGGAAAACTTTTTAGCATTTCCATTATAATTAGGCCAGCTCAAAAGCATTGGTATAGGAGCCAAAATGCTCCATAGAAGATTTCCCGCTTCATTACATATAATATATAGATAACTATAGTAATATTATAAAGCCAACATTTTTTCAAAACAAGTCAGCAAAACTGAAAGACACATTCAAATCAAAACAGGGCAGGATTTCGTCAACTAAAACCATTTATATATAATTGAATATATAACTCGATTATTTTTTTCAACTCAATGAAGAAAACTATAAATTGTATAAAAAAATCCAATAGAAAACAGAACAGTGTAATCCTAACGGATTTATTTTGGGATTAACCTAAAAACATGATAAACAAAGTTATATTTAATCCAGAGATATTTAAAAAAAATTTCACCCAATAGCAAAGTTTGGTTCAAACAAAGATCTCAAGGCATAATAATAATTTTTAATCATAGGAAAGAGTTATGCTATCAGGTTTTTATAAGTCTACCAGTAACCGAATTAAAACACAGTTGAATCACTTATTGAAATGTTGTGGTTCTTACTTTCAGCATCATTATTTTGCTTTTAATTAAAGGGCAATTTTTTTTTTGTAATAACTGGATATAGTAATTTTTAATATTATAAATGCAATTTGTTACCTCCAAACGGAGCCCCATGGATGCATAACACAGCAACAAAATCAAAGATAGAAAAAAGCACTGAACTTTGATTCATATGTTAAGACGCCAGACTCATGCATCAAATTTTCATAATTCCAATTCCAGAATCGACTTCAATTAATCACAAAAAACAAAGAATCAAAATTAACAACAAACCACACTGCTTAAATATTGAATCAACAAAATTATGCAAATAAATGAGATTTCAGACGTGGTTGTTTGGCATTAATACAGTATGGTTCACTTTCACGAAATTCAACACGGATAATATGCCAATATGACTTCCAACATACTGAATTATTTGTAAATCAGAGTATACAGCCACAGCACCAAATTCATTCTTCACAGAAGTATGGCCGAGTCAAGTAAGAACAAATCACAAATATTTTGGTAATATATAATAAAGATTTCCTTTCAACAAACTTTCTTAGTAAGCAACAACCAAAAACTTTAATTATATATAATATGCTCACAAATAATAATAATAATAATTGTGCCAGAAACATATAATTAAAAATATACGAGTAAAAAAATATGTTAGTATAAAAATGCGAGACTCCGGACTGAGGTAGGAGTATCTCATTATCTTTAAGGTAATTCGCTCCTTGTAACGAGTCTATCATCATTTTCATCCATTGTAGTGAACCTTAGAGGTGTCACGTTTAAAATACAATAGCTTAATAGCTTCTTGTTTTGTCTCTGAACTTCTGCTTAAGAGAGAGATAAGACTCACACTCTAGGCACCTTTTCTCTACACAAAATATTACACATAATATATAACTTACGTGTTTTTCTACCACAGTATATCATCCACCTTAATATATATATATATATATATATATATATATTGAATTATTAATTGCTAAATATTTATTAATGGTTTTACATATTATTTTATTTTATATTCCTTTACCTCTAACTATCGGGTTGCTCTCCATTTAATCTACTCTTCACACTAGGGTTTCTACATGTCTTCTCCACACATGTCCAAACCATCTCAAGCGAGATTCCACTATCTTCTCCACAATAGATGCTACCCCAACTTTTTCTTTAATGAACTTATTCTTAATCATATCTCTTTTAGTGTGTCCATACATCCAATACAATATTCCTGTATCTGCAACATTGAGTTTATTTTTATGCTGCCTTTTAATTGCCCAACATTTAATACCATACAATATTGTGGGTCTTATAACCATAAAATTTTCCTTTAACCTTGAGCGGAACTTTTTTTTAATCACAAATGACACCCGGAAAATTCCTATATTTCATCCATCCCGCTTGAATCATATGGTTTATGTCCTACTTTACTTCTCTGTCATTTTGTATAATCGGTCTAAGATATTTAAAACTTTTGACTTGTTTGATAAGATGATCTCTAAGTTTTACTTCTAAATTTGTATGTATTAGTCTTTTATTAAAATTACATTCCATATAATTTATTTTATTTCTACTTATACGAAAACCATGTGTTTTCAAAGTTTGTCTCCATGACTCTAACTTCATATTTCATTTCTCTTTCGATTCACCAACTAATACTATATCATCTACGAAAATCATAAAATGAGACCCCAATTCTTGGATATGTTCAATAACTGTATCCAAAATCAAGTTAAAAAGATATGGACTTAGAGATGAACCTTGATGTAGTCCTATAGTTTTGAAAAAATCGTTTGTCCCTATTTTGGGTTCTCGCGCAAGTCATGATCCTATTATACATATATTCAATTGCTAGAATATAAGCAATATGTACTTTTCTTCTCTAAAGCCTTCCACAAAACCTCTCTTAGCATTCTATCACATGCCTTTTTCAAATAGATGAAAACCGTATGTAAATATTTTTTTTATTTCTTTGATATTTCTCCATCAATCTTCGCAGTAAGTAAATTGGATCCATGGTTGACTTTCTTAGCATGAAACCAAATTGATTATATGTGACGTGATTCTCTTGTCTTAATCTCTGCTCAATGACCTTCTCCTATAACTTCATAGTATGGCTCATGAGTTTAATCCTCCTATAATTAGCATAGTTCTGAATGCCCTCCTTATTTTTAGAGATAGGGATTAAAATACTCCTCCTCTATTCATCTGGTATTTCTTAGATCTCATTATCACACTAAACAACTTAGTGAGCCCACCTATGCATTTTCTGCCTAGACCTTTCCTTACCTCAATAGGTATATTATCAGATTCTACTCCTCGATATCTTGCTCTCTTATAAAAAAAAAGCCCTTGAAAGTAACTCTTCCATCGTGCTTGGATATTTCACTTTCTTATCAAGATATTACCATCTTCATCTTTAGTTCATTTCACTTAGTTTAGATTTCTTGTCTCTTTTTCTCTACTTTTTACAAGCCTGAAAAATTCTTCTTTTACCATATTTAGTTCCTAAAGATTGATATATCCCTTCAAAAGCTTTAGATCTCGCTTCATGTAACAACTCCATTTATGTAAATGTAACAATTTTTTTATATTTGTAAAATTCCATGAAGTTATTACTACTTTAATTCTAACCACTTAACTCGTAATAATAATCACTTTAACCAAGCATAATTGTTATTAACAGTGATACAATACTGAGTTTCCATACACACTATTATTTTACAAACTACACATCATTATTTTACAACCATTTGTACAAAGATACATATTAGCTCTAATCATCTATGTCGACTACTTCCAGGGACACTGGTGCGGGTGGAATGTCCACCGGAATCTCAGTCACATCTACGACAGATACATCTGAAATAACTGGAAGTTGCCCAAGGTAGGGCACCTCGATCCAACGTACAGAAATAATAAGTGTCATAGAGAAAATATGCATATTTATTCTTCTGAACATGATATGAAAATATAGTGAGAATTAAATCCCAGTAAGTTCAACAATAAATCATAATTTACCACCAATATAATTCATCATGTCATGTTCAGCTGTATAAACTACAGAAAATATCTTTGGTCACATGAATGCATTATATCTATGCACATAAGAATCATACAATAATGATATGTATGACAAGATTAACTATTTCCAGAATATCATATGATGGCCATTAACTTATTCTCATTTCAAGCTACCCAGGTCAGGGTGAGTATCTTCTACTCTTCGGTACGGGCTTTTCTCGCTCCGTCCGACATGGCCCACTTTCTCTTTCTTTTCTCATTAACATGATCATAACCGTTGGTAGGGCGTCCCCTACTGGTGCACCACATGGATTGCCATGTGACCGTGCTCATTTCTTTTCACAATGATAGCCAAAAATATGCTTTCAATAACAAGTATGTTCATCAAAATATAACTATTACCATAAATCATTGGTAATCATACCATGAACATAACCATTTCAAATATCACTTTATAAAATATTTTCATGTCAGAATTTCACACTTAAGATGGTAAGAAGTTCATACAATGGCAATGGCTATAGCATATACTAGTCATTTCTTATTTTCATTTATAAGATTCGTCTTCTTTTTTAAATATTAATTTTATTTCTTTATTTTCTTGATGCATGTTTTCATCATATCTAACCTTCTCTTAATGCTTGGCCTTTAGTAATTTTCTTCTTATTTATATCATTTCCAACACATGTTCTTACAAATTTATAGAGCATTGTTCTCCAATTTGATTTCTACTATTACCCTATAGTTAAAGAGGTTCATCTAGGGTAGAAAAATGTTGAAAATAGGCTTAACCAGCTTCCAACATGGTCTGGCCATGTTCCAGGACACGGCCATGCTTTAAAAATACTTCAAATGTACTCAAAAATAGCCTCGAACACGGCTAGCCCATGCTTGAAGCACCCAGAACACGGCCTAGCCGTGCTCTGTGACCTTTGCTCACTAATCAGAGCATAACTCCCTCATTTTAACTTCGATTGAGGTGATCTTGGTGTCTATGGAAATCTAAGACCATTATCTAAAACTATTATGTTAATAATATCATCAAAATAGTAATAAATCGTGGTGTTATTACTCTCTTAAATTCAATATTATTTCTTCTCGGGTAGGTTCTAACTTTTACTTACTAATCTGACTATATCTTCCACATATGAATTCAAAATTAAGTGATTCCAGTGGCTAAACATCCGTGACACATAAATATATAATTCATATGTTAACTATTTATTTTAATTCCTTATATAATTTTCCCATAAATTAAAATACCGAAGCTATCCTAACATATTCTTCCCTGATAAACCATTTTCTGACCTTTGTTTACTAATCGGAACATATCTACCTCATATGAACTCTAAATTGAATTATTCCAGTGGCTACAAATCTGTGACACACATAGATATAATTTTTATGTTAACCATTTATTTTAATTCTATACAGATAATTCTCAGAAATTAAAATACAGAAACTATCCTAACATATTCTTCCCTGATGAACCATTTTCTGACATTTGACTACTAATTAGATCATATCTACCTCATATGGGCTCCAAATGGAATGATTCTAGTGGTTAAAAATCCGTGACATATATATCTTTAATTCTTATGTTAACCATTTATTTTAATTCCTTATAGATTGTTCCCATAAATTAAAACACCGAAACTTAAAATTCTGCCAACCATAGCCATACCCATGCAGAACTATCTACACCAACCTAAGTATTCAAACATACATCACATGCAAGATCAATATGTAACATGATATAGCAACATCCATGACTAATCATCAAAGTTCTAAAATCAAAATCTCATATAAATATTATAAGTTTCAAAAGTTTTCTTCAAAAAGAAATATTGTTAAACTTACCTAAGAATCTCCTTAACTTACTTAGTGAATTGGTTTTCTTGTTTCCTTTTGAAAGAAGTAGCAAGATTCCTTCTTTCCCTTAGCTTTTCTAGCAGCTTAGGTAAGAGAAGGAGGGTGAATTTTTTGAACCTCAAGGATGAAGAAGAAAAATGGACTCAAGTGGAGATTAAGGTAACTTACCTTGAGTACTTAGCCTTCTAGACTTCTCCTTCTTCTTCCTTCCTTTCTTCTCCTCTCTTTCTCTCCTTTCTTCACTTTACCTTGTTTCTATTTCTCTCTCTTCCTCACTTGGACGAAATTAAAATGTTGTATGGGTGGGTTTTACTTATATAGACCACCAAATAATACACCTTTCATGATCATGGGTCTACCTTATCACAATTAGGATACACTTTGTTGAATTTTTGGAAAACAAACAACTTATGTTCTTATATTCCTCTTCCTTAGTCAAGATATGCATAGGAAAAGGAGATTTATATTTTGAAAATTATGATGATATGTTCTTAAGATAAAGGACAAGGTCCCTTTGATTTAGGGATTCATTTCCATTTTCTTTTGTCTTAAACAAGTATGATATGTTTGCCTTTTTAGGTGGTAAATTTCTAGCCCTTAAATCTCCATTATTTGGTTGATATTATTTGTGTGTGATAGGAATGTTTTGTCCTAATTCTATGTATTATCATACCACTTGCTAAAATTATGAGTGTAGGATATAGATTTTTTTGTCCTAAAGCCTTAAATTATCATGCCACTTGCCAAAATGATAAATGTAGAATCACACCACTTGCTAAATTTTTGTCTTAATGCCATGTAACCTAATCTTTATTATTATTACATTATTATATCATCACCTAATTTATTTATTTTATTTTTCCTCTTGGATTTGGGCTTATTCCTACCCATTTTCTTTGCTTTGGATAAAATTCTACCTTTCTTGGAGGGTTTGGTCACATTTTCATAATTTTTGGGCTATTGGTCCAATTACTATATTCTAGTCCATGTCTATGTTTTATTTCTGGCTTAGGTTATCCAATGGGCTTGCTAGAAACTTATGTGAAGTGGAAAAACTCTATATAAAGTGTCCATAGGTAAAAGCCCAATGTATGGGTAAAGATTTTAAACTTAGTAACTCTAGTTCTTGAATTAAGAAAAATTACCCTAATCCAATGTTCTTGAAAATTTAAGACCTTTACTTGTTTCTAAAAATTTATCTTCCTTATCCAAGAATTTTGATATCTTTAGTATGTTCTTTCTAATTTTTTCCTATTAGGTTTTCCCTCTTTATTTATTCTTTTAATGTTAGAAACATTGTCTATGCATATACATAAGGTGAAGAATTTCTAAGGATTATATTTCTTTAGATATCTAAAATATTGTCTAATAAACTTTATTTCCTTAATTATCAATAAAAGAAACGAAATTAGGGATGTTACATTTCTCTCCCCCTAAAAGAAATTTTGTCCTCAAAATTTCAGAAATTACCTAATAAGAACAATTGCGGATATTTCTTCCTCATGACTTCTTTCAGCTCCCAAGTTGCTTCTTCTGGAGTCAAACCTTCCCATAGCACCTTAACAAGGGGAATGGTTTTATTTCTCAGTTGCTTTACGTCAGTGTCCAATATGGATGCAGGTACTAGCTAGTATGTTATGTTCTCCTTTATTTGGATTGGTTCATCCTGTATTACATGTGATGAATCTGGAAGATACTTCTGCAGCTGTGATACGTGGAAAACATTATGCAGGTTGGATAAATTAGGTGGGAAAGCAACTTGATATGCTGATGTCCCTACTTTCTTCAAAATTTGGTAGGGTCCCAAAAATTGCAGACTTAGCTTTCTTGTTTTCAGAGACCTACCAACTCCAGTAGTCGAGGAAAGTTTCAGAAATACATGGTCTCCTTCCTCAAACTTTAGAGGTCTATGTCTTTTATCGTAGTAACTCTTTTGCCGACTCTGAGCTGTAAGTATTTTGTCTCATATCATCCTGATTTATTCAGTGGTTTGTTGAACTAGATCAAGACCCAACAAGTTCTTTTCTCCTACCTCAAACCAACATAGTGGAGATCGGCAATTTCTACCGTATAAAGCTTCATAGGGGGCCATCTTAATACTAGAGTGATAACTATTATTATAAGCAAACTCTACTAAAAGTAGGTACTTATCCCATCTTTTACCTTGCTCTATCACACAGGCCCTCAACATATCTTCTAAGGTTTGAATGGTGCGTTCTGTCTGCCCATCAATCTGAGGATGGTAGGCAGTACTGAACCGCAATTGAGTACCAAAAGCTTCCTGCAACGCCTTCCAAAACCTCGATGTGAACTTCGGATCTCTATCAGAAATGATATTTAAGGGAATTCCATGCAGTCTAACTATTTCCTGGACGTATAATTGAGCTAATTTATCCAGTGAATAGTTAATTTTTATGGGCAAAAAGTGAGTAGATTTGGTTAATCTGTCAATTATTAACCAGATAGAGTCATGTCCCACTGAAGTCTTATGTAATCCCACAACAAAGTCTATTGAGATACTGTCCCATTTCCATTTAGGGATCTCAAGAGGTTGTGGAAATCCCGCTGGCTTTTGATGCTCCACCTTCACCTTTTGACAAATGAAACAGGAAGGATCCCTGCTTCTGTCATTACTCTGATGTTTATGGATTTAATCTGTATATTGTATATGTATGGGAACCTATATGTATCGGTTTACATGATAAATAATTGAATTATGCATATTTAACCTGTTCATAGTATATGGGTTTCACGTGCCTTAAAATTAGGGGCGTGACAAGTTGGTTTCCCTGTGGCTATGAGAGCAAAGGATTTTTTAGTAGGACCTTTAGTGTCTATATGAGCCAGACATATTTATACTTCAGGTGTTGCTGAGGGATTCTATAGGATTTCAATTTCCTTTCTATTCCAAGTCGTTAAATTTCATAGTATAAGATAGATTGAATATTGAGACATCTTAATAGGTATCTATGGGTCAATTTTTGCCTGACAGTGAAAGGAATAGGTGTGCCAGAGAATTTAAAAGATTGGGACAAATGTTAAATATGAATGTTTCTGAAAATGATATTCGTTTTGCCCGGTTGTCTAGATATGGTAGATTTTAATGTGATATTGGAAATAGATTGATTGGTATTATGCCATGCCATTATGGAATGTCATATTAAGATGATTAAATTCATTATTTTCATATAATCCCCTTTCATGAAACGAGGTTATGGTAGTGAAGTACCGAATAATCTAATTTCTACTTTAACAACCCATAAGTTATTACAAAAAGGTGCCAAAGATATTTGGCAGTGGTGAGAGATGTTGATATAAAGTATACCAGTGTAAATCAAGTTACAATAGTTAAAGAATTTTTTGATGTGATTCCTGAAGAATTGCCAAGATTACCCCGAAACGATAAGTAAAATTTGGTATAGATTTATATCCTGGAATTTACCAGTGTCTATACCTCCATATAGAATGGCACTGACTGAATTCAAAGAATTGAAGGATTAGTTGTAGGACTTGTTAGACAAGAGATTTATACGCCCTAGTACTCCTTTTTGGAGAGCTCCAATACTAATTGTGAAAAACAAAATATGGATAGCTGTGAATGTGCATAGACTATAGACAATTGAATAAGGTGACAATGTATAGTAAATACTCATTACCTCATATAAATGATATATTTGACCAGCTACATGGTGCTCAATATTTTTCAAAAGTTGATTTAAAGATATGAGTATCATTAATTGAGGATAAGGGAAGAGGATATCCAAAAAAATTCTTTTAAGACTCGTTATGGGCATTATGAGTTCTTAGTGATGTCATTTAGTCTGAAAAATGCCCAGTTGCATTCATGGACTTGATAAAAAAGAGTATTGAAGCCATCCCTGGATCAATTTGTTATTATATCTACTGATAATATACTAGAATATTCCAAGAGTTCAGAGGATCATAAGCAATATTTAAAGATAGTTTTACCAACTCTAAGGGAGTATTGTTGGTAAGGATGGTATCAAAGTTGACCCTAAAAAAGTAGAAGTGGTGCAACAATGGCTACATTCTACTATAGTTACAGATGAAGGTCTAAATCCAATTTGCGCTTCCTGCGGTTGTCTGCCGTCCATTTTATTTGAGCCATAGTTGGATCAGGTACATGAACATATGCTTGTAAGGCATCAATCAACTCCTCAGCATTTGAAGCCGAGATGAGAATTCATTGTGCTGAGTGTGGGATAAACCTTTGTTCTACAGCTTGATCTAGAAAATACAATAGACCATCAAAGAAATGATTAACATTTACCAAACCTATCGGTTTGTGATGCATATTTAGTTATGCCCAAGAGACTATTTGGAAATCTCTTCTAAAGTACCAAAACCACCTGGTAAGGCAATGAAGGCATTAGCATTGCTCATCATTCTAGTCATGCGCTCATGCATGGAAGCTACTCTAAATTCTTCCCCAATTGTCTTCCCTATGATGTTGGATGCAGCTAGAGCTATAGGAATAATAACTAGAACTTGGCATCCTCTTACATGTGCTGCTACAGCCACATACCCCATTAACCCACGGTTACCTCCATCGTACACTAAATGAGTTCTTCTCCTGGCCAACACCATACCTAGATTTTATGTTGCTTTAACATACTCTCCATCTTTTCTAGGACTGGAACCACAAAAGACACAAATATTTCGAAACTGATGGAATGCGGTTCCCTCCATAACTGCACTCACCTTAACTTTGAGTATGAAGAAAAAGATACTAATGTAAGCATTTATAGAACTCAGAGAAGTGAATATTTATAATAGCTATGCGAGTAGGCAAGGCATAATTAGAATAGCTATGTGAGTGATTGGTGATTATCAGCTAAATTAAAGGAGAAAATTTAAAAAAAAAATATGACGCACGTATGTATATGTACAGTAGTTATGACTGTGACCTATATTAAACACATAAAGAGAATAAGGTTAAGATATCACCAGAAATTTGTCTTTTCCTTGTATTCCTTGATGAAGCATTGATGCCTTGATTCTTGTAGCAAAGTTGTAGGTGATAGGCGTAATTGTAAAAGAAAAAAAAAGTGAAAATGTAAATAAGTTAATTGTTGAAGAGGGACAATCAAATGGTTTATTTTATTTTTCCAATATTCTTACCAGTCGACTATCGGTATTATTAAGTCGACTAGCTATTTTGAGAATTTTTAATATGAACTGATTTATTTTACAGTTGATTGATTACATCTATTTTGAAGCAATCAACTACATCCTACCAATTAACTAAGTATTCTTTATTTTTCACATACTTTTATAAGTTCAGAAATGTTTCTTTTCTACCAAATATCAACAGTTTTAAAGTAGATTTTGGCACATATGTTTAAAATTTGCGGCCACCGATTTTTGCCAAAATAACAGCTAGATTTTGTTTAAAGATTTTCAAGAATTAAGGCCAACGATTTTAAATTTTCTTCAATACTTTGTCCAAATTTTTGACTTTCTATTTTGGCACCGTTCTCTATTATGCATTTCGTCTGTTTCATTGCATTCTCTCTCATTATTGGCATTAAATACAAGGTTCTTTTCCCTCATTGTAAGGAAAGTTAATTTTTTTTCTTTGAAACTCAATTATTATAGTGTCCAAGTGGTTAGTAGGTTAATGTAATGAAGAGTTTGAAAGGAATAAACGGACGATGGTCTTATGGTGCTTTGATGAATGTAATCAAGTGAATTAGTGGTGTTGAAGTTCTTGAGGAATAAAATATGGGAAGTAGGATTTAAATTAATCTTTGAACTCTTAATTTGGAAATATAGAGAACATTCTGAGAATTATGTCCGAAAATAATGTAACTGATCAAGATATTTGTGTTAAGGGTTTATACCATACTAAGTTGAGTTTAGTATATAGGATGTGAATTATTTTGAGATGAAAAATTCACGTGTGAATAATTATTAAGAAAGGAGATTTAAAAAAATGCTATAGGTTTTGAATATTGATAGGATATATTAAGACATAAAAGAATTGTACTAATATAATGGTAAAAAGAATATACAAGTAATATTTCTTTTGTTGTTCGATGTGTCAGCAAGAAAAAAAATTGAATATTTTGTTTTAGGAGAGCAATTTAGAAAGCCTAAAGATCTTTGTTAGATTATAGTATGGCTGATAGTAAATTTAAATGACGTGTTTATATATTAGAAGTTATGCTTTAGGTATCTTTATATAATTTTGGTGAAATTTGGGAGAAATTAATTATCCTTAGTTAAACTTGCTCAAATCAGTAATTATCAAGCCAATATACAATGGCACCATTTGAGGTTTTATATGAACATCGTAGGTCTCTTAATATGTGAGTGAATTGAGTAAAGTTAAGTTTTGAAAATCTAATTTGGAATAACATGCAATAGATTGAATATGACTTACCTAAATTGATGATGCTAGCTTGGAGAGCATGCTTCAAGCATATATTTTTGAGATTGGTGGGAGATTCCTTAGTAGAATTTGTCTATAATAAAATGATATTAGAATATTTAAGCTTTATGTAAGAGGTGTTACAAATTTTCTGTTAAATGACTCAGTAAAGTTAGATTTATTGTAAGATGTCATTGATAAAGTGAAATTGATTAGAAAAAGAATACAGGAAACTCAATACATGTCAAAATTCTAAAAGACCAAGAATGTTGAGCATTAAAAATTATCAGCTGGTGACCAAATATTCTTGAAGGACTCAACCATGGAAGAGGTAATGAAGTTTGGAAAGAAATAAAAATTTAAGCTCTAGTATATAGGCTCTTTTGAAGTCTTGGACAAAGTTTGCATAGTACATATCATCTAATCCTTCTCCTAATTATGGTATCAACTATTTCCATTGTTTTACCTGTAAGCATGCCTACATTTCAAGTTTGAAAATAGATCCTATCCTCATGAACTAATTTCTTCACCCACACCCATTCACTAAAGTGTGGGAACTCTTACATATTTTTCACTATACCAGGGCGTTGATATAGTAGCTCTTACTCTTTTGACACTGTACTCGAGCTATATAGTATGTTGCTTCCAGGCAACGACCTAACCATACCACTATTGCTTTATTGATTCATGCTCATGTAGTCATAAACTCATATATATATATATATAACATTCAGTTATCTCTTTGGTTCAATTCTTTGACATTTCATGCTCATGTAGTCATAAACTCATATATATATATATATATATATATATATATATATATATATATATATATAACATTCAGTTATCTCTTTGGTTCAATTCTTTGACATTTCATTCTAATTAAGCTTATGTTTATATTTGTTTTTTCCTTCATTTTTTAGTCTCCTTCCTATTTATGTATTTAGCAAATGGAACTAACTAAAAAAAACTCTATTTAATGCAAAAAAATCTAAACAGAAGTATTTACAAAGTGTTTGATCACACTTAGCAATAAATATGTTATTCTAAGTTCAATTATTACATTATTACAAAATTACACTAATTATCCTTCTCAACACTATCATAGCAAGAGAGATAGTAAGGAATTTTGTAATTAGAATGAGTATGGCGGTGGCTTGGGCAAATCATTTACAGTGCCACGATGCAATACAAAGTCTAGAATGTTGCACTCATCCTTATTAGATCGATTAGGTGATGAAAATGCACATGTAGAGTTTTCGACCCATGTAGCGATTCTCAGCTAACTCTGACCACAAGTTCCATATTCTAGCATTGTCGAATGTTAGCAATATGGCAATCCAAGAGTTGGAGAATACTTAAATGGTGTGCCTACTCAAAGCATCAAGAAGGTTATAATTTTTTTCTTTTCTCTAGGTTCCATCTCCGTGGCTCTGTGCTATATATCAAATAATCAAAAGGGAAAAAAATCATTCACTATTATAGCAATGGATAAAATATGAAGAAAGTTCAATATAGTAAGAGAATGGAATACTAACGCAACAGAGAAGAAGGAGCAACCATCTAAATTGAATGACTGCATGATCGTTTCACTATTCTCAAAGATGATCTCAACGAAGCTACAATATGTGACATTTATGACCTTGAATGCCTCAATGACGTTGTCCAAAGAAGCTAGTGGATCATCAGAAATGGTGTTATATTTGAAAACCTTTTCAGCAACTCCATAGTATTCAGCAAGCTTCAAGGACATTTTAGTGTCAACATGTGATACACCATTAAGGGCAAAGCTTGCCTTGTGCTCTACTAACCGAGTTTAACAACTTGATATTGCGGGTGATTTTGATTTAACCATATTTGTAAGAACCTTGATGATTAGGTTTGGTAGCACTAGCAGTAAGGTTCCAATGAAATGAGCGAGACTGGTTAAAAGACTCATCCATATCATCAAGTTCTTTAGGGATCAAGCCTTTGTTGTTTGCTTAAAGAATGATGCCTTTACCAGTAAGAACTACTTTAGTAAAGTGAGTGAAAGCCACCATGTAGTAGTCCTTAGGCTCTTCAATTTATCAGCAGTCTTAGGACAGCTAAGCATTGCCCGAAAAAAGATTTCAAGAGACTCATTATTATTTTGAATAGTGTGAGATCCCTTTATCTCCACAAGCTTCTTAGGATAGTAGTGGATAATTTCATAGGTACACCAAATGTAATAAATACTTTACCTCAAAAATAACTTATAGTAATAAGAGTAAGGGTCGATTCCACAAAGACTAGTATTACCTTTTGTGAAATAGAAAAAGGGGGTTGAATATTGAAAATAAATTAATAAAGTAAAATAGAATTATTGCAAATAATAAAGTAGAGTGAATAATGATGAAGGCACTGGTTTCGGTTCATATCTACCATCACGAAAATGCATTGATCATTAACAACATAATCAATCTTTAATTGAATATCTATCATTGCGATCCTATTATTGTTCCTCCTTAAAATTTAGTAATTGGTGATGATCGCTTCAATTAACTTTAATTAACAAGTAATTTTTAGCACATCAGTAAAGTATAACTTATTAACCGTATGAAGAATTAGAAAAACTTATAGAGTTAAAATAACATAGATACATCAGTTATATTAAATTTAATCAATCATTCACCATAGGTTTAATAATTTATAATTCAAAATTAATAATTCTATTTACCTCTTAAATTAGAATAATAAAAACTTTGTTCAAAATATGATTCAATAGTAGAATGAAATAATGAAATCCCTAGTGTGCACTCTAGATATTAATTGAAACAATCCCGAGAATAAGAATAGATGAATAATTAATACTCAATTAAAATTGATATAATAAATTCAAATCCACATCTCACAATTCATAAAAGATCCTTGAGGTTTTAATCTTCATCAAACAACAACAACAAAAATTAGTCCTGCAAGGCCATAAGAAAACTTAACAAAAGAGAAGAAGAAATTTAAAAAATTGGTGATTTGATCTTTGGATCCTTGGATTTGATTTGATAAATATTTTATGCTTGCTTTCCCCTTTATTTATAGGTTTGTAGAATCCTAAATGAAGTAGGATTGCTTCTAGGTTGGTTCCCAGGCTTTTGGGTTTCAATTGCAGTAAAAAAGGCTAAAAATAACTTTCTTTTTTTTACTTTTTGTAGCGGCGGCAAGTTCTGTGGCGTTCATTTTTTTGGGCATTGAGCGTCATGGTGCTACGTGCTTGAGGACACATTGCCACAGCACCCAAGGCCAGCACCACAACACTTTGGATCTAGGCGCGCCAGTGCCACGATGCTAACTTCGGGTGCTGTCGTACTAAGATTTCTTTAGAATTTGAAAAATGTCAATATAAAAGTTGTAGCCATATCTCTTAAATTTACATAGATGCTAAAATCACCTTAATTGGAGATAATATAAGGGAGATATACATAAATTAGTGACAAAAGGTTAGGATTCATCTTGTTGCTTTACAATTCTAACTTTCAAACTTTGTAACGCTTTGAAATCTCCTAAATTTGGCAAAGTTCTCAACATAAAAGTTGTATATTATTGTGTTAAATTTTTACAAGCATTTGAATCACTTTGATTGGACTTAATATGTAAGAGATATTGTCTAATTAGTGCCAAAAGGTCTGAAATTGCTGCAATTCAACATTTTTTCATGAATTTCTTATCTTTTTCTCCTCTTTTCTTCTTCCTTTCCTCCTACAACACAAAACACAAAAATAAGTTAATTCCTAATATATTTCAATTAAATCAAACAAAAATTAAGTTTAAAAGTATTAAAATTATACTTAATTATGAACACATCAAATGGCCTTAGATCCTAAAGTTGAGGTAGTTATGAATCCCAACGTGCAAATTCTGTACTCGTAGGTCTTTTCAAGCTTCATGGTGAAGAGTGGCTCATACTTACCATTGACTGTAGCATCCCTAATTTTCATCTCTTATTGAGGCATGAAGAATTTACTGAATTAAAGGAATAAATATTAAAAGCTTACTAAGGAATTCTAGATAGATATTTAATAAGAAGTATGTCTTAAAAATTCCTAATCATTATGTGCAAATTAGTAGAACTTAATGGCAATTAAGGGGAGTAGATAAAAGAAGGAACACGAGGGAAAATTCTTTAGCAAAAGAGAATAAAATTTTTTAAAGTTGGATCATGGAACTTTAAGAGCTAAATTCTTTAAGTTGATATCTCACCTTACACAATTAGGCTTCCACCTAGGATGCCAATTCCTAGACTTCTCATATAGGACCTTTTTCAACATCATAGGAGTTCTTGGCAACCCACATGGATGGCCCAAGTAGTAGTCATGACATAGGCTTGGACGAGGATGGAAGAGTTGGACCAATAGCCTAAGACCCATGAAAGTGTGGCTAAGCCCATTCCTTTGTGTGGGAATTTTAGCCAAAACAAGAGGAACAAGAGGGGAGCCCAAGTACAAGAGGGAAGAAGAAGAATCACATGATAGAATAGTGGTGTAATAGTAACACAAATAGTGAAACAATCGTTTCCCTTGAAGAGTATGCCATAAGCAAATCGTACAGTGCCTCACAAGTTAGCAAAAATTAAATGTTGAGTGCTCCATAAGCCAAGCTCTTGCCACATGGATGAAGGCAAAAATGTTCTTCTCTTGACACATGCATTTCGGCTAGCTAGGAAGAGGGAGGAAATGCTGGAAACTTTGCCACATAAGATGAGTTAGTAAGCCATATTAATGTCCTCTTTGAGTAACCTACAAGTAGAAACAAGTGATCCCATAATTTAGGAATATTTTTCCACTTGTCTCAACCCCATCTCACCATGAAAATCAAACATCTATCCCCTCCATTCTACTGTGCATATTTCAGTCAAGAGGGATTAAGGAAGACCAAGATTTTTTATCCCTCAAGAAGCAAGCATGTGAACCCTAATGATGACCATATGGAATGTCCCACAAGAAAAGCCAAAGACCTATGATTTGGGGGAAATTGACCCCTTGAATTTTTAAACACACTCCACTCTTATCAAGAGGGATTTTCAGCCAAAGAGAAAGGCAGCAAGAGAGAGCAGAAGTAAAGAGAGAAAAGAGAGTGAAGAAAAAAGGAAGAAGTGTAGAAAGCCTAAGTACTCAAGGTAAGTAGGCAACACCATCACCTTAACTCATCCTTTCTCTCCATCTTTAGCATCTCAAACTCACCATCTTTCTCTTATTCTTGATGCTGGAAAAGCAAAGGGAGAAGAGGGATTTTGCCATACTCAAGGAGGAAGGCAAAAAAGAGTATTAACTAAGTAAGCTAGGAAGACTCATTGGTAGGTTTAACAATAAATCATTTTGAAAGAAACTTTGAAATTTTATAAAATTATTTGGGACTTTAATCCTTGGACTTTGATGATATTGTAATAATTTCTCTACTTTGATGATGGCCATGGATTTTGCTATATTATGTTGCATGTTGATCTTGCATGTGATGGATGTTTGAATGCTTAGGTTGGTGTAGAAAATTTCTATATGGTCTTAGCTATGGGTGGCAAAATTTTAAGCCTTTTGTGCTGATATTATGTATGTTAAAATGTGGCAAAAACTTGATAAAAGATGGTTAGGATGATAAAAATGAATATGGCCTTAAACACCTAGGAGAAGTTCATATGGATTTTGCTGAAGTACATTCTTAGTGATGCATGATTTGATTCTATTTCTTGAAGAAGTAGATGATGGATGTAATGTCCCTCAGTTAAAAAAAAAATACTGTAGCATAAGGGTACTGTAACTTACTGCGCATATAACACCAGGAACCCAAAAATATGCAAAATAAACGTAGCAGCCTCCCTTTCTTTCCTATTTTTCTTTTCCATTTTCAAACCATATAACTGGAGCTATAGACCTCTGATTGACAAACCGTCTGGACCGTTGAACTCGTGGCGACGAGAGTTTCAAAATCTACTAATCAATTTTGTCGAAAATTTACTAGAAGTTCACCGAAAATGGTGAACAGCAACTGCGATGGGTAATCTTCAAATTTCAAAATTCTTTGATGTTTACTGGTGATTTTGGGCCTAGAATCATGTTTAGGAGATAGAATAATCATTGTATGCAATATTTTATGGCTAGATAGTATGATTTGAAGGATTAAATCATAAAAATATTTATCGGATAAACAATAATATGAACAGTAATAATATGAACAGTAACCGTTGAACAGTATGCAATAATAGTATTTTTTGGCTGGATTATATGCAATAATATGAACAGTAACTGTTGAACAGTGTCTTATGAACATTATAGTTGAACAGTGTTGGATGAATAGTAACTATGAATAGTGTTTTTGCCTGTGTGAATAGTGTTACTGACCAGCATAAAATAGTGATTTCATGGTGTTTGGTTAGAAATTAATATACCAAAGTTGTTTTTTCTAGGTTTTGAGATACCAGAAGACAACTTTTAGCATCAATTCAACCATTGAGTTTTGGAAGAGATCAAGAGAGTTCAACTACCTTGAATCTCCAGTGTTGTGAGTAGATAATACTTACTATGAAATAATTTCTAACTATTAATTTAATATATCCATA